>CM059191.1:57194597-57273420 GCA_030323885.1 Branchipolynoe longqiensis | reverse complement strand
ACAGTGTGCACTCATGGTGACCAAACCACTGGCAGAACACTTACTGTCATATCAGGATAGGTACCGATTTGTGACAGTGTACACTCATGGTGACCAAACCACTGGCAGAACACTTAGAGTGATATCAGGATAGGTACCGACTTGTGACAGTGTGCACTCATGGTGACCAAACCACTGGCAGAACACTTACTGTCATATCAGGATAGATACCGACTTGTGACAGTGTGCACTCATCATGACCAAACCACTGGCAGAACACTTACTGTCACATCAGGATAGATACCGACTTGTGACAGTGTGCACTCATGGTGACCAAACCACCGGCAGAACACTTACTGTCATATCAGGATAGATACCGACTTGTGACAGTGTGCACTCATGGTGACAAAGCCACCGGCACCATGACTCAATATCCCAGTCATTTTATCCTGATACTAAGCAAACCAGTCCTTGTCAATTCCTATTAGTGCCGAGTGCCAAGCTTGGTAGTGACAAGTATAAATTTGGTAAGTTCTTCCTTTGACTCGGCTGGGACCTTCCACATGAAAAGCCACCACTCTTACCAATTCGGCCATCGCAGCTGGTCTCGAAACAATGAAGTGTCTAGCTTAAACCTGCATAGACTGATGAAAGCATACCATTTGTTAAACCAAACATAAAACTGACCTACATTTGACTCAACATCTCGAACTTCGGTACTGGTGCACACATTAAACATGTATTGCAGCTTGCTCCTCCTGTGATACGCTGCTATGCTCGAGACCGGATAAACAGAGCCCCATGGCCAGCATTTATTGCAGTGTGCGCGCCTAAATTAATTTGGCATGTTTTCATTTAAAATATCTTCAAAGTTGATGGTTTACAATAAAAGTTCCTTCAAGGTAAAGTTTGTTAATGCTGTACAATCAAAGTTACTTCAAACTAAAGTGAAGTAGATTGTAATAATGAACATAATATATTTCTCTCAAATGTGGCAAAAACTCAGAATCTTCGAATTATACAATTTCAATTCTAAGAGATTTGTAGGGAGGTACAAAGTCCAACAAGTGACCGCCCCAGACCTAAAAAAAACCCACCCATATGTCCCGGGGGGGGGGGGGATTTGCAAACAAATGGGAACATCTTGCCTGGAGCGAGACTCGAACCCACATTTCTGCCATTTCTGGGCGCAAATGCTAACCTATCTGGGCTATCTAGGCCCCTTGATCAAATCTATCTACCCATGGTCGTCTGCGCGTATGTCATTTCATCTGGGGAGGAATACAACACATTCAGTGCTTGACGTCCTTTTTGTTTACAGTTGTAAAAAATATGATTAAAAAAATTGTAAACGACAAAACATGAAGTTTTATTATTACTACTCGGATCGGCCAAGGACCGATTATCTCAATGTCAAGATAATATGACTTGAGTGGGAAATTAGGTCAAGATGCTGGCGGCCTGGTGTCCCAGTAGGGAAGCACTATACAGTCACGATGAGTAAACACTGTCACAAGTCAGTACCCGTCCTGATATTACCTTAGATATTCTCAGGACGTAAAACCCCAACAATCACTTACAACCACTAAGAACCTACTCGGTCTAATGCCCCTGGATCGATCAGACACTACCTACTGGGTTTCCCTGCCTACTGGGTTTCCCTACCTACTGGGTTTCCCTACCTACTGGGTTCAAGTTCAAATGGTCCATTCTGTGACGTCATGCTGGGAAGGGATAGGTGGAATTACATGTGTTACAAGGGCTTCAAGTTCACTATTATTCAAAGTAGGCTTTGAGATACTTTCCCTGGAAAAGTCTTATTGCAGTGAACTGCTTCTTTACAAACATTCTCTATAATATTCTCCCACGGTTAAGAGGTCATTCGGGCTAAATGACCTTAAGAGTAACAGTTTGACCGCAGTGGCCCTCAGCCTTGATTGGGCCTAAAAGTGAATACAGTTTGTTGTTTGTTTGTTTGTTGTTGTTTTACGTCCTAGCAACATCTAAGGTCATATCAGGACGGGTGTGAATAGAGTAAAACCTCTCTAAACCGACCACCTCACCATATCGACAATTCCCCTATATCGATCCCTTCATTTAGGCCCCAAACGATCGTCCATACAATACCATTGTAATGATTTGATTTTAAACTCCCTAAACCGACCACCTCCGTAAATGTACCATTTAAAGTCGGTCCCATGGTCGGTCGATTTATAGAGGTTTTACTGTAGATGGTTTCAAGATGTACAAACTATGAATAGTCATGTTCAGTCATGATAATTGAGAATACGTCAAGTTATGTTGATCGTGTTTAAACTTCCCATTTAAGTTCACTTCATAATTAATTAGGTATGTTGCGCTACAAGAACATGTTATCGGTGATACTTGGTAGTTTTGTGGGTAAAAAAACCCCAACTATATTTAGAAAATGTAGTGAACTGCATATAGAAAGATTTTGTGGGGGGTGGGATACATATACATTAGTGCGTGTAAGTGTGTTACTGAGTGTGTGTGAGTGAGTGAGTGTATTTATTTATGTGTGAGTGGGTGAGTGTATGTGAGTAACTTAGTATTAGGTACTCCAAAGTGATTTTTTATTTTAATGTTTCAGTGTTTAAAATTATATAGGTGTATAGATCTTTTAAATCCGATTCCAGATATATCAAATTTAAATAGATCTCTTGATAAGTTCCGAAATTATGAGGTTTTAAACATTCATTTTCTTTCTCACTTATTTGTGCACATTTCCAAATTAGGAAAATCTAGGTTTTTAAGGCCCTGACCCAGAAGCTATGTTGCATATAATTTGTCCAATATTAAAGAATCTCACTCTCTATAGCCCAATTAGCAGGCTCAATTTTTTCCAGACCATTATCTGTTATTCTTTCAGATATTTCATGCTAAACTTGGTAAACTGCTTAATTTCTACTGAATATCAGCAGGGTCAAGGATAAATTCTTGAAAACATCATAACTTCTGTTCGACCCCATATTCGTTGCTCCAGTGCAGAGATGGGAATACACAGTCATTTCTCAGACACCCTTGACGACCATGATATAAATCTCAACCAAATATTGTTCTAGTTAGGTAGAGGAAGACTTGACCTTTCTGTTGATATAATTTTCAGCACAATCCTGATCAATTTTCAAGGAGGATTGATGTCTTAATGGTTTCACTCCTTCAGTTCAATCACATTTCCCACTTAAAAACATCCATGCTTGATATGCTGTTGAAGCCTAGTTTCTTCTCTGTCTTTCATTGGTTGTTATCTTTAGCTCAGGTCACTGTGCTCACCGAGGTATCAATTTTAGGGAAGGGAGTAGCTCAGACTGGATGAAAACAAACTCAGCGAGCATGCGCAGAGCTGCCAATGGTACCCCCAAACAAGTTTCCATTGACTCTAATTTATTTCATAATGCTCACTAAAAATCAGATACCCTAAAAGACAAAAGAATAAGCTTTAGTTTCATCTCATTTTTATTTCAAACGAAGCAGAATTAGTGGAGATTGAAGTGTTTTAAAAAGGGCTAAAATATGTCAAATTTCACGCTGCGGACACTGTATACACCCACTTTGGAGTACCTATTAGTATGTCTGATTTTGTGTGAGGGAGTGTATGTGAGTAACTTTGTATGTGTGTGTGTGAGTGAATGAGTGAGTGGGTGAGTGAATGAGTCAGCCAGCCAATGTGAGTGAGCTGTGTCAGTGAGTTTGTCACTTTGTGAGTCTGTGTGAGTTTGTGTGAGTTTGTGTACGAGTTTGTGTGAGTGGGTTTGTGTATGAGTTTGTGCGAGTGAGTTAATGTATATGAGTAAGCGATTGAGTGAATGCTAAAAAGTGGCTTTGTTAATGTGTGAGTCAGTGTGTAAGTAAGCACACAAATCTTCCAAAGCTCATTGCCTCACGAGACAAGCTTAGCGTGAAACCCGAGCATTATTAGGTGCAGATTGGCCGCTTCATATTCCATTAATCCATTCATCAGATTCAACAGCTGAATTGAACACCAGGTGAGAAGAGTTAGTACAACCGCATGTCACGTGGGCAAGGCTTACATTCCCCACATATCCCCGTCTAGCGAAACACAAAGCCTTCAACAAACAGAACCTCCACCCCCACCCGCAGTGGTTCACGGGAAGTCCTATTGACACCAACTCACGGAACACCTGTGAAGTAACCAAATTTTTTATGGGGGGAGGGATTAAATAAATACTAAAACTAAAAGGAAAATAACTGACTAATACCTCAGTTACACTAGGCTTGTAAGTGTTTGCGACCTAAAAATAAACCTGAGGTTGCCGGCCAACCTTCGTGCAACCAAAACAAAAACAAAAGGCAGGAAAAAACAGAGGTGGGGACTGATCACTGAAGACCAGCAAAATGTGTAAAATATTCTGATAAAACGCATTGGTGGTCTATAATGGTAAATGGTATGTAGTGCCAGGTGCATGAATGTATTTATGTAGTTGCTGGTGATCCTTTACTTATGGTCAATAGTCATTATGTATTAGGTAGATAGTGTGAAAGAGGCACTAGAGATAGTGTGTAAGGGTCACTTGGAGCTCTACTCACTACCCCCTGCCCCCTCTGTTAGTCACGGATCACCACACACTCAGCTCAGGCAGGTGCTGGCCAAGCAGCCACACTGCATGGTGGTGGTGGGCAGATCGCGGTAGCCATGGTGACACAGGAATGCTTGATGTTCATTGGTGGACCTGTAAATGCTTGATTCTCATTGGAGAACACGCTCAGGTGGTATGCCATACCAGATCCATGTACCACTATATAATAATAAACCTGAGGGAATTGTCTCTCTCTACTTTCATTCTTTATACTCTTCCTTTCTCTTCTTGCCTGTATTGATTTCATTATAGCCTGCCTACACAAACCACAGATTCCAGCCGAGGACTTTACAACTGGTTTGGCGATCGGTTGACAATCAGTTGGTGAGTGGCTGGTGACTGACTTTTGACTGATCGGGGTTCGATTGCAGATCAGTCCCTGACCACTTGCCAACTGATCGCCACTGACCAATCGGTGATGGTCCCTGACTGATCGCCAACCTATGTAAATGATTGACGATCTCCTGGTTACCATTTTAGTCGCAAGAAGGTTCGTGGTGGAACACCTACAACTTCCTTGCGACCAAAACGGGAAGTAGCAGGTCGGCAACCAGTGAGGACCAAATAGAGACCCTTTTGTGACCGCTTGCAACCACCCTTTTTTCTTTCTTTTTCTTGGTCGTAAGTCTAGTCTGAATGTGGTCAAATCTAGATATCACAGGGAGTTTCAACAACCATAACATATATATTTTACCATTTCTTTTAAAGAAATGTGTTTTACATTGTAATTGTTGTGTTCCCAAAGAAAATTACAGTACTTATATTTTACATAATTTATATGAATATTATGTAATATGGTGCAGTAGGCCTACACTGGTATTATTTGCAATGAACTACAGCAGGACTATAACATTGATGTATACATCTACCAATTCCCCATTGTGTCCACGGACGCAAACGTTCGTACTGAATTTATTGATGTCGGCCATGTTGTTTGTGATGATGTGAGTTTCTATGATGTTTCTCTTTCCACTGTGCTGGTTGGCACCACCGCTAATACTGATTTTAATGACCGTATTGATGCTAATTATGACGTTTATGAGTATGTGAGTTGCCATGATGTTCCCTTGCCCACAGTGCCAGCTGTATGTGATGTTCACCCTGTCAGTAAAAAGGCCAGTGCACAGATAGCAGCATTAATGCCTACATAGTCAATAATGATGGGGGGGCCATACTGCCAGTGGGGGGGGGGGGGCGGGCGGGCTACCCAGTGACAGCACCAACTGAGGTTCCTATCCTATTCCCTGCCATCAATTAGTAGCAGAGGAAGAAAATAGCCGGGGTCCCTTTCCCATCAACCAGCCACTACAGGCAGCGGGGGAAAATAGTGAAATTGGTTTCAAGCCCGGCCTCTCTGTAGGGGAAGAAAACTGTGACTCTCACAGGGGGGGGGGGGGGGGGGGGGCAGCCCTTGGCTTAATTTTGAGGCAGGTGCCCTCCACCGGGCGACGGCGGTTGATATTGGTGGGCAGACTTCCAAATTCACAGCATATGACACGTGACTTCGTGGCATGTGTCAATGCTCACACCGTGTGGGTGATGCTGTCGCCCAGCTCCTCCCCTGCCGGTTCTTTGTGGAGGCCCTCCTATGGGGCGACAATGATCCCGACTTGGAATTATCTAGTGAGGGGGGTGATATTTGGTTTCCGAAAAATCAATGACAGCTGCGACTCCACTTACAGCGGGCGTAACTATAGGGCAAGCACGGGTGAGCTCACCCACGCTGCTATGTCTGAAAAATTAAGTTGCCAAATAGATGCGGGCATTCTAACCCTAGGGGACTCCCCCGAGATATGCACCCACCCGATTGGCACCGGACCCAAGCCAAACTCAGTCGGGTTTAGGACGATCATTGATTCCAGTGCCTTGAAAGAGATTGGCGTGAACCTATTTACTGATGAGTGTTCCACCAAGTTTGCCTACAAAAGTATAGACGATGTGATAGATAACATGCTAAAGGGGGAATTCATGTCAGTTGTAGACATATCAGACGCCTACAGGGCAGGGAACATCCACCCTTCAAGCACACGTCAACAAGGGCTCTCCTGGCAATTTTCTGAGGGGGTAACAACATATCTAAGGGATATTAGATTATGCATGGGTCTGAGTTCAAGCCCTTTTGTTTTCTCAGGGATCTATGACTTTATTGTTTGTTGTATGGTGCGCAGGGGGCACCAGCGGGTAACAAACTATCTCAATGATTTTTACACCCTCACTAACACCTTTGATAATGGCATTATGGCGCAATCAGACCTGGTATCCTTACTACGTTTGCTAGGCTTCTTTGTAAGTTAAAAAAAAACTGACCTCCCCAAATACCATTTGTCAGTTCCTAGGCATCATGATTGATTCTGTAAAAATGAACCTGAGTCTCCTGACCGATAAATTGGAGAAACTACTCTCATCCATTTGCGGCCTTTATGATACAAAGTGCACTACCCGCATTGAAATTGAGCGGTTGGCGGCCCTGGTGTCAAATTGCGTAAAAGTTATAAGAGGCGGCCGCACATTCGCCAGCCACATATATGACCTCTGCTGGTCGGTTAACTGCTGCTACCACAAGATTCGCCTGAACCAGGAGTTCAAGGCGGACCTCCGGTGGTGGCTTAAGTTTGCCGCCTCATTTAACGGCTCGGCAAACATATGCCCCCACCACTCCCAAACCCTGAGTACATACTCTGATGCCACTGGTTTCGGCTTTGCCGGCTTCCATGCAGGAGACTGGCTTGCGGGGTGCTGGGATGACACACCTGAGGTGGCCGCCGGTCTGCCACACCTCAGCCACCACAGGGACCAGCCCTTCGTGGACTGTTATGACAACAGTGGGGAGCTCGCCCACATAAACATCTGGCCGATACTGCAGGCAGTGAACTGCTGGGCACACAGCTGGGCTGACAGAAACATTGTTATGGTAACTGACAATACAATGGTCATGCATGCCTTTAACTCAGGCAGGTCCAAGAACAGCCAGATTATGGAATGGCTATATGATATGTTCTGGCTGGCCATTAAGTTCAACTGTACCGTCGGTTTACATTAAAAGCAACGACAACACAATCTGTGACAGCCTCTCCCGCCTAAATGAAAGCGATGCTGGGGCACACTTGGTTGAGGCCATAGGCCCAGGTTGCATCTGCTGCAGTAGCATATTTCACTAAAATTTTGATTACAGGTGTTCGCTCTCTCTCGAAGGACTGTCCTGTGAATCTTACACTTGCCAGCCTATCCCATGTGACTCCTGGCAGACGTGTTTATATATAACCTGGTTATCTAAATCTATGCATTATGCATCAATTCGCTCATATCTCAGTTCGCTCAACCTGCATCTCAAGGCTGCTGGCTCACAGGTGTTTAACTATGATGACTTTAACATTCGCCGGTGCCTCGCGGGCGCCTGGCAGTTGTAGGCGCTGCACCGCCCCTCTACTGCCAGCCCAGCTGTCGGCCATGCTGGTGCACCTCTCAGACTCCCCAGGCCACACTTCGTTCAGGGCGGTGATCCTAACATCTTTTAGGGGCCTGTTGAGGAAGGCTCACATTACAAACCAGGATGCTACTCTGCTAAGGAAGGACTTCACCTTCCACCCCTGGGCCATGTCCCTCAGGGTGAAAAAGTCAAAAACAATACAATTTGCCAAAAGGACTCTGGAAATTCCCATTGCCAGGGTCTCCCATCCCCTGCTCTGTGCAGTCAGGGCTGTTGAGCTGCACTTCACCCAACTACAGGCCTGGCTTCATGATCAGGCCTTCCGGACCCCTAGTGGTTCCAGTTCTACTCTACTAGAGTATTCAAACTATTCAGCGGTGCTTAAACGCCTCTGCCGCATCCGGGCCTTGACCATGCCAATTTCTCCAGCCACTTGCTTCGGAGTGGTGGGGCGACCTACCTCCTCATGGCTGGCAGCTCCATTCAGGAGACCAAGACTCGGGGTGTTTGGGCCAGTGACTGTGTCTATCTCTACCTCCGCGTTCCATTGCAGGAACGCATTGCAGACGATCTCCAGGTTGCCAACTTGCTAGTGGCTGTTGGCACCCCGGCTTAACCTCCCCCTATGGACTCAGGCTAATTGGAGTTATTCTATTTTGAATTGGGTTCTGTTTGGGTCTTCTACCGCTAACTCAAATCGCATACTTGTCTCTCTATCACTGCATACGTAAGAATTATTGGATAGTGATAATCCCATTAGTGCATGTAATAAGCTCAGGGGCCAAATGTATGAGGGCGGGTTAGGGCTCGTAAGCCACGCGTCGTGCGGATTTCCCGGGTTAGCGGCCAAAGTTTCAATGTATGTGCGTGGGTTAGGCTACCGCCTCGAGGGTTAACGTCGCCTTCACTAACTCCCATTCGAGCCAGGGATAACGTGCAGGTTAGGGACCGATTCAGGCCAAATCTATTCAATGCGACCATATTTAACAGAATTACATACTCAAATCGTGAAATTTCATTAAATTAACCCTAAATTCGAAGCGTTATTAAGGCTACCGCCGCATTGGCGGCGATATTAATCGACGAGCGTAATGTAAACAAATCGCCGCCGCCGCCGCATCGACGTCGCGTTCCATACTGGCGGCGGCGGCGATTTGTTTACATTACGTTCGTCGATTCGAAAATATAATTATTAATATCGCCGCCAATGCGGCAGTAGCCTTAAAAACGCTTCGACTTTAGGGTTAAATTGATCAAATGTCACTTATTGCGTATGTAATTCTGTTAAATATGATCGCATTCAATAGATTTGAGCCTAATATATGGCTACAAACGCAGAGGGATTTCCCAAATCTATAAATAACTGAAACGTTAGCTAACCCGCGCGCGCTTTGGACTGATACATCCCCCGTGACACATATATTAACGCCGACAATAGATAACCCGCCGGCCGCCCTTAACTCCGCAGCCGATAAATTGTGGCTCATACATTTGGCCCCTGGAGTCCCTGCCACCCCTCCCCCCTCCCCTGGCTGCTCCTTGCCGGCCCCCTGCGTGGGGCGCTACACACCACTCACTCAGAATTTCTTTCAATAAAGGGTCATGTACTGCCAACTCAAATCGCATACTTGTCTCTCTATCACTGCATACTTAATAATTATTATATATATATATAGTATAGTTATACGAGTCTTACCTGGGTATAGATGATGGATAACTGTTGTTTTCCCGAGGTGTATATATACACATATACTTATACACACAGCGATGGTTTAACACTATGCATCACGTATCTTCCACAGTATCCTGGCCATGGCACCAATGTGGTGGCGGGATGTTTTTTCACCTAGAACAGGACTCAACCCGACATTCCCGACAGTCCAGTGTTTGTATCTTACCCATTAGACTAACTATGCTCCCCAATACAATCAACCTACACCTATCGGTCCATGTGGTATTTCACCGGGGGAGATCAAATATCTCAAAAGTTAAACCGTGATAGTACAAGTTGCTTCAAACTAAATAAAGCAAAGTAGACTATAATGGCCAACCCAATATCTTTATCTAAAAACTACTGCAAAATGTAAAAATAAATCATATTAACTAATCTTAAATGGGTTCTCTATAACAAAGGCATAGCTTGTGATTTTCAGGTGGCACACAGATGAAAGGAAAGCTTGTTTTATTTAACAATGCCTCGAGAGCACATTGATTATTATCATCGGCTATTGGACGTCAAACATATGGTCATATTTCTTTGGAGGAAACCTGCTGCCACCACATAGGCTACTCTTTCCGATAAGCAGCAGGGGGTCTTTTATATGCACTTTCCCACAGACAGGACTGCACATACTTTGACAAACCAGTTGTGGACCACTGGTTGGAACGGAAAATAGCCCAAACTGCAAATGGGTCGACTGAGCAGGATCGATAGGATGACCTACACCTTCAAAGGTGGACATTCTACCGCCTGAGAGCTACGTCCCGCTCCTTGTATGCAACAAAACGCTATTGGAACTAAACGCTATAAAACTTATAAATGTGTATATTTAAATTTAAAAAATATATATATCTGTAATCACTGGTGGTACACAGCGCGTATCTGTGTATATGGAAGCCCCGGTCACATAGCCATTGGTGGACGTAGTTGAACGTAGTGGGGGCTAATGTAGTTGAAAGTAGTTGAACGTAGTTGAATGTACCGACATCCGTACTTGTCCGTGATGTTAACTTGGTAATAATGTGGGTGAGCCGTGATCTTCAATTTAATTTTGGGACATGTTCAAAAGAGTGGTACGTTAGAGGCTGAATTTGCATCCATGATGCTAATATACTCCCTAGCATACTTGGACGAAGCCCTGGTCAGATAGCCGTTAGTGGACGTAGGTGAACGTAGTGGAGGCTAACATAGGTGATCATACCGGCATCCGTACTGTAACGTATTTATCCATACCATAATGTATTTATCCGTACCGTAACATATTTATCTGTACCAAAACCTGGCGTACCTTAACTTATTTTAACGTACTTACACCACGCTTGACCCAGGTCAATCTATCCTATGGATCACTACATCCACTAACATCCATGTGACCAGGCCTTTAAGCCAGACCATTGCGTCAGAAGGCAAGCAGTCCAGATGTTGTTCACCTACAGCTGCAGACACGGTCACCACTCTGTCTCTGTTCGGCCATAATTCCTGATTGTGATCGCAACAAGTGGGCGGTGACACAGCTGTGCCTATTTTTACTCATCCCTCAGTGATGTATGTTCTTTAATCCATCTAAGTTGTTTTGCCCATAGATGTTCGGCTTTGTATTTAATCCATTCTTCAACGATAGGTTCATCCCCCTTCCCCCCCCCCCATCTCCACAATATCTGTAAAGTAGAGTACCTTGACAGCTATATCGCATTTCATAATAAGTGTTGGTTGTAAAGGGAGCTCTTTTGTGTGACATTTGATCCAGGAGACATTGAATAGAACATCCCCTGCTCATTTGTCTTGTACTGTTTGTTAGACTTGGGGGAGACTGGATGCATGCAAAGGAGAATAAGGGAGGGATTACTTTGAAGTGTTAAAAAGATTACTGATCATTGCTTACATCAAGAGGGAGGGGGGTTCCCCATCCGTTGAAGGCTTAGCAGATGAATCATGGTTGGTTAGTTGATTGGTTATTGGAGTTTTACGTCCTAGCAACAGCTAAGGTCATATTAGGACGGGTACCGATGTGTCCCAGTGCACACTCATGGAGACGTCATAGTGCTGGCCCACTGGGAAGACAGACCACCAGCACCATGACCTGATATTCCACTCAGTCACATTATCCTGACACTGAGCCAACCAGTCCTTGCCCTATCCTAATAATGCCAAGCCCAGGCTAGAAAGCGACAAGTATCAATTCTTAAATCATTGGTTTGACTCGACCAGGTTTCGAATCCCACGATCTACCAAAACGGGAGACGGATGCTCAACTCATTCGGCAATCCCATCTGGTCGATGAATGATGGAGCTTCGATAAGGAATTAAATAAATAAATATTCATCCAATACGGATATTTTTAAGAAAAATTCTTTAAACAAAAAAAAGTATTTCAGAATCATTTATGTTTTGTTGTTGTTAAATTCATTGCTGAAGCAAGAGCAATTTCAATCACATACAATTGGTTCTTTCTATTCCTGATTAAATGCAGGCAAATATCTCCATATCAGTAGACACAAATACAACCGGTGCATACAATAGTATTAAATACTACTTTCTTGTACTAGTCACAGTTTATGGACAGCCTAATCTATTATATGCGTATTATTTATATAAATAAATACAAGTATCCTGCTTTATTTTTGTCTGCTATTTACTTGTTTGCAACTATTATATTGTTATCGATACAGTTTGTATGCCTATGCTTGTAGTTATACTATTACCATTGTTCATTACTTCATATTATAGTATTTCTGCATGCTCGGCCGTCATGAACACCAGAGAATACCATAAACTCTCCCCCTTCATTTCACCTCTGATGCCTCCCTTAAACAAACCCTTAAACAAACTCATAAGGAAGAAAGGGAAGACAAGTCACACAAGATTAACAGTTCAGAAGTTGTGCTTCATTGGCATCAACTCCTGTTAACCTACTAGTGACCTATCACCCTCAGCCCTTACCTTCTGTCCACACAGAATCTCATTACCTCTTTAGCCTGTCTATGAATCAGTGCCTACAGCCCATTGAACCGGAGTCCCTTGGTTGTTGCACTCCACTCAATTTAGATATATGAATTTTGGTAGCATCAGACAGAGTGTCTGGGGTCCTGCTCTAGAGTAGGTGTGTCTCACTCAAGAGCCAGGAGTAGAGTGTTCACTCTCCAGTTTACCTGAAGCAGTTTTTTTGCATAATTAAACAAAGTGAGGCTAGTGTGGTCAGAGGGCCAAGGGAGTGCAGGTGACTGGGCAGCCCACAGCCAGCCAATCAGGCACCCCCACAGCCTGGATGGGAGACACCCCCCAGTAGTGGTGTCTATCACTCACCCCAGCTGCAGGTGGGGTTGCCCACCGGTCTTGTAGGCCGTAATGGATTAACACGACCCAGGCGACTCGAGTCGTCAGAATTTCAAATAGAACACCGCGAGTGGAGTCGACAAATACACATGCTGTGTGCAAAACAACCCGACCCCAGTAACCCACCTCTTGGCTGGGGTTTGCAAGGAGCGATTACGTCACATTTGCGCTGGTACCGTCCTGCAGGATAACAGCCACCGGTACCAGTCATACATATTTTTTTTTGGTAATAACATAGATTAATGAAATGGAAATATCACAAAACTATGCCATCATAAAAATATTTAAATCATATTTTTCTGTAATTATATCGGCTATTAAAAAAACAAATAAAAGGGCCACCATTTTTGTCACCCCGAGCGTGGAGAAGCTTATTCGATTATTCGACCCGAGTCTGCAGGATGTGCCAAAAAGTGGCTCGGGTGACCAGAGTTGATTAATCGATTACACCCGTAGGGACAGGTAGCTGCAGACAATTACAAATAGATCCATATTAAAATGTCCTTTTCTCCAATTGCACTCTTTATGGATGCATAGAGAAACGTTTCAACAATCATGTACTGTCTCTTATATAGGAACATCTCTTCATTAATCTCAGGCATCATGTATGAACATATATTTCACATAGCTTATATCATGTCATATCATGGGAGTGGGATATTATTGCTCTTAGATTACATAACCTTGTCCCCACTCCGTCGCCTAAGAATAATAATGCTCTCTGCCAATATATAATTCCGAACCGAAAATCCGTATATTTTTACAATATGATTGCTATTTCCTGCTTTACTCTGCCAATCATTTACTTATTTGATAATATCATATTGTTATCTATATAATTATTTTGTCTGCCTTGCTTTATTCTATTATTATCATTGTTCATTATTTTATATAATTGCCATTTCCTGCTTTACTCTGCCCACTATTTACTTGGTTGCTACTGATACTATCATATTGTTATCTATATATGTTGTCTGCCTTGCTTATTCTATTACTGTGGTTCATTATTTTATATATTGTTATCGATATGTCTGCCTTGATTGTATTATAATCAGCATTAATTATTTTATATCATTGCCATTTCACACTTTATTCTCCCCGCTATTGACTTGTTTGCTACTATAATATTGTTATCTATATAATTGGTCAGCCTTGCTTGCACTATTACCACTATTTATTAATTCATGTCACTGCTATTTCAGCAAGGTGGAGGTAGTCAAGCAGCTTAGGACATGGACCGACCCCCTGACGTGCGACGCTGATCTTGACAAATATCAACGTATACCAATGAGCCCCTAACACACACGGAACGCATAACAACGTATCCTGACATAGCGGCCAAAAATCACATGCATCGGCGTACGTTGGCACGGTGTGTCGTAATGTGAGAACCACGAGAGAACCACGATCGCCTCAGAAATTTGATACATGAAGTGAATGACTTAAGTTAAAATCATCCCATCTACTAATAATGGGTGACTTTAATTATTCCGATATCAACTGGAGAACGGAAACAATACCAGCAGATGTTAACAATGTGGCATCAAGGTTTATGGAGTGCCTGAGAGACTGTTTTTTATACCAGCATGTAAGGGACCCAACTCACTACCGAGGTAGTCAGAAGCCTAACACATAGGACCTACTCATCACAAATGAGGAGTGCATGGTGGACAACATAGAGCTCAATGCACCAATCAGGAAAAGCCACCATGTCTGTATACACTTTGACTTCAACTGCTATGTAGAAACACCCGTGAATCATCAAGCCAAGTACATCTACCACAAAGGTGACTACATGAATATGAGAGATAAAGCGCACAACATGTGCTGGGAAATACCACCAGATACAGACATAGAAACTGCATGGAGAACAATAACCAACAACGTTAAAGAGCTCATGGACCAGTTCATACCGAAAACTAGACCGACGCACAATCGGAAGAAAAGACCGCCATATATGACGGCCAATGAGAAGAAGAACACGTTTAGGACATGGAAAAGTTCTGGAGACGGAAGGGATTACCTCACATATGCCAAGGCCAGAAATCAAGCAAAGTGGGCATGTAGGCAAGCGGAAAAGGACTTCGAGAAAAGAATTGCCAGCGAGGCAAGGACAAACCCAAAAGCATTCTCCAAGTATGCACAATCCAAGATGAGGACTAGAGTGAGGATCATAAACCTGACCGATGACGGTGGTAACCTAGTAACAGATGACAAAGAGAAAGCCAATCTGATGAACCGGTTCTTCTCCTCGGTATTCACGGATGAAGACCTAACGAACGTGCCAGTGTTCGATGAAAGGAACTACGACCATCCACTGACTGACTTCCTCATCACTTCAGATATGGTGAAGAAGAAACTGGAGAAGCTCAACCCATCAAAGTCACCAGGACCAGACGGAATGCACCCTAGAGTTCTACGAGAGCTGAAAAACCAGATAGCAGAACCACTCTGCCAGGTATATAGATTGTCACTAAAACATGGGATCCTCCCGAAGGAATGGAAAACGGGTTGGGTGTCACCAATATACAAGAAAAGCAGCCGACTGAGACCATCAAACTATCGACCAGTAAGCTTGACTTCAGTAGCATGCAAAGTGATGGAGCAGACTATACGCGACGTAATCATAGAACACCTGGTCAAAAACGAGCTGCTTTCTTCTTGTCAACACGGGTTCATCAAAGGGAGATCATGTATCACTCAACTACTCGCAACACTGGACCACTGGACAGATCTTATGGATGTTGGAGGTGACATAGATGCTGTCTATTTAGACTTCTCAAAGTGCTTTGATTCAGTCCCCCATGAGAGATTGCTAATGAAGCTGGACAAGTATGGCATCAAGGGAGAATTGTGGAAATGGGTAGCAGACTTTCTCAGGGGCAGACAACAACAAGTATCTATCAGAGGATACTTGTCAGCCATAGCTGCAATTCTCAGCGGTATCCCACAGGGGAGTGTATTAGGGCCACTATTATTTGTCATTTTCGTTAACGAGATGCCTGACATGGTAGACACATGCATCCAGATGTTTGCGGATGACACAAAACTATTCACGCATATCAAAGACGAGTCTGATGTAGCTAGACTGCAAGACGACCTGAATAACCTACAGGCATGGGCTGATGCATGGCAGTTAAGATTTAACCCCGACAAATGCAAAGTGCTCCACCTCGGACGAAGCAATCAGAGGGCAAACTATAAAATGTCTGCAGCTGCAGGAGAACAGATAGAGTTGCAGAGCACGGATCTCGAAAAAGACTTGGGGGTCTGGATAGACCCGAGCCTGACCTTCTTTATTCATTGTGAGACCCAGGCTGGGAAAGCCAATAGAACACTCGGCCTCATAAGACGTACTTACACATACCTGGATGAAGTCAGTCTGACCAAGCTATACACATCCCTGGTGAGATGCAAGCTAGAATATGGATATCCAGCATGGGCACCAATGTACAGGAAGGACTATGAACTTCTCGAGAGAGTACAGAGGCGCGCAACCCGCCGAGTACCAAGCCTGAAGAATTTCTCTTACGAAGACCGACTACGAGCACTAAACCTGGCAAGCCTATACTACAGAAGGGCCTGCGGAGACTTCATTGAGATCTACAAACACCTCAGCGGAACTTATACAGTCAAAAATCGGTACATCATACTCGAGCCAACACACGGTCTGATAACCAGAGGGCATAATAAGAAGATCGTCAAACCCAGAACTAACAAGCAAGTTCGTCAAAATTTCCTCACTGAAAGAGCCGGGAACACTTGGAACAGATTACCAGCTGCTGTAGTGAATGCCCCAAGCTTAAACTCTTTCAAAGGACGCCTCGATAAGCACTGGGAAATTTACCGCTACAGTCAGCGCTCGCCACACGAAAACTATAATTTCACTAGGTCCCACTTAGACAGGCCAAAGCTGCTAACAGGCACTGATGCCTAATTTCTTAAGCAGAAGAGGATAAGTATAAGTGTAAGTGTAAGTGTGACATCCCCTTAAGTAGTATTCTCGCTACCCACAATCCAGGTATATATATATACCTTAGATGTAAAACTCCAACAACCAACCAACAAATATATAGAGTATTTATGAACGGTGAAAAATACAGTATACAAACCGGCTAAGTAGGGTAATTCCACAATTAATAATATAGTATAGCCTATAGGTGCTCATACCCTACATTAAGGTTTTATCTTATTGAAAGCCTCAGTTCTTATCCGAACACTATCAAAAGCTAATTAACACTGACCCTCACCAGTGCTTGTATGGCACTGTGAGCTGCTGAATACATCCTCATACAGGATTACAGCCTACCAACTTAGCAACCGTACCTCAATGAAGCAGCACTATAAATGTAACCACCTTGAGTGTGCACTGCTACAGGTTAGCACCTGTCCTGATATGACCTCAGCTGTTGCTAGGATACAAACCCACAATCAATAAATCTCACAATCAATTGAAACGCACACAACCATTAGGTAACACACATTTAGAGGCAGGAATGCTCCATAAAGAGCTTTACCCACATTTGGCTGCATGCCAATTTGGGGAGGACATACAAATAGTGATTTACTGGGCTGAAGATCTCCGGTGACTACCCATGAAATAATCCACTTTGTTAGTTTGTATCAGGAGAGTTTGCGTGGTGTTTTAGTGGGGTGACTGACCGCGCAAAAATTGCCTTTGCAAACTTAATTATTTTTGTCACCAATCAAATCTGTCTATGGTTGGTTGGTTGTTGGAGTTTTATGTCTTGGTAACATCTAAGTTCATATCAGGACAGGTACTGACTTGTGACAGTGCACATTCATGGCGATTTTATAGTGGTGCCCCTCACTGCCGCCACCACCACCATGCCCTAATATCCCTCCCTGTCACATTATCCGGACACTGAGCCAACCAGTCCTTGCCCTATCCTAATTATGCCAAGTGCCTGGCTAGGAAGCGACAAATATCAATTTTTAAGTCATTGGTTTGACTTGACCAGAGTTTAAACCCATGTGTTAGAATCCCATGATCTACCAAAACGCGAGACAGACACTCAACTCATTCGGCCATCCCGTCTGGTCCGTAATCTGTATATGTGAACAGATTGGTGGTATGCGATTGAGAATTAGTATCAAATTTGCTTCAAATGCAGTTCCATCAATGTATGGACAACTTGTGTTTAGTGTTTGCATAGAATATGGTCTAGAAACCGGCTAGGACACTAACATTAAATATTGCTGTATTTGATAATACAACCAAGCTACAGTAAAACCTCTCTAAATGGTCCGACCTTGGGACCGACTTTAAGTGGTCCATTTACGGAGGTGGTCGGTTTAGGCGGTTAGAACTTGGGACCCAAATAAAGCGATCGATATAGGGGAGTGGTCGGTCTGTGGGGGTGGTCGGTCACGGGGGTTTTACTGTATATCCTTTTGTCAATGTGACCTGCTGCATCAACTATTCACCCTATTAATTATCATCCTTTTTCACTTTAAATAGGTTTAGTTTTTACTTCTTTAATGTTGTGCAGTCAGACGGTTTTGAGCTTCAGCCGTATTATTGGGAAATATATAATATGTTAATTATCATAATCTCCCCATCTTCAGTTAGAAATAACCTTTATAAATGAATGGCTAATTTAGGAGATATTTGAGCTTAAAATAGCTTTTGGTGTGTACACCGAAATGCTTGACACCATAGGTGTCTGCAGGAACAGGTTCTATTGAATAGACGGGATCACGGTTCCGACTGCGCATACGCTGAAAACGGGGTTGGCAGCAAAGCAAATGAGAATGGCCATTGAGTTTGTTGATACACGTAGGGAAAAACTTCGATTTTATTCTAAATGAATAGAAATGCATAACAATTTGGGATAAAAATGTATGCACACATGCAATATAATGATCTGATGAATATAGCTAAGACAAAACTAGCCATAGTTAAACATTTTGAGCTAAGAAACATAAAATTCCACACAAAATAATCAGTGATATCCACATCACCATTATTAATTCTTGTTCTAAATATTAAAATGCCAAATGTGTCAACATACACTTGTTTCAGAGAAATATATAACCAATATCTGATTAACCATACTAATTTTCTGGTTCTACATATGTCATTAACCATAGGATATGAATAAAAACATTAATAAAATAAATAAAACGGACCCTGGATATGGCTCTAACACCAATCTGAGTGCCCAGATTTGTCTAAATCTAAATGCACATGGCATAAGATGTGCATATTATATTGATGTAAATGCAATGCTCGATAAAAGATTGATATCTTAATTTATTATATATATTTTTTTAGTTGGTATTCTATGTTTCAAACAAGAGCTGCGATGAGCTGAAACTAGCACATTCGCGGGTTTGTTATGCTTGACGCATCCCACAATGCCCCGCGCTGCTGGAACGGTGATGTAGTCTATTGAATTAGTGTTGTGTTCTATGTAGCAATAAAGGCGCATTTACCTGGTATTTAAATTGGATACATAGCACATCTTAACTCTAAGCAAGTGTCTTGGTTTGAATAAAATGGATGCTTTTATTAGAATGGGGAGACCCAGTGCATTGATGCTGATAAAATAATAAATCTACCAAAAACCAAAATCTACCAAAAACCAAAATTCAATATTATTGTACAAGTTGCCAAGGAAGCTTCATTCAAGTGTCAAAAATAATTAATGGATTCCTTTGGTAATAGTGGACCGGACGCCGCGGCCGAATGATAGAGCATAGGCTTCCCATTCGGAAGGTCTGGAGTTCGAATCCTGGACGATTCAAACCAATGACTTACAAATTGATACTTGTCGCTACCTAACCTGGCGCTCGGCATTGCTAGGATTGTAATAAGAACTCGAAGTGTACACCCACCTATATATTACAAAGATAGGGCAAGGACTGGTTAGATCAGTACCAGGATAATGTGAGTGAGTGGGAAATCGGGTCATGGTGCCGACGGCCTGGTCTCCCAGTGGGGCAGCACTACAAGGTTGCCATTAGTGTGTACTGTCACAAGTTTCTAGCCATCCTGATATGATCTTAGATGTTGCCGGGATGTAAAACCCTAAAAATAAAGTCAATAGTGCAATGGCAGAGAACTTACTCAGAGATGGCCCGCGTAGAGAGGTCCTCGAGGTCGCAGGCGTCGAACAGCTGGCTGTCCCTCAGCCCGATGTGCTTGGCGCACCCCTCCAGGAACACATGCACGTTGTCCTGAAAGATGCAGGGAACAGGGTGAGACAAGGGGTGGTAACGGGTAACCAGGTAACAGAACATGGTGAGGTAATGGGTAACCAGGTAACAGGAAGTAGTGAGGTAACTGGAAGCAGTACATTCTGAGGTACATGGCAACAGGATGTGGGGAGGTATATATCACACAGAGTAACAGTATGTGGTGAGGTACAGGGTAACAGTACGTGGTGAGGTAAAAGGTAACAGGACATGGTGAGGTACAGGGTAACAGGACATGGTGAGGTACAGGGTAACAGGACGTGGTGAGGTACAGGGTAACATGACGTGGTGAGGTACAGGGTAACAGGACGTGGGGAGGTACAGGGTAACAGGACGTGGTGAGGTAAAAGGTAACAGGACATTGTGAGGTAAAGGGTAACAGGACATGGTGAGGTACAGAGTAACAGTACGTGGGGAGGTACAGGGTAACAGGACGTGGGGAGGTACAGGGTAACAGGATGTGGTGAGGTACAGAGTAACAGTACGTGGGGAGGTACAGGGTAACAGGATGTGGGGAGGTACAGGGTAGCAGGTCATGGTCAGACGGGGGGAGGTGACGGGTAACCAGGTAAAATTATGTGCTGAGGTACAGGGCAACAGGACGTCGTGGAACAGGGTAACAGTACATGGGGAGGTACCGGGTACCAGGACGGCGGGAGGTACAGGATAGCAGGTTGCTAGACATGAAACACAGGACCAGACGGGATGGCTGAATGAGTTGAGCATCCCTCTCCTGTTTTGGGAGATCGCGGGATCCGAACTGTGGTCGAGTCAAACCAATGACATAACAATTTTTACTTGTCGCTTCCTAGCCTGGCACTTGGCATTATTAAGATACAACAAGGACTGGTTGGCTGTGTCAGAATGGGATATCAGGTCATGGTGCTGGAAGCCTGGTCTCCCAGTGGGGCAGCACAATAAAGTCACCATGAGCGTGCACTGTCATGAGTCGGTACCAGTACTGATATGACCTTAGGTGTTGCCAGGACTTAAAACTCCAACAATCAACCAACCATAAAATACAAACAAACAAAATTATAAATTACAGTAACCAAGTTTGACAATCAATAGTAATGGGTACAAAAAAAAACAATTTGATAATACTAAATTTTAAAGCAGGTTCATATGAGCTAAGCATACTGAGAACAGCAGACATATAAATTAAATTATAATATTTTATTAGCACACGTAGCCAGACGTCAGGCATGGTGGCAGTATTGTGGAAAACATTCCGAGTAGGGCATGGATTGCAACATAATTCATTCAGATTCAGCAGGTATTGGCGGACTGCCTATAAAAGCTCTATCATGTCGGATTATTTCTCATGACATTCTGGGCACACATCCAACTCCTTACTAGTTACCTCATGGATAATACCTCGCTGCCACATCAAATTGAGAACTTCGCTTGCCTTTGATCACATTATTATACTCATACTCATTGTAAATGCGTCGTATTACATTCACAGATTTAATTTTCTAATTCATCTTATTATAAAAATTAGCTACATCCCAAGGACTTATCGCTTTCTATTTTTATGACATTTTAATTCTGGTCACAAATTGTTTAGCCTATTGCCTCCGGGCGAAGCCGCCATATGTATATGATGTTATATATTTTGTTTGTTTGTTATTGTCTTACGTCCTAGCAACATATAAGGTTATATCAGCATGGGTACCAACTTGTGACAGTGCGCACTCATGGTGACTTTATAGTGCTGCCCCACTGGAATACTAGACTGCGAGCTCCATCACCATATATCCCAGTCACATTATCCTGATCCTATCCTAATAATAATGTCAAACGTCAGGCTAGGTAGCAACAAGTATCAATTTTATGTCATTGGTTTGACTTGGCTAGGATTCGAACGTCCGACCTTCCGCACGGGAAACCTGCACTCTAGCGATTCAGTCACTGCGTCCGGTCACGCAATGTTAGATATTTTCGCTCAAAATAGATGCATCTGATAGTATTATAGATTATACTTGATATGGATTTGGGTGTTTTACGCATAAAATGGTGTGACTACTCCTGTGGGCCTATCACATAAATAAAGAGCAATAGATGAGATTATACACTTAGGTCAAATGTGCAAGACTGGACCCAGTGGCTGAATTTGTTAGAACATTGGCTTTTCGCGCAGAAGTTTAGAAGCGTCACCACGGCTGAGTCAAACCAGTGATGTACACAATTTATATAAGCTTGGTGCTTGGCATTACTTAGATAGGACAAGGACTGGTTAGACCAATATCAGGATAATGTGATTGAGTGGGATATCGGGTCATGCAGAGAGTGGCCTGTTCTCTCAGTGGGGCAACACTATAAGTTGCACTGTCACAAGTTGGTGTCCATCTTGATATAACCGTAGGTGTTGCTAGGACAAAAAAAAACACACAAAAAAACCTATGGTTAAACCACTCAGGAGATAGTACTGGAGGATTTCTTTTTAATTTCCAGAAATGAACAAAATAATAAAAATCCCATAACATGGGTAAAAAAAACGATGTCCCCAATGTGACAGTTTACTTTACTAACAGGTCCAGATATCCTGTGTGGGTTGGTTTTTCTAGCTCTGGCTGGGTGGCGCATGGACAGTCTTTTTCCCTTGAAGATTTATACTACCTATAATGGATAAGTCTGAATAGACTTGTTTTCACCATTAGACAGTTTGTCGATAGAAAGCCCGAGCCTACACTTTTACCGACCCAAGGGATTTTTAACCTCCCACACCACATAGACATGGTATTAGAGCAACTGGCCTTTAATGACATAATAAGTTATACACAGCGGTGGAAATCCAAATTTGCAGAGGTGGGGACACGGGGAAATCGAACCACTGACCGTCAGATTAGGATTCCGACCTAGAAAAAAGATTAGGAGTCTGACCTACAAAAACGTCAGACACTCTAACCACTCGGCCACTGAGAACACCACATGTGTGGTAAAGTGGGTTGACTGCTTTCCAGTCACATGTTCCATAAACAAGGGAACCATAATATTTACCTTGACAGCAAATTGCATTCACATACGCCCACCCCCTACAAATTGTCCACATTACACATTACACCCTACAATTACAGTGCGAAGCCACAGGGTCGAACGAATAAGTCACCATAGGATTTCACCCACCCGGGCCGTAACTAGGGGACAGGGAGGAGTCGGGTCACGCCTCCCAAACCCAACCGGAAAAAAACAAGATATAGCCTCCCGGAAATGGCTAGAAATGGCATTTCAGAGACTCTAGATTAAAAAGAAAATGTCCAGGGGGGAGGGGGCAGACCACAGAGACTCCCCTTAGTGTCTCGGGCCTTTGGAACTCGCCTGTTCCAAGAATTTATCCGTCTCTCCCAAGCAAAAATCCCTACCTACGGCAATGCCCACAGGGCGGGTTGAAGATTTTTTTTAATATTATTTTATAAAGGCCGGCTACAGTACAAAGGAACAAGAACAAGAGAAAGTAGTGGTATGAGTTATATATTCTCTGGCTAGGAATATCAGCCCAACAATAAAAGGAAAGATTTCCCGACGCGAGTGATGTATTCAGGGTAGGTGGGTACCGGGCGCAGCCGGGGGTGGCGCCACCAGTCGCGAGATGGAGGAGGCAGTACAGTATGTATTGTAATAATAACAATAATTAGGACATAATAATAATAAGGAGGGGTTAATTCCCTTCCACGCCTTTATACTCGCATAATGCGTTATACATCACATAACAATTTTACATCACTTACTTTCCCCCGCGCTCACCAATCCCCCCCCCCCCCATCCACCTGATGTTCCTAATGAGGAGGTTGCCACCCCCTCACCACCTTCATCGCCCCTTGCTGTTAACACTGAATGACGGGACCACAATTAGATTACAACCATTGGCACCCCCCCCCCCCCCCCCCACACACACACACTCAACGTTAGCCCTACGGGCACGCCACCTATCGGCCACCTGACGCAGACGAAGGTCTCCCCGCCCCCACTAATATTGACATAGCATGCAAAGTGTGTGGGGGGGTTATTTACTACCTCTACACACATAACGGTGCATCAACCCACTCCACTGCACGGGGATGTCGAACTGTTGTTGTGTGTTGTTGTTTTACGTCCTGGCAACATCTAAGGTCATATCAGGACGGGTACCGACTTGTGACAGTGCGCACTCATGGCGACTTTATAGTGTTGCCCCACTGGAAGACCAGGACACCAGCACCATGACCTGATATCCCACTCAGTCACATTATCCTGACACTGAGCCAACCAGTCCTTGCCATACCCTAATAATGGCGAGAGCCAGGCTAGGAAGCGACAAGTATCAATTTTTAAATCATTGGTTTGACTCGACCAGGGTTCGGACCCACGACCTACCAACACGGGAGACGGACGCTCTAACTCATTCGACCATCCCGCCTGGTCCCAAAGCACTGTGATGTAGAACTAGAAGCAGTGAACATACAGCGCATGCACCTGTGTGATGTGTGTTGGCGGGTGCGTGTGGGGAGGGGGGGCGTGTGGGGCAGGGGGTATTTTTGCAGCGGTGGGTGCTGCCTTTTTCTGTAGCGAGGTCCATAAACCTTTCTTGTTACATCATGATTTCTTTTTCTTGCCAAGTGAGTTGGACCATTTCCATGGATGGAATTCGGAGCATTGCAAGGGAAAATCGGGGTCACCAGGCCTCCCTAGGTGGGCACCTTGGTCTCTGTAGGTGGGTACCCTGGCCTCGCCAGAGATGCAGCCGCAGGGCGGTAACCCCTGCCTCAATAGGCGGGCACCCCTGCCTCAATAGGCGGGCACCCCTGCCTCGATAGGCGGGCGCCCCTGCGACAATAGCTGGGCACCCCTAACTCACCAGGTTGGTACCCTTGCCTCTCTGGGCTGGCATCCCGGTGTTGCAGTTTCCGCGGCACACCAGTTTGCGAGGGACACATCCATTCAAATGCATTGGCAATGGCTGTGAGTGATCTTCATACAGAAAAAGTAAAATATCTCTCAAATTACACCACCTAGAAACAAACCGCTTGGTACACATATAGAAAACATCTTTACCAAAAAGATTATATTAAATTTATAAGGTTAGGGTTGTTGATTTCTATTCATTTTGAGTAAAACTAATGTTTTGCACTGCGCATATCGTCAAACTCAAGGCATTGTCAATGGTCATGAGAAATCTGCATACAGAAAATACAGCAAAAGTGAAATATCTCTAAAACCACACCACCTAGAAACAAATCGCTTGGTACACATATAGAAAACATCTTTATCAAAAATATTATATTAAATTTATAAGGTTAGTGATGATGCTGTTCGATTTTGATGCATGCGCAGAAGCGATGTGTCCCTCTCAAACTGGTGTGCAGCGGAAACTGCAACACCAGCCTCACCATGTCATGGACATGGCGGTAGATTTACCATAATGTGCTAAGCAGTGGTGTGGCTGTTTCCAGTTCGATGGCTCTCCAATGGATGGGGTGGTGGGGGTAGGTTAGATTGACTTTCTAACCACTTAATTGCTGTACTTTAAGTTGTTGCTGTAAGTTATTAACTAAATATACGAGTTGGGGGAAAACAACTGGATTAATTTTGGATGTTTTTTTAAATTGCACGATCCGATGGTTTTGAGGTGAGTTATTTTCAGTTTTCTTAGATAAGTACATTAGATTGATTGTTATAATCTATTTGACTTCAGCTTAAAATAACTTTTATTTTATATGTCTACCGTTGGAGATATTTGCTTACAGTTCAGTACTCTGATAGTATGCTGCTATGCTCGAACCTGGTTAAACAAAGGTTATGTACAGCATTTGTGTGTGCACATCAAGGTTAATTTAGCATGTTTTCATTTCAAATATATCCAAAGACAACCATCTAAAATTAAAATTACTTCAAATGAGAGTGATCTAGAATATTATTATAAGCATAGAATATTATTATGCACAATTGACAACATTCACACCGCATGTGACATCTGACGGCGACGACAAACACTACGGTTGTGGGACCGTTGCCACAGCGCATACAAAAGCTATGGAAATTACTAACTTGTGGGACTGTTACCACAGCGCATACAAAAGCTATGGAAATTACTAACTTTCAAATGCATGTATTTCAGTCAAAGTTTGGAAAATTTTGAAAATTCCAAAAGTATATTGCTTTTGGGTTATTGAAGCTTC
The DNA here is from genome assembly GCA_030323885.1 of Branchipolynoe longqiensis. Classification (NCBI taxonomy): domain Eukaryota; kingdom Metazoa; phylum Annelida; class Polychaeta; order Phyllodocida; family Polynoidae; genus Branchipolynoe; species Branchipolynoe longqiensis. The sequence continues at coordinate 57,246,963 of CM059191.1, read as the reverse complement.
CAAGAAAAATAAAATTGTCATGTTTGGACCCTTTTGAAAATTTTACGAGGGTACCAAACTAGTTAGTCACTATTAATACACAATATTCACAATGCATGCAACATCTGATGGCGAAGACGAACACTACATTTGCGGACTATGACCATGACGCATGCGTGGTAATATCCTCTATTTCCGATGTTTTTGAGTTTCTGTCATTTTCTCAGCTACTTTAGTAGTAACAGGTTCCATTAAATTGACTTAGGAATCCCTTCTATTTAGCAACACATACTTAACACTAGATAAAAGATTCACCCGGTACTTGTAGTACACGCGTGAATGACAATGTAGTCTAAATACGGGCGAAAATAGCTTTAGTATGGAACATGACCTAGAAACTGTGGCCCAGTATCAAATGGCTACCCATATACACAAGTTGTGAAATGGAGAGAATGCAAAAGACAATGGCGCCAAAGCGTCGATTTCACTTTAAATATAAACTGATTTAAAATTTTTCAACTCAAAGTAGCGGGCTACAATAAGACATATGTAAAGAATAAATGTTGCTTCTTAGATTGTGAAATTAGGCTCTCAATTCATTGACCCGTTTTTTCGACAGCTTTTACATTGGGTTGGTTTGCACCCCTACTGCAGCAGTACGGGGTGAATCTTGTATCTAACTTAACACATGCTCAAGTATCTAAGTTGGATATATATTATATGTAGGTTCAAATCTATGAGTTCTTTTTTTTCTACTTTTGACAAATTAATACTTTTATCGGACTAGGCAACTTTAATAAATGTATCTACAAAAAAGAAAACCATCAAATTGGGCAACTTTAAACTCGGAGAGGTTTGACTCCACTGGTTCTGGACACGATGTGTTAGCAACACCGGTCTGGGAGTGGCTTTGTGCCAGTGTGCATGTGTAGAGGCTGTTCAGTCTGGTAATATAAGTGCCCCCGTTGTCAAACCGGAAGTGTCCGTCATAATTGAACCTCACTTTTCAGCGTGACGTGAATGGCCGGTAGGAGGCGCTGGTTACCGGTAGAGCATACATTCACCCTACTCGCCAACAACCAGCTCTGAACACGGCTAATTAAAGCTGCAGAGTCCGATGAAGCATCCAATTTTCAAAACCAAAACAATCATCTGGAATTGATTCTACATATCTAACTTAGATACTGATGCATGTATTAAGCATTTGTTGCCACATAGCAGGGAATACTGAGGCAATTTAATAGAACCTGTTAGTGTTACTGCTAAAGCCTATGGTGTCAGAGTTTTGGCAAGCTTGCCAAAACTAATTTGACATGTTTGCACTTCAAATATTTCAAAACATAACTGTTTAAATTAAACAGGACTTGAAGCTAAAGTTAGGTCGATTATAACGGCAATGTTAATCTATTTATCTCAGAAAATTTACAGAAACTCAACACCATCGGACTATGCAACCTTAAACAGTCCCAAAGCGGCGTGGTCACCATACAACATTATTCTCCGTGTTGGAGGTTCACTGTGCACATAATGGCAGTAGTTATAGCCATTGTACTCCAGCATATTACTGTCACGTGACTTTAGAGCTGCATAGTCCGATGAAAGCATCACATTTTTTTCAAAACTGAAACTGTGATCCTACATATTCAACTTAAATCCAGGTGCACTTATAAAGCATTTGTAGCTCCATAAAAGAAAATAAGCATTTGTTGCTCCATAAAAGAAGATACTAAACCAATTTAATAGAACATATTACTACTGCAGCCTATCAAGTATCATGTCAGAATTTCGGAGTGCTTGTTGAAAATAATTTGGCATGTTTTTGTTTCAAATATCTCCAAAGTTAGTCATTTAAAATAAAAATGTACTTCAAACTAAACTAATATGGATCATAACAAACATTCGAATTGATTTATTTCAAGAAAATTACATGGAACTAAACTAAAGTACACCATGACCATCATTGTAATAAATGTATTTCAGATAATAGCAGAAACTCAAAACCATCGGACCAGGCGACTTTAACTAGCTGCCCGACGCAGCCTTTAGTTCAGGTTCCTTCCGGTGGTGGCGACACAATGCTCAGGGCATTCGTTTAGGCGTCTCGTTATGTCCGCCAGACATGCATTAACCACAATTATCTCGAGCCACCGCCATCAGCTGCCAGGAACCCCAAAAAGTCCCGGGAAACCGTGGAGCGTGACCACTTTAGTCTAGGGGTTAGGGGAGGGCCGAGCCAACGTTTTCAACATTTTCACAGTAGTACAAAGAATACTACTTTACCAACCAGACCCCTCCCACGCCCATACAGTAGTACACATAAACATTTTATCACAGAATATAATAGAACAAGATGGCCGAATGAATTGAGCGGCCACCTCCCGTGTTGGTAGGTTGTGGGATTTGAACCCTCACCAAATCCAAGCAATGACGTAACAATTTATATTTGTCGCTACCTAGCCTGCCGTTCGGCATCGATAGGATAGTGCAGGGAGCAGTGGAATGAGGAAGACCCCAATTGTCGATGATTGAAATTTCCCCTACTTAATCAACTAACGTACTCCCCAAAACACCGGGAAAATGCCTATATTTTATTAAACCATAAAAGGTGTATATAACTGACATCCTCATAACCCCCCCTCCAAACACACAGACTCACACACACACACACACACACACACACACACACATATATTGCAGTGTTGTTTGTTATGTCTGACCATGAAACAAATGTTGAAAACGTTGGATGGCCCTTAAGGCCCTGTCACACTATGACGTAACGATGTCAACGTAGGGAGAACGTGAAGAACGTTGAACTTTTCGGCGTAGTATGCAAATTTGGGCACAAGTTGAACGTGGATGCAGCGTAGTGGACGAGAGCGTAACGTCGGTAAAGCATAGTGATACCGTCATTCAACGAGAGAGGACAACGTAATGACGCTCACGGAACGTTATGAACATTATTCCATCGCCAGAACTATGTTGCTTTATGTTACCTTACGTTACTTACGTCATTAAACGTTGGCGAAACGCTGAACGTACGTTCTCCTGACGTTCCCATTACGCCGCTTGGACGTTTCCACCGGCTTTAATGTGGGTCAACGAGTGGAACGTAGTGAGGAATGTTTGACTAACGTCCGTTTAACGTCATTGACATTCGCCAAACGTGTACAGAACGTACGGCGAACGTAAACCTTTACGTTCGCATCACGTCGAAAGTTTTGAACAGGTTCAAAACATTGACGCGCACCGACGTAACACGACGTAGCTCGACATCAGTCTAGCGTCATTATGACGTCATAATAACATAACCCAACGTACGACAACGTAATGACCAAATGTGATCACGTCAGGCTTACGTTAGCTCGTTACGTCATCGTGTGACAGGGGTATTACCAAGTCTGGCAGGTTTAGAAAATGTGGCCAATCTCACAGGCACACAGCCACCATCACACTGTCGATAAGAACGTCACTCTCGATAGGTGTCTGTTGGGCTTTATTCTGTCTGCATAGAGACAGGTATCTGGCAATGAAGGACGACCTTCACCTTCATGACTAAGCTCAATTTAGTGTATCTAATGAATGTTCTATAACGAATATATCATGGATACTAATCTCAGGGTGTTTTTTTTGCAGCTGCCCGATCAACTGCTGTTCAACAATGGAGGGAAATTAACTCCCAATACTTCTGCAGTATGAGTAATGGAACAGATTTACACGCAATGGTCTTTGCTGAATCTATTCACAATTGCCTACGGCTCTGTGAGATGGGAATGTTGAAATATGTTCAAACCTATCAAATTTGCTTTCCTTGGAACCATCCCAGGTCTGTTTGTTAGGGTGTTATGTCCTAGTAACATATCAAGATGAGTACTGCATTATGACAATGTGTGCTTTGGGTAAGTTTATCTTTGGCGAATCTATTCACAATTTCCTACGGCTCTGTGAGATGTGAATGTTGAAATATGTTCAACCCTATCAAATTTGCTTTCCTTGGAACCATCCCAGGTCTGTTTGTTAGGGTGTTATGTCCTAGTAACATATCAAGATGAGTACTGCATTATGACAATGTGTGCTTTGGGTAAGTTTATCTTTGCCGAATCTATTCACAATTGCCTATGGCTCTGTGAATGTTGAAATATGTTCAAACCTATCAAATTTGCTTTCCTTGGAACCATCCCATGTCTGTTTGTTAGGGTGTTATGTCCTAGTAACATATCAAGATGAGTACTGCTTTATGACAATGTGTGCTTTGGGTGAGTTTATAGCACTACCCCTCTGGGAGACTTGGTCACTGGCACCGTGACCTGATTGATACCAGTCCTTGCCGTATAGATCCTATCAGTGCCGAGTGCCAGGCTAGGTAGTGACAGGTTTCAATTTTGTAAGTTGTTGGCCTGACTGACTCAGGGCTAGCTAGCGAGACGAGATGAGCGAATGAGTTCAACGTCCGCCTCATGCTTTGGTACGTCGTGGGATTTGATTCCACAAGTTCGAATCCTGGTCGAGTCAAACCAATGACATAACAATTGATACGTGTTGCTTCCTAGCCAGGCGCTCAGTATTATTAGGAAATACACGGACTGGTTGGCTCAGTGTCAGTATAATGTGACTGAGTGGGATATTGGGTCATGGTGCTGGTGGTCTGCTCTCCCAGTGGGGCAGCACTAAAAAGTCACCATGAGCGTGCACTGTCAAGTCGGTACCCGTCCTGATATAACCTCAGATGTTGCCCTGCTGTAAAACTCCAATGACCAACCATCCAGCCAGCTGTAAAAATTCTACAATATTTGGGGGAATTACGGCGCGAAGGGGAGGCCCGGAGAGAGGGTGGATCCCAGAGGTGCGGGTGTGGACAGCAAGGGTAAATGTATGATTGGGCACTGGGCTGGATGGGAGGGCGGGCCCAGGGGCCGGGGTAAAAGGCAGGAGGGTAGTTGCATGTGTACTGGGCAGGAGGGAAGACCCAAGGGGTAGAACAGAAGGCTGAAGGGTAGTTGTGTGTGATTGGCAACTGTTAATAGGCTTTGTTGTATTTGTGTATGATTGGCTAATGCTAATAGACGTTGTTGTATTTCTGGGTGATTGGCTACTTACTAATAGGCTTTGTTGTATTTATGTGCGATTGGTTGCCACTAATAGGCTGTGTTGTATTTGTGCAGAGAGCTAAATGGAGAGCGGCAGTCAAGTAATGAAAGCAGTCTTTGTCACATCGCGACCGACAGCATGATAATGATGATGATGATGATGATGTATTTGTGTGTGACTGGCTATGGCTGTGCGATTGGCTACTGCTGATATGATGTGTTGTATTTTAGTGCGATTGCCTACCACTAATATGCTGTGTTATATTTGTGTGCGATTGTCTACTGCTGATGATAGGCTGTGTTGTATTTGTGTGCGATTGGCTCTGACTAATAGGCATATTTGTATCCATGTGTGATTTGCTACTGCTAATATGCTGTGTTGTATTTGTGTGTGATTGGCCACTTCTAATAATCTGTGTTGTATTTGTGTGTGATTGGCTACCACTAATAGGCTTTGTTGTATTCATGTGCGATTGGCTACCACTAATAGGCTGTTGTATTTGTGTGCGATTGGCTACTGATAATAGGCTGTGTTGTATTTGTGTGTGATTGGCTACTGATAATAGGCTGTGTTGTATTTTAGTGTGATTGGCTACTGGTAATAAGCGGTGCCGTATTTGAGTGTGATTGGCCACTGCTAATAGGCTGTATTGCGTTTGTGTGTATTTGACTACTGCTAATGGGCTGCATTGTATTTGTATGCGATTGGCTACTGCTGATGAAGGTGATCTGTTTACTTGTTGGAGTTTCACGTCCTGGCAACATATAAGGTCATATCAGGACAAACTGATGATGGTGAAGTAAGAATGTTACTAATAGCTTAGAATGCATGGCATTCCATTTAGATACATCTACATGTCTACACCGGATGTACCCTGCTCTAGTGGCGGTCAAAAGGTCGGGCTGACTTGTTATTGTCCGTCTATCAATACACACGTGGTTAAGTATGACCTATTGCCCGGTAGGTTGAGCTTCACAGGTAACAAAGAGGCAGCGGACACACGGGTCAGGTCACGGGACCCATCCGTCACATGACTGTCTGTTGTCAGCGTGCCGGTGATGCAGTCTAACGGCTGGTACCGCCATGTGCCACCAGAGGACGCTGTCACAAAGCAGTGCACCTCCCTCCCGACACACCCACACTACCTCACCACTCACACCACTACTACTACTACTACTACTATTACTATTATTACTACTACTACTACTACTATTACTACTACTACTACTACTATTTGGTTGAATGGTTGTTGGACTTTTACGTCTAAGGTCATATCAGGACAATGCACACTCATGGGGACTTTATAGTGCTGCTCCACTGGAAGACCAGGCCGCCAGCAAAAAGTCACCTTTCTGCACTAACCTATTAGGGCCAGACACCCCTCCCCAACACACACACACACACCTTCACCCCATCTCCATGTACACGCTATGTAGTAGTGCTCAGTATAACTTGTATCTGCCCTCATATTCATATTAATATTATATAATAATGCTACCAGTTGGCACCCCATTCAGATGGATTGTCACGTCGCCCTGTGTGCCCCCCCCCCCCCCTACACGCATGGGGATGCCGAGTGTCATCGCACATAATTAGTGGTATCTGTAAATCCAGCTTATCAACACTCATTTCCGAGATATTAGAGTTGGTACCCACCCAGTCATTATTTAGGTCAGGATGCCAACGTATCAGTTGTTGTTTGCGGTTGATGTTATAGTAGCATCTGAGGTCATATCAGGACAGGTACCAACTTGTAACAGTGCGCACTCAGTGACTTCAGTGCTGTCCCACATGCCGGTGATGATGATTCCGATGATGAAAATGTTGATGATAAAATAAAAAATGGGTGATGGTGATTTTATGCCATGTTCGCAGCAAAACCCTATTCAGAAAGAGAATAAGCAGGAAAAGAACAAGAGCAAGACCCATACCAGCGTGGTGATATACATGCCTCTTTACCGAATGTTTCATGGTAAATCTTTCCCAAAGGAGGAAGAACAACAAGAACAAGAACAAGAACAAGAAGGGAGAGGGAAAGTGGGATGAGAAGGAGGGGGTGAGTAGAATGAGAAGAAATAGGAGATGAAGAAGAAGGAAGAGAATGAGAATGAGAATGAGAATGAGAATGAGAATGAGAAGGAGGAAGTAATGTTAATAACTGATTCTGGGCATACTGAATAGTGTGGCCCGATCACGTGACTGTGTAATGCTAATAACTGATTCTGACACACAGAGTAATGAGGATCAACTATGTGACTATGTAATGTTAACTGATTCTGACACACTGCGTAATTAGGATCTGGGTAATGTTAATAACTGATTCTGGGCACACTGAATAGTGTGGACCGATCACGTGACTGTGTAATGCTAATAACTGATTCTGACAGACAGAGTAATGAGGATCAACTATGTGACTATGTAATGTTAACTGATTCTGACACACTGCGTAATTAGGATCTGGGTAATGTTAATAACTGATTCCGACACACTGGGTAATGAGGCTGGACCATGTGACTGTGCAATGCTAATAACTGATCCACTCACTAGTGAGGTTCGACAATGACTGTAATGTTAATAACTGGCCGATTGGTCACTAACAATGGCATCTCAGAAGTGACGTATTGCAATGATGGTAGACACTTCGCATTTTCAGTTTTACTACTTTTTGCTAGTGTCCTGTTAGCGACGTGTTAGTAAAGTAAACCGGGGTTGTCACGTGACCTTTAGAGTGGGTGGGGGGGGGGGGGGTGCCCACGGGGCCAGTGTTGTTGCCCAGACCCCGGGCGTTGCTAGGGGGTAACCAGGTCGGTTAAAGGTGGTCACGCTGTTATTGTTAACCCAGTACCCTTGGCACTGAATGAGAAGCCCGCGGATTACTCACAGACTTGGCTCATTTGCAATCTGGTTCTCGGAACCGGCTTACAGCTATTAGAACTGGTAACGGCCGCAATTTTGGAATACATACCGACTGTCGGAGATCTAGGCCAAATTTTACGCAAGTGTTGTTTTTGATTTCCATCTTTATGAACATGTCTTGGAATGCATGTATATTGGGTTGCTGCCATAGCATACATGGCAGAAGGTTGGGGATGAATATGAATATGAATATACATATATATATTATTAATAGTAATTTTGGTGGTAAGTGAATCAAGTTAATGAGCAATGTGAACGGTGGTGACACTGTCGGAGCTGAGGTTGAGTAGGTTGGAGCAATAGATAACTAGCCCGAGGCTCCACCACCCGATTACTGGTGGGTATGGAATTCTGGGTTATTATACTCATATAATTCTTATACAGCATATATATTGTGATATTTCATCTAATGTAAAATATTTGCTGGGACGATTCCACTGCAACCTATATTAGGAACAAATGTACGGAAAGAAGCTTACTGAGTTTGGTCATAGGTTCAAATTAAGTTTATGGAGTTTGAACTCTGGTCCAGTCAAACCAATGACATAACAATGTATACTTGTCGCTACCTAGCCTGGCACTCGGCACTTGTGTAAACACCCTTGTACAGGAAGACGGAAGACCGAGAAATGATATATGAAAATCATTCATTTAATTTTGTTTGCGTTAAACAACAACAACAAAACAAATGATCAGATCCATACCTACAAGGTGAAGGTCGCCTGGTGAGTGCTCGATACCCGCCTGTGCACTGTGTAAATACTAGTACACGTGCATGTCTGTACACTGTTCAGATTGAGTGACCGGACTTGGTCACTGCTGTCATTGAGGTTGCATGCCTGAACCTGTAGGCTGTAGCGGTCTGATGTGACTCGACCACGCAATGCCTGCTAACAGGCAATGTACTCCCACCATGTGTGGCGCAGTACACAACTGCAATGCGCATGCCCCAGCGTCTTGTAATCCACCTGAGCATCAACCCGTGACCTCCCACACTTTTTTCTCCAGCAGGGAGGTGTTAACTACCAGATAAATCACCACTAATGTGACCTTTTCACGGATTGATAAGATTGTTATCGTTGCCGTCCACCTAAATTAAAACGGCTTTAAAAATAAGCATTGTCCCCCTTTCTAGACAAAGCATATATGCTAGCCACAAAGCAAATACAGTAAAACCTGTGTAAGTCGACCGACCTTGAGACCGAAATTAAGTGGTCCATTTAAGGAGGTGATTGATTTAGGGAGTTAGAATACGGTTACAATGGTATTGTTGGGACCCAAATATAGCGATCGATATAGGGGAGTGGTCGATCTGTGTATGTGGTCAGTTAGAGAGGTTTTATTGTATGTTAGTTGCTCCTTAGTGAAGTAATGAACTAGCACATTTGTATAATAGCAATTTGAAATATATAATATATAATGTGCTATATAATGCATTAGAGAAATATAACACACTATTCACCTTCAGGTCTTCTAGTGACTCCCTACTTAGTCTTGAGTACTACTATCTTAGAAGGGCCTAGTACTTTCCAGCAATGCTGGGATCTTCTGCAAGTGGACTGTGTCACTAAATATATAATATATTGTCGTCGGGGTGATGCAAATGGGAAATATTGCGCCTAGGTGGTGTAATGGTTAGCACACTAGCCCAGAATACCACCTAGGTTCCCTGATGTCACCACACTACCAACGCCTACCTGTCTATGTGGTTACTTGTCTGCAGGGTCATTGCAGACTACTACAATATCAAATATATTATATACATAGCTTATGTAGTGTATATATATATATACTTAGATTTGTGGTGGATAATGTAATAGGAGAGTACAAATAATTAAATATGATCATTCTTTTATTACCTCCATACATTGCAATATCCAGTATGTATGTATGTATGTATGTATGTATGTATGTATGTATGTAGGTATGTATGTATGTATGTGTGTATGTATGAATGAGTGTCCACATTCACAAACATACACTCACCAGCCGGGATGGCTGAATTAGTAAGAGTGCTGGCTGGCTTCCTATATATGTTGGCTGGTTTCCCACACAAGAGGATCGTGGGTTCAGACCAACGTCTTACAAAATTGATACATGTCACTACCTAGCCTGGCATTGGGCAAGGACTGGGTAGCACAGTATCAGGATAATGTGAGAGGGATATCAGGCCATGGTGCCGGTGGCCTGTTGGGCCTAAATCGACTCCTATAAAGTCGTATTGTCACAAGTCGGTACCCGTCCTGATATAACCGTAGATGTTGCTAGGACGTAAAACAATAAACAAACCTACTCGCATATAGGTATGTGTGTATATATATATATATATGTACATATATACACACATATACATGGATCAGCTGACCGTGTGCTACCATGCAGTGGGACTAACGCTCATCTGCCTGCACTACTTGCGCACGAGCAGCTCAGACCGTGGCGAGTTGGAACACGAGTGGGAACTGCTCACACCAACACCCGGCAGAGGCTGCCTCTCACGGCAACTCTCCACACACACAGCCCGCTGGGCGCGGTAGGTAAACCCCATCTCACCGGTGTCAGGCTCCAAGGAAGCGTCGGGTAGTCCGAGTTCCGCTGGTTCCTCGGGAGGGACTGAAACTGTGACCTAGCATGCCACGTCACAGATTCAGCTTACATAACAAAGAGAGTGTGTGTGGGGGGAGGGAGGGGGGAAGTGCATTGGCTTTTGACAGTTTTGTAAGATCGCCTTCTTGGATTGTATTAAAGTTGCGTAGTCCGATGGTGTTCAGTTTCCGCCCCTTTTCTAAAAGATGGTACATATATTAAGTTGATTGGTATAATCCATTTGAATTCAGTTTGAGATAAATTCTAGTATAAATGGCTAAACTCGAAGAAATTTTAAGCGAAAACATTTAAATAAAAATGGGCATGCATACATGTCAAAGCTGATATTGCTGGCTTCAGCAGTAACAGGTTCTATTAAATTGACATAATATTCCCTTCTTTGCAGTAGCAAATGATTCATAAGTGCATCCGTATCTAGATAGGATAGTTAGGATAACATTTAGCTAAGAGTTGGGGTTTGGAAAATGTTATGCTTAAAGCCTTAGTCACACATTGGCTTGCAACCACTTTGGACCAAAGAACCCACAGTCACTAGTGACCTCCTTGCGACCAAAGCAATAGTAGCCGACCTCCGGGTGAATGCTATGGTCGCAAGGAGGTTGTTAGTGCAGTAGCTGTAACCTCCTTGTTACCATTTTGGTCGCAAAGAGGTCGGCGACCACTGAGGATCATTTTGCGACCATTTGTGACCATTTTGTGACCAACGTTTTTTTGTGGTTCCCATGCTAGCAGTAGTTTGACTGGGGTACAATTAACATCAAACCTTCATCGCAACTATAAACCCAGATGGCAGTAGGTCTTTGGTAGGTAAAAATAGCATGACTGTTCACATTACAGAGGGAGTTGCTGCACCGCCCCGTGAAACTGCTCTCTCAGTCTCACGTGAGTCATTCCAGTGGACCTTGGTTCAGCACACGAGCAGCTCATTAGCACTTGGCTGAACTAATGAGCGGCTCAACATTGGGGTGCAGCAACTTGACCTTTAAACAATGGTCAATGGCGGTGAAGGTTGAATACAGTCACCATTTAAAGCTGCATAATCCGACGAAAGCATCAATTTTGTTCAACCAAAACAACTATCCAGTTTTGATTCTAGATATATAACTTAGATAGGGATGCACTTATTAAACAGGTATTGCCACATCGAATGGAATACTGAGTCAAACTTATTCCTGTTATTGGGGTTAATGTTTTAGCATGCTTGCCGAAATTAATCTTGCATTCTTGCACTTCAAATATCTAAAAAGCTAGCCATTTAAAATGAAAGTTACTTCAAACGGAAATAAGGTAGATGAAACCAATCAATCTAACATATTTATCTCAGAAAATAACAGAAATCCAAAACCATCGGAATATGTAACTTCAACTCATATCATACAGAATATACCTATCCACCATTCAACCCATAAAAATAGGCATTTTCCACAAGACATGTGACCCCCCAACTGAAACTCGGGTGTGATCGGGGGTGTAATCCATTTGATTGCGCAAATGACATAGTATGTATGTATGTATGTATAATGCACCTAGAGCGCGGTATCAGGATAATGTGAGACCCCATCTCACCGGTGTCAGGCTCCAAAACATTTGCATGTAGATTACCTAGGCAGAGAGCTTGGGTGTGCGTGTGTGGGGGCGGGGGAATGGCTTTGGAAGCGCTTACTAAATTTGCATCATTACCATTTAATTTTAATGTAATGATCATTGAACCATCCCATGCATTTAAACAAATCTAAGAACAAAGTCATCACTAGTGTGTAATATCCTGACCTCTTGATCAGAAAAATATAGCTAGGTAGCAAGTCGTATGTAAATCTGTGACTCTAGACATATCTAGGCGCTAAGTCTGGATTTATCTAGTTCTAGAATTCACTAAAGAATATCCCATTTGTCAACAAGAACTTGCTTTAGACTGCATTCAATGACTGCCTGCTCCAGCCCAGTCTTCGTTCTCACTGTGAACTGTGATAAATAATGAAACCAAGAAGGGGAAGAAGAACAGGAGGAGAAAAAAAGAAGAAGGAATTGGAAGAACAAGAATGAGGACAATGAGTACGAGGACGGAGAGGAGTACAAGAACAAGAACAAGAGAAAAAAGAAACCAATGTAGCTAAAGAACTAGCTCCGCAGCACTTCGTGAATACTTAATGAACCCAGCTACAATCAGGGTTATTTACACTCAACTGTCTGAGCTACAATGAAGATAACAAGTGAGAAAAGCAGCACCAGAGCTGTGCTAGGTATAGGGGGGCCTGTGCACCACCGACCACCACCTCATTCACCGAGAGAGTACTGACAATGACCCAACTTCAAAATTAATGCATTCAATTGCGTGTTTGAAGGCAGCAGTGGATAAAGGCGTGAGGCGATCAGATCAGATAAGAAGTGGCGACACCGATACTGGGAAGGTGCTCAGATAACGAAGGAGCAGGTGCATTATGTAGGTCACCGGTGCATATGTAGGTCACCGGTGCATATGTAGGTCACCGGTGCATACGTAGGTTACAGGCCAGAACAGTTTGTTTGTTGTTGTTTTAGGTCCTAGCAACATCTAAGGTCATATCGGGACGGGTACCGCCTTGTGACAGTGCGCGCCCATGGCGGCTTTATAGTGCTGCCCCACTAGAATACCAGGCCACCAGCACCATGACCTAATATCCCACTCAGTCACAGTATCCTGACACTGAGCCAACGGGTCCTGGTCCTATCCTAATAATGCCGAGCACCAGGCTAGGAAGCAACAAGTATCAATTTTAAAGTCATCGGTTTGACTCAACCAGGGTTCGAACCTCAACCCCACGATCTACCAACACGGGAGACGGACGCTCTAACTCATTCGGCCATCCCGTCTGGTCGAGGCCAGAACAGCGCAATGTCCATAGACTTTTCCATCATGCACACAAAACAGACACAATTACACCATGATGTACATAATACAGATAAATGTATGCATGTGACTTCATTACACTGCTACAGAATGCAAAGTAGGTCAAGTAACCCAAAGGCAATTGCGGTATATTGGATCACCCGTGCAAAGAGGCACTCATAGCTATTTTTGTGTAGATATGCCTACCCCTTTAAAGGACCTCAAACTCTCTGCCTAGGTAATCTAGTGGTTAAAATACTGCCAAGGAAACCCCGATATCTAGCGGTGATTTCATGTCTATGTAAACAATGTTTTTTGGTTTGTTTAAAAAAAAAATTGTATTTAGAACTAATGAGAAAATCAACGTTGGGCCAAGTATGACAATTTCATAATCGTGTTTTACTAATAACTGTAAGTAAAGCTGTGTTGGACCAAATATGACAATTCGAAAATAAGATTAACTGAAATCCTTAACAAATGCCTTCTTCTGCCTATCCATGGACCCGACCCCCCCCCCCCGACCCCCCAATTCGCCTAACAATATAATGGATTGCAAGTAGCAACTAAATACATAAACACATATATACTGTAACGCCGTACTCATCAAATCAGCATCACAGATAATAATAATAATAATAATAATAATAATAATAATAATAATATATAGAAAGTATATATAGAAATCAATTCAATTACAAACCACCCAGAATGAGGACAGGTGAAAAATGCAGTAGCTTCTATGTGAAGATGGGGGCAAATTGTTTATTAATTTTTTTATTGAACTGTCAGCAATGCGATGAGGTGGCAGTGGGGGCGGGTTTTATTGACTGATTGCCACGGGTAATCACTATCAGTACACTTAAGTCCACCAGCTTTATCTATACATGTTAATATCTAATCGGCGTGAGGCCGTACATCAGAATGACATCAATGTAGACCGTGGGAATTTATCACTTCAGTCAACCCTTTCAAAACTGACTAGGTGGGTGGATATATATCTATATCTATATATTAAATTGTTAATAGAACAGTATGTTTGTGGAATAATGTATCGACATTATAAATAAAAAATTATAATATCTAATATATACACACATACATTGTATACACAGTTCCTGAGAATATATAGTATGTATACCTAGAAGAGGTCCATTCCCCACTTATTTGCATTCCACATTACATTATTAATGAATAAGCCTTTTTTTGGGGGGGGGGGGGAAGTAAAATAAGTATTGCTACCTTTGTATGTTATGTTATCATATACATGTATATATATTATATATAGTACATTAGTTGATTAAGCAAGATAATTCTCAAACGCGGACAATTGATCTTCCTCGTTCCTATGCTCCTTGCCCTATCTTAGTAATGCTAAATGCTAAGCCAGATAATGACAAGTATCAATTTTAAGTCATTGGTTTGACTCAACCAAGGTTCGAACACAATGGTTCAAATCCGTTAACCTAGCAAAACATGAGGTGGGCACTCAACTCATTTGGCCACCACCCCCTCTGAAACTTTGAAAAGTTGCTGACCTTATAGTGTACTCAAGCAGACGATAGATTTCCAAAAATGGGGAGGGGAAGAGAGGGAAGGGACAATTTGTAATCCTTGCTATATTGCCCAGACCGTTTCGTGAAACAAAATAATGCCTCCAGTTGGCCACCAGGTGACGCAAGCCACATTCTTAATAGCGAAACCGGAAGGCCGATTATGCGCATGCGTGATGTTAATTCAACCCAAATCAGGTCGCGTTCGATTTGAAGGTTAACTTTTCATGACGACGTCGTACTAACAAATCGCCATAGCTGAATGTTTTAAACTGTTTACAACCTGATAAAAGCATCAAATCTTTGATCGATCCTAGACATCTAACTTAGACACTGGTGCAAACATTTATTGCTGCACAGAAGAGAATACTAAAGGGTGCATTCCTTACACGCGGTATGCGGCATGCAGTATGCGAATGGCATGATTCCTTACACACGGCATGCGGCACACGACTGGCTATATTTAAAAAATAAAAATAAACAAGTATACTCAATACTGCACTGTATATTCATATTTTTGTGGCTATGGTAGCATTTTTACCAACCCAAACCCCACCACCACCACTACCATATGTTTCCCCTCTGCACCCTTGTGTGTGACCGTTCCGTAATGCTCCATCGCCTCTCCTCGTCTAAAACTAATGGACAAGTGCGACTGACTGAACCCCACCACCACCACTACCATATGTTTCCACTCAGCACCCCTGTGTGACCGTTCCGTAATGATCAGTCCCCTCTCCTAGTCTAAAACTAATGGACAAGTGCGACTGATGTTTCTATTCGCACACCGCGTGCCGCATACCGCATGAATGGCTACAGGGACCGATCGGGTTGACGCATTCGCATTCGCATACCACGTGTAAGGAATGTAGTCCATTGACTTCAAGGCATTTCGATTTTTTGTCACATTCACATTCGCATACCGCATGTAAGGAATGCACCCTTAAGTCAATTTAATAGAATGTGTCACGACTGAAGCCTACAATACCAAACATTTTGATGTGCTTGCTAAAATTAATTTAGCATAATTCCACTTAATGATATGTTAACCAGTTAAAATAAGAGTTAAAAGTTCTGTTAAAAGTTATTTCAAACTAGAGAAAAGTAGATTTTACTGATCAACGCAATATGTGTATTAAAAATTAAATACATATATAGAAAAGGCAGAAACTCAAGGCCATATAACTATGCAAGTTTAATTACTATTCTTCGAACTGTTTTAAATTAGTAAATAATCTACAGAATATTGTCGAGAAACTTGTGTAAAGGGGATTATTTCCTCTGGAAAAAGGGTGGGGGGTCGATATGTTGATAAGGCTATTATGTATTTGGAGGTAGTTTATTCTAATTGGAATGTTCGGGAAATGGTGCTTAAACGCACCTTTTTCTCTCTTGCAACACAAACAGCTCCATGTGCTCCAGAAACGGTGGATATGCCTTATGCCTGGTACACACCTCCCGTATATGATTCACGTGCTAAAACTGCACTGCACGACGCGACCCGTCACAACCCGACCCATCCCGTGTCCCGACTAAGTTTTAGTCAGTTTCAGTCTTTAGGTGTGTGACCCCCCCTCCTGTTTCAACCCGACCCGTCCTGTTTCCAGACTAAAAACTGCCCGATTCATTTTTTGAATCCCGTACACACCTCCCGTATAAGACCTAAAACTGAGTTTTATACGCGAATCGCAAGGCTCAGGTGTGTTAGGGGGTCATACACCTAAAGACTGAAACCGACTAAAACTCTAACTTTAGTCGCGAAACGGGCAGTTTTAGGTTTTATACGGGAGGTGTGTGCCGGCCTTAAGTGAACCCGAGCCCAGAGTCACTCAACCATGACCAGCCGTTTGAAGGGGGTGAAATAATTGAAGTGTGACAGGCACACTCATCGTGATTGTCTCTTCGATCTGTCTGCAGGAGGAAACCCTGAACTCAGTACAATCTCACTACTTCACCTCTGTAACAGACAGGGTAGCCTAGCAGTAGCGTGCCCGGTTCTGGTGTTGAAAGTTCTATTTAGCTTCTTCTTTTCTTAGGAATAATATATATATATATATATATATATATATATATATATATATAGTATAGTTATGCAAATTTTACCTGGGTACAGATGATGGATAACTGGTATTTTCCCGAGGTACTAGCCTCGGATAGTTGTGGGTCAGGGAGAAGGAAGCACATCCGGGTCCAGCAAATTTTCTTTACATATTTTATAGGATAACAAATTATCTTAACTATTTATGCATACTATTGTGTTTTCATTTTGGTTCCAGTGAAATGTGATAATCGTAGTAGGGTAGGGTGGGCCATTCCAACAAAATTTGAGATATTTACGATCAAGTTTATAGATAGGTACTGTATAGTGTGCATCTTTAAGATCCACACTGGCTAGCCAGGAGCCTTGTGTTACTAAGTTTATTGCTGTGTCTAAGGAAAACATTTTTAAATGTTAGTATTCTACAAATTTGTTTGAATAATGTTAGATGTAGAATTAGTCTTACATCTCCATTTGGTTTGGGTCAAAAGAAATTATTAGATCTGAATTCCCCAGCCACATGTAGTGCTGGTTCTATGATGCCTTTTGCACAGAATTTAAGGACTTGATTATCTAACGCTTCGCGTTCTGAACCATGTTCGGTAAGGGAAGGGTATGCTGTTTTGAATAGGTTCTTCTATCGAGGGTATTCTTACCCCTTCAGCTAGACTAAGGATAGTTAAATTATCCATAATGCTATTCCGTTCCGGTATGCAGTTATTGAGGTTACCAGCTTGAAAAATGCTTACTGGTGTTTGCGTTGCCACTTCTATTTGTTCCGTGGGTGAGGGAACGGCTTCTGGGCATTGAACTCCCTCTTGAAGGGCCTGTTCCCGTCATTCCAGCCAAACAACTGCCTCTGGCCCCTTCCCCAGGCCTGGAAGCTGAAGTTCGTCCTGAACCGGCCTCCTCGTTGGCCGGTTTGCTGGTTTGCTGGTTTAGAAAATCCTGCCTCATCTTCTTGAAGCGGTTAGGATTCGCGTCTGCAGACTTCTTCTTGTCCATTTCGATATGTTTGCCACACTTCGAACCCATCCCCACTTATTTGAACAAGTGCTGGAGTTGCCCACCGAACATCTTTGTCTTCTCCAGTGGGCTTGGGGGCAAGGAATAATGTATATTCCTTCCCTTCATTGTTGGTGATCTTCTTAGAGCTGGCTACCTTCTTGCCTGCATCCGTGCAGACAGCCTTAAAGACGTTCTCAAAACTGTATGATAGGAAGTTGCTTCTCGCCGTCAGCAAAGCAATCCCCCCATTCATATCATCGCACAGTGGTGAGAATTTGTTCTCGGCTATTATCCTTTTGGCTATAGGCGTGATGACTGTGAGGGCCGAGAGTACCCCTTTGTGTACTGTATGCAGGCCAGTCTCAACTTTTTACGCTCCTCACTGAACTTCTGGGTCCTTAATGGCGGATTCCAGGATCCACTTGATCCCCGTTAACCTCTCGGCCATTTTAATAATCACTTCGGCCAGATTAAATGTGTTGAAGTGCCCCTGGATCGTCTTCCTCATAAGCGTAGTTATCCGCCTTTGCACCTTGCACTTTTTTGTCTCCTTGCCACATGATTTTGCGTATTTCCCCACGAGCTATGTATCTGAGCCAGAGCTTGTTGAAGACGGGTCTGATGAAGAGGATTTGTGTTTCCTCCTTTTCTTTGTCTTCTTCTTGGTCTTCTTCACGAGAGGCTTCTTACGGGCCATGACTTTTGATCTCTTTTCCTTCGTGGCTGCCACTCTGGAAGGAAGCATCTCCTCCATCTTTTGTTGAACAGGTTGTGCTATTTGCTCATCCAGGTCAGCTGGGCCGGGGCCAGTATTGTACCCCCCACCTCAACGGAATCTCTTTGTTCTGGCGAGGGTGACCTTTGTACCTGTGCTGGCGATGAGCGGTCTTCATCTTCACTGAGCGCATGAGATTCCTCTGCCTTACCCCGCTTCGTAGCCAAAAATCCAATAGTTAGGCATTGTCACGGGCTGAATATCAGACTGATAATTAGAGTATAATTATACTAGGTGTGTATTCTGGTGTTAAAACAGTTTTTAATGCAGGCATGCGCCTAATAGACATTCCCGGGATAACAGTATGGGAAACCAACCGATCCATATGAGGGGTAGGGACCAGTGTAGCGGTACCCTCCCACACGCTAAGTACCTATAACCTTCTCCCACCTGTGGCTTTCTTCACCAACAAGTTGAAGAAAATACTATAGGACTTGGAGGTATGCCTTAACGAGAATAACAATTGGGGAATCTTAACATGAGACCCAGGAATAAATGCTAGCGATGTAAGTGGCTCCTGCCAAACATCTCTCCGTTCGGCAATGGGTGGTTTGATAATTAACCGAACAATGGAGGCATTGTTCTAACAATCATATGTAATACAATCGAAACTAATCTGTAAAACAGTAATAACTTATCGAAAAGTTCAAAACAAATTTGCACCTCTCAGCCTCCGTGGCTCCCCCCCCCCCCCCCGCTGGAGGGGGGGGGAGCCACGGGGGCTAACTTCCTGCTCAAACTTTTGCTATATGAAAAATACATATATTTATTACGCAAGATACTTTTTGCTACATTGCTTAGCATAGGCTACTATTTGGTAGCATGTGACAAGAGCTGGTTTGCTTAATTTCAGGGCAATGTGAGTGCGATTCTGGAATCAATGTGCTAGCAGGATAGCAATGTCAGCAGCACTAAAAAGCCATCAGAAGTGTGAATGTGCTACTTGTCAGTAGCCTGTGATATAAGTCGACTGATTGATTATTTCACCTGAACCTACGAAGCTGTGTCCCCTATCTCTGAGGCTCAGATCCAACTATCGACTGGTTTACTTCTGGAAGATACTGTCAGCAGCTGTTGCCCAATATGTGTGTCGGGGGGGGTTGATGGGAAATATTGCGCCTAGAGCAGGATTCGAACCCACACGTCTTGCATTCCGGGCTTATATGCTAATCATTACATCACTTAGGCTCCCTGATGTCAGCAGCCTATCCATGCCCACCTGTCTGTGTGGCTCCTTACCTGAGAGGTCAGTGCAGACTACTACACTTGTCCCCAACTTTTAAATGGTTTACGTCCCATAAGTCATGTTAATGCTTACAATTAAATACATACCGGCAAAGCACTTATATACACAGGGTAGGTTCAACAACCATACAGCGCATAGCTTGTACAGGGTCCACGTCACGACGCTAGTGGCAATAACTAATGTTGGTCGAATCGAACTGGGCATTCCCCGTCAAAAGGATGTATTGACTGTTGTATTGTATATTTTAATATACCAATGTTAATGCGATTGGAGCTAGTTACTCCGGCATCCCTGTTTCTGATACCAGCCATGACAGAATGGCCGATTGAGTTGAGTGTCCGTCTCCCGCTTTGGTAGATCGTGGGATTCGAACCATGGGTTCAAACCCTGGTCGAGTCAAACCAACGACGTAAAAATGTATACTTGTCACTTCCTAGCCAGGCGCCCGGCATTATGATAGGGCAAGGACTGGTTAGCTCAGTGTCAGGATAATGTGACTTATTGTGATATCAGGTCATGGTGCTGGTGACATGGTCTCCCAGTGGGGCAGCACTATAAAGTCGCCATGAGGGCACACTGTCATGAGCCGGTACCATTCCTGATATGACCGTGGATGTTGCCAGGACGTAAAACCCCAACAACCAGGCAATCATACCGGGTTGGTTCCGCGAGTCCTCACTAACCAGACCCAGCGCCCCATTCAGTAACCGCCGCCTGAAGTGACACATTAGCAAGATGCCAGAGTGTTACCACTGTGTTGTAAACATACAGGTGAAGGCTCATTCTGCAATTTGCAAGCCTCGTTTTCGATCATGTGGTAGGCCTATTGCTATTGTTTCCGGATCCTGATTCAGGACAGGCAGGGCAGCTACAAGCCTCGTGTTCGATCATGCATGAATTGGGCCTATTCCTGTACATTCCTGATCCTGATCCTGATCCAGATTCAGGACCTGCGGAACAGCTACAAGTCTCGTTTTCGAACATGCGTGAATTAGGTCAATTATTGTATTTTCCTGATCCTGATTCAGGACAGCGGGACAGCTACAAGCCTCGTTTTCGATCATGCGTGAATTAGGCCTATTGTTGTATATTTCTGATCCTGATTCAGGGCAGATGGAACAGTTACATCTTACAAACCTTTTTTTTTATTTTTTTTATCATGTCTGAATTAGGCATATTGTTGTATATTCCTGATCCTGATTCAGGACAAGCGGAACAGCTGACATTCTCCAGACAAGCCAATAACACACTCTCCACCACCACCACCACCCCCACCCACCCTCGACCCCCCACTCTAGGAGGTCACTCTGCCAGCGGCTGCTGGGTGAGGCATGAGGCTGCCAGGTACCATCGGTGATTGGAGATGGGGAGATGACATTGGCAGGCGGGTCGACTGGCTGCTGCCTCCGCTTGGGGGTGTTTTCCCAGACGGCGAGTGAAGCGTGACGTCATTATCTCCGACGGGTCGGGTCGCTGGCTGTGATCAGCGTCACGGATGACTAACCACAGGGGCTGCCCATGCAAGCCGATACTAACACACACACACACACACACCCCACCCCACACCTCATCTTGTTTTTGTCTTTTGTGTGTTCTTTCCCGTTTTTGTTGTATTGTGTGGGGTTTTTCTTTTCCTTTTTTTTGGAGGGGGGGAAGCTTTTAGTTTTATTTATTACTCAGTAACTTGGAGAGGTAGGGGTGGCGGACTGAAAGCAAACGAGCTAAATAAACTAGTCCAACATTAGATAAAAGATTCGCCCCGTACTAACAGTACAGGGGTGAAAACCAAACCATTAGAAAAGCTGCCAAAGAATTTTGACATGCTGGGGAAATAAATTGAGTGAATAATGTCTTAATTTAAGAAGCAAAATATATTCTTTATATATGTTTTTATATTTACCCGCTACCTTTGAGTTGAAAAATATAATAAAACATGTAGTTTAATAAGATTTTAAAGTGAAATCGACAGCATTCTATGGCCGCCATCTTGTCTTTTTGCATTCTCTCCCATTTCACCAAATCTGTGCCAATATATGTAGCCATGGTTTCTAGTTCCTGTCCCATACTAAACCTATTTTCGCCCATATTTACACTACGTTGTCATTCACCCGTGTACTACAAGTACAGGGTGAATCTTTTATCTAGTCCAACATATGTGCTTTTGGGGTTTTATTTAACCATGCATTTTTCCTACAAGTATTCGCTGTAGACACCGTTACGAAATATCCAGATATTAGAACCATAAATAAACCAGGCTTAATGTAAAACAGCAATGTGATAGTGATGCACTTGTCCGATGCTCACTGAACAATCAAACCACATCTGCTGGCATGGAGCTAAAAACAATCCATATTCTGTGATGTCAGAAAGGAAAAAGAGAGATGACTCACAGTCTAGAGGGCATAGGTGTGTTTGTTGTTGTTTTACGTGCTAGCAACATCTAAGGTCATATCAGCACGGGAAGGGTATAGGAGGGAAGGCATCAATCAAATTCACAATTATTCAAATAAAGTACTTCCATTTATAAGTTAGTGTTATTTAGGGATAATTTTTACTGGGTTTTATTTATTGATTCTTTTAATTCCTTCGATGTGTAACTGTAAGCATCAATTTTAAAATTCGATGTACACTATTTTGTTAATGGTTCTTTAGTGTGGTTGGGCCGTATTTGTTGGTTCCTTTTAATTCCTTCTTTTTTTTTTGTAAAAGATTAATTTAATAAATCGCATAGTCTGACGATGTATTTGGGAGAAGGTGTGTTTTCACCACTGTTAGGTGCAGCTTGAAATTGCGTGACTATGTCTTTATGGCTTAACTCGCCACCCAACGAAGTTTGGTTAAGCATATATATATATATATATATATATATATATATATATATATATAAATATAATTAATATATAAAATATATAGTATAGTTATACGAGTCTTACCTGGTATAGATGATGGATAACTGTTGTTTTCCCGAGGTATAAGCCTCGGGTAGACGTGGGCTAGGGAGAGAAGGAAGCACATCCGGGTCCAGCAATCTTTACCTACTTATTCAGGATAAAAATGATCTTTCAATACAATGGATACTATGATTTTCCCATAATGGTACACCAACGGAATAGACGTGGTAGGGTGTGGTGGGCGGGCCCTAGCCCACGTCTACCCGAGGCTTATACCTCGGGAAAACAACAGTTATCCATCATCTATACCCAGGTAAGACTCGTATAACTATACTATTTTACCTCGGTATACAGCCTCAGGCTAGCCTCAGGCTAGGGAGACTTTTACATAATTCATTTTTATCCTTAATATCATTCATTCTTATTATAACATGTTTATGTGTCATTGTATTAGTAATTGTATCATTCAAAGTTTTTGTTCTCACCTATTCTTGTTAGTTGGTGAGCAGGCGCTTTGCAATGCCGGTAGGCTTTTCTAGTCGTTTGTTGTAATGTTTTGCAAACGACTTAGCCGTCTTCCAGCCTGCATGCGCTAGTATTCTTTTTACAGAAATGCCGAGCAAACGTGCCTTGGACACCATGGCACTCTGGTTGAGTGGGAAGAGTATTTGCCCGTATCCACTCCAGCCAATTTCAACACCGTGATTGTCCATCTGGCAAGGGTGTCTCTTGAAATTGCCTTATGTGGCTTTATGAAGCTCACTAATAGTTGTTGTGATGCACGTAAGTCCTTTGTCTTGGATATATAAGCCCGTATGGCTGTCACAACACATAATTTCCGATCATTTGGGAAGTAGTCTAAGTGAACCGTAGATAAAGGGTCACCTAACGTGTTTGATTTGAGCAATTGTGCTAAATCAAACGTAGCTTGTTTCTTGTCTATTTCTAATCCAGTTAAGGATAAAGCAACAATCGTTTGTCCTCTGTGTCCCGTTACTAATAGTAACAAGACCGCAACCTTAAAACCTAATTGTTTTATATCTAACAAAGAGTTGTGAGGCCAAGCCTGAAACAACTTAAATAGTGTAGTGGTCTGCACTGACCTCTCAGGCAAGTAACCACATAGACAGGTAGGCATGGGGAGTGTATTGATATCAGGGAGCCTAGGTGGTGTAATGGTTAGCACACTGGCCCGGAATGCAAAGAGATGTGGGTTCGAGTCCCGCTCTAGGCAAATATTTCCCATTTTCATCACCCCCATGACACTGGTGCCGTGACCAGGATCCTGTACAAGCTTTGCGCTGTATGGTTGTTGAACCTACCCTGTGTATGTATGTGTTAGTGCATTGCCTGTATGTATGTAATTGTAAGCATTACAAGACTTACAATTCCAGGGGGACGAGTGTAGTGGTCTGCACTGACCTCTCAGGCAAGTAACCACATAGACAGGTAGGCGTGGGGAGTGTGTTGATATCAGGGAGCCTAGGTGGTGTAATGGTTAGCACACTGGCCCGGAATGCAAAGAGATGTGGGTTCGAGTCCCGCTCTAGGCGCAGTATTTCCCATTTTCATCACCCCCATGACAATACTATAGAAACATCCCAAAAGCGACTATACTTTGGTTTTGGAGGATTCCTTTGATAAATTGAGCGAAGTAGATAATGAAGGACATAATGTTTACCAACTGTTTCGCCGTCAATTCTAGGTAATATAATTGATAAAGCGCATCTTGCCGCATTGACCGCCCCAAACCCTAGTCCCTCATCCTCTAGAGAACGAAGAAAACGGGCTACTTGTGCAATTGTTGGATTTGTTGGCTTGACTTTCATCAGCAAACAATGTACACCCCATTTCTTTAAATAGGTCGTGTACATTTTGACAGTTCCTGGCCTCCATGCATCAGCTACTATTCTGTCCTCAGTAATTTTATCCAATCCAAATTGCTGTAGTTGTTTCCTTAGAAAAGGAATGCCAATAGGGGTGTCGCTGACACGTCGCCGTGAACCACTAGCGGTCCGTGGTGCGTTAGGTTCCCGGCTTTTCGTGGGAATCGTATATGTTCTTTTGCCAGTTGTGAGACTGCTGGCAGCCAAGGTTGCGTGTCGCAATCGGGCACTATCAGTATGGCGTGTGTCTCCTCCATGCTGATTTTTCTCACCACTCGGGTGATAATGCTAAACGGTGGGAAAATATAGAAATAATTATTTGCCCAGGTAATAGCAAATGCATCAACTTTCCAAGCATCCGGTTCGGGATGCCAAGAAACATAACAGGGCAACTTGTTATTGTTTCATGATGCAAACAAGTCAACTTTAGGTGTACCCCATTTTGCACAAATGAAGTTAAACAAAGGTGTAGAAAGGGACCATTCTAAATGGTCATGGAATTTTCTACTCCTATGGTCTGCAAGTGTATTTTGTGACCCTGGGATATGCGCTACAGTTAACCATACTTGTTGAGCCTGTGCCAAGTTCCAAATCAGTTTAGATAACTGATTGCAAGGCTTTGATTTTGTTCCACCCATGTTACGGATATATGCCATAGCAGTCAGTTAGTATTCTAACTTGTGATTTAGTTATCTTTACTAAGCTACGTAGCCCCAGATAAATAGCACGCAATTCTAGCGCATTAATGTGGTCTGACCTTTCATCATCTAGCCATCTACCTCCTGTTGCTACCCCATCTCGATGGGCTCCCCAACCTTCTAGCGAAGCGTCAGTGGTAATTACTGTATTTGGTTCCGCCATGCGGATTGGATTTGGTGAATTTGCTATATGTTGCATCCACCATCCAATATCCTGTAACCCTTCTTCAGAAATAAACATCTTTCGTTCAAAATTGCCTTTAGTCCGTGCTAACGCTAAATTTGTATCTATTTCTAGAGATTTAATATGGGCTTTCCCGTATAGAATAGCGGGTGCATAAGATATCATTATCCCGATAAGGACTGTGACCTGTCTAATCTTAGGTTTCGGTAACTTAAGAAGCTGGGTCGCTGTGGTCATAAACTTAGTTAGTTTCTGTTCTGTTATCGACACTGTGAGGGACCGTGTATCAAGGATAAACCCTAAACATTTTAGTTGTTTTGTTGGTTTAAGCACTGACTTATTTGGATGGACATAAAACCCCAATTTAGTGAGTAATGCACATAAATCTCGAACTGCGTTTACACAATCAATTTGTGTTGACGCCATTATAAAGGAATCATCTATGTAAGGGAAGATTATATGACCATTCCGCGCCATAACTGATAAAACAGGCTTTAGCAGTTTAGTGAACAAACGAGGGGCACACGCTAAGCCATTCGGCATGCAGGTAAACTCATAGAGTTGGTCATTCCAAAGAAAGCGGAGAAATTTCCGGTGTTGTTCCGCTATGGGAACCGTGTAGTATGCATCTTGTAAGTCAACACTAGCCATCCACGCGTCTGGTGTAATCAGATCTTGTGTCGTACCTAGTGAGAGCATTTTAAAATGTCGATATTCAATCATTTTATTAAGGGTCGTTAAATCCAGGATCATTCGAACGTCCCCGTTAGGTTTTGGTCTTGAGAAGATGTTTGAAATAAACTCTCCTGGTCAGTGTGTTACTTTTTGTATAATTCCTTTATCAAAGAATTGTTGTACCTGTTCAGTTAGTGCCTCTCGTTCCAGTGGTTCAATTTTATAGGGAAAAGGAACTCTCCCTTGTACCGGAATTTGTATGAAGGGAATTTGAACACCTTTAACTATATTTAAAATATCTTGGTCACTGGTAATTTTGTTCCATTCAGAAATATGATTATTAATATTGCCAGCCACAAAGTTGCTAACAGTTTGTGTGGTTTTAGAGGCTGCGAGGACTTGTAAAGTCTGTGTTTGGACCTCTACTTGGACCCGCCCCTTGGGAAGGG
Source organism: Branchipolynoe longqiensis (assembly GCA_030323885.1). Classification (NCBI taxonomy): domain Eukaryota; kingdom Metazoa; phylum Annelida; class Polychaeta; order Phyllodocida; family Polynoidae; genus Branchipolynoe; species Branchipolynoe longqiensis. The sequence continues at coordinate 57,220,113 of CM059191.1, read as the reverse complement.
TCTCGGGGAGTTGAAGCCTCGGGCCAGTGGCCGTGCGGTGTTGTCGGTCCAGCCTGGGCGGGTGCCCCAGCCCCGGAAAGACTGACTGAAGGTTGAGCCCGGTCTGGTTCCCCTGCCGAACTGTCGTGGGCGAAAATCCCCTCGTGACCTTTTGAAGCGTGGGGCTTCCGGCTTCTTCCTCCCGTCCATGTTTTTGCCACTCTTGGCTGCGGTTTCTACCTCTTTATAGAGGTATTGTAGTTGACCCCCGAACATTTTCGTTTTATCTAAAGGTTTCCCTTTGATCGGTTCTGGGGCCAGAAAGAGCGTATACTCTTTCCCATCATTGTCCGTGATCTTCTTTGATCGGGCCACCTCTTTGCCAGCGTCTGTGCAAACCGACTTGAAGATATTCTCATATTGTCTGTATGACAGGTAATTACCTGCCGCCGTTAGCATTGCGATGCCTTTGTCCATGGTTTTAGCCAAGGACGAGAACTTGTTTTCTCGTTGCATCCTATTTGCCACCGGGGTGATGGCCGTTAGGGTACCGAGAACTGCCTTATGCACTACGTGCAACACGCTCTCGAATTTCTTACGGTCTTCCGTCATGTTGACATCTCTGTCCATCTGTTTAATGATGGAGTTGGGGACACCTTTAATGCCCATCAATTCATCTCCTAGCTTGGAGATGATTTCCGCCGGTTTAAACGTGCGGAAATGACCATTGATGGTCTCGCGCATAAGCGTGGTAGTCTTCACTCGCTTAGCTTTTGGCTTCTCCACCTTTTTTGACACTTTGCCACCAATGGCAGGTTAGACACCTTCATATTGTGTGTCTGAGTCTGATTCCGTCGAAGAGGAATCTGGGGAGGAATCGGATGAAGAAGAATCTTTCTTCTTCTTCTTCTTGGACTTGGGCTTCCGCTTTTTGCGAAGCCCGGTCTTATTCCGTTCCTTGGTGAACTCGTCACCTGAAGAAATGACCTGCTTCTTCTTCTTCCTCCGTTTAGGAGGAGGAGGAGGAGCCCTAGCCTCCATCGCTGAGTCTGTCTCTGAGAAGTCTTCCCAGTCCGACTCGTCTTGGAACACCGGCATTGGCCGTTTAAGAGACGGTGGTGGTTTGAGAGACAGAATATGACTCTCCATAGCCGCCCACCGTGTCTCCCAATCTGGAGCTGTGGGGCCCTCAGGCACTGTCTCTTCTTCCGCCTCGGAGAGGATATGCGCCCCGCGCTGTGGTGAAGGCATAGCCGACGACACCGGTGATGAGTCGTACTCCTCGTCCGAGCCTCTTGGAGCGCGTCCCTCGGCTGCTGCTGCAAAACGCTTACTCCGCTTCGTGGCCATCGGGATCTGAAACAAATGGTCAGTCTCAGTATTTCTAAATGTCACAATTTTGTCATTAAACTCAATTGGACATCTAGTGGTGTTAGAGAACGTGTTTATACCGTTCTAACACAGGCGTAATAAGCTAAATTTGTGCGTGGATTGTGGGTCAAGCCCAAATCTTATGCGGGGTCGGGACCAGTGTATCGGCTCGCCCATCCCTCTGTACCGCACACTTCTCCCCCCTGCGACTATTGCGCCAGCAGGTCGGAGAAAATGCTACGAAACTCGGAGAAACGCCTGAAAAGGTTTGTGGGGAGTCTATAACAGAAACCCAGGAGCATCTCCAACAACACTCTCTATTAGAGTCCGAGAGAATTTCCACAGGAGATGAGGCAGAGCCCACATCTCTACCCATGGTCACACTGGTGTTGATAGAACCGCTAAGAATCGGTTTCGTTCCTTCAGTCAAGGAATCTAGAGCATTCTATCCTTGGTTTTTTATAACCGAATAAACTAGTCCAAAAAGGACCAAAGAAAGTTCTAAACTTTCCATAATGATGCTATAATGCATCATAATTAAGCTAACCACAGTTTTTATTATACTTACTGCGTATTTGCTTGTATGTAGACTAAATTTGCGGGAGCAACTCAACGAAACGTAATCTAATCGTGAGTTGTTTATGCTAATTGCTGGACCCGGATGTGCTTCCTTCTCTCCCTAGCCTGAGGCTAGCCTGAGGCTGTATACCGAGGTAAAATATATATATATACACACACACACATATTGCACAGGTTGTCCCTATTTAAGCTGGCAACGTTGGGACCTAGCTGTTGCCAAATTACAGACTATATCGGACTACAGAAATTGTCCCGTAAGACCCCCAAGGGTAACTCCCTATGTAGGCATATACTTAATCCAAGTACACATTGCTATATTCACAAAGGTAGAACCAAGTTTAAAATGGGGAAAATAAAATCATTAATGTTTCCAAACAAGGTTGTTATTGTTTCATGCAATATAATTAATTATAAAGCACAAACTTAAAAAAATTGTAAACAACAAAAACAAACAAATAACATGCAAACCACGGGAGTACTCAAAGTATGAAATGTCGGATTAAAGAGGTACAACCTTCATATACACAATAGCAATAATAATAATAACAATTATACGTATAAATATGAATATATACACACATATATATATAGTTGAGTTGTTTGTTTGTTGGAGTTTTATGTCCTGGCAACATCGGAGGTCAATTCAGAACAGGTAGCGACTTGTGACAGTATGCACTCATGGCGACTTTATAGTGCTGCCCCACTGGCAAATCAGGCTGCTGGCACCATGACCCAATATCCCACTCAGTCACGTTATCCTGACACTGAGCCAACCAGTCCTTTCCATATCCTATTAATGCTGAGTGCCAGGCTATGAAGTTCTGTATACAGTAAAACCTCTCTATACCGACCCCCACCCCCACACACAGATCGACCACTCCCCTATATCGATCGCTATATTTGGGTTCCAACAAAGATATTCTAATTCTCTAAACCGACCACCTCCCTAAATGGACCACTTAAAGCCGGTCCCATGGTCGGTCGAATTAGAGAGGTTTTAGTGTATTATATATTATGCATATATGTGTGTGTGTGTGTGTGTGTGTGTGTGTGTGTCTGTGTCATACACACATAATGTCTTGTGGCGTGATGTAAACTACCTCCATGTTGCCGCTTCATGAATCAAAACACTCTTGTAATCAAAGTGCAATGAAACAAGGACAGGCGACAATTCTGGATAGGTCGGTCTGGCGTGCTGTTGAATGCCGGGCATCTGTTCACAGACACAGCTGCTTTCATCTCAACATAGATGCACAGACTAGCACATTAATTTAATTAATTAATCATTAATCAATTACGCGTAATCAGCACCAGTCTTTGATGAGCCGTAAACTCTGCAGGCTCAGCACTCCGAGCTCACCTTCACGGTGAGCACACACACGCAGGTTTCCCCACGCGATGTCATGAGCACACGCATGTCATCCTCACACACCTTTATACATGTGTGTCAGCTGTCAACATGACCAAACGCTAGTACTAGTAGTAGCCTTCTTCACACACCTTCATGTGTTTCGTCATGAGTTCACATACACACATTCTCACAGTTGCATCATGAGTACACGCACGCAGCCTTCCTCAAACACTAGGAGGTGCATCGTCATGACATTGTGTCAACATGACTTTGTATCGTCATGTGTGAACGCACGCAGACTTCCGTCACACATATTTTCCTGTCGGCATGGGCACCCGCAGGCCGCCTACCTTAATATAGGGTATTCACGTGACGTCATCAACCGGATGCGCTGCCATTGTGGCGATATCAACTAGTAAACAACCCATACAGCCATAGAGTTTGCCGGTGTGCGCAGTGCAAAACGTCTATTTCATTCAATTTTTTTTTTTTTTTAAATGCAGAACCCTAACCGTATCAATTTAATATAATCTTGTTGGTAAATATGTTTTCTATATGTGTGCCAAGCGATTTGTTTCTAGGTGCTGTCGTTGTAGAGATATTTCACTTTTTCTGTTTGAAGATTGCTCACGACCATTGACAATGCCTTGATTTTGCCGGTATGCGCAGTGCAAAACGTCTATTTCATTCAAAAATAATAGAAATGCAGAACCGTAACCTTATAAATTTAATATAATCTTTTTGGTAAACATGTTTTCTATATGTGTGCCAAGCGATTTGTTTCTGAGTGGTGTCGTTGTAGAGATATTTCACCTTTTCTGTTTGAAGATTGCTCACGACCATTGACAATGCATTGAGCTTGCCGTTATGTGCAGTGAAAAACATTAGTTTTATTCAAAATTAATAGAAATCCAGAACCCTAACCATATCAATTTAATATAATGTTTTTGGTAAAGATGTTTTCTATATGTGTACCAAGCGATTTGTTTCTAGGTGGTGTGGTGCTAGAGATATTTCACTCTTTCTGTATGAAGATTGCTCAGAGGCATTGAGTTTGCAGTGTGATAGCCTTTATTATTGTGGTTACGGAGGTATGGAGGTATTGCAGGTATAGCAATACCTCAGGGAGTTTGATGTCCCTGCCCTGCAGAGTTGTAAACCACTGCCTTGTGGTACAGGTTCTTGACAGAACCGGAGGCTAAGGGAGCAAACCCTAAACAGAAAACCATGTCACTGTGGCAGCATTAATGACGGTTGATGTATGGAACTCCCAACATCTCCCGACCAGCCACTGCAGGGACAAATAGTTTTGCGCCTGTCCTGACATGTTCTTGCTAGTGTGAAACCTCTATTTTCTCCCCGAGAGAGTGCCGCTGGTAACTTGCAAAAGCCAGCAGCACTTCAATACCTTTGCATGCAGCTTTCATGAAATGTACTCGAACGGACGGGGCTGCCCTCCATGGAAGATCTTCTGATCAAAAAGAATCTCTGGTGGACTGGACACCTCATGAGGATGTCATCAGACAGGCTACCAAAGCAGATCCTCTATCCTCACCTGTCTTCTGGTTACGGAAAGAGAGGGCGCCCTCGTCTCCGGTTCAAGGATACCTACCATCAAGAGAAACCTGAAGCTGAGAGACATTTAGACCGACTCATGGACGCAACGCTCACATCAGAGAGCTAAATGGAGAGCGGCAGTCAAGTAATGAAAGCAGTCTTTGTCGCATCACGACTGACAGCATGATAATACTATCGCCACACTTCTGTTTAGCGTGACGTCAGTGCATAGCCTATATACCTTCCCGCGTGTCATAATGAGCGCATGGACGCAGCTTTCCATGACGGGTGTAAATCTATCATGAGCAGACCGACGCGCCCTTCTCCACACAAGGATGCACCACATACGAGAACTATAAACTTTTACTCCACAGTTCTTGTTCTCATTTTGGTTTCAGCAATATTCAGGAATACAACTAAGAGAAGGCCCCCCATGCCTTCAAATTTGGAATATATCGGAAACGAGATTGATAAGTGTAGATTTTTAAAATCCATACAATGTTACACACATAAATCATACCCGTACCCACCTGCCTGTTTGATTAATGACACACCACACACACAAAACCTCTTGGCTAATCAGGATCATATACTGGTGTTTTTTTTCTTCTTTAAAAAATCAAAATAAAAAATTAACTTTATTTGCACGAAAACCGTGTAAATAGCTTATTTATATTTTAAGTCTTTCAATAGAACATAGTTGTATGCACTATATAGTTTATTGCGCATTTCTAGGGGTTAAATACATGTCTATATAAGTGAAACAATAAAAACTAACCCATCAAATTAAATATAGACCATAAATTTATAATACAGATTAGTTTCTTAAAGAAAATTAATAGTGAGTCGTGGATAGAAACCCTACCCCCAACACTTGCCTGATTTTAAAAAAAAACTGTTTCATTAGAAATTGGCTAGGAAGCGACAAGTATAAATTTTTAAGTCATTGGTTTGACTCGACCAGGGTTCGAACCCACGAACACACACGAAGGTACCACATAACAAACTTTGAAGCTTTATGAATACCAAGATGATTTCTCAACTTTGTCTGTATTAGTCCAAAGTTGGAGAAGATTCTCTCCATGGATGCTACACTGGCTCACAGCAAAAGTATTCTCATGGCAAGTGACGATAACTCAGTTGACACTGTCTTTGATGACACAAGGCACTTCCACCACACTATAGCTTTTGTCTTGGTATGTGTAGTACTAGTAGTAATGTCATCTGCCAGGGGGTGACACAGTTCTGGGAGGATCTCAGGATTTTCTTCAAACACATAGTTTAATGTAATGTTATATAAATCTGAATGTATAATATATACGTAATACATGTACTTATATGTGTTTACCAGATGAACAATTAATACTGTGTTGAATTTCCCGGTAATTCCCAGTATTTCCCCGCCGCCCTGGGAGATACTCTTATTTCCCGGTTAATTGACAACCCTGAACAATTATCTAGAATTGATTCTACATGTATATCTAACTTAGATACTAAAACACTTATTAAGCATTTGGAACCACACAGAAGTGCACAATGAAAATAATAATATTGTAGTAATCTGCACTGACCTCTCAGGAAAAGAGTGACAAAAACATGTAGGTGTGGAAAATGTCGGTTGAAACCTGTTTAATTTGAACAACATTACAGTGTTATTATTTATGTGTAGAATGTGGACAGTAGTGCTTTCCAATACATTGTTATTTTACACTGATAATCACTTATGTTGTACATAATGTGCATGATGAGCTATGAATAAAGTGCATTACAAAATAACATTATGTGTTATGATTATAAGCCTTACATAGTATTAGTGTTTACATATAGTGCTGGCTGTTCATTCCATTCTCTCTGTGGATGCCATGGTACTCAAGGTGTAATATACCACATTCAGGGATTTCGCGAAATAACTGGAGCATCATTTAAGCAATTACGCAAAATCTCTAGAGATCTTAGGAAATTCATGAAATCCCTAAGTGAAACAGTGATTTCATGAATTCCCTGAAAGTTTTAAGGATTTCACGAAATCCCTAGTATCACAACCTTACTGTAAGATATAAGTTTCAGAAAGCATATGGTGGGTCTACCCCCCCCCCCCCCTCACCACCAATGTCTGGCTTGTACACTTGCGAACATGTTGATAATTGTGATGGACCAGTGCCGGATTTATAGATCTATAGGATTGACAGGCTATGGGGGGGGGGTGCTCCGGCCAAGGTATATAATAGGTTGGTTGTTGGAGCTTTACGTCCTGGCAACATCTAAGGTCATATCAAGATAGGTACCGACTTGTGACAGTGTGTACTCATTGTGACTTTATAGAGACCAGACCATGAGCACGATGACCTGATATCACACTCAGTCACATTATCGTGACGCTGACCCAGTCCATGCCTTATCCTAATAATGCTGAGTGCCTGGCCAGGAAGCGACAATGATAAATTTTTAAGTGATTGGTTTCACTCAACCAGGGTTCGAATCACACGATCTCCCAAAACGGGAGACGGACGCTCAACTAATTTGGTCATCCCGTCTGGTATAGGTGTATAATATTTTGACACTGTCAGAGCCCTCACAAGTGGAATATCCTAGCCTAGGCCATCCCTTCATCTAATTCCAGCATTGTCAAGGACCCGTAACCAGCACAGTGTACAAACAGTCCAATGTCAATTACCCCTGACAAGCATAACGCACAAACAGTTCTATTCCAGCTTCTGCACCGGAAGTGCCCATTCCTTAGTCACTTCCGTGACGTGTAATTACGCATCAGTGAAAAGAGCGCCCACACTAACCCTAATTATAACTGAATGCTGGCAGAGTGATGTAGACAGTGATGACTGCCGCTCCTCCGCCCACTCCCACCCAGGGGCCGTATGCACGAATCGGGGTTAGGGCCGTAACTGCGGCTAGGCCAGCTCCACACGGCTAAATGTGAGAAATCGGTATGCACGAATCGGTGTTAAGGCTAACCTCGAAATTTAGCCTAGGCTAAGCTAAACAACTTTTTGATGTGGGGTAAGGGCCTACCTGGTGCGGTTAGTGTGTGTGTATGGGTGTAAATCTATTCAATGTGCTATTTAACACATTTACATACTCAATAAGTGAAATTTAATCAAATTAACCCTAAAATCAAACCGTTATTAAAGCTGCCACCACATTGGCGGCGTTATTCATATTGTCGAATCGCCGAATGTAAAGTAAACAAATCGCCATCGCCGCGTCGACGTCGATATCCATACTGTCCATCTACTAAACATGGCCGCCGCCATATCGGTGGGAATATATTAGGCCCAAATCTATTAAATGCTGTCATATTTAACAGAATTACATACGCAATAAGTGAAATCTTATCAATTTAACCCTAAATTCGAACCGATATTAACGCCCGTGCCGCATTGGCGGTGTTATTCATATTGTTAAATCGAGGGAATTCCCAAATCTATAAATAAACTCACAGTTAGCTATCCACAGCGGCTAAAACATTGGTGCATACCGATTCACACATTTCTCAAACCCCCCGCTACCCTGAGGTAGCTAACCGCAGCTAGTGCCTTAACTCCGGCTAAGCCTAACCCTGATTCCTGCATACGGCCCCAGACATCCACTAGGCAATCAGTTTTATCAAGCATGCCAAGCCGTACCAATACCCCCATCCCTCCATATATCTAGTTCACTCCACTCTGCCATAACCCACCCCTCCTTACCAAACATAGCCCAGTCCATTCCCACCTACCCTTACTGAACCTAGTCCATTCCGCACCTACCCCACCCCTACCTATCTTTACCAAGCATAGCCCAGTCACCTTACCCTGCCTCCCCCATCCTTAAAACTGCATATTCCGATGAAAACATCAGATTTACTAAACCAAAACAATCATCTAGATTTGATTCTATATTTTTAACTTAGATACTGGTGCTGCATAGAAGGGGATACTGAGTCAATTTATTAGAACATGTTACTGCAGAAGCCTATGGTGTCAAGAGTTTTGGCATGCTTGCCAAAATTACTTTTGCATGTTTGCACTTCAAATATCTCAGAGGTTAACCATTTAAAATAAAAGTTTTTTTTTTTTTAAAGTAGGGTAGATTACAACAATCAATTTAGCATGTTTATATCATAAAATGACAGAAACTCAAAACCATCGGACTATGCAACTTTAATGAAACTAGCCCAATCTACTCAACGCCAGCCTATCCATATATACCATGTATGTTGCTAGGATGTAAAACTCCAACAAACAAACCCGACTTTATATACAACACTATATCCACCCAACCATACACCCATACTTTCGTGTCACCATATCATTTCCTCACCATGTCGGCTCCAGCCCGCCCTTCCCTAGATTATAAGACTCACCCATACCCAGAGTAGGGGTGGATCTTTTATCTAACCCTGCCCTAAACATACCACACATAACCCTACCTCACCCCACCTACCTTTACCGAAACTAGCCCGTTCTGCCTTCACACACACACACACACACCTCCTGAACCTACCACCGCCCTCCCCGCCCACCCACCCGAGGCTCCTCCCCACCAGGTAACACAATGCCCCCCAACCCACAACCCCGCGCTGATGACCCAACCAGCGCCTCGAGCCAGTCAGGTCAGCTGCTGTTGACAACCCTCAGAAGTGTCCCCACTGACCCCTGCACAAAGACCCTATAATACTAAGATGGCTCACTCAGGCTGTACTGTGTAATCAAAATGATCAAACCCACCACTTGGTGCACTGGCTGTTCTCTTGGTTAAACAGGTGCTATATTATATGTATAAATGAATATATGAATGTGAAAGATGTGTGATGATGGCGATAATGATGCTGATGCTGCCAGCAGATGAGCTGATCAAACCCACCACAAGGTGGCACTGTGAAATTTAGATTACCATGGGAGAGATAGGGAGTGAGCCGTCTTAGTATTATAGGGTCTTTGCCCTGCAGCAGTAGTCATGTAGTGTGAGACCCGCACTAGGCGTGTGTGTGTATGTGTGTGTGTGTGTGAGCGGAGGGAGGGCAGCAGACAGGTAGGTGTGGTACTATACCCGGGCAAGGCGACGGTCTAGTTAGGATTGCACCGTGAGGAAGGAAGCTACCTTGCTCCAGGGTGGATGAAGTGGCATGACCATGAGACCCTTTGCTAGGTAGAGTGTTCTGTTGTGTGCCAGTGTGTGTGTTGATTAGTTGTTGGAGCTTACGTCCTGGCAACATGTAAGGTCATATCAGGACAGGCACCGACTTGTGACAGTGCGCACTCATGTCGACTTGATAGTGCTGCCCCACTATCACTGGGAGGGTTCACTGGGAAACGAGGCCACCAGCACCATAATCTGATATTCCACTCACTGACTCAAGTCACATTATCTTGACACTGAGACAACCAGTCCTTGCCCTATCCTAATAATGCTGAGTGCCTGGCTAGGAAGCGACAAGCACCAATTTGGTACGTCATTGGTTTGACTCGACTGGGAATCCCACTCCGACCGTTCGCAAGGGAAGCCTGCGCTCTACCGATTCGGCCACCGCGTCCGGTCTAGTTATCGGTTGCTCCGTCAGGAAGGAAGCCAGACAGTGCTATTTTGGTATCTAGCCTGCTCCAGGGTTGCTGAAGCGGTCTGACTCTGATACGCCTTGCTAGGTGGTCTAAGGTAGAGTGTTCTATTGTGTGCGTCATTGTTTGTAGTTGTGTTGTTAAAGCGTTAATCACAGTGGGCTGGACAGGTGTCGACCACTCACTGACAGTGACAGTGACGTGAGAGGTAAGTTATACCATGGGAGTGCTGCCACTAACAGCCTCCCCCCCCCCCTCCCCCACCAGAAGTTCCCCGGGGCTATGGAACAACGGTCACAACAATCAGCTACCAGCACACAGGTGATACGGTGTGTCTACAGGTGAGGCAGTGAGTGGCTTTGGGTAGAGTGGAGCTCGACAGCTTTAACCTGACAGTTGGATAGAGTGCAGCACTATCAATATGCGTAGCCGACAGCTTTAACCTGACAGTCGGATAGTTTGTTTGTTGTTTTACGTCCTAGCAACATCTAAGGTCATATCAGGATGGGTACCGACTTGTGACAGTGCGCACTCAATGACTCATGGCGACTTTATAGTGCTGTCCCACTGGAAGACCAGGCCGCCAGCACCATGACCTGATATCCCACTCAGTCACAGTATCCTGACACTACTGAGCCAACCAGTCCTTGCCCTATCATAATAATGCCGAGTGCCAGGCTAGGAAGCAACAAGTATCAATTTGTAAGTCAGGGTTCGAACCCACGATCTACCAACACGGGAGACGGACGCTCCAACTCATTCGGCCATCCCGTCTGGTCTGACAGTCGGATAGAGTGCAACACTACCATTATACATAGCTTGACAGCTATTACCTGACAGTCAGATAAATTGCAACACTACCATGTACCAATATGCATATCTCGACAGCTTTAACCCAACAGTCGGATAGAGTGCAACACTATGTCTACTATGAGTATGAATATGCAGAGCCAACAGCATATCTCGATAGCTTTAACCCAACAGTCGGATAGGGTGCAACGCTATGTCTATGAGTATGAATATGCAGAGCCAACAGCATATCCCGATAGCTTTAAGTTTAACCCAACAGTCAGATAGAGTGCAACGCTATGTCTATGAGTATGAATATGCAGAGCCAACAGCTTTAACCTGACAGTCTGATAGAGTGCAACACTATCAACACAGGTAGTCGACAGCTTTATATTTAATCCAACAGTCGGATAGATCATAGAGTGCCACAATATGTCTAGTCGACAGCTTAAACCCGACAGTACATATTATAGTACTCATATTGTACATAGTTGTTATTGCATAGGAACCAACCTGAACCGATATAAAAGTTACCAGGCAGTACCTACTCTGGGTAGGGTTGGATCTGTTATCTACCTGAACCCTGACAGGTCAAACACCCAGGGCGATTGCAAACTTAAAGTTAAAGCTGCCTGTGGCTGAGTCCATTCCAGAAGTGAACACAGAATAGCGTCAATAGGCATGGTACATAGGGCTTTGTTGTTGGAACACGCCCACCGCCAGCCCTGCCCCGACACTGGCGGTGAACACCCGCAGCCCGTCGCCAGCCACTAACTAAAACCCTTACCCACAAGGACAAGCCTTCCTTTCAGGTGAAACCACCGAACCGTGACGCAAGGCACAAAGCACGACCACTTCCTAAACTTAATAAGTGGGGGTGTGGAGATCGACGCTGTGGAGTAAAACTTTAAAAGTTTCCCAACTCCATAGCATAGTCAACTTAATTAATAGAAGCTGCCGCTGCTGAAGCCTAGCTATTCAGCTATTGTGTGAGGCTTGCAAGTTGCATGCCAAAATTAATTTGGAATGTTTTCACTTAAAAGTTTGTAAATTCAAAATAAAAGTTACTTCAAACTGGATCTACGACTAGGTTACTAGGTTAGTAGGTAGATTAAAACGATCAGCCTAACTTTAAAAGCCCCCTTCCCAACCACACTGAACTTGATGTAATCATTAATTCAATAATTGGATGGGGGAGAGTCCAATACATTTATACACTATATAATATAGTATATTATAATTATACAGTATTGAACAGCATGTCTAATCTTGAACACTCAATGCCTCTGTCCTGAACTGAAGTATATAATACTAATGATGATGATAATATTAATAATAATAATAACAATAATAATGTGTTTTGTTGAGTGTTATGCAAATCGAAGGTTACATTGATTTAGTATTTAATTGATTCAGAGTCATGAATGATGAACTTCACGATTGACATGAATGATGAAGTAGTTTATGTTAAAGCGTAGATCTCTACACGACTTTACCGAGGATACAAAATGAGGCCACTGAAAGTATTACTTAAAAGTTAAAGCAACAACAGCGTGGAGGGGAAACACAGGCAGATCAGGCAGTCAAAGCCTATTGTCGGTGACCGGCCGGCGAACAACAATAAGTTAACACCATGAACACGGCAGACAAGTCCCGGCGCTACCTCAGTACCTGCACCGTGTCCGGGCACCCAACTCCCGCAGAACTCCCGTAGCCACTCACCTGGTACCGGGCGGATCTCCTCCAGCTGCCGACACTACTTAGATCCTCCACTGCTTGTACACATACACTGAGAGGGGCGGCAAGGTATCCCTCTGGTCGTCAGCTCACCTGGCCACTAACTGCCAGCAGCCACCAACCACCACAGCCGCCTCCACTGCTTCCGTCCCCGCGCAGTCACTCACTAACCCGCCCGCCTGTCCGCCCGCCCGCACTGCGCCGCCGTGGTCGTGACGGTCGGGGCGCACAAAGAAGGTACAGTCAGCGCAGGAGAAGCGACACTCCTAGTGTAGTAACCACCACTGCGCGAGTTACAGCGGATCGTGGGCAGGCGGGTGTTTGTGTTTGTAGTGCGTGCGTGCGTGCGTGCGTGCGTGTGTATGTGTGTGTGCGTGCGTGTGTGTGTGTTTGTTTGTATGAAGTGTGCATATATGGGATGGGGGTGCATGTGAGGGAAGGGTTGGTTGGTTGTTGTTTTACGTCCTAGCAACATATAAGGTCATATCAGGACGGGTACCAACTTGTGACAATGTGCACTCATGGTGACTTTATAGGGCTGTCCCACTGGGAAACCAGGTCGCTGGCACCATGACATTATATCCCAAACAGACACGTTATCCTGATACCAGGCTAGGTAGCGACAAGTATCAATTTTATAAGTCACTGCTTTGATTCGACCGGGATTCGAACTCCCGACCTTCCGCACGGGAAAGCTGCCCTCTACCGATTCGGCCACCGCGTCCGGTGGAGGAGGACTGGGGAAGTGCCTTGTGAAAATATGTGAGTTGTGTGTGTCATTGGGGGAAGAGGTGTCATTGGGGGAAGAGGAAGAGAAGGGGGGGGGGGGCGTATCCCCTGGTGTACTCGTGTTGTATGATAATGATGTGGGAGTGTCTTTCGGTTTGATATTAGTCAAATGGGTGAGTGTGGGTGTGAGGGTAGAGCAGGGGAAAGCGGATTTCCGCCAGACCTACATGTATGTACATGCGCGCATGTTTATACATGTGGGTAGAGAGAGAGGGAGTGTGTGTGTATAGTGGTGGTGGTGTGTGTATGTGTGGTGTAGTGGGGAAGAACTTCCGTCAACACATCTAAAGTTGATTGACTGATTGGTGGTTGATTTACGCCGTGTCAGTAGTAAAGGCCATACTGAATGATATTCACAAGAGAAGGGTGCATTTGACCAAATGTCAGAACCAGATAGTCTGGTAGAGAATGCATAATCAAACTTATCTGTTTTATTTGTTATTTTTAACACACCAACCAAGTTGGGCAGAATAGTACACCCTACTAAATTTCCACTGTCAGGCAATATCTAGGTTTAAAGTGAGCGGGTTTCTTCAACGTGGACGCCAATGGGTGTAACGGTTCTATTACAGACGTGGAAAGTCTTTGGCCTTCAACCAATAACAACCACAGCTGACACACCTGATTCGGAATGCGCCTCCTGCACGGAGAGTTCTGCCACTGGAGGCCAGGGTGTAAGGTTGGTGCCACAGAGCATTGAACCTAGTTTAGTAAAGTACTATGTGGATTCTCTCCAGCCACAAAACCATTTTATGTTTGAAATTAACTGAAGCGTTCTATTTTCACAAAAGAAGGAATGTGTGCACATTCTCTTTAAGATTTGAGATAGTATATTCATAGCTTGATGATTTAATTAGGAGATGTTAATACCAACATTAAATACGCGGTCATTACTGGCCGAAGCAATCATATGAAAGATTATTTACATCTTGACCAGTAATTACATAGATGGGATCAATAGGAGAGGCATTGTACAATGGTGGTGTGAACGCTTCTTGGGCACGAGGTTGTGGGTTCAACATGCGCCTGAGTCAAACCAAAGACTTGTTTGGCAAGAGCATGGCAGAGGAAGGACTGGTTGGTTCAGTATTGTGATAATGTGACTAATTTTGTTATTGCATCACACTGCCAGCAGCCCGGTGTGTCAGTGGGGAAGCACTATTTAGTCACCAAGAGTGCGCACTGTCACAAGTCAGTGCATGTCCTGATATGCCCCCAGATTTTGCTCGTATGCAAACCTCAAACCAAGAGTGAAATGAATCAGTGAGTTGGTAAACCGATACAGTAATCCAGTTAAAACTAGGGTTCCAGCTTTAATTTGTTTCATTTTCACTAACCAATCAGCATTGTCTGCGGTATCACTCTTAGTATTGTTTTTTTCTCTCGTGTAATATAGGTCATCGGGGGTAAGGCCTGTGGCTGGGATGGGGGGGGGGGGGGGGGGCAGTGAGGAGCGGCGGGGTGGGGGGTGGGCAAAGCCTAAAGCTATTACATCTATAGAAGTACTGCAACCTGACTACAATTCCCACCCCTATACATATACATGAGCCAGCGTGTATCCAAATGACGTTGAAAGAAGAATAGTCTATAAATAGCCGTTGACAGGAGTGAAAGGTGCATTCAAGCACCCTTATGGAGAGTTGGGCATTGCATAGCATTGCATAACAAGCCCAACGGCGACGGCCTATAAAGTTTGAAGCTGCATAGTCCGATGAAAGCATCACATTTTCAAAAGTAAAACAGTTATCTACATTTGATTCTACACACCCAACTTAGATGGTGGTGCATTTTTTTAAGCATTTGCTGCTGAATAGAGGGGGTGTAATGACGTCACAAGACAACTTTCGGTGGCCATATTGGATTACATACAGTAGGCTTGCAACTGCCTACACTGTGCTTATTTACTGATTTGTTGGTTTATTTGTCACTGTTTTGAGCAAAAATTGGCCTCAGAAGTTGTTGCTAAAGTGCTGTAAGTAAACACATTGGATGCAAACTGCCCAGAACCTCCCATAACACGAGAAAACTATGTTTTACTGCATCTGCATACATTCACAACATGGCATGGGAGGGTGCTCATAATCCAAGATGGCAGCCCGCTGACTGCTGATTGCTAAGTAATGACGTCACGTGCACTCCCTCTATAGAATGAAACACATGTGGGTAGAGAGAGAGGGAGTGTGGTGGCAGTGGCCACCACATACTTTACATGTATAGATACCACCCATACCTTTGCTGCGACATGGCATAAAACCACCAAAACCACTTCCTAGATATTAAAGTCACAACCAGCCACTGCTAGTCAAGTCACTGAGTGTTAGAGTGGGGTTGAAGAACAGAACAGCACCTGTTTGCTACAAATACACACATGAAGTTGTATTTCATTTAAGGTACACTGAAATCCAACAACAAAATTAATGTGACTAGGATCTAAATCCCCAATAAACAAACTGTCTAAACATGCTTCAGTTCCTCCTTAGCAACTAGTTGGTTGGTTGTTGGAGTTCTAAGTCCTGACAACATCTAAGGTCATATCAGGACGGGTACCGACTTGTAACAGTGCACACTCATGGTGAATTTACAGTGCGGCCCCACTGCGAAATCAGGCCACTGGCACTATTAACCTATTTTATCTCACTCAGTCATGAGACTGAGCTAACCAGTCCTTGCCCTATCCTATTAATGCAGAGCGCCAGGCTAGGAAGCGACAAGTATCAATTTGATAAGTCATTGGTTTGGCTTGATCGGGAACCAAACTTCCAATCTCCCGAACGCGAGGCCTGCGCTCTACCGATTCGGCCACCACGCTCAATCCGTAGCAACTAGTAGACAGTGACCCGGAAGACTGCCTTTCAGTCCCCGCTAAACTAGCAACTAAGGTAACATGAACTACGAGGTAACAGAACTATGTACTTTCAGTCACTACATGACAGCACCTGACAATGTGACGGCCCTCCCAAATAAACGCTGATACATTAGCAGTAGTTCCTCATCGTTATTTACACATGCAACAGGATAAAATTAATCAAGTTATATGTGATGCATAACGTAATTATGTGAGTATAAAGCACGGAATGGAATTATTATTACTATTATAATTATACCTATTAATCTATATATTGCCTCCACCTCTTATGCTCAACCGGTGCTGCTGCCCCCGGTCGTCCTCATCACTTAATAGACGCAGGAAACCTCATTAGCACCGGAGGATTTCTTTTTTTAAAGGCAAGGGCTCATATTCCTAGTCAGAGAATATGAACCCATCCCACTGTATTCTTGTCTTGTTTTCGTACTGCAGCTGCTTCTTTATATAATACATAACGAGAGCTAAATCCGGCTGGTGTCTCCCTATCTATCTTCTATCTATCTCTATCTATCTCCATCTCTATCTATATGTCTTTCAGTCTTTGTTTTTGTGTGCCTCTAGCTCTCCATTTTTGTGTGTGCCTGTCTCTCTGTTTCGGTCTCTTTCTTCGTACCTCTTGTTGTGACCCTCTCTGTCTATGTATGTGTGCCACTCTGTCTTTCGGTCTCTGTCCAAGTCTAGCTTTCTGTGAATCTCTGTCTATTTATGTGGCTCTCGCTGTCTATTCTTCTCTTTCTCTCTCTCTGTCTCCTACTCTCCCCTTTTCTCTCTGTCCGCTCTCTCGTTTTCTCTCTCTCCTTCTGTGTGTCTTTCTCGCTCTCTCTCTCTCTATCTCTCTCTCTCATTCACTTGTCTGCCCGTGTCTCTGTGGCTCGATGTGGCTCTCTGTGGTTCTCTGTTTCGGCCTGTCGCTCTTCTATCACAATGTTTCTTTCCCTCTCTCCCATTCCCGCTTTCTGTCTCCCCTTCTTTCCCTTTCTTCCTCTTCCTCTCTCACGCCCTCTCTCTCTCCTGTTCCCTCTTTTTCTCTCCCTTTATCTCCCTTTCTCGTTCTCTCTTTCTCCCCTTTTCGTGACATTGCAATGAATTGTTTTGGTGTTAATGCCAACGTGTACCTGCTTGCTAATGCATAGTGTCACTACGGTATGATTCATTACCACATTTACTAATTAGCTGCCCGACTCTAGTTTGTTCATTGATTCCGTGATTTACTGTTGGCTTTGAACACGTCACACACAGCTAGGCTACTTATATGGGAGTTGTAAGACTAAGAGTGCCAGTGCCAAATTTAATATGAAGTACTAACATAATGACCAGTATGCACTGATCTAGGTATATATATATACATATATATCATCATCATCATCATCATCACCATGCTGTTGGTCACGATGCAACAAAGACTGCTTTCATTACTTGACTGCCGATCTCAATTTAGCTCTCTGCTGTGAGAGTGACGTCCATGAGGTGGTCTTAATGTCTCTCAGCTTCAGGTTTCTCTTGATGGTATCCTTGAACCGGAGATGAGGGCGCCCTCTCTTTCTGTAAGCAGAAGACAGTTGAGAATAGAGGATCTGCTTTGGTACCCTGTCTGATGACATCCTCATGATGTGTCCAGTCCACGGAGATCTTTTTGATCAGAAGATCTCCATAGAGGCAGCCCCTCTTCGAGATTTCCTTATTGTCAATTTGTCCTTCCAGGTTAGCCTCATGATTGAACGCAGATGTCGCATCATGAAGGCATGCAGCTTTTTCACCTGCTTCTGTACACTGTCCAGGCCTCGGTCCATATAGGTGGACAGCAAGATTGCACGGTAGATCTTCCTTTGACCCGCTGCACATGGTGGTTGTTCCAGAGACTCTGCGAGTCGGCCGAAAGATGCTAGCCTGCCATCCTCCCTGTATTCAGCATCAAGCGTCCATCACTTGATATAGTGCTTCCATAGGAATTCCAGAACAGAGTTCAGCTTGTTTCTGTTAACCATGATCTCCTCCTCTCAGGTTCTTGTAGAGTTGGGTTCGTACAGCACCTCTGTCTTCTTGATGTTAATCTTCATGCCAAACTTCTTTGATGCATCGGAGAAAGCGGCCACTATTTTCTGGATCTCTTCAGCAGAGTGGGCAACCAGTGCACTGTCATCTGCGAATAGCAGCTCTCTCACCAGTATCTGAGTGGTCTTGGTCTTCGCTCTGAAGTGTGCGAAATTGAATAGGTCGGCGCTCTGTCTGGACTGTATATAGATGCCATCCCCCATGTCTCGGAAAGCCTCATCGAGCATTGCTGATAGGAAAATGGAGAAGAGCGTGAGGGCCAGTACACAACGTTGCTTGACCCCATTTGTAACCCCGAACGATTCCAAGACTTCCCCTCCAACACTTATGCCGCAGTCACACTACGACGTGTTGCACCAATGTTGGACAACGCGTGCCAACGTGTTGGGTTTTGGGGCGAAATGTCGGTACACGTCCGGCGCGTTACCGGCGCGTTACCGGCGTGTCGGTACACATACACTGATAGCAACTTGTGAGCCAACACGTCGGCGCCCGATGGCTCGCGCCGATCGTTTTGTGCTTGCACAAAACTTTTGACGCACCCCGACGTGTTGGAGGGGACGTTACGAACGCATTAACAACATGTCGAAACCCGTTGCGGGCGCGCCGGCGGAACGCTGGCAGACCGTTGAGCAACGTCGCTTAACGTTGGCATTTCTTTCGCCAAAATGCGACTGTTCCATCGGCGCGTCTGCAACGTCCCATCGACGGGTAGTGGGCGCGCCATTGGTGTTGCTCCAGCATTTCTTGGCGCGTTGGACGTGTTGCCGGCGTGCCTGGACACATTGGCCGCGCGGTGTGGACGCGCTGCCGGCGCGTCCTGACGTGTTGCTGGCGGGTATGAAAGCGCTGACACGGTACTAACACGACACCAACACGCTACCGGCACGCCATCAACACGCTACAAGCACGCCAATAACGCGCTACCGACATGCTGCTGACGCGCTAGTAGGACGCTACTAGCACGCCAATAACGCGCCACCAACCCGCCACTAACACGCTGCGCCCCGTCAAACTATGTCCCAAAACGCCGAAAAGTTGGACGTGTCTCGCGTGCTAGCAAACATTTTGCGTTCACCATCATTCCTGTATGTAGAGCCTCGATCATAGTTGTAAACTTCTCTGGGCATCCATACTTCCTAAGTAGCTGCCATAGCCCGGTCCTCCCGACATATATATACATATAATATATATATATATATATATATATATATATATATAGAGTAACTACCCCCCCCCCCCTCCCCTGTAGCAGTCCCACATTCACCTTATACATAATGGTGGGTATATTTGTGGGATGATATCCAACATCATAAAGCAGCCACACACGCTATGAATAGATGATTTCCCCGACCAGTTTGCCCTCTGATGGCAGTGGAAGAACTAATGCTGTAGGTAGCAGCTCACTTTTCAGCACAGTTTGTGAAAATGGTCTTATAGAGGATTTACACTGCCAACTGACCACCACCGCTATCTGATGGAATTGGCAGTGGAAGAAGTAATGTAGGTAGCGGCTCACTGTGCGGCTTGATGTATGGAAATGGTCTTACAGATGCTCTATACCACCAACCTGCCCTCTGATGGCAGTGGAAGAACTAATGGTCACTGAGCAGCGTACACTGCAGGAAGGCCAAATGAGTTGACCTGTGTGGCAGGTCATGGAATTCGAACGTGTTGGATTCAAATCTGGCTGAGTCAAAAGAATTACTTAAAAATTTATACTTGTCGCTACTTAGCCTGGTGCTTGCCATTAGTACCATAGGGTAATGAGCGGTGGAATGAGGAAGATAAATTGTCCGTGATTGAAATTATCCCCCGTTTAATCAACAAATATAAGATAAAAGGCCTTATAGAGGATTTCCACCACCAACCTGGCTTCTGATTGCAGAGGGACAAAACTAATGTTGTGGCTCACTTTGCGTACTGTGTAGAAATCTTTTGTGGGCTGATATCCAATGTCATAAAGTAGTCAGACACGCGATGAATTATAAATGTGAATGTGCATAGAGGTCAAAGTTGTGTGGATCTTTCTCACCAAGCCACGAGCTATAAAGTTCTTCACAGGCTCCAACAAGTGAAGGAAGTGGCACTAAACCAGTACCAAAGTCTAATGGTATTGGAGTGCAATGCTTGCGGATTGTTGGCCGTAATTGAGGTTTTATGTCCTAACAACCTGGTTGGTTGTTGTTGTTTTACGTCCTTTTTTTTGTTTTTTCTTGAAGATTTATACTGCATATCATGGATAAGTCTGAATAGACTTGTTTTCACCATTAGACAGTTTGTCGATAGAAAGCCCGAGCCTACACTTTTACCGACCCAAGGGATTTTTAACCTCCCAAACCACATAGACATGGTATGAGAGCAACTTGCCTTTGATGACACTGTAAGTTATACACAGCGCTGGAAATCCAAATTGGCAGAGATGGGGGCATGGGGAATCGAACCACCGACCTTCAGATTAGGAGTCTGACCTAGGAAAAAAGCGAGACACTCTAACCACTCCGCCACAGAGAACACCACATCTACGGTCATATCAACCTAGCAACCTGTGAGATCATATCAGGGTGGCTACCAACTGGTGTGACAATGCTCACCCAAGGTGGCTTTATAGTGCTGCTCCATAATGCTGGGTTTATTGACATGATATTACTACTGTGTCAGCTTATTGTGGCACTGGGTCGAACAGACTTTGCACTATTACAGTAATGTTGAGTGCTATGCAATGTTGCAACATGTATACATTTTCTAAGTTATAACATACTACACAGCTCTTGACTGAACTAGGACTGGATAATATATTATCCCATTATCCTAGGTAGTGACATTCATCAATGTTGGAAGTAATTGGTTAGATTTGGTTGGGGTTCGAACCCATGACCTCCTCATGTTAAATCACATATGGGTCACTATCCTGAAAACTGGTCAGCATGGGATGGGATTTTAAAACAACAATACAAAAACGTCCTACTCATTTTGTTCCTTATACTTTTCATATTCATGTTCAGATTGATGTAAGAAATAAGGGAAATAAAATAGAAGACATGCAACTTTGGTCTTTTAAGTTATGAAGTGTTTTTGTACCCAAAAAAACAACATTTTACAGTCAGCCATTTGTAACATGACATATGGGACATGGTTGGATCCTTACTAACACCTTGTATTTGAAAACAGTTCCCAAATCAAAAGGAAGTATTTATTAACATGTATGCATGCTTAAATTAAAAAATATATTATTTGATGTCTTCAGACAGATGTAACCAATGGTGTCTGGATGCCACACACATATTGTACACTAATTATTCAGTGAATAAAGTATGGCTGGGAATTACTTCTTTTAAAAGAAATCAATATAAGCAATACATATTTCTGTATATTATGCCATGATCAATATGCTTCTCAGTATGAAATTATTTACTTCTGCTCAGATTATTTATTAAGCAGACTGTGTGGTGTCCTAAACATGTGTTAAGTCTGAGCAACACATGTGATACTGCCATATGACATAGCTTAATCACGAACCACACCTTAATGCTTTATCTTATCAATTTATATTTTACGTAGATGTAAAGGGGAGATTTCCAGCTTTTATTTGCAACCAAAAAATGTTAATAATTAAAATATTAGATTTTAACTCTCCATGTGACCCTTCTGGCCAGTTTTCAGGAGAGTGACCCACATACACAGGTAGGCCTGTGTAGGTTGATGGCATTACGGATGTCCAAATATTCTAATGGTTAGAATACTCGTCCTGGAATGACAGAGTTGTGGGATCGAGTCCCCCTTTAGACAGGATGTTCCTATTTGTTTGCAACACCCTTCATGACACTGGTTCCGTGACCAGGATGCGGTGTATGTGGAGCAATTTACAGTGTATATTTCAGTTTCAGTCTTGGGAGTCAATTCTCACAGGTACATTTTCGCATAACAGTCACAGCAATTGGCTGAAAAGGATGTGCATTTCACCGTTCAATTGTAAGGGCTAATTGAACGCTGAACACTTAAAATATATATTTAAACAATACACTAGGGAGCAGTAGTAACACTCACCCTCTAAACCATTAGTATACTTAATATATGATTTATGCGAAGAAGAAACTGACAATTGTGAGCCAATTCAAAAGATCGAAATGTTCATAAATATTTACTTTATGCCGTGGTTCCTACCTGACTGCAGACAAACAATAGGGACGTGCCGATTCACAGATAATTATAATTATACACTGGGGAAAAGGTTTATTAATTATTTATATAAAATTATAGGGAATATGTTTATTAATTATTTATATAAAATTAATCACTAGAAGACCCCGATAGATTTACAACAGCAAAACATTAAAAAGAAGGATACAAAAATAATAACTCTTGCTAGCTCTGAATTAAGTAACGTTGGGATGTCTGACTGTTGTGTTCGATTGGTGGCTTTGCAATGGAGTAATGTTATATATATGGAGTATATTTAAAATCCCCTTTTCACTGTAGAGTTAATGTCCGGTCACATACACGTTAGTGGACGTAGTTGAACGTAGTGGAGGCTAACGTAGTTGAACGTATTTGAACGTAGTTGACCGTACCGGCATCCATACTTCTCCGATACGTTCAACTACGTTAGCCTCCACTACGTTCAACTACGTCCACTAATACCCCTGTCACACTACGATGTAACAGGCCAGCGAGTGGGCAAGGTAAAAATCACTTTTTTACGTCGATATACATAGAAATTCTCGACATTTCAGGGCCAAATTGGACATCAGTGCAATGTAGTGGACATAGGCGAAACGTCGGTCCAACGTAGTTGTAACATGTCTCAATGAGTTAGAACGTAAAAAAAAAAGAAGGCCCAACGTAAGGCTAACGTAGCTATGTGTGACTCTGACTAATTCCTAATGTGAGTCAACGTCAGGCCCACGAGTGAGCAGAGTCAGTCTAACGACAGTCCAGCATACTCAGCATAAGTACACTGAGCGCTCAACGTGCTCAATGTGAGCATAACGGATGCCTTCATATAGTCAAAGGCAAAACATTTGCAACACGTTCACAGCACGTTCACTTACGTTCGAAGAACATTGGTGCATGTTACATATGTTACACATGCGCCAGCCATCCGTCAACTACGTCGAATACATCAAGACACATTGGACTTATATTAGACTAACGTTAGACACACGTCAAGATACGTTAACACCACGTTGTCAGTGCGCGGACTGCACGTTCCTCCAGGCTCTCCGTCAGTCTACCGTAAGTCGATGTAGCTCAACATATACAGAAGTAGTTCAAACGAACGTCTAATATATTTTGATGTAAGCCTAACGTGAGTGCAACGTAAGCCCAACATAATGGCCTCATGTCGAGCTACGTCAAAAGTTTTGGGTATGTCCAAAACCTTGATGTGTGTCATTGTATCTTGAAGTAACTCGACGTAGGCTTAACAAACGAGTAACGTATCTCGACGTAATGGCCAAATTTCACGTACGTCAGCTTATGCTACCGCGTTACATCATAGTGTAACAGGGGTATAACGTGTATGTGACCGGGTCTTTATGCTGCAGAAGTAGGGCCTACTGCCTTAAGAGGCCCCTCTAGTAATAATAATATGGGTATTTAGCTCAAACTCCGGAAGGACTGAAGCTGTGACCCAGCACACCGGGTCACAGCTTTAGCTTTACACACCGGAAGTTAGAGCCCTATTTTCCACTATGGGCCCACTACTTTAGACTAATACTTAGCACCAATAACCAAATGCCTCTTGATGCCCAACCTTGGTAGGGTTCTTCCCATATATTTCTTTTTAATGTACATTGCAGTGAAATTGTCCTAGTAACATTTTACATAGTGTATCATGATATATGTGTGTTCACTACGTCCCCAACCTTCCGACATGTAGGCTGAAGCTGTGACCAGGTGGGACCGATGGAAGTTGGAACACCCGTATTGATTAAGCCGTGCAATGTGTGGACAATTTGTCGTGTACAACCTGTATTTGTTTCATTTGATTGTACCCCCAATGACCGGACGCCTGCTATTTCAGAATAACACTGGCTATCCGTCGAACACGACCACTATTGAACGTGTGTCTAAAGTATCTGTATGGCCCTTTTGGTGATTGAATGGGAATCGTTTACTTTATATTATTTTTTTTCTTTGTACACTAAACTAAACCCACTACAGGGCGCTATGTTAATTGGCCCCGACATGGCTCTAGACCGATATATGTGACGTATAACGCATTATGCGAGTATAAAGGCGCGGAAGGGAATTATGTAATCATTAATATTATTATTATTATTACACTATACACTGCACTGCCTGCTTCATATTATTTGACAAGTCTATGTATCTTACTGTACCGCTATGTAGCCATATACTACTCTTTGGTTAGTGTATATATCTTATTTACCATTAAATGCCTGTAGTTTGCTATTTGGTTGGCGTATATATTTTTTATTTACCCTTAAATTTGATAGCCTGCAATTTTGTAGGCATATTATCATGTTCATCCTTAAATAGCTCTAAATTTGAGAGCCGTATATATATCTTATTTTACTCTTAAGTCAATGAATGGATCTACACGCTGCTATTTGATGTGGATATATATCCTTTTCCCCCTTTTTTGGGGGGTACATCAGTTGTTTAAGTAGGGGAAATTTCAATCGCAGACAATTGGTCTTCCTCATTCCACTGCTCCATGCCCTATCCTAATAATGCCGAGCGCCTGGCTAGGAATCAACAAGTATACATTTTTAAGTCATTGGCTTGACTCGACCAGGGTTCGAACCCATGACCCCATGATCTACCAACACAGGAGACGGATGCTCTAACTCATTCGGCCATCCCATCTGGTTGATTCTACTCCTAAATAAGCAAATGGGTCTAGACGTTGCTATTTGATAGGCATAT
>CM059191.1:56775878-57194097 GCA_030323885.1 Branchipolynoe longqiensis | reverse complement strand
TGTTCCCATTTGTTTGCAAATCCCCCCCCCCCCCCCGGGACATATGGGTGGGTTTTTTTTAGGTCTGGGGCGGTCACTTGTTGGACTTTGTACCTCCCTACAAATCTCTTAGAATTGAAATTGTATAATTCGAAGATTCTGAGTTTTTGCCACATTTGAGAGAAATATATTATGTTCATTATTACAATCTACTTCACTTTAGTTTGAAGTAACTTTGATTGTACAGCATTAACAAACTTTACCTTGAAGGAACTTTTATTGTAAACCATCAACTTTGAAGATATTTTAAATGAAAACATGCCAAATTAATTTAGGCGCGCACACTGCAATAAATGCTGGCCATGGGGCTCTGTTTATCCGGTCTCGAGCATAGCAGCGTATCACAGGAGGAGCAAGCTGCAATACATGTTTAATGTGTGCACCAGTACCGAAGTTCGAGATGTGGAGTCAAATGTAGGTCAGTTTTATGTTTGGTTTAACAAATGGTATGCTTTCATCAGTCTATGCAGGTTTAAGCTAGACAGTTCATTGTTTCGAGACCAGCTGCGATGGCCGAATTGGTAAGAGTGGTGGCTTTTCATGTGGAAGGTCCCAGCCGAGTCAAAGGAAGAACTTACCAAATTTATACTTGTCACTACCAAGCTTGGCACTCGGCACTAATAGGAATTGACAAGGACTGGTTTGCTTAGTATCAGGATAAAATGACTGGGATATTGAGTCATGGTGCCGGTGGCTTTGTCACCATGAGTGCACACTGTCACAAGTCGGTATCTATCCTGATATGACAGTAAGTGTTCTGCCGGTGGTTTGGTCACCATGAGTGCACACTGTCACAAGTCGGTATCTATCCTGATGTGACAGTAAGTGTTCTGCCAGTGGTTTGGTCACGATGAGTGCACACTGTCACAAGTCGGTATCTATCCTGATATGACAGTAAGTGTTCTGCCAGTGGTTTGGTCACCATGAGTGCACACTGTCACAAGTCGGTACCTATCCTGATATCACTCTAAGTGTTCTGCCAGTGGTTTGGTCACCATGAGTGTACACTGTCACAAATCGGTACCTATCCTGATATGACAGTAAGTGTTCTGCCAGTGGTTTGGTCACCATGAGTGCACACTGTCACAAGTCGGTACCTATCCTGATATGACAGTAAGTGTTCTGCCAGTGGATTGGTCACCGTGAGTGCACACTGTCACAAGTCGGTTCCTATCCTGTAAGTCGGTACCTATCCTGATATGACAGTAAGTGTTCTGCCAGTGGTTTGGTCACCATGAGGGCACACTGTCACAAGTCGGTTCCTATCCTGATATGACAGTAAGTGTTCTGCCAGTGGCTTTGTCACCATGAGTGTACACTGTCACAAGTCGGTACCTATCCTGATATGACACTAAGTGTTCTGCCAGTGGTTTGGTCACCATGAGGGCACACTGTCACAAGTCGGTACCTATCCTGATATGACTGTAATTGTTGCCAGGATGAAAAACCCAAACAAACAGCTTTGTTCTGAATCATAAAGCATGCAGCAATCCGTTGGATATGTTACTTCTAATTCGCTCGCCCCCAAAACAGATTTAAACCTTTGCCCGCGTCTTAGTTAATGATAGTATTAGTACTAGAATAAGTGGAACAAAATACATTTAGACTAAGAAAGTCATGAACTTCAGCGCTGTGTGGATTCTGTGACTCACTGTTTACGCCCTGGCTACTATGTGGAACAATAATGTTGTTTTTGTTTGATTTTTTTTTTAATCGAGTAAAAAAACCACCCAACCACGTTCTCAGATTCCAAACTCCTCTCCCAGCTTTGTTGCGATTGGAATGTTGTGAATACGGGTATTCCAAGTGCCGCTGGTCTCTCGATAAGGGCTGAAGCTTCGACCTAGTACTCCATGTGACTTCCAAGTTCTGCTGGTCTCTCGATAAGGTCTGAAACTGCGACCTAGTACTCCATGTGACGTCCAAGTTCCGCTGGTCTCTCGATAAGGTCTGAAACTGCGACCTAGTAGTCCATGTGATGTCCAAGTTCCGCGGGTTTCTTGATAAGGACTGAAACTGTGACGTAGTACTCCATGTGAATTAAAAGTTCCACTGGGGTCTCGATAAGGAGTGAAACTGTGACCTAGTACTCCATGTGACGTCCAAGTTCTGCTGGTCTCTCGATAAGAACTGAAGCTGCGACCTAGTACTCCATGTGACGTCCAAGTTCCGCTGGTCTCTCGATAAGGACTGAAGCTTCGACCTGGTACTCCATGTGACATCCAAGTTCCGCTGGTCTCTCGATAAGGACTGAAACTGCAACCGAGTACTCCATGTGAATTCCAAGTTCCGCTGGTCTCTCGATAATGACTGAAACTATGACCTAGTACTCCATGTGATGTCCAAGTTCTGCTGGTCTCTCGATAAGGACTGAAACTGCGACCTAGTACTCCATGTGACATCCAAGTTCCGCTGGTCTCTCGATAAGGACTGAAACTGCGACCTAGCACGCAGGGTCACAGCTTCACCTTACATGGAGGAAGTTGGGATTGGTGTCACTCCCAGTCTCATCCTTCACTATAGGTTCAAGACATTAACCTCACTTTGCACTAATTGACTCCTGCCTCCTGATTACCAAGATTGGTGGAGTTCTTTATTTCTGAAGTAGTTTGCAGTGAAATTGTCCCAGCAAATATATTACATTAGATGACATACGACTTTGTGTATCATGGTGTATGTGTATTTACCACCTCCCTGACCTTCCGCCATGTTATATATACCCCCATCACGCCAAAGTAGTTCTTACTACATTCTTGAAAATATTGCCGAACGAGCTCAAACTGTGTGCAAACGGAGTGAACGTAGTAGCGACGTTTTACTAACTTTTTATGAACTGCAAGGATGGAAGGGCGCTCCACAACTTTGAGCATGCTCAACATTTTCGGCGGCCACATTCTACCCCATTTTAGAACGGGGTCGGACGCTTTGAGAACTAGTTTGGTGTGATGGGGGTGTAAGCTGTAGCTGTGACCTAGCGTGCGAGGTCTCCGCTTCAGTCCATACTGAGAGACCAGCAGAACTCAGAATATTCACATTCCTATCGAGTCGTCTCATCAAGAGGGAGCACTTCAGACAAAATAGCTTCGATGTCAAGGATTGCAACATACCTGCTTGGTGGTTAGGTAGTGATAACATCCCGAGCTTCTAGCATACTGTACAATATACGATTTCCACCACCAACCTTGTCCTCTGATGTCAGTGGAAGAAACAAATCTTGCAGCATGTTTTGTAGGAAAGGTATTTTGTAGGATTTTAATCAGCAACTGTGATGGCAGTAGAAGAACTAATGCTGTAGGTAACAACTCACTGTGCAGCATCTTCTCGGGGAAAAGGTCTTATATATGATTTCAACCACCAACCTGCTCTCTGACAGCAATGGAAAAACCGATTTAAAAAAAATATAATTTATTTTATTGAGGCTGTATTTATACTGTCCATAGCATAATCAATCCTGATCAAAAAGAATCTCTGGTGGACTGGACACCTCATGAGGATGTCATCAGACAGGCTACCAAAGCAGATCCTCTATTCTCAACTGTCTTCTGGCTACAGAAAGAGAGGGCGCCCCCGTCTCCGGTTCAAGGATACCATCAAGAGAAACCTGAAGCTGAGAGACATTAAGACTGACTCATGGACGCAACTCTCACAGCAGAGAGCTAAATGGAGAGCGGCAGTCAAGTAATGAAAGCAGTCTTTGTCACATTGCGACCGACAGCATGATGATGAGCATAAACAGATCACATCAGAATGTGCCGCGGAAAAAGCAGTATACACGTATAAGATGTTCACTGCCCTATGATGGTAGTAGTGCAAGAACTAATGTTGTGAATAGCAGCTCACTGTGTATGCTTCTCGGAAAAGGTCTATTATAGAACAGTCAAGTAGTTTGTGTCTTTGCCTTCCCGCCCACCTGCATGCTCCGCGTCACCTTCCAATGAGAACCGGATGGCCATGTGGTTAGAGCGTCTGCTCCACGATTGGCAGGTTGGAGGAGCGATTCCTAAGTCATGCGATCGGTCCGCCCCGATTAACCCCCCCCCCCCTACATACACATACAAACAACAAAGAAATCCGTCCTGATATCACCTTAGATGTTGCTTTGACGTAAAACCCCATCAAACAAAATAAACAACAAAAGTGATGAAAGTGAACTAGCGAATATGTTACATCTAGATAATGTGTACCCCTTTGTGTATCATGGTGTATGTGTATTTACCTCCTCCTCTGCCTCTTCCTCCCATCCTGACATGTCCTTAAATGTTGCCTGGATGTAAAACCCAATAAAACCTGCCTCTTAGTGTAAGTGTAACTGCAACCTGACTTGCTTGGTTTTAGCCTCAATCCTTACTGAGGGACCAGCGGAACTCGCGATACCCATAATGAGTAAACTGATAATTTGATATGACTATACCATAGTTTAAGGCATAACATATCTATCAATCAATTAATCAATCAATCAATCATCCACTTCACCCGGAACTGTACCTGGCGCTGTGTTGTAGATGTTAAAGTTGCATAGTCCGATGGTTTTGAATTTCTGTATTTTTTCTGAGATGAATAAATATATTAGATCGATCACTAGTATCTACTTTACATTAGTTCAAAGTTACTTTTATTTTAAATGGTAAACTTTTGAGATATTTTGAGTGCAAACATGGAAAATTAGTTTTGGCAAGGTTACTAAAACTCTGACACTATAGACTTCTGCAGTAACAGGTTCTGTTAAATTGACTCAGTTTTCCCTTCTATACAGAAACAAATGCTTAATAAGTGCATCAGTATCTAAGTTAGATATGTAAAATCAAATCTAGATATTGGTTTGGTTTTGAAAATTTGATATTTCATCGGACTATGCAGCTTTAATATGCCAGTATTATTACACTTGGAGTCGTGCTGCCTGTTTTCCGAGTCCCCACCAACCGGAAACAGCACAACCTCTAGTTCCGCCCACTTCCGCTGGAGTAGGGGGAGGCGCCACTTGCGGTCACTGTGCAAACCGCTGCCTCCAGCGATACATCACCATTCGTATTTCCTGTATTGCCTTCAAAGTTCTAACATTATAAAGAATGAGCGCAAATTGTAAAGAATTGAAAAGAATGTATTATAAAGAATGTTGCGGTATGTTTACATTGTTTGTGGTGTAGTTCCCATGCTTATTAGGTCAGTGATGTTGATATGCCTGTTGATGGAAATCTTCCTTATATGGGTATGTCGGTTATTGAGACGTCGCCAGTGAGTACCAAACGCTTTGTAAAATTATCAGCTGGAATCTGTGGTTGTGTAGGCAGGCTATAATGAAATCAATACAGGCAAGAAGAGAAAGGAAGAGTATAAAGAATG
This sequence comes from Branchipolynoe longqiensis, assembly GCA_030323885.1. NCBI lineage: Eukaryota > Metazoa > Annelida > Polychaeta > Phyllodocida > Polynoidae > Branchipolynoe > Branchipolynoe longqiensis. The sequence continues at coordinate 57,188,718 of CM059191.1, read as the reverse complement.
AAAGTAGAGAGAGAGACAATGCCCTCAGGTTTATTATTATATAGTGGTACATGGATCTGGTATGGCATACCACCTGACCGTGTTCTCCAATGAGAATCAAGCATTTACAGTTCCACCAATGAACATCAAGCATTCCTGTGTCACCATGGCTACAGTGATCTGCTCACCACCACCATGCGGTGTGGCTGCTTGGCCACCACCTGCCTGAGCTGAGTGTGTGGTGATCCGTGACTAACAGAGGGGGGAGGGGGTAGTGAGTAGAGCTCTAAATGCCCCTTACATACTATCTCTAGTGCCTCTTTCACACTATCTACCTAATACATAATGACTATTGACCATGAGTAAAGGATCACCAGCAACTACATAAATACAGTCATGCACCTGACACTATATACCATTTACCATTATAGACCATTTGCATTCCCCCACCAATGCATTTTATCGGAATATTTTACAGCTTGTTGTCTAATCTGCTCAGAAAGTAGCAGTAGCAGTATCAGAAGGCGCTTATAGAACCATGCAAATATCGTAGTACTAGTAGTATCTTGTTTATTTGAGTATTCCCTTTTTATGAAGCAACGTATATCTATTAAAGTTGCAGAGTCCGATGATAACAACACATTTTCAAAACCAAAACAAATAACTAGATTTCCCTTCTACATATTAAACATATGGCAACATGAGTGGGATGAAAACATTAATAAACTTAAAGAAATTGAACCATCTGTGGGAAAGCCAGCACAGACTCATGCGGGAGGTCGGCGGGACCAAGTGGTCCTTAGCCGCCGCTGTATTGGCCACTCATGGCTTACACATGCTATTCTGCTCAAGGGAGAACCTCCCCCTGAATGTATTGGGTGTCAGTCCCCACTGACACTCAAACACATTTGACTAATGGGGCTGTCACACTACGACGTAATGACGTCAACGTAGGGAGAACGTGAAGAACGTTGAACTTCTCGGCGTAGTATGCAAATTTGAGCACAAGTTGAACGTGGATGCAGCGTAGTGGACGAGAACGTAACGTTGGTAAAGCGTAGTGATACCGTCAATCACCGAGAGAGGACAACGTCACTACGCTCATGGAACGTTATGAACGTTATTCCATCGCCAGAAGAACGTTACGTGACGTTAACTATGTCATGAGACGTTGAACATACGTTGAATGCACGTTCTCGTGACGTTCTCGTGATGTTCTCGTGACGTTCTCGAGACGTTCTCGTGACTTTCCCATTAAGCGTCGTAGGCATTTGCACTTGGTTTAATGTGGGTCAACGTAGTGGAACGTAGTTGAACGTAGTGAGTAGCGTTGAAATAACGTCCGTTTAACGTCATTGACGTTCACTGAACGTGAACAGAACGTACGGCGAACGTAAACCCTTACGTTCGACCTACGTCGAAAGTTTGGAACATGTCCAAAACCTTGACGTAACACGACGTAATGTGACGTACCTTGACGTCATTCTAACGTCATTCTGACGTCATCATGACGTAACCCAACGTAATGACGAAAAATGACCACGTTAGGCTCACGTTGGCTCGTTACGTCGTAGTGTGACAGGGGTATAAGTTGCATCGATTTTTTCGCCCTGCGCCAACAGTTCTACACTGCAGGCAGTATGCATGACCTTTTTACTAAGGTAAAACAGGAAAACATTTTAGCCTTTTTGAGGGTAGCTGTACTGTACCACCTCATATAGTTTACGAAATAGATTCTATCAATTATTAATAAAACTTTTCTTTTTCTATGGGAATTTGTTTCCCTTGACCACAAATATATGATTGTGAGCTTTCTAATTTAATGAGTGTCTATTGGCACATAATTGATTGTCTGCTTTTACATGTAAAAGCGATGGTTTGAACAAAAAACAAAATTTCTCGCCGTGAATATGGCCTATGCTGCCGACACGGCGTAAAGCAACTACCAATCAATCAATCAAACATATTAAACTTCGAGGCTTGTGCACTTATTAAGCACTTGTTGCTGCATCGAAGCTCGAAATACGTCCATTTAATATAACCTGTTACTACTGAAGCCTATGGTGTCAGAGTATTGGCATGCTTGCCCAAATTAATTTGGCATGTTTTGACTTCAAATATCTCCAACGTTAGCCATTTAAAATAAAAGTTACTTCAAACTGAAGTCATCATCATCATGCTGTCGGTCGCGATGCGACAAAGACTGCTTTCATTACTTGACTGCCGCTCTCCATTTAGCTCTCTGCTGTGAGAGTTGCGTCCATGAGTCGGTCTTAATGTCTCTCAGCTTCAGGTTTCTCTTGATGGTATCTTTGAACTGGAGACGGGGGCGCCCTCTCTTTCTGTAGCCAGAAGACAGTTGAGAATAGAGGATCTGCTTTGGTAGCCTGTCTGATGACATCCTCATGAGGTGTCCAGTCCACCGGAGATTCTTTTTGATCAGAAGATCTTCCATAGAGGGCAGCCCCATCCGTTCGAGTATTTCCTTATTCGTCACTTTGTCCTTCCAGGTTAGCCTCATGATTGAACGCAGATGTCGCATCATGAAGGCATGCAGCTTTTTCACCTGCTGTCTGTACACTGTCCAGGCCTCGGCTCCGTATAGTAGGGTGGATAGCACGATTGCGCGGTAGATCTTACCTTTGACCCGAATGGACACATGGTGGTTGTTCCAGAGTCTCTGGCGTAGTCGGCCGAAAGATGCGCTAGCCTTGGCCATCCTCCTCTGTATCTCAGCATCAATGCGTCCATCACTTGATATACTGCTTCCGAGATAGGTGAATTCCGGAACAGAGTTCAGCTTGTTTCCGTCAACCATGATCTCCTCCTCTCGGGTTCTTGTAGAGTTGGGTTGGTACAGCACCTCCGTCTTCTTGATGTTAATTTTCAGGCCAAACTTCTTTGATGCATCGGAGAAAGCGTCCACTATTTTCTGGGTCTCTTCAGCAGAGTGGGCAACCAGTGCACTGTCATCTGCGAATAGTAGCTCTCTCACCAGTATCTGAGTAGTCTTGGTCTTCGCTCTGAAGTGTGTGACATTGCACAACCTTGTACACAACCTTGCTTGACCCCATTGGTAACCCCGAACGATTCCGAGACTTCCCCTCCAGCACTAACGTTCACCATCATTCCTGTATGTAGAGCCTCGATCATAGTTGTGAACTTCTCTGGGCATCCGTACTTCCTCAGTAGCTGCCATAGCCCGGTCCTCCCGACTGTATCAAATGCCTTAGTGAAATCGACAAATACCATGTACAGTGGTCGGTCCTGCTCAATGCACTTTTCTTGTAGCTGTCGGAGACAAAATATCATATCCACAGTGCTCCGGTTACCTCTGAAGCCACACTGTGACTCCGGAACTACACCAGGTGTTATGTGAATAGATAGTCTGTTGAGTAGGATCCTGGCGAAGATCTTCCCTGCTATGGAAAGAAGAGAGATTCCTCTATAGTTCCCACAGTCTGTTCGATCACCTTTCTTGTAGATGGTTACAATGCTGGCATCCTTCCATGCTTGGGGTACAGAACCCTCCTCCCAGGCATTGGTGATTAGTTGGTGCAGTCTGTTGAGCAGATTGTCTCCTCCATGCTTCCATACCTCGGCAGGAATTCCATCACCCCCAGGTGCTTTGCCATCTTTCAGGCTGGCGATTGCTCTAGCCATCTCATCCATGGTTGGAATCTCATCGAGGCATGTTTTGGTAACTTCAAACTGAAGTAAAGGAGTTAATAACGACCAGCATAATGTATTTATCTCAGAAAATGGCAAAAAAAACTCAAAAGCAACAGACTAACCTGGATATATAGGATAGGAATATAGGTAAATATTTCTGGGTTCTAAAATTGGATGTTATTATCGGACTCCACTTCATATAAACTTTAAAATTAGCGAAGGCCACTGACCTAATTACATTAAGGAGGTTTGGAGGCAGGTGAGTATGTCTCATACTTAACAGTAGGCTGTCACTGTTTCTGATTGGGGCGCCATCTGGAGAGTAACCCGGGTATCGCAATGTTCTAAGCAAGTGTATTTTTATTTGTTTTATTTTTTTTGGTGATAGGTGTATTTATGCTGCCCATAACGGTTAAGTCTAATGACTTGTTTTCGCCGCTAGACAGTAATAGTCTTGTGACTCCCCTTCTTTTTTCATCACTTTCAGTTGTTGTGTAGCTAACTACTGCATGCATTCTTTCTGTTTCTAAGCATTCTCCCACATCCCCCAAACATACTAAATTTGCAACCAGTTGCGTTAGTTATTGCTTTTCATTTCCTTTAGAAGGGATGAAAGATCTCCGCGGTTTCGCGGTTTCCCACGATTTGTTATATTTAACTATTCACTTTAAACAAGTTCCAAGGAATCAGGATATATTATATGACAACAGTTGGGTAGTTCAAATCCGGTTTATATATAACCTTAGATTTAACTAAAACCCAAAACCTAAACAAGAACGAGCTAGGCATGGACGTTAATCGTCACAACAAGGCTAATTGAAACCTGACTTTCCACATTTTTCCCGGCGATTTCCTGACAGTGCTAAGTCTATGGGAGAAGATCTGTGGTTTCGCTGAAATTCGCCATCAGTGTAATCTCGGTTTGGTTTCCATGTCGTTTTGCTGACGACCACTTTCATCTCTGCTTTAGGTTTCTTACCTGATGACATTTCTCTCCTTCTGTCTTTTCACAGTTCTAAGGACCAGCTGAAGTATGAGACTGAGAGACGCCTACGGAACGTAAGTGCAGTTTCCTTTGTCTGTGTCGCACATTCATTAGCCGTTTGCTTTGCTTGTTTGGGTTTTATATCCTTGCAACCGGGATGAAAGATTTCCGCTATTTCGCGGATTTCCGCGATTTAAAAAAATATATTTACCGATTAACGTTAAACAAAATGCAAAGGAATCTGGATGTATATGATAACAATTGGGTTTGAATCCCTTTATTATATTACCTGAGATGTTGGTAGAATAGAAAACCCAAGTAAGAATGAGTTAGATATGGATCATATGGGCGATAATATAGGCACAACAAGGTGTTGTGTTGTTTTTGGTTTGTTGTTTTGGTGGGTGGTTTTGGGTTGTTGGTGTTTTTTGTTTGTTTTTTTTTGTGTGTTTTTTTGTTTTGGCAGTAGACCTTGAACAAGACAAAAGAACCGATACTTCTGTCATTTTAGGGCAAGTGTCCCAACCATTAGTCCATCTAGGTTCCTTGATGCAATTGCCCTATCCATCCCTACCTGTATATGTGGTTCCTTTCCTGAGAGGTCAATGCAGACTACTGCACTCGTCCCCCTGGAATGGTAAGTTTGTTTAATGGTTTATGTCGATAACTCATTTAATGCTTACAATTACACGCATACAGGCGATGCACTGAAATATACAGACACAGGGTAGGTTCACCAACCAGACAGCGCATAGCGTGTACAGGATCCTGGTCACTGCACCAGTGTCTTAGGGAGGGGGTGATGCAAAGAAAGGGAACATTGCACGTGAAGAACGTTGAACTTCTCGGCGTAGTATGCAAATTTGGGCACAAGTTGAACGTGGATGCAGCATAGTTGATGAGAGCATAACGTCGGTAAAGCGTCATTACGCTCACGGAATGTTATGAACGTTATTCCATCGCCAGAACTACGTTACATGATGTTACATACGTCATGGCGCTGTGGTGAAATGTTGAACGTACGTTGAATGTACGTTCCCCTGGCATTCTCCTGACGTTCCCATTACGTCGCGTGGACGTTTCCACCGGGTTTAATGTGGGTCAACATAGTGGAACGTACTGGAACGTAGTGGAACATAGTGGAACATAGTGGAACGTAGTGAGCAGCGTTTGACTAAAGTCTGTTTAACGTCATTGACGTTCGCCGAACGTGTACAGAACATACGGCGAACGTAAACCCTTACATTCGAGTTACGTCAAAAGTTTTGAACAGGTTCAAAACTTTGATGTGCACCGAAGCAGAGAGCGTGTATATAAACAGATGAGAGGGACAACTCCCATACTAGACCGTGTAACACCTGCCGACTGTGGCGCTCCAAGTGGTGGTTGTTGAACAGTATATGACACAGCTGTCAAACTCAAGGCATTATCAATGGTCGTGTGCAATCTTCCTACAGAAAACGTTAAATATCTCTAAAACTACAACACCTAGAAACAAACTGATTGGAATACACATAGGAAACATGTTTACCAACAAGATTATATTAAATTGATATGGTTAGGGTTCTGGATTTCTATTAATTTGGAATAAAACTGACGTTTTTCACTACGCGTACGGCAAACTCAAGGCATTGTCAATGGCGGTGAGCAATCTTCCTACAGAAAACGTTAAATATCTCTAAAACTACAACACCTAGAAACAAACTGATTGGAATACACATAGAAAACATGTTTACCAACAAGATTATATTAAATCGATAAGGTTAGGCTTCTGCATTTCTATTAATTTTGAATAAAAACAAATGTTTTGCACTACACATATGGCAAACTCAAAGCTTGTTCAACACTAACCGCCAGGAACGCCACTGTAGCCTGTGTTACTGATTTTCGCGGGAGTTGTCTCTCTCATCTGTTTATATACACGCTCTCTGACCGAAGTAATATGACGTAGCTCGACGTCAGTCAAACGTCATTCTGACGTCATCATAAAGTAACCCAATGTACATCAACGTAATGATGAAACGTGATCACGTCAGGCTTATGTTTGCTCGTTACGTCATAGTGTGACAGGGGTATTAAGCTCGCCCTTTTTACCATTCTGAGACTAGTGTCCTAACCGTTAGGCTATCTAGACTCCCTGAAACAATTACTCTATCCATACCTGCTTGTCTGCGCGGCTCCTTGCAGACATGTAATAAGAATAACTCAATGTTATTGTCAACATTGTATCAACAACACACATACACACACATATAATATATAGTAAAACCTCTCTAAATCGATCGATCATGGGACCGATTTTAAATGGTCCATTTAGGGAGGTGGTCGGTTCAGGGAGGTGTTTTTTTGGTATCATTACAATGGTATTGTATGGATGATCGTTTGGGAATCAAATAAAGCGTTCGATATAGGGGAGTGGTCGATGTGTGGAGGTGGTCGGTTAGAGAGGTTTTACTGTATATGGCCTCATTCAAATAATAAACCACCGTCCTTCCGAAGGGAGGCCAATAAATCAATAAACAACCCACCCCCAGGCTACCAATTAAGTAATTTCTATAGCTGTAGGGTATTCCATGAAGTGGCACACGTCTGTGCGCATGCGCGAAGAGAACTTCCGGTGAATTTAGTGATGCAATTTGACAGTAATGTAGACTAATGTAGTGTAGTGGGTTCCCTCATGTACTAGTTTATCTATCTGGGAATCTAGACAGGCTTTCAGACCGCAGCCCATGGACGGGTGACAAACACTGAATACAATACACGAACTATAAATAAGGGATCCAACAATGTGGGTGGGCGTGTGCGCGCTAGTTACTCACACAGCCTTGTTTCAGGGACAGGGCTGCTCAGCGACCTTACAGACAAATTGTCGGATGACTGGGTTGTAGAAATAGTCGCGTGAATTCATAATCTAATAAGTTATGTATATTGCTCAAGTGAAGATTTCAGGCGCAAAACCACATAAACGCTAATCCAACGATTGAGTATAAATAAAAGATTTTTATGTGAAAATAAGTTTAAAGCTCACTAATTCCTGTTTTCATATTATCACATGGTTATTGAGCAATAAAGAAAACAGTAGGAATATACAAATATAATCTGTGGACATATATGAATAATGGATTCCAATGTTTCTCTCCATTTTTGGATTGGCGTTTACGTGGTTTTGCGCCCAAACTCTTCAAATACTTATCTATAATACTTTTGAGGTGCTTAATATAAGGATAGTGTGACTGAGTGGGGAAATAGGGTCATGGTGCTGGTGGCCTGGTCGCCCAGTGAGGCAGCACTACATAAAGCCACCATGAGTGTGCACTGTCACTGTCACATGTCGGTACCAGCCCTGATATGACCTTAGATTATGCCAGGACGTAAAACCCCAAACAACCACACCCATAAAACAACAACAAATACTCCCCTATCAAGTGTGTGCCGAACACACGGCTACTTATCTCCCACTGAGCCTCCTAAATGTGATCTGCCTGTTGAGGTCCGGTAAGATAACACATTTAGGCGTTGCGCCGGTTCGATGCTGCCTAAATCATAGATAAAAGATTCACACCGTATATAATACAGGGGTGACCGACAACGTAGTCTAAATACGGGCGAAAATAGCTTTAGTATGGAACAGGAAGTAGAATGCCTGGCACCAATGTCAAATGGTTACTTATATCAACACAGAGTTGGTGAAATGGGAGAGAATGCAAAAAGACAAGATGGTGGCCAGAGAATGCCGTTGATTTCACTTTTAAATTGCATTCAAGTATATGTTTTATTATATTTTCTAACTCAAACATAGCGGGTAAATATGAAGACGTACATGAAGAATATATTGTGCTTCTTAAATTAAGAATTTACCAGCTCAGTTAATTAACCCAGCATGTCGAAACTCTTCGCCAGCTTTTCTAATGGGTCGGTTTTCACCCCTGTACTGGAAGTACGCGGTGAATCTTTTATCCACCTAAATCATAAATGCCTGCTGGTGACTAGACGCGTGTAATTAGGGACCTGAACCCTTTGTAACCGCCCAGCACCACGAGGCGACGTGGCCCGATCCCACTGCCAATTTCAACAGTTTGACCGCGCCTCTTGCTAGGCGCTACATTAAAGTTGCATAATCTGATGAAAGCAACATCTTTGTTTTTCAATACCACAGGATCGATCCAGATTTACGTGTACATATCTATCTAACTTAAGCCATGTTTACACGGGGAATTGTGAAACAATCTAGACAAAGCGATTTATATGAAGCATTTTAGAGGCGCGTTTACATGGACGGAATTTGAAAGTGTTTTGGCGCCGGGAACCAGCAGCCTTAGTGTTGCGCCTGTAGCCGGCAAGCACTGCTATTTGTTTGGTTTACACAAGTCGATTCGACACCGATGTAGCTGCTACGTTAATATCGCTTGGAATTTAAGGTTAATTTAATTAAATTTCATTAGTTGAGTATGTAATTCTGTTAAATATGATCGCATTCACTAGATTTCGGCCTAATCGGGCCCTAACACTGCCGGGCACCAGCGATTAGTTACAGCTGAGCCTGTTGCCGGCAAGCACTACTATTTTATACTATCGCTGCCCAGGAACCAGCTGAATCGCTTCATCTATATTACCTCGCGAGGTGGTATACATGTACCGATTTATATGAATCGATTCAGCCCTAAAACGCCTCAGAGTCGCATTTACACAGCAAATGTGAGTCGATCTAGGCAAGTCGTTTTATATGAGGCGTTTTAAATCGCCCATGTAAACAGGGCTTTAGACTCTAGCCTATTCATTGCATTTCTCCCAACCATCAGCATTTCTCTAAACATTCAGCAAACCTGAACTGAATCAAAATTGTAAAAAAATATATATGAAGTTGCATAGTCCGATGGTTTTGAGTTTCTGTAATTTTTCTGAGATAAATACTTCAAATTGATTGAAATAATATACTTTACTACAATTTGAAGTAATTTTTTAATTTTAAATGTCCGCCGAAAAAAGTTTGGATTAACCGATCGTTTGGCTTAACCGAGCTTGGTTTACGGGGGGTTGTACTGTATATATATACACACATACATACACACACACGCATTCAGACCACACGTAATGCCATCGGCCAAGGCACATTTTCCGGAGTTTCAGGGTCATTTGAACACATACAAGGTATACAAGGCATTATGGAGATTGGAGGACCTGAGGGCCTCGGGGCCTGAGGGCCTGAGGGCCTGAGGGCCTCTGGAACGAGTGTTGCCATGGTGAGGCGGAGGCGCTGCACATTCCACAGGTATTAAGCGCCACATTAGAGCGGGAAAGCATTCACCAAACAAGGCGGAAGCTTATCAAAACTCAGCCTCAGTCCAGTAACAAATAGCAACTACCCAGCTATCGAAAAAATACCAAAATGTAAGCCAGTCTGATACACGTTTTATCAGACTGGGCAGGGTGCTATGCAATGCAATGAAATAAATTGGAATTGGAATGGAATAAATGGGGACTAAAATAAATATTTTTCAGACAAGAGTGGCTATGGAACTTCAGAATGCCGCCCATCTGAATGAGGAATGGAGTCTTTCTGGTGCTGGCCGCATTGTATCTCAATGAGCCAACACTATCAAACCGAAAGAAGAGTTTCAAATGGCATCTGTTGATGTCGATGAGTTCAGTTACAGGGCGCTTGCTTCACACCTTTGTAACGGCTCACTTATTAACAGATATCAGAAATATGCCCGGACACATAAATATGGCGTATCTGATTGCATGTTCCATTTTACTTTTTAGTTTTAAATATAGCAGTCACCAATTGAAATGCGGTAATGCCTGTAGCGTAGGTATCGCTTAACATCAAAGGCCTCTTCCACAAACAACCCCCCCCCCCTCAACGTCCAGCACACATACACACACACACACAGTCACACTTGGAAAAGCACGCTCGCATACCACACTCAAACACATGGACACACACTCACACTTACTCACTCTCATACTGTCACACACTCACACAAACTGACACACACACACTCACACTTACTCACTCTCATACTCTCACACACTCACACAAACTGACACACACACTCACACATGGATGCAAACTCACACACGCTCATAGAGAACGACACACTCACACACATGCTTACACTCACACACATGGAAACGCACACTCACTCACTCACTCACGCCTACTCACTCTCATACTCTTACACTCACACAAGCTGACACACGCAGACACTCACACTCATGTCATCACATGGATGCAAACTCACACGCGCTTACACTAAGTTATAGACAATGAGACACTCACACACACACATACACATGCTCGCACACATGGACACACACACATGTACACACACACCTCCACACTCACACAAACTAGCACACTGTCATCCACACTCACACAAACGCACACACACACTATCATACGCTCTCACATGTACACGCACTCACACACGCACGCGTCCTTATACGCACTCACACTCACAGTCACATCCGCACTCATACTCAACCACACCGCCCTCCCCCGCCCGCCCGCTTGGCTACTATTTAAAGCGCTCCTTTCAAATGGAACCGAGAGGTAACCTCTATCCCGTCGAGCCTGCAGCACGAATGTTCCCACGCTTCAGGGCAGGTGGGAGGTTAAAAAGAAGGTATGGTAGCCGTGGGGGGAGGGGGTAATGTATGTGTATGTGTATAAAAAGGGGGAGGGAGGGGGTTATCTGGGCACATTCTTCGCACTGAATGCCTGCATGTGGGGACACGGGGATCAAGCTATGTAGTCGCAGCTTTCTTCTTTTATCAAATTAATTTTGTTTTCTTGAATTGGAGTAAGTCAGAGAAGGCGCTTGTAAAGCGACGTTGTGTGTGCGTGTGTGTGTGTGTGTGTGTGTGTGTGTGTGTGTGTGTGTGTGTGTGTGTGGATGTGACGGGTTCGTAATATAGTCTTGTCATAGATCCACGGGAGACTTCGGATCGTAGGTATTTTTTAAATTATTTTAATATTATTTTAATATTATATATATATATGAGTGTACAGGTTGACGAAAATTACCTGATGGAAGTTTATGTAGGACGAGGGCAATATATGGTGTTAACCTCAGCCATCACAGCCAACACCATACATCATCATGCAACATCACGAAGCAACACCCTGCCACACCAATGTACACCATCGTGCACCTCCCTACATTACTACCACACCCCACAACACAACTACAACCACCCACTCTACATTATTATTACTACCACACCACCATCCCCACAATATGTACACCACACCACACCACACACCACAACACCAACCCACAACACAACTACAACCACCCACTCTATAGTATTATTACTACCACACCACCACCCTCACAACATGTACATCACACCACAGCCCACAACACCAACCCACAACACAACTACAGCCACACACTCTACATTATTATTACTACCACACCACCATCCCCACAACATGTACACCACACCACACCCCACAACACCAACCCAGAACACAACTACCACCACCCACTCTGCATTAGGCCTACTATTAGTATTAATACTATCTATCACAACACAACCCCCAAACCACAAACACCACACCGCACACCACCCTACAACTTCACCCAACAACACCACCCCACAACACAACTAGCACCAACCACCCTACATTACTAGCTCCAACACACTACAACAACCCCCAGCAGAAAGCAGCAACGACACAACAACCTCCAAGCACAACTACCACCCCACCACCCAACCACACATCACTATCTCACGACCGCCCTAACACATAGCACCACCTAGATAAAGGATTCACCCAGTACTCGCAGTCGCAGTACACTGGTGAATACCAACCCTATATAAAAACGGTCGAAAAAGCGGGTTACTGAATTGAGAGCCTAATTTCACAATCTAAGAAGCAACATTTATTCTTTACATATGTCTTATTGATAGCCCACTACCTTTGAGTTGAAAAATATAATATAATATCTAGTTTAATAAGATTTAAAAGTGAAATCGACGGCGTTCTGCGGCCGCCATCTTGTCTTTTTGCATTCTCTCCCATTCCACCAACTCTGTGCCTATATTAGTAGCCATTTGATCATGGAGCCACAGTTTCTAGGTCATGTTCCATACTAAACCTATTTTTGCCCGTATTTACTCTACGTTGTCCTTCACCCGTGTACTACAAGTACCGGGTGAATCTTTTATCTAAGCACCACCACCACACACCACCACCACCACCATCACCACCACACACAACACCGGACGCGGTGACCAAATTGCTAGAGCGCAGGCTTCCCTTGCGGAAGATCGGGAGTTCGATTTCGGGTTGAGTCAAACCGACGACTTACAAAATCGAAACTTGTCACTACCTAGCCTGGCACTTGGCATTAACAGGATAGGACAAGGACTAGCTAGCTCAGTGTTAGGATAATGTGACTGAGTTAGGTCATGGTGCTAGCAGCCTTTTTTTTGTTTTAGTTTTTTGTTGTCGGTGCTGTGTTTATACTGTCCGTAGCATGTAAGCTCGAGTGCTCGGGCTTGTTTTCAATGCTGGCTAGTTGTAGTAGTGGTTTAATCTTATCACACAGTAGGAGGTGAAAAGATGTTTTTGTTTAGATCTGAGTGGGGCAGCACTATAAAGTCACCATGAATGTGCACTGTCACAAGTCGGTGCCCATCCTGATATGACCATCGGTGTTGCTAGGATGTAAAACTCCAACAACCAATCAAGCAACCACTTTTCGACCCCCCCTCAAACTATAGCAACCCCCCCCCCCCCCCACAACACCACTACACCACCACTGTGCAGAAAGTAGCAGCAGCTGTGACCACTCTACAACACACCACACATCCCCACCACCTGCACACAGTTCCCTTCCACCTACACACGACCATCCCTACACAACTGAAGGGGCTGTCACACTACGACGTATGGCCTGAGCGTATACCGACGTATGCGATTTTCGACCAACACGTCAGCATATGGCATCATACATTACGTATGTATACATTGGGCATACATCGGGTACGCTCAGGATACGGCGTCATAGGTCAGCGTAGGTCGAGCCGCTAAAAAATGTTTGTGCATGTTCAAAGTTTTCAACATATGTCCCCATATGGCTCATACATTTCTCATATGCTCGGCGTACGCTCAGCGTATATGTTGGCGTATTTTATGCACACATATGGGGAAGGTCGGGACACATTAGCCATATGTTCAGCCTGTTGGGAACGTGCAGTCCACATACAGCCAACGGATGCATAACGTACTCCTAACGTACTTCGAACATGTGCCTGCCATATCTCCAGCATACTTAACATATATGCCGTACTTCTAGCGATCAAGTAATGTACTTAACGTTGGTCAGCATACCGCGAGCATATGCGAACGTTTTGCGAATGTTTTGCGAACGTTTTGCGAGGCACATGAACGTTCTCATATGCTAGCAATAGGTCAGAAAGACGTTCTGCATACGTTGTGTGTATGCCCATTTGTATCCCTCGCCCCTGAAAAGTTCGACGAATGCCAACGTACTGGCAAATTGTCATACGTTGGGCACGCGCTGACGCCGTACGCCGCAGTGTGACAGGCCCTTAAACACCAGAAACACCCACCTGTACCTCCAACTACATTACACCCCCCCGCCCTCCCCTTTATCAATGCCACGAGGACAACATTCCTACACCATGAGGACGCCACCACCCACACCATGTCACCCCCTCCCTACACACAGGCTGGTCATGTAGAGATGACAAATTAAACCAACATAATATACGCGTTGTTCTCTATACTCCAACAACAGCCAATAAAACACCACGAAATGATAGTTTGGTAAGGTTTTACGCGCTTCGCTTTACTAGGATAGGGCAAGGAGCTGTGGAATGCGGAAGACCTATTATCCATGATTTAAATTGTCACGCTTAATCAATGTATGTAACAACAACAAGCACATAGTCAGTCACAACATGCACCGGGTTTGAATGCACATTCCTTGTTGATAGTTGTGAATATCTCGCGATTGTTTTGTTGGTCATGTTTGCTGACCTTTAACCATTCCACCATCACTCTGCACACGTCATATCACTATTGAGGTCACTGCATTCACTGTCAGCCTTTATGGTTTGTACCCTTTGGTGATTGATTTAAAATAAGCGATAATGAATGCTATTGCACACGTGTTACCTTGATACGTGGGTTGCCTTCTACCCAGTCGAATGGCACGAGTGCCATATGACGTCACTGGAATATACTTCCATAAATAGCTCTGTGCACGCGCACTAGGGAGCAAAAGACACAAATTTACATAACTGTATGCGTCATAATATTAATACCTCTCGAGGGTGGACAGATTACTTCCAACTGGGCCTCGACCTGTGGCTTTGACCGATCTGAAATCACTCTACTTTTGATAATTTTGTTTAAATATTTGTCGCTTCACTTGTCAAGTATCAATTTTTGAGTCATTGGTTTGACTTGACCAGGGTTTGAACCCATGGGTTCGAATTCCGCGATCTACCAACACGGGAGATGGGCGCTTCTCCCGTCTGGTGAGCAGGCTAGGTAGGGACTAGATAAAAGATTCACACTGTACTTGTGGTACACGGGTGAACGACAACGTAGTCTAAATACGGGCGAAAATAGCTTTGGTATGGAAGAGGAAGTAGAATGCCTGCACCCAGTATCAAATGGTTACTTATATCGCCACAGAGTTGGTGAAATGGGAGAGAATGCAAAAAGACAAGATGGCGGCCATCAAATGCCATCGATTTCACCTTTAAATTCTATTAAACTATGTTTTATTATATTTTTCAACTCAACCGTAGGAGGGAAATATTAAGACATATAAAAAGAATAATTGTTGCTTCTTAGATTGTGAACTTAGGCTCTCATTTCATTTCCCCGCTTTTTCGACAGCTTTTATATAGGGCTGATATTCACCCGTGTACTGCGAGTACAGGGTGAACCCTTTATCTAGGTAGGGACCAGTATAAATATTTTAAGTCATCGTTTTTACTTGACCCCGTGCGTTCGAATCCCATAACCTGCCACACAGGAAGTGATCGCTCGACTCATTCGGCCATCCCGTCTGGGGAGTATTATATGTATGCCTATGCGTATATGAAATCTTGCCTTTCGATTAGGATACTACGTGGACAAACAAGTACTTCAAGTACATACTTAATTCTATTTGAATAAAATAATAACGCTATTCACTGTTGAGTAAATAGGTCAACATGTGCATCGGAAAAAAAGGTTACTTTTTCTCCCTTTTCGTTTTGTTTTCCCTTTTCCTTAGTTTTTGCTGTTTTTGTAACGAAGCATGCAGATCTGCACGAATCACTTTATAATGTGACACAATTCCTGAGTGGATGAAAAAAAGAGGCGATCCGAGTGTTGTGTAATTTGGTGACTGACAGATCGCGTTCACATGTGAAGTGCGCATGCGCAGTCACGTTACCTAACCCGCCGGCTCCTTTTCGCTGATTGGCCAACCTCTGTGTGTGTGTGGGGGGGGGGGGGGACCCTTTTTGGGGGACGTGTCTGGTACTCATGGGAACCAATGAGTAACTTTTTGTTGGTTCCATAAAATTGGTGATGGGTACCCATTATTGAAACAGTTAATTAAATTTAGTACGAGTAATATTTTGAACACACCTGTGCAGAAATGTAATGAAAACAACCGTCTGTAGCATTTAATTTAATTTTTTTTAATTAAATGGCCTTGCGTTATATTAATGTCATGGGAAACACAATTTCGGTTCCGTAGTTTCCCCAGCACGATAACGACACATTACCAGTAAAGATTGTTACCGTGAAATTCTACAGTCTATAGGACAGTGCACTCTCATGATACTTTGCAGTGCCTGCCCCACATGGCGATCAGGACCCAATTTCTTACTGATTCTGAGCTAACCAGTCTTTTCCATATCCTAGTAATACCCAGTGCCAGGCTGTGAACCGACAAATATCAATTGTGTAAGTTCTCAGTTTGACTCGGCTGGGATTTACGCTCCCGACTTTCTGCTCGGGAAGCCTGTGCTCTAATGCCAAGTACACACCTACCGTATACGATTCGCGCACTAAAACTCGCCACTCGACCCGACCCGCTTAAAACTGAAAACGGGCCGATTCATTTTTCGAATCGCGAATCGCAATCGTAATCGGCCCGTTTTAGCCCTAAAACTGAGTTTTTAGTCGCGAATCGCAATCGCTAGGTGTGCGCGGGGAGTGCACACCTAGCGATTTTTATGCGCGAAACGGGCAGTTTTATATTGTAAACGGTAGGTGGGTGCAGATAAACGGTAGGCGTGTACCTGGCATTACCGATTCAGCCATCGCTTCCAGTCCTTGTTGCTCGGTTGTTGGAGTCCTTACAACATGTAAGGTCATATTAGGATTGGTACCGACTTGTGACAATGTGCACTCATGGTGACTTTACAGTGCTGCCCCACAAGGAAATCAGGCCACCGGCACCATGACCCAATATTACACTCAGTCACATTATCCTGACACTGAGCTAACCAGTCCTTACCGTATTGTATTAATGCCGAGCGCCGGGCTAGGAAGGGATAAGTATCAATTTGATAAGTTATCAGTTTGACTCGACCGGGAACCGGACTCCCGATCTCCCGAACGCGAGACCCGCGCTCTACCGATTCGGCCACCGCGCCCGGTCCAGTCGTGGTGAATTCAGCGCGGTGGTGCCTGAGGTACTCGTTGTGGTTGTGTGAAGTACACCGGCTCTGCCTCGGGCACTTCCCGGGCATTTAATAGCTGCACGTCTGGCTTAATAAGTTTACAAAATATGTGATAATTATTTTAATTTCAGATGCTTGGAACTCTGCCGGCTCGTTGTTTATCACGTGACATGGCAACGGTCTCTTCTAACAACTCACCGACCATTTAGGGAAAATTAGAATACTCATGTAATGATATATATATATATACATATGTGTGTTTCTATTATATAAGATATATATATATATCTATATAATAATTGTATATAATATACAAATGTGCGTACATAAGAGATATAATATATATATTTTATATTACATATTATATATTTCATACATCATTATAAATTGATCAATATATCTACACATGTATTGCCATATTGTCTAAATGGTCGGCAATGTGCTAGGAGAGGCTGGTGCAATGTCACATGGTTAACAACGAGACGCCATACTTCCAAGTAACTCATATTGAAAATATAATCTATCATAACCATCTATATATCTATGTGTGTGTGTGTTTGTGGTCGTCCATAACAGCCGTGCTTTATAGCGACAGGTTTACCAGACAGGGTGGCCAAATAGGTAAAAGTACTGGCTTACCTTGCAGAAGGTCGTGGGTTCAAAATCCCGACCGGGTCTAACCAATGACTTATGAAATGTATACTTGTAGCTACCTAGCCTGGCATTTACCATTAGTTGATTGATTGATTGATTGGTGGTTGCCTTACACCGTGTCGGCAGCATAGGCCATATTCATGGCATGAAATGTTTGTTTTTTGTTCAAACCATCGCTGTTACATGTAAGAGCAGACAATCAATTATGTGCCAATAGACACTCATTAAATTAGAAAGCTCACAATCATATATTTGTGGTCAAGGGAAACAAATTCTGATAGAAAAAGAAAAGTTTTATTAATAATTGATAGAATTTATTTAGTAAACTATATGAGGTGGTACAGTCCAGCTGCCCTTGACAAGGCTAAAATGTTTTCTTGTTTTACTATAGTAAAAAGGTCATGCATACTGTCTGCAGTGTAGAATTGTTGGCGCAGGGCCAACAAATCAACGCAACTTAGTAAAATGTGTTTGAGTGTCAGCGGGTACTGACACCAAATATGTTATGGGGGAGGTTCCCCCTTGAGCAGAAAAGCATGTGTAAGCCATGAGTGGCCAATATGGCAGCGGCTAAGGACCACTTGGTCCCGCCGACCTCCCGCATGAGTCTGTGGTGGTTTTCCCACAGATGGTTCAATTTCTTTAAGTTTATTAATGTTTTCATCCCACTCATGTTGCCATTTGGATTTTATGTGGGTGGTTATTAGTGGTTTCAGATCAGAGTTAGGGATCAGACACATTTCAAGATCACAGTTCAGGGCCTTCTTCGCAGCCCGATCAGCTCGTTTGTTTCCTTGTATGCCGGCATGGCCAGGCACCCAGCACAGGTGGATGTCATAGCCATCCATTGCCAGTTAGTTCATTTTATAAATGACCGTTGCTAGAATAGGGTGATTCGTTTTCAATCCATCAACAGCCAGGAGGCAAGAGAACGAATCACTGTATATAACATAGTTAATGTGGTTGGATACCTCGATACACTCCAAGGCGAGGACTGCTTGGACTTCCGCAGGGAAAATCGAGCTCTGATCAGGCAAGCGTATGCCAAATTTGTCCCGTCAGCAGACTGCCGCAGCAGCTACCTGGCTTTGGTCTTTCGAACCATCAGTGTATATGGAGACTCAGTAACTATTAGTAGAATATGGCAAGGACTGGTTTGCGCAGTCTCAGTAATGTGACTGAGATGGATATCGTGCCATGCTGCCCATAGCCTGGTCTCCTAGTGAGGCAGCACTATAAAGTCGGCATTAGTGCGCCGCCAAAAATCGCCATCAGTCCTGATATGACCTTAGATATTATTAGGTCGAGTCCCGACAACTAAAACAAAACAATGTTCTAGGTTAATTGAATAGAACTCTGGGGATAGGCAGACCATGATTGATTGATTGGGATTTTATGTTCCATCAACATTTGAGGGGATGGCAGGTTAGACACCGACATGTGAAGGTTTACACTCATGTTGGTTTTGTAATATGGCCCCGTTGCATTTAAATTCCACCCACACCATGATACAATATCCTGCTCATTCACATTATTATGAGACTGAGTCATGTTGCTAAGATCTAAATCAACAACAAACAAAGGAAACAAACACACCCACGACTGTGACCGACGCATCAGTCGGCCCTCACGTCGGCCGACTCGGCATTGTCTCTCAAAGGCCCCCGGCCACCACCGCCGGCACTGAGGGGGCGGGGAAGAGGGGGCACCTGGTAATGGTGATGGTGGTGGTGGGGTGCTGGCTGTGTGGGTGGTGGTGGTCTGTGACATTATGCGGGATATGTTATGCTTACAAAAAGAAAACTCAGCCCAGATATGAATGCTCCTGTTGATACACAGCAGCACCATTAGGTCAGCGCGCTGTGTGTGTGGGTGTTTTCGTGTGGGCGTGGGGGGTGTGTGTGGAGGGGTGTGTGTGCAGGGGCGTGTGGGTAGATATGGGCGTGTGTATGGAGTCTATAGCGTTACGCCCATGAACTGGGTGTGTTTTTGTTGCTTTACATCCTAGCAACATCTAAGGTCACATCAGGACAGGTACCGACTTGTGACAGTGCACACTCATGGCGACTTAATAGTGCTGCCCCACTGGGAGACCAGGCTGCTGGCACCATGACCCGATATCCCACATACACATTATCCTGACGCTGAGCTAACCAGTCCTTGCCCTATCCTATTAATGCAAAGCACCAGGGCAAGGTAGCTACAAGTATCCATTTTATAAGTCATTGGTTTGACTCAGCTGTGATTCGAACCCCCGACCTTCTGCACGGGAAGCCTGCGCTCTACCGATTCGGCCACGGCACCCCATCACCCCCATAAGCTTGCACACGACATGCTTCTGGGCGGCTGTTGACGCTATAGTCATTTACAGTGTAGTTAATTAGGGCTGCAGTATTGGCGCGGCCTTCACTCCTGTAGCTTATTTATCCGGTATTAGGATGGTTATCTGGGCATGGGGAACCGTGGGGAAAAACTTCCAGAATGTTCCCAATCTACACCACCTTATAGTAATAGTAATAATAACACTGTGTCACGGGGGTATTTTTGCAAATGACTTAGAGTGGTATTCGAAGCCACCCTTCTGCCATTCCAGCATTAACGTCCTAACCATTAGGCTATCTAGGCTCCCTGGTCTAATCAACCTACCTACCAGATGGGATGGCCGAATGAGTTAGAGCATCCGTCTCCCGTGTTGGTAGATCGTGGGGTCGCGGTTTGAACCCTGGTCGAGTCAAACCAATGACTTAGAAATTCATTCTTGTCACTTACTAGCCTGGCGCTCGGTGTTATTAGGATAGGACAAGGACTGGTTAGCTCAGTGTCAGGATAATGTGACTGAGTGGGATATCAGGTCATGGTGCTGGTCGCCTGGTCTTCCAGTGGGGCAGCACTATCAAGTTGCCATGAGTGCGCTCTGTCACAAGTCGGTAACTGTCCTGATATGACCTTAGATGTTGCTAGGACATAAAACAACAACAAGCAAACAAACCTACCTACCTACCCATGCCTACTTGTGTATGTGGCTTTTCACCTGCGGAGGTCAGTGCATCTCACTACATTAATAACATATGGCAATATGATCCGCTGGTTTTTAATTTCTGCATTGTTTTTTTAGATAGATCTATATATTAGGGTGGTCATTATAATCTATCTCACTTCATTTTGAGCTAGCGTTTATTATGAATAGCTAACAGTGACAGGTTCCCACTTCCAGTAAATTTACTCAGCATTCCTTCTGTGCAGCAATAAATGTTTAATACGTGAAGGATCATGCATGAGTACATGCATGATCAAATATATCTAAGTGTTTTGTTTTCAAAAGTTAATTGCTTTCAAAAGACTATTCAGCTTTAGGCGACACATGCCAAACTGTAATGAGCATCATGTCGTGTAGAGATACATTTCCTAGAAAATTGCACTTTAGAAATATAATTTAGCACACACAAAATTAACACCAAATAATATGTATGGGTGGAAATATGATATGATTTGTGAGCAAATATCAAGATAAAAATACAGCAGCAGAGATAGCAAGTGAAATATAGTAGTGTGATTCAGTGGCGCTGTTTGCTCATGGTCCCGCTATCTACCACTGCTATCTATCCGCTAGAGCTGATACGGCTTCAATTGACTTTGTTGTGTCTGTGGAATTCAGGTAGTCAGGACCAACTTTCAACTGCTCCTTAGGGCTTTCATGTAGACATGTATCTTGGATTCAGTTGTTGTTCTTTGTTGTTGCTTTACAACCTAGCAACATCTAAGGTCATATCAGAACGGGTACCGACTTGTGACTGCACACTCATGGCGACTTTATAGTGCTTCCTCACTGGGAAGCCATGCCACCAGCACCACGACCCAAAATCATACACAATCACATTGTCCTGATACTGTGCTAACGAGTCCATGTCCTACCCTATTAATGCTGAGTGCCAGGCTAGGTAGCGACAAGCATCAATTGCGTACGTCATTGGTTTGACTCGGCTGGGAATCGAACTCCCGACCTTCCGCACAGGAAGCCTGTGCTCTACCAATTTATCCACCGCGCCAGTTATATGGGATTCAAGTCATCGCTCAAAAAAAAAAAATTCACTAGACATCCTCTTCAAAAGACAGAATAAAGGACTAGCTCTGGTTCCCTCTGCTCCCCCACACCTGTCCTGATATGACCTTAGATGTTGGTAGGACATAGAACCCCAACAAACAAACACTCACAATCACACCCACATGCATACGCACTCGTGTTTAGAGTAGCGCTGGGCAAGACGCGCCCCCATTAGTGGAAAAAAACACCCGGCGTAGAAAAAAACCCCACTTTTTTCTAGGTCGGACTCCTAATCTGAAGGTCAGTGGTTCAATTCCCCATGCCCCCACCTCTGCCATTTTGGATTTCCACTGCAGTGTATAACTTACAGCGTCATCAAAGGCCAGTTGCTCTCATACCATGTCTATGTGGTATGGGAGGTTAAAAATCCCTTGGGTCGGTAAAAGTGTAGGCTCGAGCTTTCTATTGACAAACTGTCTAATGGTGAAAACAAGTCTATTCAGACTTATCCATAATAGGCAGTATACATCCTCAAGAAAAAAAAAATGTTTGTTCATCTACAGCTGATAGGCCATGGGATGTACTTCCTGTAGGATACTGCATCCATTAGTGCTGTGAGAGCCACAAGGGACCAGAGCTCTTTCTGCAAAGTTCTTTTGTTTGTTTGTTGTTTTACATCCTAGCAACATCCAAGGTCATATCAGGACAGGTACCGACTTGTGACAGTGCGCACTCATGGTAACTTTATAGTGCTGTCCCACTGGGAAACCAGGCTGCCAGCACCATGTCCCGATATCCCACTCAGTCACATTATCCTGACACTGAGCTAACCAGTCCTTGTCTCCTATCCCAATAATGCCGAGCGCCAGGCTAGGAAGTGACAAGTATAAATTGTTACGTCATTGGTTTGACTCGACCAGGGTTTGAACCCACGATCTACCAGCACGGGAGACGGGCGCTCTAACTCATTCGGCTTACCCCATGCACGACCTCCTGCATGGGGAGTCGGCCAGCGTTCTTCCCGATTCACCAACTCCATAAACCAACATGGTTTGGATACGGTGAACTCGGCGCACTCTGGTAGGTGGCGCCACCTAGAGTGCGGACGCCGCATCCCAGGTGATCAGGCCCCCACTGTGTGCACCCAGTTAGTACCCAGACGCACACACAGACCGCCGCCTACACCGGAGACAACCCCCGCCTCCACGGTCGGACCTCACTGACGGGCGCCTCCCACTCACACCACCGGCAGGCGGCCTCCCCACACGCGTCCCCTGGGGGCGCCCCCGGGAACTACCGGCCGGAAGTGGTCGAGGATCAGTGTGTTCTGGGAGGTGGCACTGACTCGAGACTCGGGGACCCACCGTCTATATATATTATATATACATATTATGTATATTATATATACATATATAACATACGTAATATATATAATATACATATATTATATACATTGAAAGGATCATGCTAGCGTGGCTTGGATTTTCTGACCTAGAACCTGGAAGTGCGATCAGTGCTAGTTTAATAGGACCGTGTTATTGTTAACGTCCAGGTAAGTGAGAATGAGTACAAGGCAGTGATACTGATAGTGATAGAGCAATCATACAGTAGCTCTTTGGCTGTTTGTTTGTTGGGGCTTTGCATCCTAGAAACATCTAAGGTCATATCAGGACGGGTAGCGACTTCTGACAGCGCGCACTCATCCCGACTTTATAGTGCTGCTCCAAAGCGCAGCCACATTATGGAATGGCTGTCTAACTCCTCTCTCTCTCTCTCTCTCTCTCTCTCTCTCTCTCTCTCTCTCTCTCTCTCTCTCTCTCTCTCTCTCTCTCTCTCTCTAAGAAAGAAGCTTGTTTGATTTAATGACGCCTCTAGAGCACATGCTTTTCATATCATCGGCTATTGGACATCAAAACATATGGTCATTCTGACATATTCCTTTGATGAAACCTGCTGCTGCCACATAGGCTACTCTTTCCGATAAGCAGCAAGAGGTCTTTTACATGCACTTTCCCACAGACAGGACAGCACATACCACAACCTTTGATGAACCAGTTGTGGCCCACTGTTTGGAACAGAAAATAGCCCAAACTGCAAATGGGTCCATTGAGCAGGATCGATCAGATGACCCACACCTTCACAGGTGGACACTCCACCGCCTGAGCTACGCCCCGCTCCCCAACTCTCTTTCTATATATATATATATATATATTATATGTCACATATACATCTACACACCCACACCCATGAGATGATGAATAACAGAGAAACCAAGCCGTGGAATGATCACAGAATGACCATATACATAAAATTCGGGTTCAAACGTGCCCACTGGACAGCTGCTGGAGGGAGAAACCGTTTTTGACGCTTGAGGAAGCGGGACAACTCATTACCTTCGTGTAGTAGAGTGCTTGACCCCCAGGTCGCTATAGCTGCCCGCTCCCATTGTCCAGCGTGCACGCTTGGGGGTCATGGGTTCGAGTCCCAACACAGACATTCATATATAGGTTAGTTGTTGGAGTTTTATGTCCTGGCAACATCTACTAATGTCATATCAGAATGGGTACTGACTTGTGACAGTGCACACTCGTGGCAACTTTATAGTGCTACCCCACTAGGAAATCAAGCCACCGGCACCATGACCCAATATCCCATTCAGTCACATTTCCTGACCCTGAGCCAACCAGTCCTTGCCCTATCCTATTAATGGCGAGCGCCAGGCTAGGAAGTGACAAGTGTCAATATTAAAGTAATTGGCTTGACTAGATCGGGAATCGAACTCCCGACCTTCTGCACGCGAGGCCCGCGCTCTACCGATCAGGGCACCGCGCCCAGTTCATTCAAATAGAAATGGTTCCATCCTAATAATATTTGTCTAAATGCTTTATGCCATATAGATAATATTAATATATAATGTGTGTATATATATGTATATACTATATATATATAGACACACATATATATATATATATATATATATATATATATATATATAATATAAACCCTCCATATATCGACCGACCTTGGAACCGACTTTAAGTGGTCCATTTAGGGAGGTGGCCGGTTTAGGGAGTTAGAATATGGTTACAATGGTATTGTTGGGACCCAAATAAAGTGATCGCTATAGGGGAGTGGTCGATCTATGGGGGTGGTCGGTTAGAGATGTTGTATTTGTGTGTGTGTGTGTGTGTTTATATATATCCCCTATTACAGGCAATAATTATGGATTTGCCAGTAGTCCTTCCAGAACTGCCTACAACCGCGTTGTAGGTATATATATATATATCATTATGGGGGAATGTCTAGAGTGGTAGTGCCAACTGGAATGTGAGTACTCTTATATCCCTCTATCTCCCTACCCCCTACCCCCATCTTCGTATCCCATATCCCCTCATAGCCTGGACAGTAGGAGTTGACGTGGCGGTGGAGACGTGCACAGTCCAAAGTAATACTTTGACACTGTATGCCAATTTAGCATGATCACACACTCCCACTCCCCGCAGTGACGCGAGGCACCCCCCCCCCCCCCCCCCCAACACACTCCAAAGTCCTCACCTCCACTTCCCCGCCACACCAATCCTCCCTCCTACCTCCCCTCCTCACTGCCCCTCCCCCCTCACAAACTCCTCCCCTACACCTCGTCCTTACTCCCCCCCCCCCCCCACACACACACCAAGCCCCTCCCCTTCACCCACCCACTTTACTAGGGATCGCAGATAAGAGTCACCCGGTGGCGCCGCCACCACATCAATAAATATATATTCTACATGTCCAAAGCCTAGAATTCGCGTAACGTCAAATCTCAAGCTCCTGTCTGAGCTCTCTTGGTCTATGTCTTGCCGCAATAATCATTGTTGTGCTGTATGGCAATAGCAAAATGATATAGAAATCCCAGACACTCTTTCTCTTTGATGTCGTCAAGAATTAGCGGAGAAGACAGTTCTCACGATGCTCACCCGGGAAGGGGATATAGTTTTGACTGTGAAAACAAATGTGTGGGTGGTAACGGTTTTTTGTTTGTTTTAGTTGTTTTACTGTTTCAAGTGAAAGGGGAAGGGTATTCTATTTCAGCGTAAATGTTGGAAATATGTGTCTGTCCCGCATTACTGCAAGCCTACAGGGCCGCATTCAGGCTCCATCTCGGAGGCGCCGCGGCGACGGGCCTGACGTCACGCTAGTCTGAACGCAAAGGCAGTTTGTTGTCTCGAAAATGGCCGCCCCCATAGGCGGCGGCCATTTGCAATGGAAAAGCTGTGCTGTGATTGGATGAAACCACTGGACATGGCGGCCATTTTCGAGGTGCTTTTTGTCTCCTGATTGAAAAGGGAGGCATCGCCGAGACGTCGCCGAGACGCACCCTGAACGCAAATAAGCCAAAAAGCATCACCGAGACGTCGCCGAGGCGCCTCCGAGACGGACCCTGAACGCGGCCCTGGTACCCGACAACCAAAGGCTGAAGCTGGTACCCGGAATGTTTACATGCCCGGAAGTAGGGTGCCCATTTCCCCTATATTAATGATTCACCACTACCCAGAGTAGTGGTGAATGACGACCATGTCTAAATATGAGCAAAAGTTGCTTTAGTATGAACCAACTATAAACAAGGTGTAGAGTCGCTGATTCCAGCGTCAATGTGCAGGCCCCTACATCAATATTGTCATAGTGTTGAGGAATTGAGAGAGAGTGCAAAGAAAACGAGATGGTGGCCGTTGTGAGCTCTCGATTTGACTTTAAAATCTATGAATCTACACGATTTCGTAAATTATTCACCCCAACAGTAGTGGGCTATGGTACTAGATACATATTTAAAAACATATATTTAGCATATTAGGTTGCAATATAATCATGTGGTTATTTCCATGTCCCAGCTTTCCGACACTTTATTTAACAGGTTCTTTCGTAGCCCTGTCATAGTGACAGAGTTACGGGAGTGACTACATTCCTCCCAGTCCTATCCTTCATTACCATTCTTTACTTCAGAACTCTGAACCAATAAACAAATAGGTCCTGGTCTTTCCAACTAAGTATGGTTGTTGCTCTGAATTTGTTTTGAATTAGATTGAAAGGAAATTGGGCTGACAACTATATTACAATAAATAGAATACCACTTACATATCTATAGGTGTGGCAGTATTCAGGGTGATTCACCCTCCCTCACATAACCAGGGCTGCTAGAACGTAAAACCCCAACAAACAAACTACTATGGCTGGGTGGACACTAACTTTGGTATCTAGAACTGACGTATTATCGACATTCTTGATGCTATATTCATCAAAACATGGATCCACAAAACTCTTTTCGTATCTGGTGGACACAACCTCCCCTGCTGATGTCTCGCCCTGTCGCAGTCTTCAGTAACCCACGTGATTTATTGCCTTCGACAGTTCCCTCATATTATCGAACACAGACCCTTGGCGTTCACGTCATTCATCACAGAAGTAAGTCAGCTGTTCGGCGCACTAACATAACACCGTGCCGCTTTTTAGTAAAGATAATTAACCAATTCAAGATGATGAATCATTTCAAGATGATGCACCAATTCAAGGTAATACATCATTTTAGGGTAATGAATAATTTCCAGATAATGAATCATTTCAGGAAATTGAATCATTTCGGGAAAATTAATAATTTCAGGATAATTAATGATTTCAGGATAATGAAGCATTTCAGGACAATGAAGCATTTCAGGGTAATGACTAATTTCAGGAAAATTAATCATTTCAAGAATATTAATCATTTCAGAATAATTAATCATTTCATGTAAATCATAATAAATTATTTCATAGCAATAAATTATTTCGTGACAAATCATTTCAGGACAATAAATCATTTCAGAACAGATAGTCGTGCGTCAGGGCCCACCCACCCTACCCTACCCTACCACGACTATCATGTTTTGCTGGAACCGAATGGAAAACACAATAAGTATCCATATAGAGTTAAATAATTTTTTATCCTAAAAAGTATGTAAAAGATTGCTGGACCCGGATGTGCTTCCTTCTCCCTGACCCACGACTACCCGAGGCTAAGCTCAGTACATGTTTCTGGGTGGATAATGTTTCTGGGTGGAAATGGGCCATGGTTCCGGTGGCCTGGTCTCCCAGTGGGGCAGCCCTGTAAAGTCGCCATGAGCGTACACTGTCTCAAGTCAGTACCCGTTCTGATATGACCTTAGGTGTTGCGAGGATGTAAAACTGAAACAAACAAACAAACTAATAGTACTATTAGTACTAGCTCCAGCAGGTTGACCACCATCCCTGACACTGAGCCAACCAGTCCTTGCCCTATCCTAATGATGGATAAACATCTAAGGTGGGTACCAACTTGTGACAGCGCACACTCAATGCGACTTTATAGTGCTTCCCCACTGGGAGACCCAGTGTTTATCAGTATGTATTAAGTGTCTGCAGCCTAATCCCGATACTAGCGCCACGACCGGTGGTTTTCGAAACTACTCACTATAGTATTACTATACCACGGCCCCCACCCGCCGCGCGACAAGGTTATGTTGCTGACTTTAGTGTACAGTAGTCCCGTATGAGGGCGTAGCATTTGTGTGAAAGGAGCAGAATGCAGGCCTGCACACAACAGTCACACTTAGCCGGCCACTCATAAATCACACCCAGCGTTCACACTTCAGACACATCCGGGACTTCACATCTGAAGTGCTCTCATTCTTCCCAGTAAAATAACCAAGAATGTGTTTCAACTTCTGTATAAGAAAATAGGTATTGTATTTGCTATTTTGTTTTGCTAGGAGTTTAGTAAAATAGGCATTGTATATGCTATTCTGTTTTTCTATGATGTTAGTACCATCTTAACTTATATTCTAAGGTCATATGACATGTACCTAGTTGTTAAAGCGCACACTCATGACGGCTTTATAGTGCTGCCCCTTTTGTCATGAATTTTGCATCTTTGACACGTGGTAGTTTCTAGAAAAAATGATGACAAAATCAATTTGTCTTAATTTTCACTTTTCACCATGAAGCCCATAGTTGGCCTTCGCTGGTGACACATCAGAAAATTACGAATCAATTAATTCACTAGTAGTACTACTAGTAGTAGTAGTAGTACTAGTAGACAAGATCACCCATGCCACCACGCAATATCCGACTCACTTACAGTATCTTGATGTTGAGCAAGCCAGGCCTTGCCCTATCCTATTAATGTCGAGTGCTGGCCTAGGTAACGACAAGGATCACTGTTGAAAATCATCAATCAATCTATTCACTAGTAGACAAGATCACCCATGCAGTTGTGCAATACCTGTCTCACTCACATTATCTTGCTGCTGAAGAAACCAGTCCTTGCCCTATCCTATTTCTGTCTAGTGCTAGCCTAGGTGGCGACAACTATCACTTTTGAAAGTCATTGGTTTAATTTGGTTATGGTTCGAACACGTGATCTCCCACGTGATCTCCCACGCAGTATATCGTGGGATTCGAACCCATGTGTTCGAACTCTGGTCGAGTCAAGCCAATGACTTAAAAGTTGATACTTGTCGCTTCCTAGCCAGGTGCTCAGCGTTATTATGATAGGAAAGGACTGGTTGGCTCAGTGTCAGGATGTGACTGAGTGGGGTATCAGGTCATGGTGCGGGCGACCTGTTCTCCCAGTGGGACAGTACTATAGTCACTATGAGTGTGCACTGTCACAAGTCGGTACCCATACTGATATGACTTAGATGTTGCCAGGACATAAAACTCCAATCTACCACGCAGTGAGCCAGCCAGCACTCTTTCCAATTTGGCCATCAGTGTGTTCAGTTAGCTATTTTGCATTAGTGGACATGGACATTGAAACTACCCCGCGCACACACCCTGTTGCTATGCAACATAAGACGATCCACATCCTCTATGAAGTATTTCATTTTGACAAGCAGGCCCTCCCCCCTCTCCACACACCCACACGTAGGCACACCGACACCTCAAACTCACACAATTCCAATTTGAAACTGGAGATCACAAATAGGATATCATATCATGCAACAATCAACCACCATTCTTCATGGCTACGTTATTTATGCATATCCTGTCAGTTGGTATTTTAAGCCCGCACATGGAATTTGAAACATTCCAGCCAAATATTACGAAGAAAAACATTCTTGCGATATCAGGTTATGGTGCCGGCGGCCTGGTCTTCCAGTGGGACAGCACTATAAAGTCACCATCAGCATACATTGTCACAAGTTGGTATCCATTCTGATGTGACCTTAGATGTTGCTAGGATATAGGTTCCCAAACAAGCAAATACACACCATCAGAATCGCACTCACTCATACACACTTACACATACATACACACATTTAAAATAAAGGCCTACTCATACTCACACATGTATATTCACACATACTTACACATACTTACACACACTCATACACACAGACACACACACACAAGTACACTCTAGTACACACACTCACAAACACTCCCGCACACCTACCAAACACACAGAAAAACACTAGATGTGCGACTGAACTGTGACAACTGACCTGAGACGTGAGATTTTGAAGACCACCATCAGTTAACGAATGAAAATTCGTGGCGCAATTGTGTGTGTTTGTGTGTGTAGTGGTGCTTCATTTGGTTGTAATTCCATGTTTGAGAACTAATGCCATATTTAATTTAAACACATATTGGTCGTAATGCTCGCATTGCGGTTGATTCGTGGCAGGGGAGGAGGACCCCCCCCCCCTCTCTGCACCCTCCCTCCGCCGCCGCCCTGACGCAACCCCCCCCCCTCTCTCCGGCCTTATAAACCGGCCGCCTAGCTGCTCCCAGCCACTCGCCTCTCCTCCCTCTCCTGGAGCACTCATTTTCTCCACCCACCCACCCATACTACATTATTCTATCACCTCGACATAGGGTGAAGGGCTCTTCGGGGTCCCTCCCCCACGATCGACATTGACCTTAGGTCCTTAGTGACATTTAATCTTACCATTACCTATGCATGTACTCTTCCATTATCCTGCCTTAAACTGTTCATGTCCTCATTGTTTAATTAATTACCTATTGTCTTATCCTCATTGTCTGCACTTGACCTTCTGTGAATAAAGTCTACTTTACTTTAGTTTGTAGTTGCATTAGGAAAAATTAGTTAAGTTTTGGAGATATTTAAAGTGAAAATATGCGCGCAAATGTTGCTGTGCACTCTGAAATGCTGGGCATTATAGAGTTGTATGATGTGTTGTTGTTGAAGATTTATACTGCCTATTATGGATAAGCCTGAATAGGCTTGTTTTCACCATTAGACAGTTTGTCGATAGAAAACCCGAGCCTACACTTTTACCGACCCAAGGGATTTTTAACCTCCCACACCACATAGACATGGTATGAGAGCAACTGGCCTTTGATGACGCTGTAAGTTATGCACAGCGGTGGAAATCCAAATTGGCAGAGATGGGGGCCCGGGGAATCGAACCACCGACCTTCAGATTAGGAGTCCGACCTAGAAAAAAGTCAGACACTCTAACCACTCCGCCACAGAGAACACCACAGTGACATGTTCTATTAAATTGACAGCATTTCTTCTACTTTTAGGCTTTTAATCAGTGCACCAGTGTCTAAGTTGGATATGTAGGACCAAAAGTAGACAAGTGTTCTGGTTTAGAACATTGAATGGTTTCATTATGCAATGGAGTCCTTGCCCATGTCCACTGATGCAAACTAGCTAACTGAACACACTGATGACCAAATTGGAAAGAGCGCTTTCATTGCGTGATCCTGATACTGAGCCAACATAGTAAAACCTCACCATTTCTGATTGAACTAGACTTATAATCAGATATAATCTGATGTAATCTTACAAGATTACATCATTCGATTACATTTCCTGTACACTGGGTAAGCAGGCGGGTATTGCAGTACCTACCTGCTAAAATACCTCAGGGAGTTTGACGCCCCTGCCTTACAAATTTATACACCACTGCCTTGTGGTGTACAGGTACTTGATAGAACCAAAGGCTATGGGAGCAAACCCTAACAGAAACCCATGCTTCCGTGGCAGCATTAAGGGTGGTGATGAATGGAACTCCCAACATCTCCTGACCAGCCACTGCAGGGACAAATAGTTTGCGCCTGTCTTGACGTGGTCTTGCCGGTGTGAGACCTCTATTTGCTCCCCGAGAGAGTGCTGCTAGTAACTTGCAAAAGTTAGCAGCACTTCAACACTTTGCAAGCAGCTTTTATGAAATGCACAACCACACAAAATAGTGGCGCTTAAGAAATAAAAGCAGTCTTTGTCGCATTGCGACCGACAGCATGATGATGATGATGGGTAAGCACAGCCGTTATTTATGGATCAATTCACCACTCTGGGACGACTAAGCAATATTCAGCAGTGTACCAGGCATACATGATACAATCAGAAGGTATAATTGTACTTACATGCAGGCATATGTAGCTCTTCTCTGTAATCAGTGACATGTGACTTTAAAGCTGCGTAGTCCGATGACAAAATCTAATTTTCGAAATCAAGATATTTACCTAGATGTGATTCTACATATCTAACTTCGATATATATGCACTTATTAATCATTTGTTGCTGTATAGAAGGGAATACTGAGTCAATTTATTAGAACCTGTTACTGCTGAAACCTATGGTATCCGCGTTTTGTCATGCACACCAAATTAAATGTTGCCTGTTTGCACTTCAAATACCTCCAAAGTTAGTCATTAAAAATAAAAGTTAGTTTAAACAAAAGTAAGTTAGATTATAACGAAACGAGCAAAAGGCGCATTAGTGAAAGCTTGTAATATATATATTTGGCTAAATTACCGGATGCGGTGACCGAATTGGTAGAGTGTAGGTCTCCCATGTGGAAGGTCCTGAGTTCACTTCCCAGTCGAGTCAAACCAATGATTTACTAAATTGATTCTTGTCACTTCCTAGCCAGGCGCTCGGCATTATTAGGATAGGGAAAGGACTTGTTGGCTCAGTGTCATGATTTTGTGACTGAGCGGGATATCAGGTCATGATGCTGGCAGCCTCGTCTCCCAATGGGGCAGCACTATAAAGTCGCCATGAGTGCGCACTGTCACAAGTCGGTACTGCTCCTGATATTACCATGGATGTTGCCCGGACGTAAAACTCCGACAACCAACCAACCATTTGGCTAAATTACAACAGGAAGGAAACAAGTTGTCAGCAGTCGCTTTAAGCGGTTAAGAACTACCGTAGCCTTTGGTCCTTGTTGTAGATTGTGGTGGAGAGTGAAAATCTATTTCACGCTGTGATATTTATATGTCCAGTGCAGTTCTACTGTGTATCCGGCCGTAAGTGCCGTGACGGGCTATATTAGTGTCCCAAACTACAGGACTTCAAATTTACTGGAAACACATTTTGGGTTTTCTGCTCCGGGCTCATGGGAACCCATCAGTAATGGGTTGTTTTTTTGTTCTGTGAAACAGTAAATGATGGTAACCAAAATCTTCTGGAGCCTAGGTGGTGTAATGGTTAGCACACTGGCACATAATGCAAGAGATGTGGGTTCGATCCCCGCTCTAGGCGCAATATTTCCCATTTTCATCACCCCCACAACGTCATTAAGGAATGGGGCCTAGAGGGACGCATATGGACAGGAGAGACATGATTCTACTTCCGGTTCTGTAAACAAGTCATACTGTACCACCTCAGGAACCGCGGCCCCTATCTTAGCACAGGAAAATTGGACGCGTTCACAAGTGATGAGCCATTGCTGAAGTATAAACTGATGATACTAAAGCATATGCGCTGACCATTTATCAATGATGCTTATTAATGAAATAGCCATATGACAAGAGAGGACAGTATTTATGCCGTATTGAAATTTAGAGAAAGGCATTTGCGCAGTAAATAGTGTTTATGATGTTCAGAAAATTGGAGAAAGGCATTCATGCAGTAAAACACAGTTTATCAGGGATGAAAGATCTCCGCGATTCCGCGGATTTCCGGGATTTGTCAGTCCCGCAGCACCATCAGCGTAGATCTATCTAATCTGGTGACCTGCAGCACTATCAGCGTATACCACTATAAATGCTTCAAACGGCGCAGAACTAGTATCAGTCTTTATAGGACTTCCGGAAATTTTCCGCGATTCCCTGACACTGCTAAACCTATGGGAGAATATCTGCATTTCCGCTTTTTTTCCCGGAGACTACTTTCATCCCTGGTTTATGCATACAGAAATTTGGAAAAAGGCATTCGCGTAATAAAAGAGTATTTATGATGTACAGAAATTTGGAGAAGGCATTCGAGCAGTGAAACACAGTATTTATGCTGTACAGAAATTTGGGGAACGGCATTCATGCAGTAAAACACAGTATTTATGCTGTACAGAAATTTGGAGAAAGGCATTTGCCCAGTAAAAGTTTAAACACAGATTTTATGCTGTACAGAAATTTGGAGAGAGGCATTCATGCAGTAAAACACAGTATTTATGCTGTACAGAAATTTGGAGAAAGGCATTCACACAATAAAACATAGTATTTATGCACACAAAATTTGGAGAAAGGATTTGCGCAGTAAAACACACATAGTTCAATCATGCACTGAATAAGCGAAACTCAGTTCGGAAAGTGTGTACAGTTATGAGTCAGCGCTGTTTTTTTTTTAAGCTAGCTAGAAATAGAATGCAATGGGGAGAATAATGCGCAATGCCAGATATCGCCACAAGGAGGCAGGCCAGTAAGTCAGTAAGGGTGGAGGTGTGCTGGGGGCGGGGAGGTGCCTACTGCATTGCACAACTTGTGCCAAAAAGCCTGTGATCGATGTTACCAGGTTTTACAGCTAGGATGACGGTAGCTGGACTAAAGAAGTATTACACGTGGAAGTAGTTGCTTGTTGACAATGTAAGCCTATTTGCATATTGATATATGGTATGAGAGGGCTGGGGTGAAGTGAATGTTGTGCTATATAAGCCACTATACTGCGTCACCATAGCATACTTACCTACTTGTCTAAGTTTGTCAACATACCCACTTACATGTATAAATAACTAAATATAACTACATACAAACTTACCTACCTGCCTAAGTTTGTCAACATACCCACCTACATGTACACATACCTAAATATAACTACAGACAAGCTTACCTACCTGTCTAAGTTTGTCAACATACCCACCTACATGTACAAATAACTAAATATAACTACATACAAGCTTACCGACCTGTCTAGGTTTGTCAACATACCCACCTACATGTATACATAACTAAATATAACTACATACAAGCTTACCTACCTGTCTAAGTTTGGCAACATACCCACCTTCATGTATACATGACTAAATATAACTGCATGCAAGCTTACCTACCTGTCTAAGTTTATCAACATACCCACCTACATGTATAAATAACTAAATATAACTACATACAAGCTTACCTACCTGACTAAGTTTGTCAACATACCCACCTACATGTATACATAACTAAATATAACTACATACAAGCTTACCTACCTGTCTAAGTTTGTCAACATACCCACCTACATGTATACATAACTAAATATAACTACATACAAGCTTACCTACCTGACTAAGTTTGTCAACATACCAACCTACATGTACACATAACTAAATATAACTACATACAAGCTTACCTACCTGCCTAAGTTTGTCAACATACCCACCTACATGTATAAATAACTAAATATAACTACATACAAGTTTACGTACCTGCCTAAGTTTGTCAACATACCCACCTACATGTATACATAACTAAATATAACTACATACAAGTTTACCTACCTGCCTAAGTTTGTCAACATACCCACCTACATGTATACAAAACTAAATATAACTACATACAAGCTTACCGACTTGCCTACCTACCTGCCTACCTAAATCTACCTACATATCTGCCTGCCTGTCCACATTCCTAAATCTACTTACTTACATTATATGGTCGTGGGTTCGAACATTGGCCGAGTCGAACCAACGACTTGCAAAATTGATACTTGTCACTGCCTAGGCTAATTCTGGGCATTACTAGAATAGGGCAAGGAAAGGTTTGCCTAGTATCAGGATAATATGACTGAGTGCAATATCGGGCCATGGTACTGGTGGCCCAGTATCCCAGCACTATAGTCGCCACGAGTCGCTGTCACAAGTGGGTACCGTCCTGATATGACCATATAGGTTGTTAGGATATGAAGGCCCATCAATTAATCTCCGACACGCCTACTTGCCTGCCTGCCTACTTACCTACCTACCTACCTAAATCTGCGTTAATCTACTTCAATCTGGGTCATTCTCAGAAGTTGTGTACTGTGACATCAGTACCACAAAATCAAAATGCTGTCAAAGTCCTATATACAAGCTTCCTCAATGTTTCTGTCATTTTGCATCTGAATAATTGAAAATAAACATATTCTGACATTTTTAAGTAGGTCAAATGATGCTCACACCCAGTAAATAGTAGTATAGCATGGAAACCAATCTGATTCCAAAATCAAATATTTTCCACACAAAGCTTGATATTTTTAGGACATTTCACATGCCACTTGCTTTATAAACAGTAATAATAATAATTTGAAACCTCATTGCTATGGTTTTGTCTTATTTGTGATGATTAAAGAGAAAAGCATAAAAATAGTAGCACGGTAACAGTCCAAGTGGAATCAACAATTTTACACAAATGTTCGGCTCAAATTTCAATGTTATGGGGCAATTTCAGGATTTATCTTTTACTATACCATAACTGGGTCCATGCATAGAGTGTCAAATGGTGAAAATAGTTCCTGTACTGTATCTGTACTCAGTGTTTGATACAGAGTTTCATAGTACTTGCAAGTGGAAACGAAATGTTACGATGTTAATAACTCCAGAAAAGGTTAATTGTTTCATTTGGTTTAAAAAAAATTTAGAAATAATTGTCTTCAACTTAATAAAGACACTGTATATGACCATTTGAAGTGAAGTGTGCTGTTGTTCAGAGGTTTTCATTAAGTTTGTGACACTTTATTTTCAATGATGTTGACAATGTCACAAATTAGTGATGTAATTATATATTTATTTAGCTACATCCATCCGAATAAGATACATAATACACAATATTAATATTTACTTTTGATCTAATATATCTGCCACATTATTGGGCTAATTGATGAAATCTAAATATTGACACTCCAATAATGGGTTTCTTTGAAATATGCATTTCAAGTAGACTACATCAAGTGGTACACAGTTTCTGAGAATGACCCATCTACCTAATTGTCTACCTACCTACATACTTAAATCTACCTACGTGCCTACATACCTGCCTAAATGTACCTACCTGCTTAAATCTACCCCCCTTCCTACATACCTGCCTAAATCTAACCTGCCTACCTCCCTGCCAATATAGCTAAATCTACCGACCTCTCCACCTATCTGCTTATCTATCTACCTATCTATCTATCTATCTACCTATTTAGTGGGGCATGATGACCTGCTGGTACAGTGTACACTTGCTGCACGGAGGTTGTAGGTTCAATCTCTCGTCAAGTCAAATCAAGAAGTTGTCTGGATCAGGATATTGAAGAAGTTGTGTGAGCGGTATGTGGCAGCACTATAAAGCCACCGTGATTTGGTACCGATCTTGATATAACCTTAGGTGTTGTTGGGATATAACTCCATCAACGATTAGCCTATATATATATATATATATATATATATATATATATATATATATATATATATATATAAACAAGCTTTCTGGTGAGGTCTAATGAGGCTGTGTGTGAATCACTGCGTGAACTCATAGGTGGCGCCACTGTATCCAAGTATGAAGTATGATGGACCTACAGTGTCTAACACAGGCGCATGAAAAATACAACGGGTCCAGTGCGGTGGAAGTAAATAGTCTCATGAATATTAATTTTGACCTATATATGACGTATGAACACTGATCCAATCCTAATTAGCTGCTTGTTATCAACATGTTTTGTTAAATAGACTAACTTAACCTATTATAATAAATGCACAATTGCTATGAGATATGAAGTAAGTCATATGTGTTCTATTAATACACGTTTTTACTTGATTAGCTTCATAATTACTAGTATGGGAGTATCATTGCAGCGTTCTAACTTAATATCGCTCACGTCAACATTATGTTGCCCATGCTAGAGTTTCTCAATGTACAACACGTCAAGTGAGGTATCCCAATGATATGGTCTCTACTCTCTGTATATTGTATGAAAACACTCCACCTGTTGTGTTTTCTCCATGTACAACACACCAAGTGAGGTATCCCAATGATATACAGTACAACCCCGTTAAACCAAGCTCGGTTAAACCAAACGATCGGTTAATCCAAACTTTTTTCACGGACCGGCAAAATACCACCATTTATCATATAAAAAAGTTGGTTAAACCAAAGTCGGTTAATCCAAATTATCGGCTAATCCAAACAAAATGTTCGGACCCCAGGCCACTCCGGTATGGTTAAACCAAACTTTCATGTGGTTATAAGGTCATCTGACTTTTTTATATATGATAAATTGTAGTATTTTTCCGGGCCACCGAAAAAAGTTTGGATTAACCGATCGTCTGGTTTAACTGAGCTTGGTTTAACAGGGTTACACTGTACATACATAAAAAACAATAACTAAAGTGTCCACATAGATTGTATATTACATGTGCAATACACTCTTACTCAAAGTCAATGTCAAAGCCAAAGCTCCTTTAAACCAATGATTGGTTAATCCAAACAAATTTCTATGGTCCCTTCAAGTTTGGTTTAACGGGGTTATACTGTATATAGGTCAAAATTAATATTCATGAGACTATTTACTTCCGCCACACTGGACCCGTTGTATTTTTCATGCGCCCGTCTAACACATCGATGCGGTATGATATTAAATTTGTCGTGCCACTCACCACTTTCCTGTGAAATACAGCAAACAGGGTAATTGGACAGGTCCACTAGCCCACCCTGACTGCTGTACCATTGAAACAAGGGCACAGCTTCCCTAGCCAACCCTGACTGCTGTACCATACTACCATCAGATACAATGTACGACAATTATAGTGTATTATCTCCTAATATTAATAATGAAAATAATATTATAGTATAATGAAGTTCAAACATACTTTAAGCACTTTAATATGCGCCATACATAAATAAAATTAGTGATTGCGTGTGTGTGTATATGAGTGTATGCATGTCTGAGTACATATCAATATGCACACACACGCAATCATACACACACTTACACACAACCACAGACACTTAATGCATATTGATATGTACTCAGACATGCATACACTCACATACACTCACACGCAATCATACACACATATACACACAACCACAGACACTTAATGCATATTGATATGTACTCAGACATGCATACACTCACATACACTCACACACAATCATACACACACTTACACACAACCACATACACTTAATGTATTACTCAGACTGCATACACTCACACCACATACACTTAATGCATATGATATGTACTCAGACATACATACACTCCATACACTCACACACAATCATACACACACTACACACAACCACATACACTTAATGCATATTGATATGTACTCAGACATGCATACACTCACATACACTCACACACAATCATACACACACTTACACACAACCACATACACTTAATGCATATTGATATGTACTCAGACATGCATACACTCACATACACTCACACACAATCATACACACACTTACACACAACCACATACACTTAATGCATATTGATATGTACTCAGACATGCATACACTCATACACTCACACACAATCATACACACACTTACACACAACCACATACACTTAATGCATATTGATATGTACTCAGACATGCATACACTCACATACACTCACACACAATCATACACACACTACACACAACACATACACTTAATGCATATTGATATGTACTCAGACATGCAACACTCACATACACTCACACACAATCATACACACATACACACAACCACATAACTTAATGCATATTGATATGTACTCAGACTGCTACACTCACATACACTCACACACATCATACACACACTTACACACAACCACATACACTTAATGCATATTGATATGTACTCAGACATGCATAACTCACTACACTCCACACAATCATACACACACTTACACACAACCACATACACTTAATGCATATTGATATGTACTCAGACATGCATACACTCACATACACTCACACACAATCATACACACACATACACACAACCACATACACTTAATGCATATTGATATGTACTCAGACATGCATACACTCACATACACACACACAATCATACACACACATACACACAACCACATACACTTAATGCATATTGATATGTACTCAGACATGCATACACTCACATACACTCACACACAATCATACACACACTTACACACAACCACATACACTTAATGCATATTGATATGTACTCAGACATGCATACACTCACATACACTCACACACAATCATACACACACATACACACAACCACATACACTTAATGCATATTGATATGTACTCAGACATGCATACACTCACATACACTCACACACAATCATACACACACTTACACACAACCACATACACTTAATGCATATTGATATGTACTCAGACATGCATACACTCACATACACTCACACACAATCATACACACATATACACACAACCACAGACACTTAATGCATATTGATATGTACTCAGACATGCATACACTCACATACACACACACAATCATACACACACATACACAAAACCACATACACTTAATGCATATTGATATGTACTCAGACATGCATACACTCATATACAGACACACACAATCATACACACATATACACACAACCACATACACTTAATGCATATTGATATGTACTCAGACATGCATACACTCACACACACTCACACAATCATACACACATATACACACAACCACATACACTTAATGCATATTGATATGTACTCAGACATGCATACACTCACACACTCACACAATCATACACACATATACACACAACCACTGACACTTAATGCATATTGATATGTACTCAGACATGCATACACTCACATACACTCACACACAATCATACACACACTTACACACAACCGCGTGTACTTAAAGCTGCATAGTCCGATAAAGCATCAACTTTTCAAAAGCAAAGCAATTATCAAGAATTGATTCCACGTACCTAACTTAGATACTGGTGCACTTATTAAACAAGTGTCGCCACATAGAAGGGTATATTGAGTCAATTTGATAGAACCTGTTACTGCAGAAGCCTATGGTGTCAGAGTTGTCACATGCTTGCCAAAACTAATTTGACATGTTTGCACTTCAAATATCAGAAAACTTAGCCCATTAAAATAAAAGTTACTTCAAACTAAGGTAAGCTAGATAATACACAAATAATTTAATATATTTATCTCAGAAAATTGACAGAAACCCAAAACCATCAGACTATGCAACTTTAATGCATACTGATAATACAGTGATATACACTCAGACATGGATACACTCACATACTGGCCTACACAATTACACACACACTTACACACAACTACTGACACGAAAGGCTACATTCCTTACACGCGGTATGCAGCATGCGAATGCGGCAAAAAATCGGAAAGCATCTAAGTTAATGGGGGTGATTCCTTAGATCCAAATGCAAATGCGAATGCGGCAACGGAATCGGTCCATGAAGCCATCGGTGCGGCATGCGAATGCGAATGCTGCTGCGTTTGCCATAGACAGTGTTAGAGAAACCTGACACTATGTGTGGGTGTGAGTGTGGGTGAAAGGACCCAACCCATACGCATGCCGGATGCCGCATTCACATTCGCATGCCACATACCACATGTAAGGAATCCTAGCTTTAATACATACTGATAAACACTGGGTCTCCCAGTGGGGAAGCACTATAAAGTCGCTATGAGTGTGCACTGTCACAAGTTGGTACCCACCTTAGATGTTTATCCATTAATCGGATAGGGCAAGGACTGGTTGGCTCAGTGTCAGGGGGGCAGCACTATAAGGTCATCATGAGTGCACACTGTCTCAATTTGGTACCCGTCCTGATATAACCTTAGATGTGGCCAGGACGTAAAACTCCAACAACCAACCAACCAAGTTGGTACCCGCCTTAGATGTTGGCAGGATGTAAAACTCCAACAAACAAACTCACAAACACTCACTCATTCATTCACAAACACGCACTCTCACACTCACTCACGCTCACTAAGCACATCCAGTCACACACAAAAAAGTGCGCTGGTTGGTCACGGGGCTCGCAGCTGAGGAATGCCGCTTGTATGCAGCGTGCACACAGCCTACTATAGGACTAACAGCACCACTAGCGCGGCACCAGCGGGTGTTAAAAGCGCGGGCTTTCACCTCCCTTGTCGTCTGCTTAATGCCCAGCTCTCACCAGCCTCACAAAACAGTCGGTTCACAACAGCTCATCACTTATGAAATAGACTACATCATGGTTCCAGCGGCGTGGTGCATTGTGGGATGCATCAGAGCAAAACAAAGCCGCGAGAAGCACATGGCACATGCTAATACACTGGGTGCAGCTACGAAATGTGCTAGTTTCAGCTCATCTCAGCTCTTGTTTGAAACATAGAATACCAACTAAAAAGATGTATATAATTAATTAAGATATTAATCTTTTATCCAGCATTGCATTTACATCAATATAACCAGCACATCTTTTGCCATGTGAATTTAGATTTAGACAACTCTAGGCACTCAGACTAGTGTTATAGCCATAGCCAGAGTCAGTTTTAT
Source organism: Branchipolynoe longqiensis (assembly GCA_030323885.1). Classification (NCBI taxonomy): domain Eukaryota; kingdom Metazoa; phylum Annelida; class Polychaeta; order Phyllodocida; family Polynoidae; genus Branchipolynoe; species Branchipolynoe longqiensis. The sequence goes on along the minus strand of CM059191.1, from coordinate 57,145,963 downwards.
TTATTTTATTCATGTTTTTATTTATATTCTATGGTTAATGACATATGTAGAAATAGAAAATGAGTAGGGTTAATCAGATATTGGTTATATATTTCTTTGAAACAAGTTTTTGTTGACACATTCGACATTTTAATGTTTAGAACAAGAATTACTTCTGGCTAATCAATGGTGATGTAAACATCAGCCTGTAAAGTGATTGAAATTGTATGTTTCTTAGCTCAAAATGCTTATTTATGGAGAGTTGTGTCTTAAACATGTTCATTATATTATTATATTGCATCCTTCCATCCATGTTTATGCCAAATTGTTATGTATGTATATTTATTTTGAATAAAATGCCAGTTTTGCCCTACGCGTATCGGCAAATTCAAAGGGCGTATGCCTTTGCTTTGCTCCCAACGCCGTTTTCAGCGCATGCGCAGTCGGAACCGTGACGTAGTCTATTGTTTTTTGTTTTACACTCATAGCAACATCAATGGTCATATCAGGATGGGTACCGACTTGTGACAGTGCACCCTCATGGTGACTTTATAGTGTTGCCCCACTGGGAGACCAGGCCGTCAGCACCATGACCCGATATCCTACACAGTCACATTATAGGATTATACAACTTTAAGTTTGGTTTGTTGTTGGAGCTGGTGGCTGGACTGCGTGCTCCCATTAAAAGTACCAGGTGCGGTGGCCGAATCGGTAGAGCACAGGCCTCGTGTGCGGAAGATCGGGAGTTCGCGAGTTCGATTCCTAGTCGAGTCAAACCAATGACATAAAAATTTATACTTCTTGCTTCCTAGCCTGGTGCTCGGCATTATTAGGATAGGGCAAGGACTGGTTAGCTCGGTGCCAGGATACTGTGACTGAGTGGGATATCAGGTCATAGTGCCGGTGGCCTGATTTCCCAGTGGGGCAGCACTATAAAATCGCCATGAGCGCGTACTGTCACAAGTCAGTACCCGTCCTGGTGTGACCTTAGATGTTGCTAGGACGTAAAACAACAACAAAACACCAACAAAAAAACATTAAAAGTAAATTGAATTGGCAGGTCAGTCACCATAGCAACTGACAAAGCGGTTCGGTGATGATTGATTGATTGATTGGTGGTTGCTGTACGCCGTGTCGGCAGCATAGGCCATATAAGGTTTATTAATAATTGATAGAATCTATTTCGTAAACTATATGAGGTGGTACAGTCCAGCTGCCCTCAAAAAGGCTAAAATGTTTTCCTGTTTTACCTTAGTAAAAAGGTCATGAATACTGTCTACAGTGTAGAACTGTTGGCACAGGGCCAACAAATCAACGCAACTTAGTCAAATGTGTTTGAGTGTCAGCGGTGATGATGTTGGGCTTCTTTATTCACCTGACAGTAAGTGACAGTCTATCTAGTCTGAAGTTTGTTATGACCGACTCCCCTATAGCACATTAGATCGGATTGTCGGCCACAATCGATTCCAGTTTACGGTAATCATCATGACCAACTCTCCTATTGTAGATTAGACTGGAATATCGGCCACAACAAGAATCGACCCAGGTCTTGGATAATTGTCATGAGTAACTTTCCAGTGAGCGGGACGTAGCTCAGCGGGTAGAGTGTCCACCTTTGAAGGTGTCTGTCATCCTATCGATCCTTGCTCAGTGAGTGGACCTATTTGCAGTTTGGGCTATTTTCCAATCCAACCAGTGGTCGACAACTGCTTCATCAAAGGCTGTGGTATGTGCGGTCCTGTCTGTGGGAAAGTGCATATATATGAAAGACCCCTTGCTGCTTATCGGAAATTGTAGCGTATGTGGTGGCAGCAGGTTTCCTCCAAAGAAATATATCTGAATGACCATATGTTTGACATCCGATAGCTGATGAGAAAAATCAATATGCTGTAGAGGCATCGTTAAATAAAACAAACTTTCCTTTGAGTAACTTTCCAATTGTGAATTAGACTGGATTATCGCCCACAACAAGAATCGACCCATGTCTTGGGTAATCGTCCTAGTTAAAGCTGAACATTTTATATTCTGCTTCTTTTCTTCCCATCTCCGACATGGTTCTGCTTGTATCCGGCAGTAAGTGCTCTGACTAACCCTGATTAGTGGCCCCCCAGGGTGTGGACGCCAGGCACCGGCACGCTGTACGATGACGTCAGAGTTCAGCTATGGCGGCCCCCATAATTGAACTCAAACTGGGTGTGGGTGACAAAGCCGGAGTAACGGCAACAAGTGGCTTCAGAGCACATTCCTATGGAAATTAGAATTAATTTAAATTTGAATGAATCGATGGTTTTGAGTTTCTGCCATTTTCTGAAATAAATAGATTAGATTGATTGTTATAATCTACGTTACTTTAGTTTAAAGTAACTTTTATTTTAAATGGCTAAATTTGGAGATGCTTGAAGTGCAGTTATGTAAGATTAGTTTTGGACTACTGGGTAAGTAAAATAGCCTTGTGATTAGACTACATCACGGTTCCAGCGGCACTGTGCATTGTGGGATGCATCAGAGCAAAACAAACCAGCGAGAAGCACATGGCACATGCTAATACACTGGGTGCAGCTATGAAATGTGCTAGTTTCAGCTCATCTCAGCTCTTGTTTGAAACATAGAATACCAACAACAAAATATATATAATAAAGTAATATATTTATCTTTTATCCAGCATTGCATTTACATCAATAAAATCAGCACATCTTATGCCATGTGCATTTAGATTTAGATAAATCTAGGCACCCAGACTAGTGTTAGAGCCATAGCCAGAGTCAGTTTTACTTATTTTATTCATGTTTTTTATTTATATCCTATGGTTAATGACATATGTAGAACTAGAAAATGAGTAGGGTTAGTCAGATATTAGTTATATATTTCTCTGATACAAGTGTATGTTGACACATTTGGTATTTTAATATTTAGAACACAAATTAATAATGGTGATGTGGATATCACTGATTGTTTTGTGTAGAATTGTATGTTTCTTAGCTCAAAATGTTTAACTATGGCTAGTTTTGTCTTAGCTATATTCATCAGATCATTATATTGCATGTGTGCATACATGTTTATGCCAAATTGTTATGTATTTCTATTTATTTTGAATAAAATGCCAGTTTTGCCCTATGCGTATCGGCAAACTCAATGGCCACACACCTTTGCTTTGCTCCCGGCGCCGTTTTCAGCGCATGCACAGTCGGAACCGTGATGTAGTCTATTGAGCTTTGATTTTTGTTTTCGGCTCAGAACTGGACAACAGCGCAAACAATATACATGCAATGTGGCTGCTTCAGCCTGCACATCAGCAACATGCCTGTACATACGCACCCACTAAGTCAATCAGCAGGCTGGTTTGGAGTGTGGGTGATTTACGTCCCAGCAACAACTAAGGTCATATCAAGATGGGTATTGCTTGTGACAGTGCGTGCTCATGGGGGTTTTATAGCTGATATATACCATACTGGTACTTGTCAGCACCATGATCCAATACCCAAGTCAGTCACATCATCCTCACATGAAACCAACCAATGGTTGCTCGGCTGGAAGATCACCCCTGAGGGAACCCTTAGTGCATGTTTGTGGTTAAATAAAACTCAATTCAACGCAACTTAACCCAACCAGTCCTTGCCCTATCATAATACTGCCGAGCACTATGCAAACAGTGATGTGTACAATCAATCTTTAGTTTGATTCAACATCAAATAATATTGATGGACTCTAGTATCAAGTGTTGAGAAGTAAAGGACTTAAAGTTGCGTAGTCCGATGGTTTTGAAATACTGTATTTTTTCTGAGATAAATATATTAGATCGATCACTAATATCTAGTTTATATTAGTTCAAAGTTACTTTTATTTTAAATGGTAAACTTTTGAGATATTTTGAGTGCAAACATGGAAAATTAGTTTTGGCAAGCTTGCCAAAACTCTGACACCATGGACTTCTGCAGTAACAGGTTCTGTTAAATTGACTCCGTATTGCCTTCTACGCAGAAACACATGCTTAATAAGTGCATCAGTATCTAAGTTAGATATGTAAAATCAAATCTAGATAATTGGTTTGGGTTTGAAATTTTGATATTTCATCGGACTATGCAGCTTTAATGTGTGAAACTGACAAACCAGGCATCACCAGGCAGGGGAGTGTGAGTACAATTATAGCGCTCTGTTATCACTCCAAACCAGGCATCACCAGGCAGGGGAGTGTGAGTACAATTATAGCGCTCTGTTATCACTCCGAGAGTGATAACATCTAATCTTTGTACCCAGCTACTACTAGTACTACTAGTACGGTACTACTAGACTGACGCGGTGGCCGAATCGGTAAAAGCGCTGGCTGGCTTCCCATGTGGATGTCAACAGAGCTAAACCAATAACTTAAATGTATATTTGTCGCCACCTAGCCTGGCACCTGGTATTAATAGGACATGGCGACGATCGCTGTGCTCAGTATATCAGCATAATGTGACTGAATGTAATATCGGGTCATGGGGCGGTTAGCCGGTCCCGGACAGGATCGGTAATGGCGCCTGTTGGCTTGCTGTGTGGAAGGTCGTGGGTTCAAACCCCGGCTGAGTTAAACCAATCATTTAGAAAATTAATATGTGTCCCTACCTAACCTGACTAGCCGTGAATATGGCCGACCTGGCGTAAAGAAACCGCCAATCAATCAATCAATCAATCAATCGACCTAAGCTTACGCCCTGCATTTCTAGGATAGGACAAGAGCTAGTTAGCTCAGTATCAGGATAGTGTGACTGAGTGGGATATAGGGTCATGTTGCCAGCAGTCCGGTCTTCCAGGGGGGTAGCACTATAAAGTCGCTATGAGTGTGCACTGTCACATGTCGGTACCCATCCTGATATGTATTATGAATCTGATATTAGATGTTGCTAGCACATAAACTTCAAACAGGCAAACATTGTCCTCAGCTAATTATTTGTATAAAGATGTGAAAAGATGATGTCTAGAGGTGCTAGACACGTGTGGATGAGATCTGCTGAGCTGTCTACCAAGGTCTGCGATATCTATATATTAGATAACAATACTGTGCCACAAGCATGTGTGGTTATCAATGTCTTAACGATAACGTGAACCACTTAAAGATGTATTCAGGTGATGTTTATGTGTATTCCTTACTTATGAATGTTCACGCGCCTTCCATTCCCCTTTCCCTCAATCCTATCTCCCATCCCCTTCCCCCATCACTTTTCTCCATCCTCATTCTTCCATATCCCCCCCTGCCCTCCTCTCCACCCTCCTCATTCCTGATCCCCTCCCCTACCATCCACTCCACGCTCCCTCTTCCCAACCCCCCTGCCCTGCCCTGCACCTCCTCATTCCCAACCCCCTTTCTTTCTCTTTCCCCCAGACTCTCTCCTCCATCTTCCTCCCCGGTCCCCTTCCCCAACCTCCTTCCCAGTTCCCTCACGGCTGTCCGTCTCCTCCTCCCACTCCATCATGTGCTCCCCCTTCCTATCTCGGTACAATTTGCCGATAAGACTGATATTCAATTGTCTTCTAATCTACGAGACAACCCAACTGGTAGGGTATTCCACTTGGGAGATTAAATTTAGGTATTTTTAATCACTTCCTCTGTTTTGCCTTTCTGGTGGATTTCTGGTAGGAAAGCGAGTTAGACTTAGAGAGTGGGAGAAAGAAGGAGAGAGAGTAAGAGAGGGAGAGAGGGAGAGAGGGAGTAAAGAGAGTGAGTGACATTGATAGTGTACGTGAGAGAGGGAGATCAACTCTGCGTGGCTCTACCGATTCGGCCACCACGTCCAGTTTATATTATAATCGCTTCAAGGCCCGGTCACATACACATTCGTGGATGTAGTTGAACATAGTGGAAGCTAACGTAGTTGAACGTAGTTGAACGTAGTTGAACGTACTGGCATCCATACTTCTCCATCATGCTAACTTGGTAATAACGTGAGTGGGCCGTGAGTTCCGATTTAATCTTTGGACATGTTCCAAAGAGTGCTACATTAGAGGCTAAAATACTGTGCTGAAGTCTCCATACTCTCAACCTACTCTAGCATACTCTAGCGTAGTTGAACGTAGTTGAAAATAGTTGAACATAGTTGAACATAGTTGAAGTAGGTGAACGTACCGGCATCCGTGCTGTAACGTATTTATCCATACCAAAACCTGCCGTACCTTAATGTTTTTTTACCGTAGTTTAGCGTACTCACACCACGTGTGACCCATGTTAATCTATCCTACGTTCACTAACGTGTATGTGACCAGGGCTTAACATCGAAAGCAGTTTTTTAATTAGATTTAAGCATGGTCATCATTCACGCATACGGTAAACTATGACTCTGACTTATGAGTAGGGGGTGAACATTTCATCTAGTGAATACCTAGATAAAGGATTCACCCGGTACTCGCAGTACACGCGTGAACGACAACATAGTCTAAATACGGGCGAAAATAGCTTTAGTATGGAACAGGGAGTAGAATGCCTGCCTCCAGTATCAAATGGATACTTATATAGGCAGAGAGTTGGTGAAATGGGAGAGAATGCAAAACGACAAGATGGTGGCCGCAGAACGCCGTCGGTTTCACTTTTAAATCTTATTAAACTAGATATTATATTATATTTTTCAACTCAAAGGTAGCAGGCTATCAATAAGACATATGTAAAGAATAATTGTTGCTTCTTAGATTGTGAAATTAGGCTCTCAATTCTTTGACCCGCATTTTCGATCGTTTTTATATAGGGTTGGTATTCAACCGTGTACTGCGAGTACCGGGTGAATCCTTTATCTAGTGAATACCCTGTTTATAATACAGTGTCCCTGACCTACTTTGTGATCCCGCGTGGTTTAATCGGGTCATGTAGGTCTGGATATTGATTTGTTACTTATAACCTGACGGCGTCCTTGACACTGCGCGTTGAATACACGCGACAGCTGGGGGCCGATCAAACAACCAATACATGTGTCTGTACTGGGAATGTTTTCGCTGGGACTCGGTGGTTTGTTGTTGGAGCTTTACGCCCTGGCAACATCTAAGATCATATCAGGAGGGGTACCAACTTGTGACAGTGCACACTCATGGCGACTTTATAGCGGTGCCCCACTGGGAGACCAAGCCACCAGCACCATGACCTGATATCCCACTCAGTCACATTATCCTGGCACTGAACCAACCAGTCCTTGCCGTATCCTATTATTAATACTGGGCGGTTGGCTAGGAAGTGAAACATATCAATTTTGTTCATATTAATGCCGATCGCCAAACCAGGAAGCGACTTGGATCAATTTTATAAGTCATTGGTTTGACTCTATCAATTCAGCCATCGCGCCAGGTCGGCCCGCAAGAAGGTCATGATCAGACGGGATTATTGTTTTATTGCTAGTGGTAGTGGTGGAGGAAGGAGCATCTTTGGGACTCTTTCTGGGGATAGTTCGATGGTTTTGAGTTTCTGACATTTGCGTTTAAATTCATAGCCTAAGCATTTTACGACTGCTAGCAACCACTTTGCGACCCCCAATAAGGGGTGGTCGCCAGGAGGTTGCAAGTGGTCGCATAATGCTCGCAAGTGGTCGCAAAGTGATCCTCGGTGGTCGCCGACCTCCTTGCGACCATTTTGTTGATTTGGCATTCCCTTCTGTGCAGTAAGTAATACATGTAGGATCAAAAGTGGTTTAGCCTAAAAGAATGTGATGCCTATATGGGAATATGCAGCTTTAGCTGGATTTCTGGCTTCTCTTAAAGTTGCATAGTCCGATGGGTTTGAGTTTCTCTCATTTTCTGAGATTAACATATTATGTTGCTCATTATAATCTACTTTAATTTAAGTTGAACTAACTTTGATTTAAAATTACTAACTTTGGAGATATTTAAAATATAAACATGAAACATTAATTTTGGCATGCTTTTCAAAACCCTGACCTCCATAGGATTCAGCAGGAACAGGTTCTATTGAATTGACTCAGTACACCCTTCTATCTGGTTATATAATGAATACACGAGTATCTTAAGTTGGATAAGTAGGTTAAAATCTAGGGAAGTTTTGCTTTGGAATTTGTGTTTATGCTTTGATCTCACTACACAACTTTAATGTATGAATTCACCTTCGTGTTCCTGCAGGTCGCCATTACCGTCTTCTGGCTAGGTAAAGCCGCGCGAAAGTTTTACGATGGACCCCACCTGGACCTGACGGCATTCTCGGATCTGGTCAATCACCAGGTGGCGCCACACGAGGTGACGCGACCGGACAACTCGCACTTCCGGCAGGAATCGTCGTCCGACTCGGCCACTGAGTCGCAGGCCTCCGAGCCACCAGCCCTCTTAGTAGAGGGTTCCGAAGGCGGAAGCCACCTAGCGGACAGGCGCGGCGCCACTTCTGCCGGCGTAGACGAGGTGGACGCGGAACGTCGGCAACAGCATCTACATCAGTATCGCAGACCGGAAGTGGGGTTTACCCCGAGACCGGAAGTGGGGTTTTCACCAGAGGATGTGATTCTGGATACACCGGAAGTGGTGGAGGCAATTCAGGAAGCGGAGGCTCCCGGTGGTACTGGTGGTGGTGGTGGTGGCGGTGGTGGTGGTGGCAGTGTGATCATCACTGGTTGTGCGGCAAGTGAGCACCACCAGCGGCACACGTCGGCTGACTCGCTTGACTACAGCAGCGCCTACGGCTCGTGCTGCTCGTTCCGCAGCAGCGAGCACAAGTCGTCATCGTTGTCGTCACAGGCCTCGTCCGCCCTGCTCGAAGAGGCTGGGCTTTGCTCGCCGCAGCGCGCGCACACTCGCGACAGCTCTTATGATTCGCTGATCTCATCAGAGGACCCGGCGAGCGGTGGCCGTGACGCCGTCAGAACCGGGCAGGAGGAGTCGGCTCCAGGCGCCATCCCCTTCCCTGCCCGCCGGGGTACAGGGATCGGCAGTGGCTGCGGGACTGGTGAAGGTGACGGGAGAGCCATCCTTTCCGGTGACTGTGCAGTCGCAGGCGCGCGCCATCGTCCTGGTGACGTCATGCCGGTGAGGCACAACGACGGCGGCGACGACACGGACACGGACGACCAGGTGCTGCTGGGCGGGCGGTCCCCGACTGTCCCACCGCCAGCTACTCCGACAACGCGTTACTCGGCCAACTTCAGCTCGGTCTACGACGGTGGTGCTGAGCAGTACCGCAGCACGCCGGCGCTAAACCAGCATGCGGACAGCGGCGGTGGTGGTGGCGCCTCGGACGGCCGCTACGGGAACTACGGATACGACCGGCACCACATCGGCGGCAGCCAAGAGGCGATCAGCGTCCGCTCCGAGAGCGTAGACAGTCTTGATACCGGAAGCCGGCGCAGCGACCACTCGCGCCAGAGCTCGGGCGACGGGGCCTCGTCGACGTCGTCGCGGTCCCTGTCGGCGGTGGGCCAGTACCGGCGCGTGTCGCAGACGCCTGCCGGGCCCAAGCAGCCCGCCAACGTGCTGCAGTTCGTCAGCGTTGGAAAGCAGAAGCCGCTCGCTGAGAAGGCCAAGGAGGTGGTCGGGGTGATGGAGAAGCAGAAGAAGGAGAAGAAGATGCTGCAGTCCGGCGAGGACGACTGGCAGTCGGTGAGTGTGACGATGACGGTGATGATGATGGTGATGATGGTGGTGGTGATGATGATGATTTAATGTTTTATTATTCTTTAGTATTTCTTTAATTATTTAAAATATAAATTTTTAGTTTTGGTTATTTTTTGTAATCATTTAAAATATTTTGCATTATTATTTAAAATCATTAAAACAATTTTTGTTTAATAATTATTTATTCCCCCCCATATTTTATTATTATTATTATTTAATTAATCGTTTAAAATTATTTATATACTCTCTTTTCAAAAGATAATTTCTCAATATTCTACCCTGATACAATTTTAAAATTTATAATACCAAGTATGTTTGTATTTATATTTAGAAGATTTAAATATATATATATTTTTTAAACTTCATATATATATATATTATTCTTATTAATCAACATATTCTTATATTGTTATTAGTATTACCTTCTGGTTGTTAGATTTAAATTAATTATAATAACGGTTAATATGGTCTCACTTTATTATGTCCCCTATAGAACTAAATCATATCAACCCAGGTGTTAGTGGTGTTTGCGCCTCACGGGAAAGTTGCAGTAGTCTCGGTGGTTCTTTGTTTGTTTCACTAAGTAACTAAAGAAGCATCTTGTTTTCTAAGTTACAAATGGTATAATTAAAACCGGGGCGCGCTCTGCAGTAGCAGCCTCAGAAGACTCCTCCCCACCTCGCTGTGGGTGACTGGAGATGTGGTTTGGTTGCATTAATTTGGGTAGTGTTTTACTTCATGTTTGGGATATGTTGGTGCACTTGTAGTCATAATATGCCTGTTTCCCACCCCTCCTCTCCCCACCCCCTCCACCCAACCCTTTAACAAATTTTAGAATTCGCGAGGATCTCTAGACTGCATAACACACTGTTTACCTATATCCTTTGATATAAATGTTGCTGTCGTTCGAAAAAATGTTATTTGCTAGGAAAAAAACCCCAACAAATTGAGAATTATATTTTGTACATTTTTTTTGTAAATATAGTTTATTCATTGAATAAAGTCTTTTGTCAGCGCCGTGGCACTGGTCTTCCAGCCATGCGACAATACAGCCATTTACAATATATGCAGCTAGCCCAAATCAGCTGAACTAACAATATCAAACATTCAAAGACTTACATATGGTATAGTTTGACAATTCACATACAAAAATAGCAGCCACACGTTGTATTCCCACACACTTGATACATGTATTCCCTTGTTATGGTAAATCTTGCCGTCGATGGTAACATGGTGTGAAATCACCATCAATCAATCATCAATTACCAATCAACCATCAATTATCAATCAACTAGCCAAGTTGTACATAATTACCCACGAAGACAACCCCTCACCCCGAACAAATTAAATCAATGTGATAACGATGGCATTCATTTAAGACCGTATAGATTCCCACATATCTAGCGTAGGCAATATAGAACGTAATGTATATAAATTATGATTAAATCCTATGTGTATCGACCTCATTCCAGGCTATTGATTGGCAGAGGCCCAGATTACCCATAATTCACTTGTCAAATTCGGTCCATATATGTCTGCATCTGGCTCATCGAACGAATCAGTATCTTGCTGTCGTGGTACACCGTTAATATTAATATGGCTCCTCATGTGTGGGCTAAATTCTACCAACAGATCTACCAGGCATGATGGCCGAATCGGTAGAGTGCAGGCTTCCCATGCGGGAGATCGGGAGTTCGGCTCCTGGTCGAGTCAAAGCAATGACTTATGAAATTGATACTTGTCGCTTCCTAGCCTAGCGCTCGGCATTAATAGGATAGGGCAAGGACTGGTTAGCTCAGTGTCAGGATAATGTGACTGAGTGGGATATTGGGTCATGGTGCCAGCAGCCTGATTTACCAGTGGGGCAGCACTATAAAGTCGCCATGAGTGTGCACGGTGACAAGTCGGTACCCATTCTGATATGACCTTAGATGTTGCCAGGACGTAAAACTCCACCAAACAACCAACCAACCAATAGAACTCTAACCAGTATGAGCTCCGTAATCTTACTTCCCTATAGTTAAAGCTGCATAGTCGCATGAAAGCATCAAGTTTACGAAACCAAAACACTGACCTAGATGTGAGCCTACAAATCTAACTTAAATAGCCGTACACTCATTAAGTATATCTTGCTACACACAAGGAATACTAAGTGAATTTAATTGAGTAAAAACCTATCATTGTTCAACACCATGGGGTGATTAACTAGAGTGTAATGACGAACCTCACATTAATTTTTAGCAATATAGCAGAAACTCAAAACCATCGGACTATGCAGCTTTAATAACGCACCCCCATATATATATATATATATATATATATATATATATATATATATATATATACAAGAGCCCGTTGCTAACAGCCCCACGGTGTTTTTTTTCACACCATGGCCGCTCCTCCAGCTTCTCCTCTGTGTGAATTCTTAGTATTCACACCCCATTAAAGTTGCATAGTCCGATGGTTTTGACTTTCTGTCATTTTCTAAGATAAACATATTAGGTTGATGGATATAATCTACCTTACTTTAGTTTGAAGTAACTTTTATTTTAAATGGCTAACCTTTGAGATATTTGAAGTGCAAACATGCTAGATTAATTTTGGCAAGCATGCCAAAACCCAGACACCATAGGCTTCTGCAGTAACAAATTCTATTAAATGTTCTCAACATTTCTTTCTATGTGGCAACAGATGTTTGATAAGTGCACCACTATCTAAGTTATATATATAGAATCAAAACTCGATAATTATTTTGGTTTCGAATTTCTTTTATTTTCATCGGACTATGCAGCTTTAAGTTTCCATTTGAGCCATCGTGAATCCAGAGCTGTGTTTGACCGAGTGTGACGAAAATGTAGGAAAATTGAAAATCCCACCCCTATTATCGCCACCCATCAAAAAAAGAAGAAAGTCGCCCCAACAAAAAAAAACAAAAAAAAACCAATAACCATTTGACATTATGGTATCAGATGTGAGATGACAGATCGGGTACAAAAGAATATACAGGGCGCCTAAATTGTTATGGGTAAATTGTCTATGACACGTAAAGTGGTTCAAATTGAGTCCCCCCCCCCCCCTCACCTACCGCCCTAGTGACTCCAGCCCACCCCCCTTCCCCCAACATACAACGCCTACCCCTCCTCCTCCACCATGCTCCATGTCAAGCTGGTTCTTGTGATGATGCAATTGGATCTAATCGTGGTTCTATGGGATCTATTCGTGGGGATGTGGGATTGTAGTACTGGTTAAATGAGATCCAGTTATAAAACCCTCCCCTCCTGTCCGCTCTCCCTTCCCCTCCCCCCCCCCCCTCCTCATTTCTCCTCCCCTCCCCCTACACCTCTTCCCTTGCCTTCCTGCCCCCCATCCCCACCTCCCATCCCATCCACTCCCGCTTCCCTTCCCCTCTCCCCCTCCCCCTCACATCCTCCCCGTCCTGCCCCCTCTCCCCCCTCTCCTCCCTTCCCATCCTTTCCTCTCCCTTCTCCCTGAGATTTAGTTGCGGTTATGTGGGATCTAGTTGTATATCCCGCTCCCCTCTACTTCCCCCCACTCCTCTCTCCCCTCCCCCCTCCACTTCCCTCACGTCCCGACATCTTCCCAGCCAACCTGACTCTGCTTCTCACCGTCATGGTGGAGTCAGATCTAGTCGTGGTTGTATGGGATCTACTCGTGGTTTTGTCAGATCTAGTCATGATTGTATGGGATTTAGTCCTGGTAGTGTGGGATCTAGTCGTGGTTGTGTGGGATCTAGTCACGATTCTATCAAATCTAGTCGTGGTTGTGTGGGTATCTATTAATGGCTGGCTGGTATCTAGTAAATGATTGATCTGGATCTAGTCCTGGCTGGTTGGGATCTAGTCGTAGAAACCCCATCCCTATAGCATGCAGTTTTTTGGTGTTTTTTTTAATGGTTTCTGTGTAAGCACAATGCAGTCCTCCTCTGTCGGGATGACTGCAACGTGTTGCAGGCAGTACCGTGCCGCCCCCCACTGACTGCCGCTCTACATGTGTATATATATGTATGTGTGTATGATCACCCCTCCCCCTGGCGGCCGATGCAGAAGGCGCGCAAGCCTGACGATGACGACACCGGGGTTGACTGGGTATCGGTAAGAGACGTCCTTATTCTCCACACAAAAAAAGGAGGGGGGAAAACCCTCTTTTTTTCCCATCCATCCATTCACCAATATTAGTCAAGTTCGCACTGCTCTCTATATTTAACCCTATGTAAGCCCTTTTAAAATATCAAAGTAATCTACTTCCTGTTGTTATGGAAGATTTTTTCTTTTGATTTTTGATTAAGCTGTATTAATGTTGGTATTTGTAAGCGAGTAATAATGTCTGCATATGTTGTTGGTTCCGTTTCCTTGTTCCGTATCATGTTACCAAACTGCAGTGAACCCTTGTCATAACGCGCTCCAATTTAATGCAAATTCTGATATAACGCGATGATTCATTGGACCTAGATTTCCTTAATTCAAAGGTAATTCGGGAAACTGAACCCTGATTTCGCGATGACATTGTGTGGACCCCAGTGATCGCGTTATAACGGAATTTCACTGTACTAATAATGACCGCTCCACATCGCACCAGTTCAGCCCACGGCCGCTCGGTGGCAGCACTTGCTGCCGATGCGCTACCTAGCGTAGGAATCAAAATTTAGATTAAAATATAAAAACAAATCTCCCCCTCTCCCAAATAAAAAAAAACACCCCACCAAAAAACAACAAAACAAAATATAATCATCAAATGCGTCTCTCATAGCTGCGCATGTTTTATTTTAGTTTCTTTAGGGCGTGATACATATCTCCAGTGCCCACCATTCAGGATATTGTAGAGACACCACGCTGTGATTGTGTGCATCAGTAAACACACTTGTGCACGTTGCATTAACAGCCGCTATGTTGCTATAGACACCAAATGTAGAGCGTATCTAGGGTGAACAAAAGTGGAATTCACCAGCAAGTGAAGCTGATCATTTTTGGAGAGCAACTTACTTTTTTGTCCACTTTCCAGGAAATTGTATAAGCTTTATTTATATACAACATATAGATGTGCATATATATATATAGATTATATATATGTAGCATCTAAGCGTTATTTATGCAGATATGTATATCTATAGATCTATATAAATAAAGCATTATGGATGCATAAATAATGCTAGTAAATTATTTAGATATTTCTGCACATATCTAAATTCAGGAAATCTATATTTTTGCCGACTTTCAAGAAATCATTCAACATTATATATATATATATATATATATATATATATATATATATGCATGTATGTGCATGTGTATATCACTATATGTGTACCTATATGCGTATATATAACTTATAAGCATCTAAATTATTTCTTTCAAAACCTCCCAAATTCATGAAATCATTTAGGCATTTATGTATATCCCCTTCACCTGTGGTGCACCCCCCCCCCCCCCCCCCCCAATGAAACCCACAACAAAAAACAACAAAACCCACCACAATTTCACACAAATAATTCAGAATCTTTTCAGCATTGTCCAATCATATACTAAATTGTTCAACTTGTTCCGGACTTAAAACACATACAAAGCACATCATGAACATTTATCAACAACAAAAATGTATGCGTCTGAATCACTCGAAACACTAAGTTCTGGGAAACACTTATTTTAGTGATACTGTGAATGCCCTAATTAGCGCGCCGGTGGTGTGAGGTGCGCCGTGTGTGGGTGTGAGCTGGGTGTGATTGGAAGTGTGCATTGGAGGTGTGCATTGCGACAGCGGCTTGTGCATTGGGACGCGCTGGGTGCCGCATGGGGGCGCTGCGAACGTCATGGCCACGTTCTACTAACAACCCACCGATCAGTTGACGCCAAATTAACTCAGCGAAATGGTTAACGGCAATGATAATAAGAGTCATCATCAACATAGACTGGAAGCACTAGAGATATGTTGGGTTTGTGGTTATGTTCGTAAATTCGCTATTATAAACTATGCAAATGATTACATAAATGTAATTCAAACTTGTTTAATGTTGCGTAATCCGATGGTTTTGAGTTCCTGCTTTATATACTATATATATATATTTATATATATATAATTCCTCATGTGCGAATAAGAACTAAGATTCGTTCGTCCCTTAAGGACGACAGGGGTCGGTGGCGGCGCCACCGTTCAACTAGGAGCACAGGAGGCAGAACATAGAATACTCGGTGCAATATAATATATTCAACTTATTCCCTTCTGAGCCTTTATATTCACATAATACGTTATGCATCATATATATATGTGGTGTTCTCTGTGGCGGAGTGGTTAGAGTGTCTGACTTTTTTCTAGGTCAGACTCCTAATCTGAAGGTCAGTGGTTCGATTCCCCTTGCCCACACCTCTGCCAATTTGGATTTCCACCGCTGTGGATAACTTATAGCGTCATCAAAGGCCAGATGCTCTCATACCATGTCTATGTGGTGTGGGAGGTTAAAAATCCCTTGGGTCGGTAAAAGTGTAGGCTCGGGCTTTCTATCGACAAACTGTCTAATGGGGAAAACAAGTCTATTCAGGCTTATCCATAATAGGCAGTATAAATCTTCAAGAAAAATATATATAATGTCTGCTACTGACTGTCTACTTTACTTTTGTTTGGAGCAACTTTGATCTAAATGTAATATCTAATTTAGGAAATATTTTAAGTGAAAAGACGTGCAATATTTGTGGACACCCTAGCCTTTTATGACTCGCAGCCGTGACAGGTTCTAATAAATTGATTTAATATTCATTCTGTGTAGCAATATATGTTTAATACGTAGAGCAACATCTAAGTTTGATATATCGGATCAAATGGACTTCGGTTTAGAAAATGTTATAGTTTCATTGAATTTTACAACTTTACATACAGTGCAGACCTGCATGGTTTTCAACTATTATAGCCATTTCCTGATTATATTATATATGTCTATACATATGTGATGGCCCACGGTCTTCCCCCACACTGCCACACACTCACGGAAGAACGGCAAGAGGCAGTATCACTATCAGTACGCTTCAATCTGGTTTATTACAAAACCTCTCTGCTCTCCACGGCGTCAACAGTCAACTGACCCGCCCCCTAACTCACCAGGTCCTACGTCGCCTCTATAGGTGGGTGGGGGGTGAGCTAGCCACACGCAGTAGAGGGCAGCCCAGTCGGGGTCTGCCCGGTGGCTAGCCTGCCGCCACCTAGCGCAGTTCAGTGTAACTGCGTAGGTGTGCGGGGTAGTGTCTGCCACCACCGCGTCGTAGTTGGGCTCATGTACAGACTACTACACATATATATATATCTAAACAGGCATACATAATAACAGGGCCATTTCGTGTTTATTTGTAGATATACATATATATATATATATATCTACCTACAATATATATTCATGACGAACATTTCTGCTCATGGTGGGGAGTTTTGGGCTCGTTGAACTAGTTAGAATCAGTTCCTTGATAGAATGCAATGTGTGCACATTAAAATGATCAGGTTGCAAGTTTGATTGGCAAAGACCTTCGGTGGCTTATTTGTAGAACTCGAACGTGGTGTAATAACATTGCTAACACACAATTTTCCCATAACATATATATATATAATATATATATGAATATATATCCAGATAGCTCATTTGGTCCAGAAACATTGTCATTTACTTAAGGACTCACACTCTGATGAGACGCTAGACCTTGTTAGGTATTCAAGTGGTGTATGCGAGGTTTAATATTGCATTATGTGCATTGTATAGTCTAGGAAGGCTATACTCATCTATTGAGGATTTACGTGTGACAGAGGCATCACACTACTCCTGCATCGTGATTGGATAGAAGCAGTTCATTCTCCTATGAAGTGTATGTAAATAAAACAAAAAGCACAAATCTATTCACTGCCATGATCTAATTCTGTCATTTAGAACCATGAAAATTCAATCGGGGATTGAAATAATATTATTTATGAGAATAGCTTATTCAAAAAGTGAAATTTGACCAAATTAAACCCAAAATCCAAGCGATATTAACGCCTTCGCCACATTGGCGGCGATATTGTCAAATGTAAACAAAACAAAAGGCACAAATCTAGTCACTGCTACGATCTAATTCTGTTATGTAGAACCATGAAAATTCAATCGGGGGTTGAAATAAAGTTATTTATGAGAATAGCTTATTCAAAAAAGTGAAATTTGGTCAAATTAAACCCAAAATCCAAGCGATATTAATGCCGCCGCTGCATCGGCAGTGAAACGCTATACTTTCTATCCAACCATGATGGCCGACGAGGCACTGGTCACGTGGTGTTAATTGTTTGATGCAAATCCTCAATGCCTAGGTATTTCATATGACTAAAATAGCTGACTTCAGTTGCATTAGGATGTTATGGCATAGCATCATGCACCATATTCCATACTCAGCATTCAAGAGCTTATATGCTCATATATGCTGTGCGATGTGCCTGATATAAACATGATATGATAATAGCATAATAATGGTAATATGTCTATTAATCATTACTCAATGTCTACTAATATTTAGTCAAGTGTCAGTATCAAATTGTCAATACTTTAGAATTAAAAGCAGGTAGATTGTGGGTTTGTGGCCACATTGTTATTAAATAGAACCATGTTGTTTAGATCGTGCTTTTGGCATAGCATGTTTATTATTGATATTAACTCAAGTAGGAATAGGATAACTTAGGAGGAATATCCTCGCGTATCTATGTATTCTTTTTGGTCCATTACTTGTTTAGGCAGGGGAAATTTCAGTCTAGTACCGTGTTCACATGGGGCAGTTAATTCGATTCATATAAATCGCCTTGCCTAGTTCGACTCACATTTGGCGTGTGAACGCGCGGCTGAGGCGGTTTAGGGCTGAATCGATTCATATAATTCGGATTTTATAAACAACCTAAGCAGGTGGTTTATATGAAGCAAATTTTATGAGTCGCCTTATATCGCCCGTGTGAACGCAAGCGACTTAGTTGAGGCGGATTAAGGAGGTCACACTATATAATATAATTTGATCTATGAACCGGCTAGCTGTGCACAGATATTTTTTTCATCATTTATTTTTAGGGTTTCACTGCCCAGCAGAAGTTTTGACCGTTCCAAAACAATACGATTCAGTCGAAACAGATCTAGGTCGATCCCACACTCTCTCGTGCTGACGTCGACTAAGCCAAACTGGCACTGGTTAGTCTGGACTTGCTCATGCGCTGATATCGATTTCCAGCCCAAGTACTGCCCGTGTAAATCGATTTATATAATTTGCCTTGTCTAAATCGATTTAAACTTTTCCCGTGTGAACACGGCTATAGACGACTGGTCTTCCTCATTCCACTGCTGGTCGATAGAAATCCCGAGCCTACACTTTTACCGACCCAAGGGATTTTTAACCTCCCACACCATATAGACATGGTATGAGAGCAACCGGCCTTTGATGATGCTGTAAGTTATACACAGTGGTGGAAATCCAAATTGGCAGAGCTGGGGGCATGGGGAATCGAACCACCAACCCTCAGTTTAGGAGTCTGACGTAGAAAAAAGTCAGACACTCTAACCACTCCGCCACAGAGAACGCCACAATGTATGCTGACATATCCACTGGATGTATGTGATCTATTTGTATATAATATATCTTCAGGTCTACTGAATCAGAGGTATTTTTAAAATGTTGTTCAAAAAACTAAAAAAGCGTGGTTTCATTAGTCACTCAGTGAACACCTTATGGTTGCTAAGTCTGTCTTTTTTTATTTGCTCTGGATGTTTCGTTTTGTTGCAGTGGAAGGATGTGAGCCCATTTCGTTGGTTTCTCTTTTTTTATGCATTATTCTATGTACTGTGACGTCATTGGGACCCACCCCTACCCCCAGACAATGGTGGTGGTACATGCATGTAGCCTGGAGGGACGTGTGTGTGGGTGTCTCATCAATTACACGTTAATTGGAAAGCGTTGTCTGTTCACAATCATTCATGGCAGAATTTTTTTTTAAAGACATGACGCTTTGCGTTTAGTGAAGCTTGCGACCTCTTTGTGACCACTCTGAACGAAAGAACCCACAGTCAACAGCTACCTCCTTGCGACCAAAGCAATGGTCGCTGACCTCTAGATGACAATTTTCAGATTTTTTTTTTATTGCTGTAAGCCCCAGTTACACTACGGTTTGCCACCGCTTACGACCACTTTGCAACCACTTTGGACCAAAGAACCCCCCCCGCCCGCCCCCTCATTCACTGACGACCTCCTTGCGACCAAAGCAATGGTCGCAATAATGTTTTTAATAGCAGTAGTTACATCCTCCTTGTGAGCAAAATGGGAGTAAAGAGGTTGGCAACCCACTGGGGACCACTTTGCTGGAAACCGTCTTTGTGGTCGTAAAATAGTTGCAAACGGTCGCAAACAGTAGTGTGACTGGGGTATAGAGAAATTGCTATGTAAATCCAGATAAATGTACACACAGGAGTACATTGAATGAATCATGAATTAACGAGAAAAGTGTCGGTGAAATTTTACATGTGTGCTATCTTTGAAAACAACAACAAAGAAACAAACAATATCTTTGAAACTATATAGTACAGGAGGGTAAAATATGCTCCGAATGTTCTATTCGGAGACGAGTTCATATGGAACTAGTGCCATTCGACAGAGCACTAAAGATCCCAGTGAACTTCAATGCATGCATTGATATTGTGATTGTTTTTTCTCCATCGATTCCTATTGTCCACATATCAGGATATACGGGGGTGATGAAGGTAGCTGATATTGCTAACAAAAACAGAGGCAAATTTACTAATTATATGTGCAAAGAAATTACATATAAATGCTAAATTCTGTAGGTATGTTGTGAACAGGCTTGAAATGGAGATACATTCATACATTCATACATTCATAATACACAATGGTCTCTCTATCCCTCTCCCCTATAAACAACTCTTTATAAAGAAAGAACAGGGTAGCCTAGCAGTAGAATGTATGCTTCCTATATGGGAGAATAATGGGTTCAAAACCTGACAGAATCTGTCCAAGTACTTACAATTTAATACGTGATCCTGTCTCACCTGGCACTGGGCATTAACAAGCTACAAGAACTGCTTTGCTAAATTAAATATCTAGATAATGTGAGTGAGATATGTGACTGACTGGGATATCATATCATTAAGTGCACAGAATTGTATCCCAGTGGGGAAGCACTATAAAGCCACCAGTAGTGCGCACTACGTCAAGTGAGGTTAGCCCGCCTGATACGATCTGGTAATGTTGCTGGGCGGTAAACACCAATCACTCACTAACTCATTCGCTCATTCACTGAAAGGGTTATACCAAAATAAAAATGATGAAAATAATGATAATGTTGCAGGCCTCTCTCTCCCCCCTCAGAAAGTGCCATATACTCGTGGCCCCGTCCTTTCCAGCGCCGGCGCATGGGCCTCCCGGTGTACATGCTGCTGCACCCCGTGACGCCCCGTGACACCCCCCCCCCCCCCCACACACACACACCAACATCCACATCCACAGGGGTTTGCCCCGAAGGTCCCGTTAAGGGCGGTACCTGCCCGGCATTCCACACCCTGAGGTCATCTGGGTGCAGAACCCTGGGGGAAAAGAGTGCATGGGGGCCGCCATCTTGTTCCAAGTCCTTCTGACATTTGATTGCTGTGTGTGCTCGCGACAAGGTACAGTTGTGAGCACTAAATCTGGTTTGATTGATTGATTGATTGATTAAAAAAATTAATATTACATGAGTTGATTAAGCAGGGTAAATTTCAACTGTGGCCGATTGTTCTTCCCCATTCCACTGCTCCTTGCCCTATCCTAGTAATGTTGAGTGCCAGGTTAGGTCGTGACACGTATATATTTTTAAGTCATTGGTTTGACTCCGACTGAGTTCCAAACAGTAGTTTCGAATCCCACGACCTGCCAAATGGGAAGCCAGCATTCAACACGTGATATGGACATAGAGTTTTGTTTTGTGTGTTGTGGTTTTACAACCTAGTAACATCTAAGGTTATATAAGGACGGATAGCGACTTTAGACAGTAAGCACTCGGGGTAAACAATCGGGCTGCTAGAACCATGTCTAAATTCATGGATCTAACCAGTTCATGCCCTATTCTAGTAATGCCAAGCCCCAGGTTAGGTAGCGACAAGTATCAATTGTGTAAGTCATTGGTTTGACTCGGTCGGCATTTGAAACCATGACGTCTCACACAGAAAGCCAGGTAGCGCTCTTATCGATCAAGCCACTGTGTCTGGTGTATGAAGCAGGGGTGTATGATATAGGAATAGATAAACAGGGGAATGATACGGACTTGGCTTGATATTTCAACACTATCTGGTAAGTGGTGAGGTATCCAGGGTGGTCAAACAAGCTGAGAGATATTGAAAGAGATAGTGATAGAGTGAGAGTCAAAATGACAGTTAGTGTCTGAGTGTTTGTGAGAGATAGGGTGTGTGCATGTATGTATGTATGTATGTATGTATGTATGTATGTATGTATGTATATATGTATGTATGTATGTATGCAGGTGTCTATATGTGTCTTATGGAGGGTTTGGAGATCTCTGGTTGACCGACGAGGTAGCGCCAATACCAACTAGCGGGAACTCCGGGAACTACCCAGGAAACCTCAGGTCAGTTATGCTGCGTTCACATGAACTGGTGAATATGGTGTTTCCGACTTCACAACCTGTGAATTGCGTTCAAGTGACTTCACAACTGGTGAACACCACCTGTGAACTGGAGATTTTGGAACCTGCTCCTTGCTCACCACTCGTGAAGAAATGGTGGTGTCGCAGTTTCCGCCGTCTGCCAGGGCATAATCGATTAATCAACTCGGGTCACCCGAGCCACTTTTTGGCGCAAGCGCACATCCTACAGACTCGGGTTGAATAAACGAATATGCTCGGGGTGGACAAAATGGTGGCTTAATCTAAAACTTAATATATTTTTTCAATAACCTATAGAAGTACAGCGAAATAGGATTTAAAGTATTTTATGATTGTAGGAGCTGAAAATCTTGGTTATTTAAAAAAAAAGGATGTTTACCATGAATTGCCAAATGAACGCTCTCAGTTTACATGGTCGTGTTTACCAGCAGTAACTGGGAAGTTCACCATATTCACGAGACCTGTTTGAACGGAGCATAAGTCCTAGGTTGCTCGGATGTAAACCACCGACTACGGTGTAGATTTATATGGCGACTAGCCTGATGGATTCCTGAATTAAGGCGGGTATATTCGTGAGTATACAAGTACAGGGTATACACATTACCTGTATACTCTGACGTGGCTACAATGCGGACATAATGAAAGAATGTACAGTTGGCAAAGATGTGGTATTGGGGGGGGGGGGGGGGGGGGGCGAGCAGCACCAAGGCTTGGATCTAGCCAACCGCAAGCATTGATAATGGCCACTCCCTTTCGTTCGTTGGCTCAGTGTCAGGATAATGTGACTGAGTAGGGTATAACATCACCAGCAGAGCGCATTGGTACAAGTTGGTACCAGTCCTGCTATGGCTTCAGATGTTGTTAGAACGTAAAACCCCCATTACAACAAACAAAGAATGTTAGCTAGGTTAGAAGTTCAGGATTGTCGTGACACATCAACTATTACTTGTGTTCCGCGTTCCGCTGGTTCCACAGGGAGGACTGAAGCTGGGAACCAGCAAACACGGAACGTAACTTCCGCTTACATACCGGAAGTAGGTGGTTGGCATCCCTCACAACCCTATCCTTCACTATAGGTCCTATGGTCACTTTACACCTACAACCACATCCCTCCTGGGGCCGTATGCAGGAGTCAGTGTTAGCGAGGCTAAACGGTGTTTGGCGGGAATTCCGGTTTAGCGGCGAAAAATGGCATGCACCAGTCAGTCTTAGGCCTAACACCAAAAGCTTAACCGGTGTTACGTTACCCCTGAAAAATAGGAGGTATAGCGAGTTCATTAGGCCCAAATCTATTCAATGCTGTCATATTTAACAGAATTACATACGCAGTAAGTGAAATTTCATGAAATTAACCCTAAATTCGAAGCAATATTAATGCTGCCGCCACAACGGCGGCGATATTAATGTTTATATTTTCGAATCGACGAACGTAAAGTAAACAAATCGCCGCCGCCGCCAGTATGGAAAGCAACGTCGATGCGGCGGCGGCAGCGATTTGTTTACTTTATCACGCTGGTGCCGACGGATAACAATAACTTCCAGTGGCGCTGCCGGGAACCAGTTACACTCCCTTCATTGACCTAATTATGAGTTCCCGTTTAGCTCTCATCAAAGTGTTAGGCGCCTCTACATACCGAGTGACCTGATTTCCCAATTCGGAGATAGCTAACCGGTGTCAGGCTGTAACACCAAACGGCGCTATCACCGACCCCTGCATATGGCCCCTGATGACCAGACTCGGTACATTTGTTTCTAATGTAGATTGCATTGGATTTATCTTTGCAAATATTTTAATTCGATAAAATGCCACTTCAGATTTGAATATGATGGGATCGTCGAATGAGTTGAGCGTCCGCCTCCCATTTTTGGTAGATCGTGGGATTCGAACCCACCAGGTTCAAACCCAGGCTGAGTCAAAGCGATGAGTTAAGCATTGATACTTGTCGCTACCTAGCATGGTGATTGATATTACTAGGGCAAGGAGCAGTGAAATGACGAAGACCAATTGTCGGCGATTGAAATTTCCCCTGCTTAAAGTTGCATAGTCCGATGGTTTTGAATTTCCATATTTTTTCTGAGGTAAATATTTTAGACCGATCACTACTATCTACTTTACATTAGTTCAAAGTTACTTTTATTTCAATGGTAAACTTTTGAGATATTTTTAGTGCAAACATGGAAAATTAGTATTGGCAAGCTTGCCAAAACTCTGACACCATAGACTTCTGCAGTAACAGGTTCTGTTAAATTGACTCAGTATTGCCTTCTACACAGAAACAAATGCTTAATAAGTGCATCAGTATCTAAGTTAGACATGTAAAATCAAATCTAGATAATTGGTTCGGTTTTGAAAATTTGGTATTTCATCGGACTATGCAGCTTTAATCAACTAATTTACTTTTTCTTTTTTTTTTTAAACACTATCCCCTCCCCCACCTCCCGCCATGTAAGTTGTAATAGTGACCGGCGTTCTGGGTCACAGCCGCTGTGTACTGTCACACGTTGGTACCAGTCCTGTCACCTCATAGGTTGTTAGAACGTAATACCCTCTTTAAACAAACCAAGCTAAGTTAGAAGCTCTGAGAAAAGTGAACTACTTTGTGGAAATGCTGGTTTTGGTGTGTGGCACTTTGACCTCGGAGCCAAGACACGCGTGCGTACACATCGCCCGGTTCAACCCAGTGCTTTGGCAGCCTCCCCAGTTGGCTGGAGTGGGGGGAGACATGGGTGGGAGGTGCTCGCTGGGACAGCAAGCATTAATACATACTTTCCCCGCAGCCAGCTAGGTGTCACCACCCGTCCTGCCCGCCTGACGTTTGGAATGATTATGGCGGCAGGCCTCAAGTCGAAGGACGCCAGCAGCTTTCTCCTCCAGGTGGCGCGAAGAACGGGATGGGAAGATGGGTGCGTGTGTGTCGGGCGGGGGGGGGGGGGGTATCTGTGCGAGGGATGGGGGTAGGGAGGGGATGGGTCAGGAGAGAGGGTTGGGGGGGGGGGGGGTTACTGGGACCGACGCCATATGACAAGACTGGTTGCACGGTGTCAGGATAAAGTGACTGGGACATCAGGTCATGGTGCCGGCAGCCTGATCTCCCAGTGAGGCAGCACTATAACGTCACCATTAGCGTGCACTGTCACAAGTCGGTACTCATCCTGGTATGGTATAGGGTCTTGCTGGGGCGTAAACCTACAGCAACCAACACCTCGTCTGCTAAAGCTGGGAGTGGCACAACCCCCAACTTTCTGCCTGGTAGATCGTGGGATTCGAACCCACCAGGTTCAAACCCAGGCTGAGTCAAAGCGATGAGTCAAGCATTGATACTTGTCGCTACCTAGCATGGTGATTGATATTACTAGGGCAAGGAGCAGTGAAATGACGAAGACCAATTGTCGGCGACTGAAATTTCCCCTGCTTAAAGTTGTTTCGGTTCTCGGCTTCAATCCCATTTCTGAGGAACCAGCGGAACTCTGAACTCTCCACTATTCAGACGACATTCAACTGTCTAGTTAAACCAACAAATCAGCTCTATAAAGTCACCATGAGTGCACACTAGAACAAGTTGGTACCTATCCTGGTATGACCTTAAATGTTGCTAGGATGCAATGCCCCAACAAATAAGAGTAATATTGTTCGATGCAAGAACTTGAAAGGTACATCGGTGTGGGGGTGGGGCGTGGGGTTGGGGGGTGAGAATGTGGCCACGTGATACTCCTTAATATTACACGTGATAACGGTGATTATCGCAATACAGTTATATTATATATATTCATGAAAACCCCATATCCATAAATTACTCCTTAATTCAAAACCAGACACAGATAATTCATTTTTATGGGCTAATTTTACAAACACATATTTTATTAACTCATGCACATTAAATTTTAACAGCAGCTTCGCTGGCGCCAACTCCATTTGTGACATAAGATGATTTTTGCTATTTCCAATAATACAATTGGATTATTAGCTATCATTATGCTATCATCACCAGGTAGTACAACCTGTGGCTTTATCACTTCTAGAGGGTGGTCATTACTTATATGCAGATCATCTTTTATGCAGAACTTATTCATGTCATTACTTATATGCAGGTCGTCTGGCAGATATCAGGTATTAGTTTATCATTTCATTACTTATATGCAGGTCATGCCTATGATTTTACTATCATATGACATATAATGCATTATGCTACAGACTATCAGATATTTTTATGATTTCACTTGAGACAACTTGATAGAAGACATGAGGCAGCAGCTCCGGCAGATCACGGTCACACGTTCAGTTTTCATCTGGCACACACACACACTCGCCACTCATTTCGTTCAGCACTTTTATAACAAGGGTATAGGAGCCATAATCTCTCAGCCTGACAAGCCATAGCGATGGGTGGGAGGGATGGCGAAACTTGTTACTTGCTCAGGTGAACCGTCGACGACGGTGGCCAGTTAAGAACTGGACAAGCCTTGGATCTACTACCGGAAGTTATTTTAGTACGTAGCAACGCGGCCTACGAACGGTATCTATGGTGCTGAAACCATATCAGGCCCGTAGTCAGGGTTTGTGAATTATGCATGTTTCCGGCAACATGGACAATTCAAAACCAGACACAGATAATTCATTTTTATGGGCTAATCAATTTATTACTCAGGCATAATAAATTTTACAGCAGCCTTGTTGTCTACACCTTTGTGAACATATTATTTTTGCTATTTCCAATAATACAATTGGATTATTAGCTATCATTATGCTATCATCACCAGGTAGTACAACCTGTGGCTTTATCACTTCTATAGGGTGGTCATTACTTAGATGCAGATCATCTTTTATGCAGAACTTATTCATGTCATTACTTATATGCAGGTCGTCTGGCAGATATCAGGTATTA
Organism: Branchipolynoe longqiensis; assembly: GCA_030323885.1. Classification (NCBI taxonomy): domain Eukaryota; kingdom Metazoa; phylum Annelida; class Polychaeta; order Phyllodocida; family Polynoidae; genus Branchipolynoe; species Branchipolynoe longqiensis. The sequence continues at coordinate 57,118,874 of CM059191.1, read as the reverse complement.
GTTTATCATTTCATTACTTATATGCCCAGTCATGCCTATTGATTTTACTATCATACTGACATACATAACCGTACATAAAGGGTGACAGGACTTTGAGCTTGATTTTTATGGATTTCACTTGAGACAGACTTGTCTAGAAGACATGAGGCTAGCAGCTCAGGCAGATCACGTCAGCGACGTGTTATTGTTTCATCTGGCACACACACACACTCGCCACTCATTTCGTTCAGCACTTTTATAACAAGGGTATAGGAGCCATAATCTCTCAGCCAAATTTGGGACACGAGAGATAATGGTTCCTCCCCACAACACATGTTTATTCACATATTTAAACACGCTGTCAGACTTCCATCTCCCGACAGCTTTTATTGACTCGATCGGCATTCCCACTTTCGCATATGCCTGAGCTCCCCCGCGCCGTAGACTATGGCAAGTTACTAGCGGCCACCAAGGGAGTCGACATGCTTTCAGTGCAGCTTGCATGCACTTGCTGAAGATCGTCGCTGTTAGAGGATGCCCGTTACGGAGCATGAAGGCTGGGGCGCCCTCATGTGTCACCTTCAGACTGATGTACTTTGCCCATGCATGCACTGGGCAGAAGGCGTGATTCGACCCCGCTGGTATATCAATGCTGTAGGCGTCTTCAAGCCTGTGCGTGGTCTTGGTGGACCTGACTTTGATCGTCAGGTGTGTGTTGTGTGGCTCAATGTCCCTACCGAGCAGCATGTGACCGTCACCGGCCGTCACCTCGGAATAGAACAAATTAGACTGTCTTAACAAACAAAGGTAACCTATTAGCAAAGCAGCAATTAACACCAGTCCATCATCTCCAATTTTTCTGAATTTTAGAATCATCATTTTAATGTGTTTAATTTTCAAGGGAAACGCCCTCTTTACATTACTTTCTTTCAACTTATATATACCAGCTTTAATCAGTGACAGTGCATAGCAATCGAACGATTTCGTGTTACCATTAAATAGCCTTACCCATGACCTTGCCCCACTCATATAATTTCTTACAGCACTCTCAGTATTTAACTTATCATTTAGATGTAAAGTATATAACATTACCGTCTTCAATTTGGGGCGTTTGGGGTTATCTCCAACCTTTTTGCAAAACCCAAGATACTCCCCGAACTGCACCCTTTTATTATGCCAAGTCCCAGTCGATAATCCCGCCGAAAAGTAGACACTTAGCCGTCCCACAAGCGCGCGCATATCTCCTGCAAGTTGATAAAGGCAACAAAAAAATTATCAACTGGCAGAGAGATTATAAAGATAAATCTAAGACATGACCATCATGAGAGACATTAATCTCAGTCAACAACATTTGTCGGCACAACTTTTTGGCCATAATTAGATATTTATTATCAGTAAACAACCTACTGAGGGCATCCGCCAGCACCAGATCTTTACCCGGCTTGTGAATCACCTGGACCGGGCAAGTGAATTCGGCGGCGAACCTCCAAATTTCCCGAGCACAGGCGCACAAGACCGGGTCTTTACCTGCGCCAGAGGATAGCACCTGTTGGGAAGCAACATTATCGGTATTAATGATAATCTGGTATAAATGTGGGTTAACAGGGGATAAATATTTTAGAGCTACAACCAAATTTATTGCTTCCAATTGCGCAATATGGAAGCCTTTTGCAAGAAAAACGGGGGAGTACCTATTAGCATAAAAATGAGTCGAACTGAATGCGCCGCCCCCAAGCAATGAAGAGTCGCACTCGATCACCCACTTCTGAACAGGGACATGTCGAAGTAAAATAAGCCTATTGTGACCTTCTGCGAACCGCAAAAACCATGTAACATCTCTAACTAGGTCTTGTGTGACCAAGACCTTACCGCAAAACGGTGTTCCCCTGAGAAAGTTTAAAATTCTATTCATGAAAATACGTGCTGGAGTAACACATTTAGATATAAACTGCAGACGTCCGACCAGCCGTTGGACGTTCTTCCTAGTAACTAACCGGCCAATGACCCATTTATGGCACTCCAGCAAAATATCCAGTAATTTTCCATCGGGGATACGGACTATCAATTTATGTGAATCTAGCTCATATCCCAGCCATACTAATTTACGGGTAGGTGGAACACATTTTTTAATGGAGAGCTTCAAGCCTAAAACGTTAGTCAGTCGTAAAATATATGAATATGCCTGCTGTGCTTTGTCTAATGAACTTTCGACCCCAACAAAATCATCCAAAAAACATAGTGTAAAGAAACCCATTTTGGTCATTAGATGAACCACGGCGGCCGTAGTCCGGGCACAGGCCATGCTGGACGTCCTGCAGCCAAAGGGCAGTGCTATGTCAAAATACAATTTTTCGTTCACCTTAATACCGAACAATGGCACACTTAAGGGGCAGGTTCTTAATTGCCTGTACGCCCTCGCGAGGTCAATAGACCACATAGAGCAGTCAGGCCCCAATTTGGTGACCTGCTTAGCCAGCGACATAATAGTCGGCAGATTATATTTGTACGGCTCTCCCTGATAAAACCCCTTATTGATACCTGAGTTTACACTACACCCCTTAGGAAAACTAAGATCAACTATAATTCTGCGTTCATCAGTACCTTTTTTGGGGCGGGTCATAATTGGGCTAACCTGTTCCCATGGACAAAATGGGGAGCGATCGAATGGGCCCATCAGCGCGTTGTGGGATAATTCAGTTGCAACATAGTTGTTTATCCAAAAGAGGTCTTCCTTGGAATGAGCATGGTTAATAATAGATGATGTAGGGATACCTTTACCAGTAAAATTCGACGGCCAGCCGAACTCTAAAAAATCTACTAGGTGGACATCTTCATAGTCACCTAATAACCGTCTCCAATTTTTAATGATTAAACCGGAAGGGACAGGCAGTCTAGCAGACAAATAATTCGGAAGACCTGTAACTCGTACTTTATTATAAATAACTGTATAATTTCTGAACAGTGAGTTAGTAATTAACTCCTGAGCAAAGCCTATGGTAGACAGAGTTGGCCACGATTTTAATACGTGTAATTTGTATTTGGATGGCGACGTATCGCAGAAAGCCCGCTTATTTGTATATGCATATTGAGGAACATTAAAATTATCTACTGAGTCTGGCACATCATATTCAATCGAAGCAATTGTAGATCCCAACGTCAACTGAGTATCAACAGAACTGGCAACATGAATTGGTGAAACATCTTCAACAGTTGATAATAATAACTTAACCGGACAGACTATACCAGTGTCTTTCTCCATTTTAGTAACTACACAGTTGGCGGGATCCATCTGGGATCCCTTAGCAATCTCAAAATTGCCAATGTCAGTATTCAGTCCAGTACAGAGTGGTGGATTGGTGTCATCCGAAGTACTAACAGTAAACCACCCCTTATCAGAGTCTTTAACATCAGCAATTGGGACCTCACCGTGAACCACAACATTAGAATATGGGTGAGACCTGTTAGACAACTGACAAGAAGTGGCAGGAGAAATATTAACTATATCAGCGGCTGGGCTGATATTAGGTGACACAGCAGTGTCAGTGTCATTCATTAAACTGGGACGGTTAACTCCACGTGGGGCAGTTCGACCACCCAATGGAAGCACATCACAGTTATGAGCAGGCACTTGACTATCAGTCAGCGACTTAGGATGTCGGCGGACATGCCTAAGACAGGCATTTGTGGAGTCATGACAATGACGTGGCCTGGACCCTGGCGGAGCCATAACCACGGTTGGGGGTGTCCACTGTGCCACCGTACCATCGAGAGCTGTACGTCGCCCCTTATCCCGTCTAGTAGTCTGAGAATTACAGTTAAAAGACCTACCGGCACTATTAAACCAATGGCGCGACTGAGATGAACTATTAATGGAATTAACAGAAAAATTACGCCACGGCTGTTTATGGATGTTAACAACATGTCCTGTAGCGGCTCGCCACGGGGCATTTTTGAACCTGCACCTCTTTTTTGAACCGACAGACGGCGTAGACTGTTTGTCAACAATATTTACACAATTGCTAACGTTAAGGGCCTTTACACCACCGGTAAACTTCTCACCGTCCGGGGCATTAGTTGCTACTAACAATTTTAACTCAGAACTAATGTCGGAAACAGGGATATGGGGCGACAACAGTAATTCAGACGGCCGACATGACACCGGCAAACCAACCGCACCGACCTGGTTAACGCACTGGCCGCCAGAGAGATTTGAAGAATGAAGACTGATGTCGCCATCTGTATTCCCACGGTGGTACTTGTGTAGCTTACGCGGCGATATACGCACTTGCTCACATGAAGTTGCAGCGCTCAGCCCACTGCAATTTAAAAACTTGTTACTTGCTCAGGTGAACCGTCGACGACGGTGGCCAGTTAAGAACTGGACAAGCCTTGGATCTACTACCGGAAGTTATTTTAGTACGTAGCAACGCGGCCTACGAACGGTATCTATGGTGCTGACCATATCAGGCCCGTAGTCAGGGTTTGTGAATTATGCATGTTTCCGGCAACATGGACAATTATATAACAGTATATAATACGTAATAATTATGAATGAGGTGTTTTGTTAATTGTTTTAATTAGAAGGAATCAAAGCTTTGATGATAGGCTTCTGATTCAGTATGGTTATTGTAGTACATGTTTTTAATCTATGGTGGATGTTGCCCATTCACACTTCAAAGTGCCCTCTAGGATATGCCGCCCCCTCTCTGATGTACTGACTCTCCTCTGATGTACCGACCATTCTCTCATGTACCGACCATTCTCTCATGTACCTTTCCGTGCTGGACCGGATGTGGTGGCCGAATCGGTAGAGCGCATGCTTTCCATGCGGAAGGTCGGGAATTTGACTCCAAGTCAAGTCAAACCAATGACTTACAAAATTGATACTTGTCGCTTCCTAGCCTGGTGCTCAGCATTACGAGGATAGGTCATGGACTGTTCAGCTCAGTGTCAGGATAATGTAACTGAGTGGGATATCAGGTCATGGTGCCGGTGGCCTGATCTCCCAGTGGGGTGGCACTATAAAGCCACCATGAGTATGCACTGTCACCCATCATAATATGACCATATATGTTGCCAGGATGTAAAACCCCAAAGACAGATCTTAAGTTATATGAACATTTTCCATCATGAATTGCTATTTCTCTGTCCTTCATGATTCACGTCCTTTAAGGTGAAACTTATATAGTGTAGTTCACAGAAACTTGTATGGTGATGATATGAAGATGTTCTATTCTTGTCAGTTGCCAAGTTACCTGTGCGTGTCGGCACATGGTTCACCGCAGGTGAAACAAAATGCTTGTTCCATGTCCGGGTCTAATCTGTAGGGGACAACTTTAATATTTTGATAAGAGCAATGCACAATTAGAACATTACACTGAAGTTGCATTAGTCCGATGATTTTGTGTTTCTGTCATGTTTCTGAGATAAAATATATTGGATTAATCATTATAGTCTAATTTACCTTAGTTTGAAGAAACTTTTATTTTAAATGGCTAACGTTTGATATATTGGAAGTGCAAACATGTCAAATTAGTTTTGGCAAGCTTGCCAAAACTCTGACACCATAGGCTTCTGCAGTCCTATTAAATTGACTCAGTATTCCCTTCTATACAGAAACCAATGTTTAATAAGTATATCAGTGTCTAGAATCAAATCTAGATAATTATTTTGGTTTTGAGATTTGTATGCTTCATCGCACTATGCAGCTTTAAGTATCTTTGTTTGTTGAGCAACATCTAAGGTACCAACTTGTAGCATTTGTTGTAGTAGGTTGCTTTCGTTTTGGAAAATCACCATTTCCGAACTGTTCTCTTCCCATATTGTTTATTTGCTTTAAAATAATGTCAATATAAATTACCCTTATTAGGATCTAAATTGCAGGCAGCTTAACGTTGGTTTTGCATTTCTGGTTTCTAGATACAAGTTTTTTTTTTTTTTGTTTGTTTGGTACATTAGTTGTTTAAGCGAGGGGAAATTTCAATCGCGGACGATTGGTCTTCTTCATTCCACTGCCCCTTGACCTATCATAATAATGCTGAGCGCCTGGCTAGGAAGCGACATTTTTACGTCATGGGTTTGACTCAACCAGGATCCGAACCCACGATCCCATGATCTACCAACACGGAGACAGACGCTCTAACTCATTCGGCCATCACATCTGGTTAATGATCTTGATCATTGTAATCTGGTTATGCCAAACTTTAGTTTAAAGTAATTTTTAGTTTAAACGGCTGACTTTGGCGATGTTTGAAATGAAAATAACCAAATTAATTTTGACGTCGTTTCTGACACCATAGTCTTTGAGGGGAACATTTCCCCCATCCACATTTGACAAACAACTATTATAACTCAATGACTCGAGACCCACTACCCCTACTTTAGACCCATTACCACCTCTGAATAACTACATCAACCAGCAATGCACACAATATAAACCACTATACATGCACATCATCGCACTATTTAAAGACTAACCGTTATTAAAACCAAATCTAACTGATATACAAACACAGCATATGATTTAACCACTAGTGTACATTACTGCACACTCTATCTTGATGCATATACCTTGCACTATGGTGAGTGCATATGCTGTACACTATGCAGCATAGGCTGCTCCCCACTTTCTTTTAGGTTCAGAATGGGTTGTGCTGCACACAGTGATGCATATACCTTGCACTATGGTGAGTACATATGCTGTACACTATGCAGCATAGGCTGCTCCCCCACTTTCTTTTATGTTCAGAATGGGTTGTGCTGCACACAATGCAACACATTCCACTTCCACTATGTACAGATGAAATGCGACCACTCCGACGGCTGGAAGACCAGTGCCCCGGCGCTGACAAAATATGTATTCAGATGAATAAAAATATTTACCAAAAAAAAAAAAAAAAAACAGGTTCTATTAAATTAATTCAATATTCTCTTCCACGCAGCAACACATGCATACTATCTAAGTTTGAAAACAAAAGGGAAAAAAAGTTGGATATTTAAAATTAAATCTAGATAAGTTGGATATGTAGATGGTTGGTTGTTGGGGTTTTACGTCCTAGCAACGTCTAAGGTTATATCAGGACGGGCGGTATGTAAATATGTAGAATCAAATCTAGATAATTGCTTTTAATATGGAATTTGACACTTTCATTTAAATAAGCATCTTTAAAGAAGATATGTATTTGATCACCCCCCCCCCCCTCCCTCATCTTACAGTTACCATAGTCTCCTTCTTGTACTAGGTCCGGCGATTTGATTAACAATGTTCGGAGAATATTGCTTCAATGCTGACGTGCTCACCGGAAAACATTCGCAATTTAATTTTTTTTTATTGTTCACATGACATGTTTTGTAACTTTTCAATCTGACGTCGGGTGTTGACACAGTAAGTGGCTTATGGTGGTTTCTATTTATAACCACAGCTTACACTGACGTCAGTGCATCGGAAGTAGACAGGGGGGTGGTGGGGCTTGTCACGTGTGTGCAGCAACAGCGACCTGCGCCCAACGTCGGTTGTTACGACACAAACTGCCGCAGTCTGCCATTAGGTGGCGCCACCTAGGGTAGTACTTAAAACTGCATGGCCCGATGAAAGCATCAAACTTTCAAAGCCATGTTCTGGACCAACTGATGATCACCTAGAACATTTGATGATGACCTAGACCATCCAATGATGATCTAAGCCATCTGATGATGACCTAGACTATCCAATGATCTAAGCGATCTGATGATGACCTAGACCATCCAATGATCTAAGCCATCTGATGATCACCCCGATCATCTGATAATGACCTAGACCATTTGATAATCACCCAGGCCAACAAATCATTACCTAAACCATCTCATCATTACCTAGACTATCCAATGATGAGCTTGACCATCTGATTATGACCTAGACCATATGGTAATGACCTAACCCATCTGATGAAGACCTAAGCCATCTGATGATGACCTAGACCATGTGATGATCACCTAGACCATCTAATCATGACCTAATCCATCTGATGATGACTTAAGCCATCTGATGATGACCTAAACCATTTGATAATCATCTTGACAATCCAGTGATAACCTAGGCCATATAATGATGACTTAAGCCATCTGATGATGACCTAGACCATCCTAGGATGATCTAAACAATCTGATGACAACATAGACCATCTGATGATGACCTAGGCCATCTGATAATGACCTAGATCATCTGATGATGACCTAGTCCATCTGATGAGGATCTAGCCCATCTGATGATGAAATAAGCCATCTCATGATGACCTAAGCCATCTAATCAAGGACCTAAGCCATCTAATGCTGACCTAGATAATCCAATGATTACCTAGACCATCTGATGATCATTTAGCCCATCTGATCATCGTCTTGACCATCCAATGATGACCTGGATCACCTAAGCCATCGGATGACCTATGCCATTTGACGATGACCTAGACCATCTGATAATGACCTAGACCAACTGATCATCGTCTAGGCCAACTGGTGATGACCTATGGTAACTGATCATATCCTAGACCATCTGATTATGACCTACGCTATCTGATTATGACCTATATTGATCATTGACCGTGTTTATTTTTGGTTGCTCTTCAGAAGCCCCCCTTTTATAAACACCCGCCTCGCTTACACCCAAAGCGGTGTCCATCAAGTTGCGCTTGCATGTCAGGTTTGCATGATACACGCTGAGCGAGCTGCGCAGTACTCAATGCTAGAGACAGGGCAAACTAACGAGGTGCTGCTCTATGATATGTGCATTGCAGCTCGTACTTTTGAACCAGGTGGCATGTGACTAAGTATGTAGCTAGCCGCCAATTGACGCTATTCCAATAACTTGGGAACTATTTCAATTGTGTAAAGCATTGGGATGTGGTGGCTTTTTTTTGTGTTTCTTTTTAATTGTTGGTCTTTTGTTGTTGTTGTCCCACAATGCTTCTGGGGAATTCATGGTTTCCATAATAAAAAAACCTAAATATAGTGGCATAGGTTATTGTCTGTGACATTGTTATGTGAATGATCGACTTTTACCAGGCGATTTGTATGGGCGTTGTACTCGTTGAGAGCGAAGGGGAAATCATGCTATGTACTAATAAAAAGCTAAGGCTATCAATTGCAGCTTGTCGTGAAGTTGGGCTGTGGTATTAGATAAAAGCATTACTAACGCAATGTATTTCAATCATACTATATTGCCAATTATAGCTCATTTACTCTAGTATAGTAGACACAGATTGCTTCTAAGTAATTGGTTTACACATAGACCTCAATTAGTAATAGAGGATTCATAGACCTACTTGTAATGTGCTAGTGATATTGGACTTTGGATTTGGTCTTGATCTTGAACCTTTGAGTGTTCTGACCATGAAGCTTTGCGTGCTCTGACCTTAAACCTTTGAGTGTTCTGACCTTGGCGTTGACCTTGCAGAACCTGTCTGCATGGAAGAGCAAGATGCGACAGAAGTCTTCATCGACGTACGTCCGGGCAGTTGAGGCGGACGAAATTACAAAGGAGAAGGAAGAGGAGGACTTTGCGTCGAAGAGTCGAAGGAACAAGACCTTTAAGGAGATAATGGCAGAGAAGTAAGTCTGGGTTGGCCTCTTCATTCTGTATGTGCGTTTTTTTAAATCTTGATTTATACTTTTTAGATATGTTATTCTTTAGAATAATGATTTTTGTTTGTTTTTGATGATAGAAGAAAAGTAAGTCAGGATTTATCCTCTTTTAAAAAAAATTTGATTTATACTTTTTAGATATTTTATTCTTTAGAATAAAACACTTTTTGTTCTTAATCATGGCGGAAAAGCAAGCCAGGTTTTGCCTCTTCATTTTGATAGGTGCTTAAAAAAAAAATCTTGATTTATACTTTTTAGATGTTACTCTTTAGAATAATGCATTTTGTTGTTGTTTTGTTTTGTTTGTTTCATTCATTGATTAAACATAGGAAATTTCAATCGCAGACAATTGATCTTCCTCATTCCACTTCTCCTGGCCTTATCCTAGTAATGCTGAACTGCCAAATGGGAAGTGGATGCTGAATTCATTTGATCTGGTTACCCATCACATCGAATCGGCTGCAAGGCCTACAAGCATTATTATGTTATGCCAAGTACACACCTACCGTTTACGATTCGCGCACTAAAACTCGTGACTCGACCCGACCCGCTTAAAACTGAAAACGGGCCGATTCATTTTTCGAATCACGAATCGCAATCGTATGGAAGCAGTTTTAGCCCTAAAAGTGAGTTTTAAGTCATGAATCGCAATCGGTAGGTGTGCTAGGGGAGTGCACACCTCACGACTTTTGGGGAGTTTTTGATCATATACGGTAGGTGGGTGCGGAAAAACGGTAGGTGTGTACCTAGCATTAGTCTGAAGCTGAGACCCAGCACGCCGAGTCGCAGCTAAAGCTTACATGGCACAACTGGTACCACTCCAAGCCCTATCCTTTACTATGGAAATTATACTTTAACCTATTCTGCACCTACAACCACATGCCTCCTCATAACCAAGCTTTGTCGGATTCTTGCTACACATTTGTTTTTAATGTAGATTGCTGTGAATTATCCTAACAAATATTTTACATTAGGTTAAATACCACTTTGTGTTATCATGCTGTATGTGTATTCCCCACCTTCCACCATGTACGCTGTGGCTGTGTCTCAGCCTCAGTCCTTACTGAGGGACCTGCGGTGCTCAGAACACCGGAACTGCGGAAGATTGACCAAAAGTCAGATTTCTACTGGGTTCTTTTTGTATTGGAGGCGATTTAATTTAGTTGTCTATAAAATCTTTTCTTTTGTGCTTTTTTAATTAAATGAATTCATTTTGTCTTTTTAGATCACGACGAAAAAGTGGCAGTTTCAACATATACCCATACGCAGAGGATGAAGGTGCTGGGATGACAAAGGCTGCGGCACCAGAGCCTGCAGTGGTGGTAAAGGAGGTTGCTGCACCGGTTGCAACTGATGATGTTGATGAGTTTGGTTATATTCGGCACAAGAAGCCCGAAGCCACAAAGGACTCCAAGCTGAGTAAGTTGCGAAGCGGCATTTCCACAAACTCAGATACGAATAGCAAACCAAAATCAGACAATAAGTTTTCGAAGTGGAAAACTCTTGAAAAAGAGCAACAAGAGACGACAACGAGAGGGTCATCCACAGGAGCAAAAATCAAAGAGAGTTCAAGGTCAGTGGATGATAAAAGTGACTCAAAGAGCAAGTTCTCACGCTGGAACACGGAGGAGAGCAACAAGTCCACCGACAATGACAATGATCGCACCCCGAAATGGAAGTCCTCGCAAGAGTCGCTGAGTTCGGAGGACAAGTTCAGCAAGTGGCGTCAACGTGAGAAGAGCGGCAACCAAGAGTTCAAGCGTGACTCATCGCCAGCGTTCAAGTCCGAGATCCCAAAGCAGGACCGCTTCAGTCGCTGGCGCCAATCTGAAAAGGCCCAGGATGAGGAGCCGGTTTTCAAACCGGAAGTAACCCGTACCCGACGATCACCTCGAATTCGGGCGGGTGATGCGGAAGAGCATACACCGTGGACACGGACATCTCCAGAGACCGAGCGGAAGCCGGCTGTCTCCTCTTCCAGGTTCTCCAAGAAATCCCAAGAGGAACAGCCGAAGAAAGACATGGAGGATACCACCAACAACCACCAGGACCAGTGGGCGACCACTGAACCCGCACCCAGTCGCGCAGACCGGTGGCGTTCGGCAACCAGCAGCCGGAACAACGAAGCACCATCGTCAGCAGTGGACAATGAGCCGACAAAAGCCAAGACCTCCTCGTGGTCGACGTCCACCGCAAGCAGCCGCTTCAGCAGTAGCAGCAGCAGCCAATCAGCGTCGCGCTCTCAGCCGCCGCAACCGGATGTGGATACGGAGGCGGCCTCTAGCGGGCGGCGTTGGGAGCAACGTGCAGCCGAGCGGGCAGCGGCCAGGCAGCGCTATGGGCCGACGGAGCAGGCGCCTTCCTCCAGTTTCCATGACAACCATGAGGAAGTGACGTCACAGAGGAGTAGCTCACCAGTGTCGGGATATGAGCGGAAGGCGGTCGTGTCCTCCCGAGATGGACAGAACGAGGACAAGGCGGTGAGTGCAAAGCTACCACTTCTTTCTAGCGAGTTGGGTTGGAGGATCTTTGCTGATTTCCTATTGATGTAGTTGCATAAATGTAGCCTTCGCAATAGACAGGTCATCATCGTCAATCCACGGCACACTGACATATACATGAATTATTGATCTTTAACGTTTTCGCTGATTTTCACATTTGTCCGCTACAAAGGCAGTCCCTCATACTATAGGCTTCGGGAATCAGGAACAAGATTACATGTCAGATTTCCGCCTTTTTGATTTTTTTGTTTTATCAGAAGCAATTGAATCTCTAAATAATTAGTATATATATGATGTTTAATATGATATTAACACCTATTGGCAATAGTGATAACAACAGAATTACCTACATATACACATATATTACAGTAAAATCTCTCTAAATCGACCGACCATGGGACTGACTTTAAATGGAGAGAGGGGGTCGGTTTAGAGATTCTTTTTAATTCAAATAAAGCGATCAATATAGGGGAGTGGTCGATGTGTGGAGGTGGTCGTTTAGAGAGGTTTTACTGTAATACATATATTTTAGCTACGTATATTAACTACATATAACAGCTACATATATTCAATTAAATAGTTACTACCCTCACGTTCCTTTTGACCTGCCTATATTTATGAGCAGTGAGTGAGTTATTGAGCTTTACACCCTGGCAACATATGAGGTCATATCAAGTAGAGTACCAACTTGTAACCTGCCTGCACTGACATGCCATTTATGTCCCCTGTTTGTTTGTTTGTTTTGTTGTTGTTTTAAGTCCTAGCAACATCTAAGGTCATAGCAGGACGGGTACCGACTTATGACACTGCGCACTCATGGTGACTTTATAGTGCTGCCCCACTGGGAGACCAGGCCACCAGCACCATGACCTGATATCCCACTCAGTCACATTATCCTGACAATGAGCCGACCAGTCCTTTCCCTATCCTAATAATGCCGAGCGCCTGGCTAGGAAGCGACAGGTATCAATTTTAAAGTCATTGGTTTGACTCCACCCGGGTTCGAACCCACGATCTACTAACACGGAGACGGACGGTCGAACTCATTCGGCCATCCCGCCTGGTCCCTTTATGTCCCACTCAGTCATGTAGTAATTACATTGGCTAACCAATTTCTGCCCTATCCTACTCGTGCCCAGACATAGACAAGTTGTGAAATGTTCCGATACCGAGGTTTTTGGTTCTTGGAGTTTTACGTCCTGACAACATCTAAGGTCATATCAGGAGAGGTCCGGAACTGAGGCACGGCATAAGGAAGGGTTATGGGAACAGTCGGGACGTGGTGGGGAAAGGGTTAAAATAATATAGATAAGGTGAGACGATAAGGACTAAGTTAGAAGGCACTGGGAATGGGTTGGGCTTGTGCAGGGTCTGGGAGCTGTCAATCGAACCTTGTGTAGGGTTATCAATCAATTCTATGTTAACCTCTGCTACCAATAGGAGGACAGCCAGCCAGGACTGACCCAAGTATTACTCTCCAAGCAGATATTATTGTGTACGTACACATGACAAAACTTGTGATTACACACTGTGTTGCCGATGAATATACCCTGTTTATGTATTGACCTCTCAGGCAAGGAGCCGCATAGACAGGTATGCATGGAGAGGGTGATTGCATCAGGGACCCTAGGTAGCGTAATGGTTAGGGAATTACAAGAAGTGTGAATTAATTAACAATGTACTATTTTCTTCAGTTGCTTGATTTTCTAGAAATGTACATGACATTGTTCTAGTTATATTGCTTATTGGCATGTCTTTAATGCGGTGCTAGTTGTGGTAGGAAATAGTGTTTGATGTTTACCTATCTAAGGATGTAGCACTTTGTGATATTACTGGATGCCCGGCCACGTTTTGGACACCAGATAATATGACAAAACTCTCCCCTTCATATCTCTTATCTGTCAGCTCATTTAACCAATAATAAGGAAGAATGAAGACAAGTCACTCAGATAAACAGTGGGGAAGTTGTGCTTTATTAACACTGACTTCTGTCCACCTACCAGTGACCTATCATCCACTCCCCTTACCTTCTAGCCACACAAGATATCATTACCTCTTTAGCCTGTATAGAAAGCAGTGTACACAGCCCATGGGACAGGAGTCCTATGGCTGTGTTACACTCAATTGGAATATATGAATTTAGCCAGCATCAGACAGAGTGTCTGGGGTTCCTGCTCTAGAGTAGGTGTGTCTCACTCAAGAGCCAGGAGTAGAGTGATCTCTCTCCAGGGGGTCTGGAGCAGAGCCTAGAGTTAAGATCTTGGTTTGAGGCTAGTGTGGCTAGAGGGCCAATGGGAAGTGGGTGACTGGGCAGTCCTCAGCCAGCCAATCAGGCACCTCCACAGTCTGGGTGGGTGGCACCCTCCCCAGTAGGGGTGGCTGTCACTCAACCCAGCTGCAGGTGGTGCCCTGTGTGTATATGCAGATTAGGCTGGTGGGCCCACCCAGTGGTCATGTAGGGACAGGTAGCTGCAAACAGTTACAATAGATCTCTGTTAAAATGGTCTTTTCTCCAATTGCACTCTTTATGAATGCATTGAGAAGTATTTCAACACTCATGTACTGTCTCTTATTTAGGAACATCTCTTCATTAATCTTAGGCATCATGTATGAACATATATTTCACATAGCTTATATCATGTCATAATGGGAGTGGGATATTATTACTTTTAGTTTACATAACATCGTCCACACTCCATCGCCCAAGAATAATAATGCTGTCTACCAATATACAATTCTAAACCGAAAATCCGTATATTTTTACAACTTGGTTGAGACTGTACATAATTTAAATGGGATTGAATTTCCTGACATCTGCGCATTAACTAGATAGCTACACAACTGAAAGTCACAAGACTATTACTGTCTGGCAGCGAAAACAAGTCATTAGACTTAGCCGTTATGGGCAACATAAATACACCCATCACCAAAAAAAAAGAAGAAAAAAAAGAAGGAAATGTTTTCAAACATGACAAATCATTTTGGCCTAAAGGTTATGCAGAGTGGTCAGAGACTCTGTCAAAGCAGATTCGTGCACATACAGCTTGCTCACACACACTCTCCAAGCAGATCCACACCCAAACAGCCTGGGCATGCGCACTCTCCAAGTAGAGTCACACCCAAACAACCTGGTCACACACACTCTCCAAGCAGATGCGCAACCATTCAGCATGGTCACCTACTCTCCAGGCAGATTCACGTCCATACAACCTATTCAAGCACTCGCCACTCTCCAAGCAGATTTACTCCTAACAGTCCACATTACTGAAGATGAGACACACCAAATCTCTGCCGAGAGAGTGTGCTTGTGGCCGCTTGCGCCCTCTGTCGATATAATCTCGAACCATGATCAAAGCGCCTGGGCATTAATTATGACCAAACAAGGCTTGTCGTCGTAATTAGCGATGTATTATTAAGTAGCTCATCCCTACCCCATTTCCCTCCTCCCCTACCCATCCGCCTAGTGCCCACTCCCACTGATTTACAGTGGAACCTCTTTATAAAGCGTCCCGATATAACACGGATTCACGACTTGCTATCCGGACCGCACTCCGTCCACACCTCTATCAATCACCTCTCTGCCAGCCCGGCTCCTCCTTGATATGTCTGAAAAGAGTTCCAGGAGGGGGGGGCCCGCCAGCATTTTCACTTTCTACTCTTACTCTGTCCGTGTCTATGGCTCGCTGGATGGTCACCATAGAGCAAATAGGCACGGTCCTTTGACTCAACTCTCCTCATTTCTCTTTCCTAGATTCTGCCCATTTCGATTTCTCCCAGGCACACTTCTTCCCCTGACCAGGGTTGTTGTGTTCTTGGGTGGGGCCCTTCACCTATTACGATTTCTCTGTCTGGTTCTTGTTGCTGGAACGACCGCTGCTCCCACCTTTGCCTGCCTTCCTCAAACCCCTGCTGCTGACCGGATTCAAGTGCTACACTACACTACACACACCTACAGCTCAACTACATGCCGGAACGAAGAGATTCGCTGCCGCCCCACTGTCACTACGTCTTGAAAGATGTCCCCAGCTTTCACAACACTCCCTCTACGAAGTTAAGTCTTCAACCACAGATTGGGCCGATTTATCGGAGCCTCTCTACCCAATGTTGCAGTTCTGCAACCGGTAACCGTCGTAAGGTTACAAACACCCCAATTGATTGACGGATTCAGCTATAACGCGATGATTCATTGGATGCAGAATTCCTTAAAGTTGCAAGGTTCGACGGCGTTTGAATTTTTATTTTATTTTTTAGATAAATATATCAAATTGATCATTATGACCTACTAATCATTAGTCCGAAGTAATTTTGATGAAAAATGGCTAGTTTTGAAGCAATTTGAGCTGAAAGAACCCAACATACTTTTGACAAGCTTTCCAAAAGTCTTCTAGCTATGATGAGTATTGATGTCTCACAATGACCACGTGATGTGGGATGACCTAATTCAAATGTAGCCTGGTATCCTGGTATTTTCACTGATGGTGCCATTGCACATCATTTGTTTGTTGGCATGTGATCTGATGTGGGATGACCTACTGATGTAGTTGTGGTAGGTCATGGGATTCAAACCCATGGGTTTGAAACCTGTTTTAAAGCTGCATGGTCTGATGAAGCATAATTATTATTTGTCAAAATCAAACCACATACTTACATTTGATATTATATTTCAAACTCAGATGGGACAATGTTAGAGTAAAAATTTAAGATACCCACTTTGTCTCTGTGTGTGTCTTTTGTAAATCAGTTGATTAAGCTGGGGAATTTTCAGTCACAGACAATTTGATCGTCCTTGGTTCCCCTTTTCCTAACCCTATCCTAGTAATGCCGAATACCAATGTAGGTAGCGACAAGTATCACCTTTTTAGTCATTGGTTTGACTCGACCAGGGTTCAAACCTGGGGGTATGAATCCTATGACTTACAAAGACTCAGGTGTGGCTGGAGATGGGTGTTCTACTCATTTGGCTACCCTGTTTGGCTTTATAGTACTGCCCAATGGGAGACCAAGCCACCAGCACCATGACTCAATTTCCCACCATTATTAGAATAGGGCAAGGAGCAGTGGAATGAGAAAGATCAACTGTCTGCAATTGAAAATTCCCCTCCTTAATCAACTGATGTACAAAAATCCCCCCACCCCCCAAAAAAACACAGGGTACCTTCAGATTCTCAGTCTACCATTGTTCCATCTGAGTTGGAAAGATAGGATCAAATGTAAGTATGTGGTTTGGCATTCAAAAAAAGAATGTTTCATGCAACTTTAAAACAGTTCAGGTTATGATGCCATCAAACTTCCAGTGGGACATCGAGGAACCTGACTAGGTTACATATGTCACTTGGAATGAGGTCATGGCTAATGAGGTCATTCTAATTGCTTAATGAGTGTTCCTGCGTAATGGCTGTCTCAAAATAGGTGTCCAAGGGGATGAGGTAATAAATTCACTGATTATTCTGTATAGGCTGTCCCCAATCCTTAGCTAATGCACTAGTATCTAAGTTTGATATATAGAACCAAATTTAGAGAAGTGTTTTGGTTTTGAAAATAATACGTTTCATCGGACCATGCAACTTTAATTCAAAGGTATTTGATTTTGCATGACCCCATTTTTTTGTGATGTCTTTTCATGGACCCCCAATGATCGCGTTATAATGGGGTTTCACTGTACTTCACCACGCTGAGCCTACCCCTCCGTTTTCCCCACTTTTCATGGACCCCCAACGATCGCATTATAACAGGGTTTCACTGTACTTCACCACACCGGGCCTACCCCCTCCATCTTCCCCACTTTTCATGGACCCCCAATGATCGCGTTATAATGGGGTTTCACTGTACTTCACCATGCTGGGCCTACCCCTCCATTTTCCCCACTTTTCATGGACCCCCAACGATCACAATATAACAGGGTTTCACTGTACTTCACAACACCGGGCCTACCCCCTCCATCTTCCCCACTTTTCATGGACCCCCAATGATCGCGTTATAATGGGGTTTCACTGTACTTCACCACGCCGGGCCTGCCCCCTCCATCTTCCCCACTTTTCATGGACCCCCAACGATCGCATTATAACAGGGTTTCACTGTACTTCACCACACCGGGCCTACCCCCTCCATCTTCCCCACTTTTCATGACCCCCAATGATCGCGTTATAACGGGGTTCACTGTGCTTCACCATGCCGCCTGCCCCTCCATCTTCCCCCCTTTCATGGACCCCAATGATCGCGTTATAATGGGGTTTAACTGTGCTTCACCATGCCGGGCCTGCCCCCTCTATCTTCCCCACTTTTAATGGACCCCCCAATGATCGCGTTATAATGGGGTTTCACTGTACTTCACCACGCCGGGCCTGCCCCCTCCATCTTCCCCACTTTTCATGGACCCCAACGATCGCGTTATAACGGGGTGTCACTGTACTTCACCACGCCGGGCCTACCCCTCCATCTCCACCACCACCGTGGTGGCACCAGTACTGTGCAGGGTCTCACTGGGGGAGGGCTGATGGAGGAGCTACCTGGAGGAGGGTAATTTACCTGGAAACTCCCCCCACCTCCGCCCCAACGTCTCCGCCCTGTTTGATTTAGAACCACAGCATCGCGTGTTGTTATAGTGGTTGGTTGTTGGAGTTTTACATGTGGCAACACCTAAGGCCATATCAGGACGGATACTGTATTGTGACAGTGCTAACTCATGGCGAGTTTATAGTGCTGCCCCACTGGTATACCAGGCTGCCAGCACCATGACCTGATATTCCGCTCAGTCATATTATCCTGACACCGAACCAACCAGTCCTTGCCCTATTCTAATAATGCCGAGCGCCTGGCCAGGAATGGACGAGTATCAAGTTGGTTTGACTCGATTGGGAATTGAACTGCCGACCTTCCGCACTGGAGGGCTGCGCTCTACCGATTCGGCCACCGCGTCCGGTGCGTGATGTTTGAATTCAAGAGGACACCGAGGATGCTGCCCGAGTTGAGGGTCTGTTGAGGGACTGTTGAGGGCCTGCTGAGGGACTTGAGGGATTGTTGAGGGTCTGCTGAGGGTCTGTTGAGGGACTGCTGACGGTCTGTTGAGGGACCGTCGAGGGTATGTTGAGGGTCTGTTGAGGGACTGTTGAGGGACCATTCAGGGTATGTTGAGGGACTTTTGAGGGACTGCTGAGGATCTGTTAAGGGACTATTGAGGGTCTGCTGAGGGACTGTTGAGGGATTGTCGAAAGTCTGCTGAGGGTATGTTGAGGGACTGCTGATGGTCTGTTGAGGGACTGGTGAGGCTATGTTGAGGGGCTGTTGAGGGACTGCTGAGGGTCTGTTGAGGGACTGTTGAGGGACCGTTGAGGGTCTGCTCAGGGACTGTTGAGGGTCTGCTCAGGGACTGTTGAGGGACTGATGATGGTCTGATGAGGGAATATTGAGGTTCTGTTGAGGGTCTGTTGAGCAACTGTTGAGGGTCTGTTGAGGGTCTGTTGAGGCGGGACTGACCTCATTACCACCTCCTACCTCCGGTTGCCTTGGTGACTGGGCGCGATGAATGCCTGCTGACCCACCTGTCGGGATCTATCTGGGATCTACCTGTCTCCAGCTGCCTGTGTACACTGGCTCCGGTACAGTAGCCCACCATCGGCTGGTAACAGCTTTTAGGGCCGCCTTGGCGCAGTAGCGTGCAGAAGGTGCGACGACCCCCAAACATCCACATCGGGGCATATTTAAAATATCTTCCTTGCTCCCATTTCTCAGTACTAGACGCCATGCTTGAGTTTTAGGGGAATACAATCAAGGAGTTGGTCCCGGGCATCACAAAACCTCTCCATGCCACTGTCCTAGGTAGGGAACCTGCTTCATATTTAAAGTTGCATAGTCCAATAAATGCCCTCAAATTTTCAAAAGCCAAACACTTATCTAGATTTGAACCTACATATCCAAATTAGATACCGGTACACTTATTAAGTATTTGGTGCTGTATAGAAGGGCATACTAAGTCAGTTTAATAGAACCTGTTACTGCTGAATATTACGGTGGTCAGAGTTTTGACAAACATGCCAACATTAATTTGGCATGTTTACACTTCAAATATCTGCAAAGTTAGCAATTTAAAAGCGAACTTATTTCAAAGTAAAGTAAGGAAAGATTATAATGACCAACCAAATATATTTATCTCAGAAAACGAGAGAAACCCAAAACTATTGGACTATGCAGCTTTAACGATATATATATATATATATATATATATGTATATATATATATATCACATGTTTGTTGGCAGTGGCGATGTGAGTAGGTGAGTGATGGTCTGTGTATGTGTGTGTCTGTGTATGTGTGTGTGTGCGTGTGTATGTGTGTGCATGTGTGTGCATGTGTGTGTGTATGTGTGTGCGCGTGTCTGTGTATGTGTCTGTATGTGTGTGTATGAGAGTGTGTGTGTGTGTGTGTGGAGGGAGGAGATGGTAGGGCGGGGATGAGGGTGGTGGGGGTGATTGTATACATACACTATGCTGGAATAGGACTCCATTAAAACGTCGCCTCAGGGCCTGTGTCCAGCTTTTGATAATCCAACCTGTAGGATTTCTCCAAGTAAAGTGCCCGATGCTCATTGTGTAGCTTTGATAACAGACTGGGATCCCCTGAATACTCGATAAGGCAGCAAATAAAGGCTCCCTTCTATGTCGCCCTATCTGCCGCTGAACCCTTTTACTGGCAGTTTTCTTTGAATTGTTCAGCTGGTCCGTCTTCTACTTCAAAGCCAGATGTTCCTTTTGAATTAATACAACGATGTGCATATATCCATTTGCAAAAGTATCTCTTTAGATATTGTATGTGTGTATATATCTAGGCCTACTTATGCATCGCATGTCCTACCTCAAATTAACTTAAATAATATTAGGCTAGATATAATAATAAGCATTGCATATTATCAAACAAAGACATTTATATGAAACATACACAATTTAATTTATAGTATAATCTAGGAGCATAATTTAGCTTATAGTTATAATTTATGTATAATATATGAACCATAGAATATATATATATACTTAGATATATACAATGAAATCCCATTAAAACGCGATTATTGGGGTCCATACAATGTCATCACCAAAACAGCGGGTTCACATTAAATCGGGTTTCAGTTCATTGAATTATCTTTGAATAAAAAAATTCTGGATTCAATGAATCATCGCGTTATATCCGAATTGATGTTAAATCGGGGTGCGTTATAACAGAGTTTCACTGTATTATATATAATATATTATATATATGTGTATATACGCAAACAATCTGATCTAACAGTAACACAGCATACCATTGCTATTGTGTATGTGGTACCAGGTGAATGTGTAACTAATTTTCCGTTCTAATGGACTGTTGTGTAGACTGGAACCCTTGCCTTCCATTGAACATTGGCTCCTGGCTGTGTGCCAGGGCGCTTCCTACAGTAGTGAGCTATATAGTTCAGCTGTAGTTCACGTCGTTATACACGCTGGTATGGCTACTATGTCTATTTGACGAACATGTTTGCCCGGAACCAGGTGCTGATGCCAGTTCTATTATGAGCTGTAGCAGATGTAGCATGTACAGGCAGGAGCATGTACTTGTTCACCACACAAGGCGCTCTCCCAAGTAAGGCTCTCTTTTAATACATAAGGATCTCTTTACCAAGTCAGGCTCTCTTTCCTAAGTAAGGCTCTCCTTTAATAAATAAGGCTCATTCCTAATTCAGAAGTAAGGCTCATTCCTAAGTCAGAATCTTTCCCAAGTCAGGCTCTCTTTCCCAAGTAAGGCTTTCTCTTAATAAATAAGGATATCTTTCCCAAGTAACGTGTTATTTTAATAAGTAAGGCTCTCTTTTCCAAATAAGGCTCTCTTTCCCAAGTAAGGCGCTATTTTAATAAGTAAGGCTGTCTTTCCCAAGTAAGGCTCTCTTTTAATAAGTAAGGCTTTCCCAAGTAATGCTTTCTTTCCCAAGTAAGGCACTATTTTAATAAGTAAGGCTGTCTTTCCCAAGTAAGGCTCTCTTTTAATAAGTAAGGCTTTCCCAAGTCAGGCTCTCTTTCCCAAGTAAGGATCTCTTTCTCTTTCTTTCTCCTAAGTAAAGGGCGCATTCCTTACACGCGGCATGCGGTATGCGAATGCGAAGGCGGCAAAAAATCGAAATGCCTTGAAGTCAATGGACTACATTCCTTACATGCGGTATGCGAATGCGAATGCGTCAACTCGATCGGTCCCTGTAGCGATCGGTGCGGCATGCGGCACGTGGTGTGCGAATAGAAACATCAGTCGCACTTGTCCATTAGTTTTAGATGAGGAGAGGTGACTGAGCATTACGGAACGGTCACACACAAGGGTGCAGAGGGGAAACATATGGTAGTGGTGGTGGTGGGGTTTGGGTCGGTAAAAATGCTACCATAGCCACAAAAATATGACTACTTATCTATAATTTGGTAATTATAAAGGTAGGAACCCCCATGTGATGTACCAAGAGGTACATAGATATAAATGCCATATTAGGTCATATACAGTGCCGTATTGTGTATACTTGTTTATTTTTATTTTTTAAATATAGCCAGTCGTGTGCCGCCTGCTGCATGCCGCGTGTAAGGAATCATGCCATTCGCATACCGCATGCTGCATACCGCATACTGCGTGTAAGGAATGCGCCCTTAAGGCTTTCTCTCTCTCTCAATTTCTCTCTATCTGTCTATATCTCTGTCTCTGTGTATCTTTATCTCAGTCTCTCTTTGTCACTGTCCCTAACTATCGGACATGGTACTGAATCGGTGAGAGCACAATCCTCCTATGCGGAAGGTTCAGAGTTCGGTTTCGGATGAGTCAAACCAATGACTTACGAAATTGAGACTTCTTGCTATACATACCCTGGTGTTCAGCATTACTCGGATATGGCAAGGACTGGTTAGCTGAGCATTAGGATAATGTGATTGAGTGAGAATTTGGGTCATTCTGCCTGTGGCCTGATCTTTCAGTGGGCAGCACTATAAAGTTGTCATGAGTGCGCACTGTTATAAGTCAGTACCCGTCATGATATGTTGTCAGGATGTAAAACCCCAACAAATAAACAAACTGAGTCTTTGTCTCTGCCTCCCTCCCTAGTCTCTGTCTCTAGTCTCTCTAGTCTCTCTAGTGACTCTAGTCTCTCTAGTGTCTCTACTCTCTCCATTAGCTCTCTATTCTCTCTCGTCTCTCTCTAGTGGTCTGGTCTCTTTGAAGTCTACCTCTAGTCTTCCTACAAATACATATCTAAATTGGTTCCCTCACACCACCCCCACATCACCCATACACCACCCCCACACACCCCAGTAAATTGAATCCCGAGCAGACATGCCCGCGGATGTTTCTAGAAGGTAAAACCCCCAGTAAACTTAAGGGTGACATGGGTGGACGGGGGAGTGTCTGGTGAGCGCGGGCACAATGTCCATTGTGTGCAGTGGGCCGGACTGAAGTGCGACCCGCCCTCTGGCGTCAAAACGACGTAGTTAACATGCTCGGACGGAATTAAAGAACAACCTGACACCGCCGTGGGACCTCCGCAAGAGGCATGTGACCACGTGGTGCACACATGCCGTGTGAGCATGCGTGGTGAGCGCAGCGCTGTTTACCACACCACATTCTAAAAGACATGGCCGGTGTGGAGCCGTCGCGAGGATTAAGTCAATTATTTTGTCACCCACCCACCCACAAAAAAAAGAAAAGAAAAAAGAAAGAAACAACAACAAAACACAGACATCCTAAGAAGTTTTGTTTGTTCCGGATGCTAACCAAAATCCTATGGATTTTTGTTGTTACCATTTTTTCCCCCACACAGACAAGGCTGTATGTACCATATGCTGACTAAAATCGTAGTAAGTTTTGTTTGTTGCAAGTTTCTCCACCCGGAGATGGTTGTAATATGTAAAATTTCTCGGGAGTTTTGTTGGTTACCGTACCATATGCTGACCAAAATGTAGGTAAATGTTGTTTATTGCCATTTTCTCCACCCAGACATGGTTGTATGATGTACCATACTCTGACCAAATTCCTAAGAGTTCTGTTTGTCATCATTTTATTCACCCAGACAAGGCCAACATCCTGAGGGTGGGTTGGGGGGGGGGGGCAGCACAATTTCGTTTTAAACTGATTTATGACTAGCAAGCAAGGGTATGAAGATGAATATAGCTGATTATTACATGAACATGTGTCACACGAAATATATGGAATGAACTAGTAGTAGTAGCATAGTAATATAAATCAAAATCCTGACATTGTCACATTCTTTTCTTGTTTGACGTCCAATAGCCGATGATGCAATTCAATGTGCTATAGAGGAGTCGTTAAATAATACAAACTTTTCATTCTTTTCTTAATAATACATTTGTTCAATTCTTTGAAATTCTCAGAGGAGAAGCAGTTGCTCCCCTCCCTCCCCGAATTTGACTCGAACTCTGGACCTTCTGCACGGGAATCCTGCACTCATACCGATTTGGCCACTGCGTCTGGCTAGATCGATTGACACACACTGGACAGTCGGGCACAGCCATGAATCGGACCAAGTCTGGTCTAATCGGCCAGGGTAAAGCTAGGCATAGCTGTACACGCACTAAGGAGTTTGCCCACACCCACACACCTATCCACACACCTCTGTTTTTCCTATAGACACATACAGACTATAGCCCTGTTCACACAGCACAACTTTAGGCCGAACTAGATAAGGTGAACTAGAGGAGGCGAACTAGGCATCCTGTCCACACAAGCAGTACTTGGGGCGGTTTAAGGCGGAAATCGATCTCTGTGCATGAGCAAGTCCATACTAACCAGCGCCAGTTTCGGTTCATCAACATCACCACGAGAGAGTGTGGGTTCGACCTAGATATGTATAGACTGAGTCGTATTGTTTTGGAACGGTCAAAACTTCTGCTGGGCAGTGAAACCCCAAAAATAAATGATGAAAAAAATATCTGTGCACCTCTAGCCGGTTCATAGACCAAATTATATTATATAGTGTGACGTGCTTAATCCGCCTCAAGTAAACCGCTACTGTCCACACAGGCAAGGTGGGCCGACTTAAGTTAGTTCGGTTCCTCTAAACTACCTCGCGAGGTGGTTTAGTTGAAGCGAACTAGATGAGGCGACTCAGGCTTAAGTCGCCTCAGCGTAGTGTCCACACGACCAATTTAAAGCGAACTATAGGAGGCGAACTACTACTCAACTAGTTGAGGCGACTTAACGGGCCAGTGTGAACGGCCCTTATGACACCGTTACTGTGCTTGCAAAAGTATCGTCTGGTGAAGCATTAGAAATCAATCAACATCAGTACACTGTTGAAACGGGTTCAATTTGATACTACTTTCGGCGGATCCTGATTACTAACTACTAGAGGGCAGCACCCTGTAAATGTGCGCCACATCACCTATAAATAATAGGTGATGTGGCGTATATGGGTGCCGTGTCAGCACCAGCATTGGGCTGAGCCCGGGCTGGTTTTAGGTGATGGGTTTTTTTCTTAGCCATTAATTATACACAGCATTTGCATTGGTCTATAGATATTCTTGTGAGGGTAAATAATTTATACAACTGAACAGGTATATTCTTAACGCTGGAGCACTAAATTCTATTCCTTTTATAATTTTGGTTTTGAGTGAGTAACCTAGGTATGGTAGAGAGAGAGGCGGGTGGTGGGGTGATGGGGTGGTGGTGGCGTTTGTTCAGTCATTTGACCAATATGTATGTTCAATGTTTTTAAAATACATATCTGTATACAGTTTAATCCCTTCTTTGTCCGAAAATGGGGAATAACCTATACTGAATGCAATCAGTTTAAAATTGTATGAGTTTCAATGAATAATGACTTACCAATAAGCATGTGTATATGCCCGGGTTTATTAATGCAACAGGGCCGTGTCGTGTGCTGATGACACTCCACCGACCTCAACAAAGAAATGATGCTTATTACGGTTGTGGGGTGATGAAAATAAGAAATATTGCACCTAGAGCAGAATCAGAACCCACACTTTTTGCCATTCTGGGGATAGCATGCTAACCATTACACCACCTAGGCTCCCTGATGCGATCACCCTATATATATGTCATGGGGGTGATGAAAATGGGAAATATTGCGCCTAGAGTGGGACTCGAACCCACATCTCTTTGCATTCCGGGCCAGTGTGCTAACCATTACACCACCTAGGCTCCCTGATATCAACACACTACCCATGCCTACCTGACTATGTGGTTATTTGCCTGAGAGGTCAGTGCACACCACTACACTCGTCCCCCTGGAATTGTAAGTCTTTTAAATCATCATTTAATGCTTACAATTACATATATACAGACAATGCACTTACGCATCCATACACAGGGTAGGTTCAACAATCATACAGCGCGTAGCTTGTACAGGATCCTGGTCACGGCACCAGTGTCATGGGGGTGATGAAAATGGGAAATATTGCACCTAGAGTGGGACTCGAACCCACATCTCTTTGCATTCCGGGCCAGTGTGCTAACCATTACACCACCTAGGCTCCCTGATATCAACACACTACCCATGCCTACCTGACTATGTGGTTATTTGCCTGAGAGGTCAGTGCACACCATTACATATATATATATATATATATATATTTTACCTCGGTATGCCGCCTCTGGCTAGCCGTAGGCTAGGGAGAAGGAAGCACATCCGGGTCCAGCAATTAGCATAAGTGACTCACAACGGGAGGACGTTTGTGAGTTGCTCTATCCTGAATTAGTAGGTAAAGATTGCTGGACCCGGATGTGCTTCCTTCTCCCTCGCCCACGTCTAACCGAGGCTCCTACCTCGGTAAAACAATAGTTATCCATCATCTATACCCAGGTAAGATTCGTCTAACTAATCTATATATATATATATATATATATATATATATATATATATATATATATATATATATATATATGTGCCTCCTTGCCTGAGAGGTCAATGCAGTAGTACCTCACCTGTACCTCCACCCCAATAGCCGATGTTTACTTTTTGTGCTGAGAGGTCGTTAAACAAACAAATGCGGTAGTGCACACGTCCCTGTGTAATTGTAAGTTTGTTTAAATGGTTTACATCCATAAGTCGTTTACAATTACATACATACAGACAATGCACTTATATATTCACATGGTAAGTTCAACAACCATACAACATGTAGCTTGTACAAGGTCCTGGTCATGGCGACCAGTGTTGTGTCTGCATTTAAATGGGGAATATTGCACCTGGAACAGGTTTCAAACTAGATAAAAGATTCACCCTGTACTTGTAGTACACGGGTGAACGACAACATTGTGTAAATACGGGCGAAAATAGCTTTAGTATGGAACAGGAAGTAGAATGCCTGCCTCCAGTATCAAATGGGTACTTATATCGGCACAGAGTTAGTGAAATGGAAGAGAATGCCAAAAGACAAGATGGCGGCATTGGAACACCATCAATTTCATCTTTAAATTCTATGAAACTATTGTTTTATTATATTTTTCAACTCAAAGGTAGCGGGGAAATATGAATATATATATAAAGAATAAGTGTTGCTTCTTAGATTGTGAAATTAGGCTCTCATTTCATTTCCCCGTATTTTCGACTGCTTTATATAGGCTGGTATTCACCCGTGTACTGCGAGTACAGGGTGAATCATTTATCTAGTTTCGAACCAGCTCTTCTTGCCATTCTGGTGCTAGCTATTACACTACCTAGGTTCCATGATGCAATCACCCTATCCACAACTATCTGTTTAATTCGGTCCTTGCCTGAGAGGTCAGTGTAGACTACTACATTACTATAAAGAGAGGTAATAATCTGTTCAGTCAGAAAAGGTGTGATGTGATTTTCCAATATACCGCTTCCCCCATTTTGGCCCGATTTGTCCCCCAAGTCACACTACTGCCTGCCACCACATTGCGACCACGAAAATGGGGTGGTCGCATGTGGTTCAAAGTGGGCGCAAAGTGGGCGCCAACCTCCTCACAACCATTTTGGTCACAAGGAGGTGTAAATTACTTCACTAAAAACCTCCTTGCGACCGAAATGGTCGCCCAGAGATCGGTGACCATTGCTTTGGTCACAAGGAGGTTTCAAGCAGGTGGGTACTTTTGGTCCAAAATGGTCGCAAAGTGGTCGCAATCCGTAGTGTGACTGGGGTTTAGGCTATACACCTCTGTTCTGAATGCCTGCTTTTGTGGAGCATAGCTAACCAGATCAATACTGTACCTTTAACGCACCATAATTAATGTACATGGGTGGATATGGTACTGGTCTGCATCCACACCACTTTGACAAGAAAAACATGTGCAGATTGTTAACAAATAAATATCTCAACAAATATGAATTTATAATTTTGTTTATGAAGCAGTGCCGCATAAACCGATGGGATTGCCAAATGAGTTGAGCGCCTGCTTCCAATGTGACAGATCATGGGATTAAAAAGCACAGATTTCACCCCTGGCCGAGTTAAGCCAATCACTTGAACATTTATAATTGTCGCTCCTAAGCCTTGCGCTCTAGATTACCTAGAGCTATATGTGGGTAATATATGGGAGGAGAGATATGTGTTGGGTGGTGTTGGTAGGGGGGTCTATGTTATGTAGGCAATACAGTGGAGGGATGGGGGGGGGGGGATTCAGAAGTGACATTGTGACATCTCCCCTGTTTGAATAAATAAATATATAGCCATATAAACAAACAGCAGCCCGGTCTCCCAGTGGGGCAGCAGCGCGACGATATCTAAAAATCCACCATGCGTGTGCACTGTCACCAGTCGGTACCCGAGAAAACTGGTTGCAAAGTCAACTGTGGTGCCTTTAACGGCCCCTGCGGTTAAGGGGTTGCTGATGATGATGATGCACCCCAACGATGATGATGCACCCCAACGACCATCGTAGTTAAGGGTGCAAAATAAGGCTAGGAAACCCCCAGTAAGCTGCACCGCAAAGGGGCATGTGATATGTCACGGCCCACCAGCGGGATGCCCAATGGAAGGTAACCATGCCAAAAGTAGCCAGATAACACACCACACAGCTACGTACAAGCCTATGATATGTAAATAGGAGTAGGCTAGTCTAGTAATAAGAGTAGAAAAATAAAAACATATATACCAAGAAAATCCAAAAAAACTAACATAGGCTACTAACCATACCAACCAATTATCTATCTGCTACTGAAATGCAGGCAATCAAATACTGTGTGGTAAGATAACACCAACACTACAACTGGCCAGCATTGAAAACAAGCCTGGGTACCCGGGCTTATATGCTATGGACAGTATAAATACAGCCTCAATAAAAAAATAAATTAAAAAAAGGGATTGATGATGATGATGATAATGATTGTCCTGATTTTATTTACCAAGGTTGTACTCATCCGTGATGCTTTGATGTTGGTAGGACAGAGATCCCCAATGAACACCATTGACAATGTGTACAAAACTACAATGCGTCTCTGCTCTCCTACAGGCCTTCGTGGAGAAGTCGGTGCACATCAACGCCCAGCCAGGACGGTCCAATGGCTTCGGCTTCACCATCAAGGGAGGCAAGGCTGACGGCACGGCCATCACTATTGAGAAGGTCTCTATCGGTAAGTCCAGCCAGCTCCAGCCACTACACCCACTTCACCCACCTCATCCACACATGCATCACCCACCTCACACACATCACCCACTACACCCACCCTCACCCACGTCACCCACGTCACCCACATCACCCACCTTACAAACATCACCCACTACACCCACCCTCGCCCACCTCGCCATCCTCACCCACCTCACCCACCTCACCCACCTCACCCACCTCACCCTCCTCACCCACCTCACCCACCTCACCCTCCTCACCCACCACACCCTCCTCACCCACCTCACCCACCCCACCCTCCTCACCCACCTCACCCCTCACACACCACACCCCCTACCCACCTCACCACCTCACCCACCTCACCCACCTCACCCACCTCACCCACCTCACTTACCTCACCCACCTCACCCATCTCACCCACCTCACCTACCTCACCCACCTCACCCACCTCACCCACCTCACCCACCTCACCCACCTCACACATCTCACACACCTCACTCACCTCACCCGCCTAACCCACCTCACTCACCTCACCCTCCTCACCCTCCTCGCCCACCTCACCCTCCTCACCCACCTCACCCACCTCACCCTCCTCACCCGCCTGACCCTCCTCACCCACCTCACCCTCCTCACCCACCTCACCCTCCTCACCCACCAGACCTACCTCACCCGCCTCACCCTCCTCACTCACCCCACCCACCTCACCCTCCTCACCCTCCTCACACACATCACCCACTTCACCCACCCTCGCCCACCTCACCCACCTCACCCACCTCACTCACCTCACTCCCCTCACCTCACTCACCCCACCCACCTCACCCTCCTCACCCACCTCACACACATCACCCACTTTACCCACCCTCGCCCACCTCGCCATTCTCACCCACCTCACCCATCCCACCCACCGTATAAAATCACAGTTGCATATGAATTAAATGGACACACTAGTGTAGTGGCAAGACGATAGGCGGCGTTGTAAATCGGTTAATGAATGCAACACTCCCATAAGAGCGCTTAGATATTGGACCTCACTTGCCAAGCATATACTGGTTATACTATGCTTGGAGTTGGAGAGTATTTTCGAGTCCATATTGAACTAATATGCTTGTATATACACATATATGTATTTATATGAATAAGTTCTGGTAGCCAAGCTTCATCCCCTCCAACCACCCACTCACCATCGATACCGTTGCGCCCCCTGCATGTTCCCACCCTCATTAACCGCTCGTGGCGCCACCTGTAGGAAGTCCCGCCGACGTGTGCGAACTTCTCGTTGGCGACGAGATCGTGTCGATTGACGGCGTCGAGGCGGGACGCCACTACAAAGAGTCGGTGATGCACGTCATCGAGCAGGCGGTGCAGTCGGGACAACTCGATCTGCGCATCCGGCGGAGCGCAGACACAGGTCGGTGGGCAGGTGCCTCACGATTTGGTGGAAGATCTCGCTAAAATTTGTAGCAAAATAATCCCAATCTCTCAATTTTTCCCGCTTTTATTTTGTCCCGTCAGGAAATCGTTTTAGCTTGTTAAAAATAATAATTTAATGCAAATTTGGGTGGGGGGTCAAAATGAACCGAAATGCATCATTTCGTATCACTTTTTTCCCTAGAATGGCAGACCCCTCGCCCCTCCCAGTGGGACATACACCATGCACCAGAATGCACTATTTTGTGTCACTTTTTTTCTCTTCAAAATTGGCAGACCCCCCCCCCCCCCTCCCCAAACCCACGCTCTTTCGGCCACACTATTTCTCCTATTTACTATTTGTGTATTAGGGAGATCTCCCTCCTCATACTTTCATCTACTTAGCACCTCTGTGACTGTCTCATTTCAGTGGTGTGGCACTAGAAATAAGGATGAGAAATTAAATATTTACGGCGAATTTCTTAAGCAAAGAAGAAAAAAAGATTCTTGGTATTATATAGTCATTTCTTCCCTTGTATGCTTTAACACTGTAAGAGCATCGCCGAAAATTGGCTGGAAGCCAGATTTGTAGGTTTTTAGGTGTTTTCTTTTGTTGGTGTGATGTTGTTGGAGCCAACTCTTATTCCTCTAGATCACATCAAGACTGGTATGAAACTGGGTAGGATGGCCGACTGGGTAGAACCCTCGTTTCTCCGTGCCCATGTAGGACTCAATTCATGGCAGAGTCAAGTGAAAGACTTATACTTTTCCGCTAACTAGCCTGGCGTTCAGTATTAATAGGATAGGGCAAGGACTGGTTAGCACAGTATCAGGATAACATGACTGAGAGGGATATCGGGTCATGGTGCCAGTGGTCTGGTCTCTCAGTGGAGCAGCACTATAAAATCATCATGAGTGTGCACTGACACAAGTCGGTACCCATCTTGATATGACCTTAGATGTTGGTAGGATGTAAAACAACAACAAAGAAACACTACCTCCCACCTACTCCACCATGCATGAGCCGTACTAAACCTTAATGTTCTGTTCATTCTACTTACTTCAGGGCCTCCTTGTTAACCAATTGAAAACCCCACTTGCGTTGATAAATCCCCAACGCCAAATTGCTTGTACATTCATGCAAGCCCCGTCTCTTTATTTTTATTCCTAAAAATAATTCCTTCCTATAATTAAAGTTGGATAATTCAATGGTTTAGACTTTGTGCCATTTTTTATAAGATTAATATAATTAGCTTTGTCGTTATGATTTACCTCACTTTAGTTTGAAGTAACTCTGACTATACTGTATATGGTTATCGCGTCAATCACTAGTTTTTATAGGTTTTGGTTATTTGAATTGAAATGGTGTAGAATTATAGTTTAGGCTCATTAGGCATCATACTATTTCTAAATACATCTATTTAAATGTATTGAATTCTCATAAAGAAATGTCATTAAAGTTGCATAGTCCGATGGTTTTGAGTTTCTGTTATTTTCTTTAAATGAATATATTATGTTTATTGTTATAATCCATGTTACTTTAGTTTGAAGCGCCTTTTATTTTAAATTGCTAACTTATAAAACATGCAAGCATGCATAATTAATTTTGGCAAGCACATAAAAAAACCGACACCACAGGCTGCAACAGTAATGGGTTTAAAGCAGCATAGTCCGATGAAAACATCAAATTTTCAAAATCAAAACAATTATCTAGATTTGATTCTATATATCTAACTTAGATGCTGGTGCACTTATTAAACATTTGTTGCCTCATAGAAGGGAACACTGGGGCAATTTATATAACCTGTTACTGCAGAATCCTATGGTGTCAGAGTTTTGGTGTGCTTGCCAAAATTAATGTTGCCAGTTTGCCAAAATTAATGTTGCCAGTTTGCACTTCGAATATCTCAAATGTTAGCCATTTAAAATCCAAGTTACTTTAACCTAAAGAAAGGTACATAATAACGATCAAGCTAATATATTTATCTCAGAAAATGACAGAAACTCAAAACCATCGGACTATGCAACTTTAATTAAGTGTTCCCTTCTATGCAGCAGTACATGCTTAATAAGTGCACCAGTATCTAAGTTAAAGGTGTACAATCAAATCTAATAATTGTTTCGCTTTTGAAAATGTGTTGTTTTAATCGGATTATGCACGTTTAATAAAGGGAGGAATAATAGCCCGATAGTTTTACGGTAATTTTCCTTGTAAATTAGGAGATGTGGCAGAGCCCAGTTGGGTTTGAATACAGAGGGGGGCGAAGGAGTGTCAGGCTGCTGCTATGCGTTATTTCTATATAGTCTTCACTACAGTCTTTCAAGCTAATACTGCTATAAACTCCTCATTCAGTCTTCTTCTTTTTCTTTTTTTCTGCTTCTTTTTTTGGTGCTGATTCCAATGGTATCGTATGCGTTGCTTACAGATAGCATTCATTTGGCATGGACAACAATGCCGTGCCTGGAATGGTAGACATTCTTGGCACGGTGCCAATGTTGTGGATAATGTAGCATAGCATATATTCTTAACCCATACTCATTCTTCGATAAGACGGTATCCTCAGCTTGGAGCTACAGGATTGTACTACATAATATTCTATAGCAAGTTCTGTTGTTTAAAAAAAATCTATTTTTAATTATCCAAAATTCTAGCGCGAACTAATTTTACCATGATGGTGATTGAGATAAAATATATAATATAATAGTTTCCAAATGAGAATGTATTTCATTCTTCATTATTATAATAGGTTGATTATAGATTATGTAAATAGGTTATTGCAAAATGTTTAGGTTTTTCCTAACAGCACATGGCTACTGCGTGTGGGTTTTTTGTTTTTTTTCTTTGTTTAGCTTAGCCAATCACTAATATATTTATCTCACAACCATCGGACTATACAACTTTAGCATTTTCGGTTTCTGTTATCCAAAAGGCCTAATGTTTGAAAGTTAAAGTAATTTAATGCACCATTTATTTCCCTAACATCAACCATCTATTTGAAGTGCAAGCATGCAAAATTTATTATGGCAAGCACACCAAAACTCTGACACCATAGGCACCAGCAATAATGGGTTGCTTAAATTAATTCAGTGTTCCCTTCTATAGAGCAATAATGTGCATCGACTGAGGTACAGCCGAGGTCGATGCACAGCAAGAGGTCCTCGGGTCTCAAACCCCATATCTGGGTATTACTCTACATGTGTTCAACCATTATATTTAGTAATTTTAACCCCATTATGTTTGAGAGTGTCTTTAGGGAATACTGTGTTACGTGTGACGGGGAAGAAGAGTTGCATTAAATTAATTAATTTTAAATACTGTATTGTATTAATTAAACAAGGAAGTATTTTTCTTGCTCAGGCGCTGATGGTGATTTCGAAGAGGATGACAGCTTTGATGATAGCTCACGTTCCAGAGATAGAGAGATAGCGGCAAGGGCACCGCCCACACAGGTCAGTGCGTGCATAGATTATGAAGGCCAGGTCAGCCTGTGTGTGTGTGTACATCATGACTGCATTACAGTGTTGGCAACTCTCACGAAATTCCTGTGCGAGTCACGGAAATTGAAGGTTCTGCTCAGTCACTTCACGAGTCGCGGATTGACCCCAAAATCCCACCAATTTCTGTACTTTGGTAAAATTGGGGAGTCTATAAAAGAAACCCAGGATAATTTCCAATGCGAATCCATAAAAGAAACCACGGAAAAATCCCAACGTGATGTGGCTCCAGCCAACATCGCTCTCCGTTCGGCAACGGGCGGCAAAAAAGATGTGATGTGGCTCCAGCCATCATCGCTCTCCGTTCGGCAACGGGCGGCATGTAGAACAAAGGAATGGCGTCTTGTTCTATCGATGTTGGACTATACTATTAAAATATAAGCCTTTAACCAGTTGGAAATGCCGTCGAATAGCCCTTTTAAAGCCATTTAAAAGAAATCTGGGAACCAGGCCCCCAGACCACCCTTGCAATCTCACGGCTGCCACCACTCAGGTTCCACACCTACAAAATCTCAAGGATTCTCAGTACCTTCAGATTGGCAACACTGGCATTATGACCGCACTATGACTGCATTATAACTGCATTTTGACTGCACTATGACTATATTATGACTGACCTATGACTGCCCTAGTTGAGTGCGTTGCCTGCAGTGCCTGGAGGATCAGGTGACCTGGCGCGCGTCCGCATGACCTGATTATTGGAATGCTTTGACGCTGACCTTTC
This sequence comes from Branchipolynoe longqiensis, assembly GCA_030323885.1. Classification (NCBI taxonomy): domain Eukaryota; kingdom Metazoa; phylum Annelida; class Polychaeta; order Phyllodocida; family Polynoidae; genus Branchipolynoe; species Branchipolynoe longqiensis. Next base: position 57,083,594 of record CM059191.1, on the reverse strand, counting down.
ACCATCACCGAGCCAGTAAAGTGGCATGGTCTCGCGGTGCCGTGCCAGTCGCCAATCTGTCAATCAGAGTAGGGCCTACTGACCCGATCCCACACCTTGACCCTTCTAGTTCTAGGTTCTCCCTGGCTGGCCCGTCTTAACAAAACGACGGACCCAGACTTCATAGAGAACCCATGGCATCGTCTGACAACTGGACGGGTTGGACAGATTGGTAAAAGTGCTGGCTCGCTGGTTTCCAGTGCCGGAGGTTATTGGTTTGAAATCCCAACCGAGCCAAACCAATGACTTCCCGAAAGTTGATACTTGTCGCTTCCTAGCCTTACGCTTGGCATTAATAGGATAGGATAAGGACTGGTTTGCTTAGTGTCAAGATAATGTGACTGAGTAGGACATCGGGTCATTGTGCCAGCGGTCTGGTTTCCCAGTGGGGGCAGCACTATAAAATCGCCATGAGTGTGCACTCCCACAAGTCCTGATATGACCTTAGATGTTGCCACGACGTAAAACTACAGCAACCACCCAACAGTAAGTGTCTGATTGGTTGCTGGATAATGGGAAGGACTATGAATGTCAACACTAGAGGCAGCACCATGTAGCGTCCTGTAGTAGGACAGCTCTCCAAAATAAGGGTTGGGGTGCAGGGCCGTAGCTAGAAACTTTTCATTTGAATTCCGAATACATTTTTACAGATGAGTGCCAAAGGTATGAGGCACTAAGGAAGTCTGGGGGTATACCCTCAGGACACTTTTAAATCTAAATACTCTGAAATGCCATTTCCGGCCATTTCCGGGAGGTTACATACTGGTGCTTGAGGTGGAGGGGGAACAACTGCACCCCCCTTTTCCCATCTCGCTACGGCCCTGGGATGGGAAAGGATCTTAATTGACAATGGATCAGTTCTTCCTGTCGCCAACAGTCCAGCCTTTGAAAGCGCTGTTGTGGTGGTTTCTCTGAAGCAGCCTGCCACCTGGTGTCTGGTAGCTGTACTAGAATGGTAGGTTAACCAATACTACGATGGTGCTCTGGTCCAGGTTGTACATGAGTCCGGTGTCTACCGCCATTTTGGAACACCTTCCATGCCTTGCTAAGCTTGTAACTAGGCTAACTTAAATAAGTAGGTGACGGTGTCAAGACTGGTAGTGCTGATTACTAGTGATGTTTCAAACCACTAAGAGGAAGCACCTTACAAGGTACAGTCTAAGCATCAGTAAATTCCCCCTTGATGCGTCTCCAGTGCAGCATTTTGACCAAACAAAATTGGTCTTCATAATAGCCATGCGCAACATCTTACAAATGAGAAATAAAAAGATGTTTAGAATTATTACAGCCATGCGATTATGGTAACCGCATGATTCTTTCAGCTGCATGGTTATGACAGCCATGTGATTAATGCAACCACATGATTCTTTCATCTGCATGGCTATGACAGCCATGTGGTTATGGTAGCCACGTGATTCTTTCAGGTGCATGGTTATCACAGTCACATGATTATGGCAGCCATGTGATTCGTTCAGCTGCATGGCTATGACAGCCCTGTGGTTATAGCAACCACATGATTTTTTTCAGTTGCATGTCTATGACAGCCACATGATTCTTTCAGCTGCATGGTTATCACAGCCACATGATTATGGCAGCCACATGATTCTTTCATCTGCATGGTTATCACAGCCACGTGATTATGGCCACCGCATGATTCTCTCAGCTGCATAGTTATCACATCCACGTGATTATGGCAGCCACATGATTCTTTCATCTGCATGGTTATCACAGCCATGTGATTATGGCAGCCACGAGAATCTTTCAGCTGCATAGTTATCACAGCCACATGATTATGGCAGCCACGTTATTCTTTCAGCTGCATGGCTATGACAGCCCTGTGATTATGGCAACCACGTGATAAGCACAGTCATCTGATTATGGTGAAACATGATTCTTTCAGCTGCATGGTTATGAATATCAGTCACATGATTATCACAACTACATGATTCTAGTAACCCAACGATTCTCACAACCACCTGATTATCACAACCACCTGCATAACACAACCACATGATTCTCACAACCACGTGATTATCACAACCACGTGATTATCACAACCACATGATTATCACAACCACGTGATCCTCATAGCTACGTGATTCTCACAGCCACGTGATCTACGCACCCGCGTGACTCTCAGCCAACTGCTCTCTGAATTCCGCTTCCATCATTGCACATCTTCCCCCTTTAATTATGCTACAAGTAAACAATTATGCACATAATAGTAACAACTGCTTTATATAAGTAGACATTTCAGGTCGACTACTTCTCTACTTACGCTGGAGTGTTAATATTTTACTCTGGCGACTATCGCTCTAGATCAGGTAATTTAAAAACTAACCATGCGTCTAATATTAGAAATGCCGCAAGTGTTGCTTTATTTCTAACTGTAGGCAGCTTGTTAACTCTGCACTTTTTGCTTGTTATGCATTGATTCCGCCGATGTGAAACATCTCTCTGGTGATTTAAGTTAATTGAAAATAGTGTACTCTTTCATCAGCAGTTTGTGGTATTTTCTTAGCGCTCATTCTCCTTGAAGAACTTGGGAGCCAATCATTGATTTAAGGAGCAGATGATTCAGTGTCGTTTGATCTGAGATCCACAGACACCGATATTAAAAATCACAAGCAAACAAATTAGTAATGGTAATAATTAGTTCAATATGGAAATATATCACCAATTTGTTTTGTTTTTAATTAAGTGATTTATTCGTAACATGAATACAGAAAGTATTTCTTAGAACACGTTGTTAGCTTTAGGTGTGGGAGTAAGTACTTTCCCTCGCGTATTGTAAAAATTCACCACTTTGACTGCAATCTCTTTGACTTCCAAAATCGTTCATAAATGTTAGGGTGACATCTTTTGCCTCATTACGGCGATATCTTTTGCCTCCAAAACCGTTCAAATGGATGCCGTTTACGTCAAATATCAGCCAAATTCGTGACTTTGACCTCAATAATAATTATTATTAGATGTTTTTGTTTATCTAAAAAGATTAACACAGAGATGTTTCATGTATTTGCCGATTAAACTCACGTTAGCTCCCTCTCGACACTCCCCATCGCCTTCCCAACCCACTCTCCTTCCCCTTCCCCTTCCCCTTCCCCTTCCCCTTCCCTCCCATCCCTCTCCCCTCTCTCCTCCCCCCCCCCTCCCGTCCCCTCCCCTCCACTCCACTCCCCTCCCCATCCCCTCCTCTCCTCTCCTCTCCTCTCCTCTTCTATTCTCCCCTCCCATCCCTTCCCCTCCCCCCTCTCCCCTCCCCATCCCGATCCCCTCCTCTCCTCTCCTCTCCTCTCCTCTCCTATCCTCTCGTCTCCTCTCCTATCCTCCCCTCTCCTATCATATCCTCTCATCTCCTCTTCTATTCTCCCTTCCCTCCCTCCCTCTCCACCCTTCCCCCCGTTTCTCCCTCCCCGTTCCCTCTTCGTCTCCTCTCGCTCTCCTCTCCCTCCCCTCTCCCTCCCACCTCCCTTCCCTTCCCTTCTCGCCCCCTCCAATTACCCTCCCACCCCCTCCATCTCCTCCGTCCCCGTCCCGTCACTTCCCATTCCCCCTCCCCTTCACACTTTCACTCCCTTCCCACCCTCCTCCCACCTCATATATCTCCCCCTTCCCGCTACCCAATTCCCCGTCCCTATCTCTTCCACCTCCGCCCCCACTCTCCTACTTCCCCCTCCCACCCCCTCTCCTACACACCCCCTTTCCCACCCACACCCCCTTCCTCCACCCGTACATAACGCATGGCTCCCTGGGTACCTAACACTGCGCGTCGTGTCGCCGTTCCTCACCAGGCGGCGCCACCGTCGTCGTGGGGCGAGGAGAGCGACACATTCGACTCGGATGACGAGGCGCTGGAGGAGCGGATCATGGAGCAGCTGGCGGCAGAGGCAGAGGCGGAGGCGGCGGCAGAGGCGGAGGCGGACCGCCTCCACGAGCTCACCCTCAACGAGGAGGACCTGGCCCGCCAGGTCAGCAGCAGAACGAGGAGTCCCGGCGGCACACCCAGTGGGGAGCTATGGGAGGGGGGGAGAGGGAGGGGGGAATGGCGGGACGGGGGAGGGGGGAGAGGGAGGGAAGGGGAGGGGGAGAGCGAAGGAAAGGGAGAGAGAGGGGAGAGGTGCGGGAGATGAGGAGGAAGAGGGGGAAGAGGGTGCTATCCTTATATAAAAGCTAGGAGAAGGATTTCTTTGTTTGTCATTAATGTACAGGTTGCAAATTAATATTTATGTACTTAATTTCACTCATAGTGACTCAGAGCTTCTATTTGTAGATATATATATGTAGAGAGAGAGATCATTAAATATATAATTTAGATGACACTTTTTAAGTTTGGGCTAGACTTAGATCATTAACTAAGAATTTGGATTGGAGACTCTACTGGTAGAGTATCCGATTGGAGACTATACAGGTAGAATCACCGATCGGAGACTCTACCAGTAGAGTCTCTGATCGGTGTTTCTGCTTGTAGAATCTGCAATTGGGTTCCGGTGGGGTAAAGGGAAAGTTGAAGGGGGGGGGGGGGGGTTGTGCGTGCATAATGGTAAAGGCTCGTAGTTTAGTCTAAGAAGTGAATATGTGTGGTGATGTTCTCTAGCTTCCATCTCTGCATATTACAAACCGTTACCTGGTATTCCCGAATCCCCGTTTGATTGTTTACGCCGCATGCTTTTGTTGCATACCTTTTTTGTTTTCCTTTTATTTTAATAGTTTCCCACTATTTAGGAATTAGTAAATAACGCATCCATTAGCATTGTTAATACTGCACTTCTAACACTGCTATAACACATCGCCACCACATATGTGCTTGTCACACTACAATCACCCGTTCCCGCCAGAGTCATGTAGTCATTGATAATATATAACAGCTACTGCAGACCAAGCTGCGGTTATTGCAATATTAAGAAATGTGATGTAGAACCAGAAAATCTCCCAGTCATATACATATGCACATAGATACATATGTACGTGTATATATAATTATATACTTGTATACATACATATATATATACATAATTATATATATATGTATACATGTATACATATGTCCATATATACATATGTACATATATATATGGACATATGTATATAGGAACATGTATACACATACATATATATGTATATATGGACATATATACATATATACAAACTAATATACATATGTAAATGTCTGCTAAAATTCGTGGCGAATAAATTAACCCGGCGCGTTCGAAACCCTCGGAAGTGACCAGTTGGTGGAGTCAAACCACTGACCCACAGCAAATGGTAGATGAATATATAACGTAAATAAATAATAATAATATCTAAGGACAGGACCGCCAATTTATATTCATATAATAACTTATATAGCAAATATATATGTATGCATATATGCACATCTAAATGTATATATATATATATCTCCTCGGCCCTACTCTTCCCACAGTTATCGGCTGTAGGAGCCTAAACTAAGTCATCGACTGGTTTAACCTACACCAACCTCAGGTCCGCTAGTGGCACTAGCTGTCCATGGAAACGTCAAACAGTCGCTCAACCTACATTCACTTTACCACTGAAAATTGGTGGGGACGGAGTTCTCCCACCCATATACATAAATATGCTCTTTTCTATTGAGGGAGGGGGCTATTTAAAAAATAATCATGTCATTAGGATCCTGATATTTTACCTACAGGAAAGCTTGCAGGATGATGATGAACTAGATGGCAGCGAGGAGGAGGAGCAGGAGGCGGAGGAGGAGGGGACCCAGTGGGGACGAAGGGAAGAGTCGACACATGGGCGGTATGTGGAAGAGTTGACCACTCAGAGGCAGATGGAAGAATCCAGCATACGAAGGCGGCCGGAAGAGCCAAGTGCACGAAGGCGGCCAGAAGAGCCGAGCGTACGAAGGCGGCCAGAAGAACCGAGTGCACGAAGGCGGCCGGAAGAACCGAGCACACGAAGGCGGAGAGAAGCACCGAACCAGTGGGGAGAGAACGAAGACACCACTCAGTCAGGGCAGAGAGCAGCGGAGTCAGATGGAAGCAAGAGTGAAGAGCAGTGGGGGCAAAGAGAGGAGCCGACACAGCCCGGCCGGAAGGAAGAGCCAAACCAATGGGTTCGGAGCGAAGAGCCAGCAGAGCGGGGCCGAAGGGAGGAGGCAGCCGGGTGGGCACAGCATGAAGAACCCGAAGAGAAGCAGGAGGAGGAAGCTAAGGCGGAGCAAATGACCGAGCCCCGGGACTCCCCGCCGCCTATCCCGTCCGAGCCTCCACCGGCTCCCAACTGGAACACCTTCCCAGAAGCCACCGCACCGGAAGATGACTTCGCTGATGTCCTTCCAGACGTTGCTGCCACCAGCGCACAAAACCTGGTATGTACTGGATGTTGCCGCCAGGGGGCAGCTTGTTGGTTCATGTGTCTCATTCCGCCATTTTGTCACTAGTGCTTGCGACCATTTTACAACTACTTTGCGACCAGCCGGCAACCTCCTTGTGACCAAAGTAAAAAAAAGGCAGGAAAACCAATGGTCAGCGACTTGTCACAAGCACTGAAAATTGTCGGTGACTGTTTTGTTCACAAGGAGGTTTTTGGTGCAGCATTTGCAAGCTCCTTGCAACCAAAATAGTTGCCCAGATCGGTTACTGACTGATGATCACCGACTGATCGCCAACCGGTCGTCAATCCCTTTGCGATCGCCCTTTTTTGATGGTCCGCAAAGTGTTCGCAAGCAATCGCAAGCATAGTGTGACTGGGGTATAATGGGTGCGGTAGCTACCGCCATTTTGGAAAGCAATCGATTTAAATTGCTGGGTAAAGATATTTAATGCGTGTGTGGGGTTAGGGGGTGGGTAGAGGGGTCCCCAAATTGTCCACATCGTTTACAAGAATAAAATGCCACCATGGATCATCATGAATGGCACTAGTGTGGGTTCGAATTCCATTCTAGACGCAATATTTCCCATTTGCTAAATAAAAATATATTAGTTAAATAGCCCAATGCCAATAGTTTGATAGAAGTTAACTTAGTGATGTTTCAGTGCACCTGACAATGGTACTGTAGTAAATAACCGAACATATGTAGCATTTCCTGGATTGCAAGTTGTTATTTTGGTGGAATAAAAGTACTACTTGGATAGGCGACCTGCTTCCATTGTGGCAAGTTGTGGGGTTCAAACCTTGGCTAGGTCAAACCAATGACTTAGAAATGTATACTTGTTGCTACCTACGCTGGTGCTCAGCATTACTAGGATAGGGTAAGGAGCAGTGGAAGGAAGAAGTCTAATTGGCTGTGATTGAAATGTCACATACTTAATCAACGAATATAACAACCACAAAGGACCGAAAAACATTGTATTTTCTTTTACAGTTCCATAGTCAGATAAAAGCATCAAATTTTCGAAAGCAAAACCATTAGCTAGATTTTACCCTACATAAAAGTATGTAACTTGGATACTTGAACACTTATTAAGTATATGTTGCTCCATATAATGGTGTATTAAGTCAATTTAATAGAACTTGTTATGGGTTCATAGTTTTGACAAACACGCCAAAATTAATTGTGCTTGTTTGCACTTCAATTATCATTAGTCATTTAAAATTAAAGTTACCTCAAACTAAAGCAAGGTAGATTATAACAATCACTGTAATATATTTATCTCAGAAAATGACAGAAACTCAAAACCATCGGACAATGCAATATTATAACCATTTCTTGCGCCTCTTTCTCCAACAGATGCTGGCGCCACTCGGTGGTTCAAGGGAGAACCTCAGCAGACGACAATCGACAGCGCTTGAGCAGCTTGAGTCGTCGCGCCGGATGAAGATAACCGCTCTGCGCAGGCGCTCTGAGTACCTGGGCGTCAAGATGGAGGACATGGAGGAGTACGGGAAGCTGCAGGACGGTGAGTACACACTGTGCTGCCACCTGGCGGAGTTCTGTAGTTCATGTTGCACTGTGGTTAGTTCATGTCATTACCGCTACTTGCTAAAGTGGCACTGCAAGTGTGAGTTACTACAGTTTTTCTCTTCGGAGGTCATCTAGAGGTTTCAACTTTTTTCCAATCCTGCAAGTGATGGATACTGATCAATATGGCTAAGGTTTGAAAGCTAAGTTCATTTAATAATTGTAGTTAATATTGGGGTTTGAATACTGTGCACTACTGAAATGCGTAACCACCTTAGCTTTTCCTAAGTCCATTCTCAAATCAATGTCCGTCAGGCATGAAACTGCATATCGGTCAATAAGTACTTAGTACTAGTCAGTTATCATGCTGTTAGATTTAGGGTGACAAGGGTCAGAGAACTACTTCTTATTTTCTGTGTTTTTTTAACCAACACCCAGCATGGACTAATTACAATGCTAATTACCCTCCTAGACACTCACATACACCGGCCGCAGTGGCCGAATCGGTAGAGCGCACACTTCCCGTGCGAAAGGTCGAGAGTTCGAGTCCCCGCCGAGTGAAACCAATGACCTATGAACTTTATACTTGTCGCCACCTAGCCTGGTGCTCGGCATTAATAGGATAGGACAAGGACTGGTTAGCACCGTATCAGGATAACGTGACTGTGGGATATTTGGTCATAGTGCTGGTGGCCTGGTCTCCTAGTGTGGCAGCACTATTAAAAAAAGTTGCAAACAACCCGGTACACATTCTGATATGGCCATAGATGTTGCTAGGACGTGAAACAACAACAAACAAATAAACCTAGACAACTATATAAGTGTCTGCGTTGATTGTGAGTTCGGCTGTCCCGTCTAGGATGAAGGCATGGCTTGCTTAACACTTCATCGATAGTCTCTGAGGGAGTGAGTCACTCCCTCATAGAGCAGCTCTATGAAGGAGTGACTCACTCCCTCAGGGCGAGCTGCTCTATGAGGGAGTGACTCACTCCCTCATAGAGCAGCTCGCCCTGAGGGAGTGAGTCACTCAATCCGAGAAGATGGACCCCTACTGTGACATCACTTAGTCACGTGATAATTGAATCATTATGGGCCATTGGTTGGTCCAAATATAATGGTTTAGATTTATATTTGTATCTTTTGTTATTATAGTCATTAATTAAGCAGGGCAATTTTCAATTGCGGACAATAGGTCTTCCTCATTCCATCGCTCCTTGCCTTATCCTGGTAATGTCGATTGCCAGGCCAGGGTTGGTTTGTCGTCGAAGTGTTACGTCCTGGCAACATTTAAGGTCATATCAGGATGGGTACCGACTTGTGACAGTCCCCGCTCATGGCACCTATTATAGTGCTGCCCCACTGGGAGATCAGGCCACTAGCACCATTACCTGATATCCCATTCAGTCACATTATCCTGACACTGACCCATCCAGTCTTTGCCCTATCCTAATAATGACGAGCACCTGGCTAGGAAGTGAGTATCAATTTTTAAGTCATTTGTTTGACTCGACCAGAGTTCAAAATCCCACGATCTACCAAAACAGGAGACTCAACTCATCCCGTCATCCCGTCCGGTTACCAGCCTATGCAGCGAAATGTATTGATTTTTAAATCATTGGTTTGACTGATCCCCGGGGTTCAAATCCCACGACCTGTCACATGGGAAACAGGCATTGAACTCATTCAGCCATCCATCCCTGTTGAAAATTTAAAAAATGTTGGTCTCTCTAGGAAATAATGTATGTAAAATAAGAAAACTGTCTCAGCGGACATTATTCTGATGACACCATTGTGTCACGGAGCGGGTGGCTGATGCTGATGGAGGCGCCTCCTGGTTGGAATAGCGGGAACCAATGGGGTCATGTAACCAGTTCCGGGTCAACTACAGGTCACGAAGCAACCGGGAAAGGCCACCACTTTATAAGCAATAATATGTGAGAGTTTTTTAAAAGCCAGATACACTTGTATATACACTGATCATGTGCAAATAAGTATATTATTATTATTAAATTATAATAACACAGTTTGTTGTTCCATAGACGATTTCAACCAACATTCTTCTGTCGTCCAAAGTTGTCAACACAAAGCGTTCGACAGGGGAAAGGTGGAGGGCAGTCAGTAAAGCACAACTTGTATCATTTAATAGAATGTCGATGTAGTTCTCGGCTGTTTTCTTTTTTTATGTGTGTGCATTAGTTGATTAAACAGGGGAATTTCCAATCATGGATAATGGTCTTCCTCATTCCACCAATCCTTGTCCTATCCTAGTTATGTCAAATGCCAGGCGAGGTAGTGAGGTAGATGTGTAGGTTTCATTCGACTGGGTTCGAACGTGGGGGTTTGAATCCCATGACATACCAAAATGGGAGGTGGGTGCTCAACTCATTTGGTCACACCATCTGAGACTGTGGTGAAATGTTCATTTGTACCACTTTTGGAGGGTTCCGGGCACGGTGGCCGAATCGATAGAGCACAGACCTCCTGTGCGGGAGTTCGGGCGTTCAATTCCGGGTCGAGTCAAACCAATGACTTACAGCATTGATATTTGTCACTTCCTAGCTGGGCGCTCGGTATTAATAGGATATGGCAAGGACTAGTTAGCTCAGTGTCAGGATAATGTGACTGAGTGAGATATCGGGTCATGGTGCTGGCAGCCTGATTTCCCAGTGGGGCATGAGTGCACACTGTCACAAGTCGGTACCCGTTCTGATGTGACCTTAGGTGTTGCCAGGATGTAAACCTCCAACAACCAACCAACCAAGTAATGTTGTGAGCATCATCAGCTCACTGCACAAGTTCTGCAGAAAAGAACAAAAATGTACAATGTCCAATTCTGACTGTACAAGATCTTGCCTGCATCGACGCCTTGTTAAATACTCCTCCGGAGACACTCGGGTCTCAGGTTGTATATCGGGAAATAACTGTTTAATATATATATTCTCACCAGAAGAACCGTGAAGCTACCCCTCCACCTCCCCCTCCCCTCCCTGTCACCACCTCCAGCGGGTCTGGTTCCTCCAGTGGGTGGGACTGGAATGTGTGTGTGGGAGGGGGTGGGGGGTGCGACTGGGGACACGGTCAGGCAGCAGAGTGGGCCATTGGCGGCCACACTCACTAATAATTCATCGACACTAGTTGCCAACGTGTAAATGTTAGGTGAACAGGCTCTGCATGGTTAAAAGGAAGCGCATGCCGTAAAGGGGTGATCTGCATAGGGGGGGGGGGGGGGGGGTGTAGCGCATTGTGTAACTAGGGCGGTAAGGAAAATGAATATGGTGTTGGCGATTTAGAGGGTTCTTTTGGGTTTAGTTCAACTTGGACTGATCATCCCATATTCCCGACTTGGATGGGTTCGGGAGCCTATAGAGGGGGTGTAATGACGTCACAAGACAACTTTTGGTGACCACATTGGATTACATGCAGAAGGCTTGCAACTGCCTACACTGTGCTTATTTACTGATTTGTTGGTTTATGTGTCACTGTTTTGAGCAGTTTTGCCTCAGAAGTTGTTGCTAAAGTGCTGTAAGTAAAAACACATTGGATGTAAACTGCCCAGAACCTCCCAGAACACAAGAACACTCTGATTTACTGCATCTGCATGCATTCACAACATGGCTCGTAATCCAAGATGGCTGACCGCTGACTGCTGAGTGATGATGTCACATGCACTCCCTCTATATTGTAAACCCACACAGTTCGGGATTCCCAGTAGGAACCCACTGCTATCGCATTGCAAGGCAACTGGATAACACGCCATTACATAAAAACACACCATTACACAACAATACCGCGCATTACTTTAAAATATTGCACCATCACCACAATAACGCACCATTACATATTAATAATGGACCATCCCAACAATACCGCACCATTACTTAAAAATAATGCACCATCACCACAATATCGCACCATTAGCTATTAATAATGCACCATCACAACAATACCGAGCCATCACTTGAAAATAATGCACCATCACCACAATAATGCACTATTACATATTAATAATGCACCATCACAACAATACCGAGCCATTACTTAAAAATAATGCACCATCACCACAATAACGCACCATTACATATTAAAAATGCACCATCGCAACAATACCGCACCATTACTTAAAAATAATGCACCATCACCACAATAATGCACGATTACATATTAATAATGCACCATCACAACAATACCAGGCCATTACTTAAAAATAATGCACCATCACCACAATAACGCACCATTACATATTAAAAATGCACCATCGCAACAATACCGCACCATTACTTAAAAATAATGCACCATCACCACAATAATGCACCATTACATATTAATAATGCACCATCGCAACAATACCGCACCATTACTTTAAAATAATGTACCATCACCACAATAATGCACCATTACATATTAATAATGCACCATCGCTACAATACCGCACCATTACTTAAAAATAATGCACCATCACCACAATAACGCACCATTACATAATGATCCACCATCACAAAAATAACGCACCAGTACATATTAATAATGCACCATTGTATAACAATGTGCCATTACATAACCATAATACAATATTACATAACAATAGCTCACCACAACATAACAATAATGCACTATCACAACAATAACACGCTGTTTGTTTGTTGTTGTTTTACGTCCTAGCAACATCTAAGGTCATATCAGGACGGGGATAACACGCCATTACATAGCAATAACGCATGATTATAATAATAGCACACCATTACATAATGTAGATTGCAGTCAAATATAGTAAATACTTTACCTGAGATAAAATACCACTCTGTGCGTGTGTATTCATCACCCCCCCCCCCCCACCCCCACACACACACACACCTTCTGGCGTGTAAGCTGAAGCTGGTACCCGGCATGATGGGTCGCAGCTTCAGTCAATCTTAGGTGACCAGCGGAACTCAGAACACATGTACGGGAAGCTGATGCCATCCACTCGGCCTCCTGTCCAGTCCTAAATAATTATTGTTAATAGATTTGTAAACGGTTGAACCATTTCAGAAGGTTGACTGACAGTGACATGCCAGCTGCAATATTCTCTGCCATGTAATCCACTGAGTTGTTTTGTCGTCGTGGCTAAAGGGGCTGTCACATTAGGTTTTTTGGCGGGAGCGTGCAGCGGCTTAGGCGCGTTACGTCATATAAGTCGGCATACGCTGCCATACGCTATGCATATGCTACGCGTACGCTACGCATACGCCATCATGTGCCGGCCTACGCCGTTGTACACCGCCATACGCTTTCTCCCGTCCGTCCATCCAAATTTGTTTGTGCATGCTAAAACAATCTCGACCTACGGGAGCGTATGGTTCATACGCTACTCATATGCTTCTCATACGCCGGCATACGCTCCTTGTACGCTAGGGGTACAGCGGTGTATGCTATGGGTATGCCAGCGTATGCTACTCATATGCTCAACTTGCGTCACGGGCGTATCTCTGGCGTATGAAGCGTACGCAGAACCTACGAGTTGCGTATGGGAGTGTATGCGTAGCGTATGCAAAGCGTATGAGTAGCATATGGGGGCGTATCCCTGACCTATGGTCTCGGTATATAAAGGCGACGCACTATATACCCAGGAGCCACCAGGTGGCGGACCGAGGAGAGATAACATAGGTCTCGCATACGCTTCGCATACACTCCTCATACGCTCCACATGCCAATCAAAACCGTCAAAAAATGTCACAGTACACTCTCATACGCTCCTCGTACGCTCCTCATAGGTTACGCATATGCTCAAAAACACCCGAGAGGTCACCAAAGGTCACGATACGTCGTGCCGCGCAGTTTTTTCCCATTTTCGACGTAGGTTTTCAATACGCTCCTGCCATAAGCCGTAATGTGACAGGGCCTTAATACTAATAGCCCTGTTGAGGGGCATCCGCCTACCCTCAGGCACCAACCAACCCAGTCACCGGTCTCCGGTCACCTGGGAACTAACTCTCAGTCTCACACACTTTGTTCCCACTCACTATGCACAGCCCTTGGGGCAGGAGACGGGAGAGATGAGAGGGCAGAACAGTGGCAGGGGGGGGGGGGGCTAGGAGGGGGGAGGGGGATGGGGAAGATGTCTTTTCACACAGTTCGTCCTCCTCTCTACGCAGGAAGGCCGGCCGGCCCTCCGGCACCGGGGGGGGGGGGGGGAGCGGGGGAGGGGGGGGGGAGGGTCAGGGCAGGGGAGCGGGAAGCGGAGGAGAGGTGACCCGGGGGAGGATCGAGGGACCGGGGACTGGGGGGAGGGGAATGAGAGATGAGAGACCGGAGGCTGGGGGGGGGGGGGGGGGGGGTGGGCCGGGGGAGCGAGGACCGAGGAATGGGGACCGGGGAACGAGTGCTGGGAGTCGGGACCGGAAAATGGGGGACCTGAGGGCAGGGGGCCGGGGGCGGGGGCCGGGGGCCGAGGGCCGGGGGCTGGGGGCCGGGGCCGTACACACGGCCGGGGTCATCATGTGACTGCTACCTGGTGTTCATCAGGGCTAAGGTGGTGATGTATGGACTGGTGCCGAATAGGTCATTGATGTGGTGTCGGCTGCGTTGTACCAATTTCCCATCGGTGTCGATTTGTTAACATAACGCCCCCTGATGTTGAGTGATGTTTTAAGTTCCCAATAATCCATTGGTTTTAATATTCTTTTTCGTTCACTACGCCAGGTTGGCAATTACGATCTACTCTGCGTCCGTTCAGAGTAACGTTTCCAATAATTCACCTACTTCTGAGATATTTAGAGTGCAAAGATGCAAAATAAATTGTGCGCAGGTGCGTGGACCCACCAGTTGAAGCCAAGTGCAAAATGTTCCATTGCTATGTGAACTAGGTCATGTTGATGTCAGCTAATTATAATATTTAAAAAATGCAAACATGCCAAATTAATTTAGGGAAAGATGCCAAAACTTTGACACCATAGGCTTCTGCAGTAGCGCGTTCAATCAAATTGACTCAGTATTCCCTTCTATGTGGTGACAAATGTTTATTAAGTGCACCAGTATCGACGTTAGATATGTGGAATCAAATCTAAATAATTGTTTTCTTTTTGAAAATTTCCTGTTTTCATCAGACGATGCAGCTTTAAATAAAAAACGATTTTTCAGCAATTAAAATTTCCCCGTGATTCTAAATGAATGCAATAAAACATATTTTGCTTAAGTAAACAAAAAAATATCTGCGGGTCCGTGGCGGTGATACTGCGGACCAACCACACAGCGAACCCGTCCTGATATGACCTGAGATGTTACCAGGACGTAAAACTCCAACGACCAACAAACACAGCGAGGCCCGCTTACCTGCGGGTGTGTCGCAGTTATATATTGTGTCGTCATCATAGGCCCACCTCACCATCACTGAGAGTACCACCACTACAGTTACAAGCACACAGATGCTATTGCAGACAGAACAACCCTCTCTTACTCTTAGAGAGTCTCTACATGGTTATTCAGGCTTGGACTGCCTGCCTCTGCTAGTTGGTTGGTTGTTGGAGTTTTACGTCCTGGCAACATCTAAGGTCACATCAGGACGGGTACCGACTTGTGACAGTGCACACTCATATCGACTTTATAGTGTTGCCCCACTGCGAGACCAGGCCACCAGCACCATGACCTAATATCCCACTGAGTCACATTATCCTGACACTGAGCCAACCAGTCCTTGCCCGGCTAATAATGCCGAGTGCCTGGCTAGGAAGCAACAATTATCAACTTTTAAGTCATTAAAAGTCTGACTCGACCAGGGTTCGAACCCGTGGGGTCGAATCCCACGATCTACCAAAACGGGAGACGGACGCTCAACTCATTCGGTCATCATGTCTGGTCGCCTCTGCTACAAGTGCTAGTGGGAAGGCTCTATCCTCTTAGTAACAATATCCAATTAATGAGCTCCTGGAGGCTGGGTAATGCACGTCAGCAGGCGTAGCATTTAAACGGCCTGGCGCTAGGCATTCTGGGTCTTTTAGTGACCGCCACATCTCATGGACCAACAGTAAGTGTAAGTGTCAAACATTACGTCTACCTAGCGAGCAGTGTGACATTTAATCACCTCCACATTAGGATGCTACCTCCAAATATGTATTCCCACATGAGGATGCTACCTCCAAATATGTATTCCAGCATTAGGATGCTACCTCCATATATGTATTCCCACATTAGGATGCTACCTCCATATATGTATTCCCACATTCAGATGCTACCTCCATATATGTATTCCCGCATTAGGATGCTACCTCCATATATGTATTCCCATATTAGGATGCTACCTCCATATATGTATTCCCGCATTCAGATGCTACCTCCATATATGTATTTCCACATTAGGATGCTACCCCCATATATGTATTCCCATATTAGGATGCTACCTCCATATATGTATTCCCGCATTAGGATGCTACCTCCATATATGTATTCCCACATTAGGATGCTACCTCCATATATGTATTCCCGTATTAGGAGGCTACCTCCATATATGTATTCCCACAGCAGGACACTACCTGCGTTTAAATATCCTGTATACTATCTGCATATATGTATCCTAGCAACATGTTTGTTTGTTGGGGCTTTACATCATGGCAAGCTCTACGATCATATCATAACAGGTGCAGACTTGTGACAGTCTGCACTCATTTGTTTAATGTATTATTACATTTGTTGATTAAGCAGGGGAAATTCCTATCGCAAACAATTGCTCTTCCTCATTCCACTGCTCCTTGCCTGTCCTAGTACGGAGTAGTGCTGAGTGCCAGATTATGTAGTAACAAGTATAAATTGTATGAATCATTGGTTTGACTCGGCCAGGGTTTGAACCCCATGGCGATTTTATTGTGCTACCCGGTTTGAAGTCCAGCCCCCACCCCACCCCTGCACAATAACCCGATATCCTACCCAGTCGCATTGTCCCGATACTGAGCAAACCACTCGTTGCCCAATCCTCATAATGCCGAGTGCCAGGCTAAATAGTGACAAGTATTAATTTGGTAGGCCATTGGTTTGACTCTGTGGGGGTTCGCACCAGAGCAGCAATGCACTGCCTGCATCCCACAACAGGACGATGTGTGCGCTTAATATAGTCGAAGGGAAAACATGTCAAAGTAATTGTGGCCTGTATGTAAAAATTCTGGACATTATATTTATACTATTATAGTCTTCACCAAGATCAGATTCTGTGAAACAAACTTAGTATTCCCTTTTAATGTTTTATGCAGCAATCAATGTACTTTAAGGAGTATCTTATGGCCCTGTCACATTATGACACATCTCGCCGGCGTGCCGCCAACGCGCAAAAAAAGTCAAGATACATCAAATTTTTCGGCGCGGTGGGAAAAAGTTTGACGTCAGTGCAACGTGTTGGTAGCGTGCGGCCGACGTTGTGGTAACGTATATCGACGCGTGAGAAAAAAAACTAAAAATGTTTGGCTCACCGTCCTGATATGACCTTAGATGTTGCTAGGATGTAAAACAACAACAAACAAACAAAGAACAGTTTGGTGCAGCGAGCCTCACGCGCGCGCGGCGTGTGCCTAGCATTCGCATAACGTTAATCCAGCGCGTTTAATGTATCTCGACATCCCCCTAACGTCGCCATAATGTTGGCACCCACGCGTTGTCGTGCGTCAATCCCCTGACACACGCTGCTGACCATCGCCATCCATCAACGAATACCAACTCGTGCCTAACGCTTCCTGACATATCCCGACGGTCAGCCAAAAAATCACATACATCGACGCACGTTGGCGAGAAGCGTCGTAATGTGACAGCACCATAAAGACCCGTTTATGCTTTTGACGGCGTGTGACCCCATCAACTTGATGCCAGTTAGCGCCATGTGACGGCGCAAAACGGTGGGGAGTGCGCGACGTGTGGAAGCGCTGACCTTGAAAGTTCAACATAGTTGAACTCTGGTCAACGCTTCTACCATCTAATGCCATCAAGCATCGACATAAAGTCTAAATGGGAACATTGGCTTGCGCCATGTTGCGCCGTCACACACCATCAAAAGTATAAACGGGCTTTAGTTGGATATGTAGGAAATTAGTTTTGTTCCCTTTTATCGAACATGTGAGACTTTAATCGGATTGTGAAGCTCTAAGTCAGTCACCTTGTCAGTTTGTAATGGACGATGTCCATTTGCACTTTATATGCGCAGCCAAGTATTAGTTAACACGCTGAGCCCCATAGGGAAGGGCGTGGCCGTGTAGCCGCGTAACCCAGGGGAGGGGGTTATCCTCGGGGGTAGTGGGTGAAGGCAGGGCGGGGGGTAATGGTGATACATGTGTGTGCGTACATGTACGTGCGTATTGGGGTGGAGGGAAGGCGTGGTTCTCGGAGGCGAGCTGGGTAATGCTGGCATTCGCATAACGCATAACGCATAACGCATTACGCATTACGCGTATATGGAATGCAGCCTTAACGGTGATGGACGATGGGATATATGTGTGCATGTTTATTTATTGTTGTTTTACGTCCTAGCAACATCTAAGCCCATATAAGGATGGGTGCCGATTTGTGGCAGTGCACACTCATGGCAACTTTATAGTGCTGTCCCACTGGGAGACCGGGCTGCCAGTTCCAATGATCTAATATCCCACACAATCGTATTATCCTGATGCTGTGCTAACCAATCCTTGTCCTATCCTGTTGATGCCAAACGCCAGGATAGGTAGCGACAAGTATAGGACAGGGAAATGACTGGTTAGCTCAGTGGCAGGATGATGTGACTGAGTCTGATATCAGCTCATGGTGCTGCCAGTCTGGTCTCCTACTGGGGCAGCACTATAAAGTCGCTATAAGTGCGCACAGTCACAAGTCGGTACCCGTCCTGATATGAGCTTAGATGTTGCCAGGATGTAAAACTCTAACAAAACTGCTACTACTACTAGTACTAACTAGTAGTACTACTGCTAGTACTACTACTACTAGTATTGCTGGCAGTATTACTACTAGTAGTATTAGTAGTAGTACTACTAGAAGCCACATTGACACCTGTCTGCGGGCGGTGTCAGAGCATATATACACCATCGTTCAGCGCCCCACGCACGTCGGCCACGTGTTGTGGACCGGCGCACAAATTAATACCGCCAAAGCGCCACCGCCCCCAGCGGCGGCAGTCTCCCCCTGTCCCGCATACGCGCACACCCCAGTCACTCGGCCGCCGAGCTGCTCAGTGCCCGGACTAGGCGAGGTCCCGCCCGGCAATCAGAGCAGCGGACACGGGCCCTGAAAGTCAGGATGGCGAGTAGCCTGGCGCCCGTCAGCATGGAGGGCTACGGCCTTGTCGACTACCTTGAAGCAGGTAAGAAGCAACTGCTCCCTCTGTCCCTCATCTCTCTCCTTCCAGTCCCCTTCATTTCCACCGTCCCCTCCCCTCCCCTCCCCTCCCCCCGTCCCCTCCCCTCCCCCCCTCCCCTTCCCTCCCCTCCCCTCCGCTCCCCCCTCCCATCCCCTCCCCTCCCCTCCCATCCCCTCCCCTCTCCCACCCCTCTGTTCTGCTCTGTTCTGCTCTGCTCTGCTCTGCTCTGCTCTGCTCTGCTCTGCTCTGCTCTGCTCCGCTCCCCTCCCCTCCCCTCCCCTCCCCTCTCCTCCCCTCCCCTTCCCTCCCCTCCCCTCCCCTCCCCTCCCTGCCCCTCCCCTGTCCTCTCTCCTCTCTCCTCCACTCCACTCCATTCCCCTCTCTCCCCGTCCGCTCCCCTCCCCTCCCCTCCCCTCCCACCCCTCTGTTCTGCTTTGCACTGCTCTGCACTGCTCTGCACTGCTCTGCACTGCTCTGCACTGCTCTGCACTGCTCTGCACTGCTCTGCTCCGCTCCGCTCCCCTCCCCTCCCCTTCCCGCCCCTCCCCTGTCCTCTCTCCTCTCTCCTCCACTCCACTCCATTCCCCTCTCTCCCCGCCCCCTCCCGTCCCCTCTATCTTTCCTTCCTTTCAATCGTCCTCCATCTTCTCCTGCTCTTCTCCCCATCTCCCTTTCCTCCTTTTCCTCCTTTGTTCCTTTCCATCTCCTCTCCCTTCCCCTTTCTTCCTCTTCCCTCAGCCTCCCTTGACTTTCTCCCCTCTACCCACTATCCGTATATATCTCTCTCTGACTTTATCGTCTCCGTCTCCTTCCTTTCACTTTCGTATCTTCCCTCTCTCATTACTCTCCATCTTTCCATCGTTCTTCCGCTCTCCACTTCTCTCCCCCATCTCCCCTCTCCTCTACTCTCTGCTCTCCTCTCTCCTCCCTGCTCCATCCTCTCCTCTCTCCCCTCTCCTCTGTCCTCTCTCCTCTGTCTTCTCTCCTCTTCTCTCTTCTCTCTTCTGTCCCCTCTCCTCTCTCCTCTCTTCTCTGTCTACTCTCTTTCTTCTCTCTTCTCTCTCCTCTCTCCCCCTTCCACCCCTCTCTCTGAGTTCAGGTTGGTCTAACCCTACCAGGCACTGCGCAGTACAGTTCTATTCTGCCCATGGCTCCTGGTCTCCGCTGTGAGGAGGACACTACCCAATGCTCAGTTTGTTGTCCATATCCATGGGTTGGGTTTATGGGTCCCTGATCCAGACTGCATGCCGTGTGCTTTGGACAGGTGAAGGGTTCTCTCGGGTACAGTCCTCCGCACAAGTGCTCTGTGCGTTACTTCAGCATCAATGTGGAAATTCCTGCGGACATCTGCGTCGGACTTATTGATATTAGCTAACATTGTACAATCACAGTGTGACGTCATCAACAGTATTCAGCATGAAACAAAGTTCATCACTAGCACTTCGAATATAAACCCTAAGCACCGCTTTGTTTGTTTACTGGGGTGGGATTACAGCCTAGCAGTAGCAACCTCTGATGTCATATCAGGATGGGTAGCAACTTCTGACAGTGCACACTCATGGCCAATGTATAGCACTGCCCGACTGGGAGACCAGGCCACCAGCACCATGACCCAATCAATATCCCACTCAGTCCCATTATCCTAACACTGAGCCAACCAGTCCTTACCATGTCCTAGTAATGCCGAGCACAAGGCATCGAGCGACACGTATCAGTTTTGTAAAGTCATTGGTTTGGCTCGGTTAGGGTTCCAACTCGCGACCACCCACACAGGAAGCCAGCCAGCTCTCTTACCGATTCAGCCATCTTTGTCCAGCATTGCCTTACTCACTGAAATACTGAAATGGTATATAAATAGCACGTGGCTATATGCATACACACTGTTCCAGCAAGCACTGGGAGGCAGCTAACTCACTTGAGAACATGCGTTACACCTAAATCAGTGCGAACAGCTCACTCATTGTCTGTTTATATATAGTGTTGCTCCACTAATACACTCTCCCGAGAGCTGCTGCTTACTACTGTAATTACCCCGGGTGCCTCTCCATCAATCAATCCAGGGTCGTGAGTGTTACCCGGCCTGCAAACACTTCGCTTTGGTATGGTTTGGGTTGGTTGATGGAGTTTTATGTCCTCGCAACATCTAAGGTCTTATCACGACGAGTACTGACTTGTGAGAGTGCACACTCGTGACGACTTTATAGTGTGGCCCCACTGGGAGACCAACCAGTTCACTAGCACCATGTCCTGATATATCACTCGTTCACATTATCCTAACACTGAGCGAACCAGTCATTGCCCTATCCTAATAATGCCGAGCGCCTGGCTAAGTGGCCACAAGTGACAATTTGTAAGTCATTGGTTTGACTCAACCACTCGGTCATTGCTTCTTGTGTTTGGGCATTGGGAAGTACGATGATTTCTTTCATTGCATTAGGGAACCAGGATTATCTAATAGTTAGGACGCTAACCCCATAATGACAGGAAGTGTGGGTTCGAATCCCAGCCTAGGTGCAATGTTCCCTTCATTTGCATCACCCCCACGACATTATAATTATTATTATTTATTTTATTAGTCCAAGAGAAGTAAACAGTGCTGCCATTGCTGGTAGCGGCTGGTACCAGTTGGTACGAGGCTTTACCAAGGAGCGTGATCAGCAGTTCAAAACATGGTGATAGACTAACATTCCAGGCCCTTCCATAATAGGAAGGGAAGAAAAATCCAAGTAGGCCATCGAGTACGTCTGTTGACAAGTCTAGTTGGCAGAGGGCCGAGGTTACATGGTACACTGAGTTGCAAATCAGACGTCGGCTATGATTCCACGTATAGATATTACCCAAGCAATATCGCTTTAAAAACCACTGCACCAGGGACCTGTGTGGTCAGGGTGTCGGTTAATATGGTTAGTACTTTGATTGGCAGATTTCCAACTGCAAAGGCAGTGCCAAACCACGCCCCTTTCTTTCCTTTACTTTACCAAAGCTCTTAGTTCTGTAATAACACGCCAGGGGGCTTGTGTATTCAGGAAAGGGGATATATGTTGTGTTTATATACACACACATTCAAGATGCCCGCTGAAGTGGCCATCTGTGGTTGATCAAGAACCGTTGCAGTGTAACAGATGCAGTTTGTTTTATGGGGCTTTAGATCCTAGCAACATCTCAGGCTATCATCATATCAGAATGGGCACTGCCTCGTGAGGGTGCACACTTATGATGACGTCATACTGCTTCCCCACTGAGAGAATGGGTTGCCCGCACCATGATCTGATATCCCAGTTAATCACAGTATCCTCATACTGAGCAAACATGTCCTTGTCCTATCCTATCCTTTTCTTTTTTTATTTTTTTTTGGTCCATTAGTTGTTTAAGCAGGGGAAATTTCAGTCATAGATGACTGGTCTTCCTCATTCCATTGCTGGTCGATAGAAAGCCCGAGCCTACACTTTTACTGACCCAAGGGATTTTTAACCTCCCACACCACATAGACATGGTATGAGAGCAACCGGCCTTTGATGACGCTGTAAGTTATACACAGCGGTGGAAATCCAAATTGGCAGAGCTGGGGGCACGGGGAATAGAACCGCCGACCCTCAGATTAGGAGTCTGACCTAGAAAAAAGTCAGACACTCTAACCACTCCGCCACAGAGAACGCCAGTGCTGAGTGCCAGGCTAAGTTGTGAGGAGTAGGCTTATGCATTTTGTAAGTCAGTGGTTTGACTCAGCCGGGTAATTGAACCTACGACCCCCCCCCCCCCCCCCAACACAAGAAGCCAGCCAGCGCTTTTACCATTTCGGCCATCCCATCCAGAAACGCCCCTGAGGAGCTAAGGTCAGGACTCGCAGGTAATGAAGGATAGGAACTAACACCTCACACAAGGGAATAGCTCATACAAAGACTAGCAGATATTGGATGATAAGAAGTAACAACACCTCACACAAGGGAATAATAGCTCATACAAAGACTAGCAGATATTGGATGATAAGAAGTAACAACACCTCACACAAGGGAATAGCTGATACAAAGACCAGCAGATATTGGATGATAAGAAGTAACAACACCTCACACAAGGGAATAGCTCATACAAAGACTAGCAGATATTGGATGATAAGAAGAAACAACACCTCACACAAGGGAATAGCTCATACAAAGACTAGGAGATATTGGATGATAAGAAGTAACAACACCTCACACAAGGGAATAGCTCATACAAAGACTAGCAGATATTGGATGATAAGAAGTAACAACACCTCACACAAGGGAATAGATCATACAAAAACTAGCAGATATTGGATGATAAGAAGTAACAACACCTCACACAAGGGAGTAGATCATACAAAAACTAGCAGATATTGGATGATAAGAACTAACAACACCTCACACAAGGGAGTAACTCATACAAAGACTAGCAGATATTGGATGATAAGAAGGAACAACACCTCACACAAGGGAGTAGATCATACAAAAACTAGCAGATATTGGATGATAAGAAGTAACAACACCTCACAAGGGAATAGCTTATACAAAGACTAACATATATTGGATGATAAGAAGTAACAACACCTCTCACAAGGGAATAGCTCATACAAAGACTAGCAAATATTGGATGCTAAGAACTAACACCTCACACAAGGGAAAAGCTCATACAAAAACTAGCAGATATTGGATGATAAGAACTAACAACACATTACACAAGGGAATAGCTCATACAAAGACTAGCAGATATTGGATGATAAGTAAGAACACCTCACACAAGGGAATAGCTCATACTAAAACTAGCAGATATTGGATGATAAGAAGTAACAACACCTTACACAAGGGAATAACTTATACAAAGACTAGCAAATATTGGATGATAAGAACTAACAACACCTCACACAAGGGAATAGCTTATACAAAGACTAGCAGATATTGGATGATAAGTAAGAACACCTCACACAAGGGAATAGCTCATACAAAGACTAGCATATATCGGATGATAAGAACCAACAACACCTCACACAAGGGAATAGATTTTACAAAGACTAGCATATATTGGATGATAAGAACTAACAACACCTGACACAAGGGAATAGCTCATACAAAGACTAGCATATATTGGATGATAAGTAACAACACCTCACACAGGGGGAGTAACTCATACAAAGACTAGCAGATATTGGATGATAAGAACTAACAACACCTCACACAAGGGAATCGCTTATACAAAGACTACCAGATATTGGAGGATAAGAACTAACAACACCTGACACAAGGGAATAGCTCATACAAAGACTAGCATATGTTGGTTGATAAGTAACAACACCTCACACAAGGGGAGTAACTCATACAAAGACTAGCAGATATTGGATGATAAGAACTAACAACACCTCACACAATGGAATCGCTTATACAAAGACTAGCAGATATTGGAGGATAAGAACTAACAACACCTCACACAAGGGAATAGCTCATACAAAGACTAGCATATATTGGATGATAAGTAACAACACCTCACACAAGGGGAGTAACTCATACAAAGACTAGCAGATATTGGATGATAAGAACTAACAACACCTCACACAAGGGAATCGCTTATACAAAGACTAGCAGATATTGGATGATAAGAAGTAACAACACCTCACCCAAGGGAACTCATAGAAAGACTAGCAGATATTGGATGATAAGAAGTAACAACACCTCACACAAGGGAA
This sequence comes from Branchipolynoe longqiensis, assembly GCA_030323885.1. NCBI lineage: Eukaryota > Metazoa > Annelida > Polychaeta > Phyllodocida > Polynoidae > Branchipolynoe > Branchipolynoe longqiensis. The sequence goes on along the minus strand of CM059191.1, from coordinate 57,058,679 downwards.
TAACTCATACAAAGGTTAGCAGGTATTGGATGATAAGAAGTAACAAAGCCTCACACAAGGGAGTAACCCATTCAAAGGCATAGGCTTGCCCTTACAATTGATTGTTTAATCGGATGGAACCATGCAATTTTCATAACCAAGGCACTTACCTAGATTTGAGGCAAAATATCCAGCTTAGACACTGGTGCACTCTTTAAACATGTATTGTTGCATAAGTCAATTTATTGTCACTGCTGCAAGTTGTGCTTGATAGTGGACAAACAAAACCACACAGGTGCCAGTGTAGCTCCGAGCCTGGTGCACCTGTACTACTCTCCATTGATTTTCCCACCTGATTCTCCAGTATGTTGTCATTGGCGATCACTTTTGCGCTCCTGTGCTACTCTCCAGCGATTCGCCCACCTGTGAAGTGCAGTACATAGCAAGTGCCAGTGTAGCTCTTAATTTGGTCCCCCTGTGCTACGATCCTATAATCAAAACCTATGACGTTCAGCATCTTGGTATGCACACAAAAATAAATTTGGCATGTTTTTCACTTCAAACATTTATCAAATTTAACCCATTCAGATCAATGCTACTTAAAGAAATGTGGCAGAATTTGAAATGGCTCGGACTGTGCAACTGTAACCACTGGCTGGTTTATATGGCCGACATCCGCGGCTCTGTCACCGTCACGTGACCGGTGCAGAACGTGAGCAGTCTGTGATTACTTTACGAGATTAAATATTTACCGTGGTATCAGCTTAGTAACAATAATATGATCCATTCAACGCCGCACATGCGCCTAGCTCTCTCTCTCTCTCTCTCTCTCTCTCTCTCTCTCTCTCTCTCTCTCTCTCGCTCTCTCTCTCTCTCTCTCTCTCTCTCTCTATATATATATATGTATATACATCATCATCATCATCATCATGCTGTCGGTCGCGATGCGACAAAGACTGCTTTCATTACTTGACTGCCGCTCTCCATTTAGCTCTCTGCTGTGAGAGTTGCGTCCATGAGTCGGTCTTAATGTCTCTCAGCTTCAGGTTTCTCTTGATGGTATCTTTGAACCGGAGACGGGGGCGCCCTCTCTTTCTGTAGCCAGAAGACAGTTGAGAATAGAGGATCTGCTTTGGTAGCCTGTCTGATGACATCCTCATCAGGTGTCCAGTCCACCGGAGATTCTTTTTGATCAGAAGATCTTCCATAGAGGGCAGCCCCATCCGTTCGAGTATTTCCTTATTCGTCACTTTGTCCTTCCAGGTTAGCCTCATGATTGAACGCAGATGTCGCATCATGAAGGCATGCAGCTTTTTCACCTGCTGTCTGTACACTGTCCAGGCCTCGGCTCCGTATAGTAGGGTGGATAGCACGATTGCACGGTAGATCTTACCTTTGACCCGAATGGACACATGGTGGTTGTTCCAGAGTCTCTGGCGTAGTCGGCCGAAAGATGCGCTAGCCTTGGCCATCCTCCTCTGTATCTCAGCATCAATGCGTCCATCACTTGATATAGTGCTTCCGAGATAGGTGAATTCCGGAACAGAGTTCAGCTTGTTTCCGTCAACCATGATCTCCTCCTCTCGGGTTCTTGTAGACTTGGGTTGGTATATCCATATCTATCTATATATACATCTCTCTCTTTCTATTTATATATATATATATAAATATATATATATATAAATATATATATATATATAGTTTTTTTTAAGTGAGCAGATTGACAGTTGTTTCACGGTATAGGAGGCGGGGGAGTAGAGAATGCCCGCTCCGCAGCAAATAACATGGAAGATAAGATGGTTAGAGAGAAAGGTTTAAAGGGCTGCCGTTATTTATATCCACATAATAAATTATAGTGTATATGTACCGATTTATCAATCACTATGTGTCTTATCTGTGTAGCTATCTCTCTATTTCTCTATCCGTTCCTCTGTCTCTCTATCTATATGTCTTGTTGATGCTATCCACCGATATATCTATCTATTCATATCTTTCTACCAATATAGCTAATTATCCTCTGATTCATCTAGCTAACTGGCCATCTATTTATCTACTGACTTAGCTATTTACCTATTTTCATCAATGTAGCTACCGATCTATCAATCGATCTATCTATCGATCCATATGTCTATCTATCGATTTGGCTATCTGCATCTATCAATCTATTTATCTGCCGATGTATATATCTACCGATCTATCTGTATCTATATATCGATGTACCTATATCGATATATCTATCACTCTATCGATTTATGTAATATCTAGCTAGCTCTCGATCTATCTACCGATTTAACTGTCTATCTATTTATCTAACGATCTATCAATCTATATGTATATCTGTCTTCCTATGCGCTCGGGTTCACAGATAGAGGGGGGGGGGGGGGTTACCCTTCTCAGATCTGCTCAAGTACAGACTTGGTACGCACAAACAATAATGCATTGCGTCAACCGGCCTGACAGCCAATGAAACTATGCGAGGATTGTTGTGCTCCTCGAATCAAATCTCCACCTCAACAACAGACAGTGCTGTGGTCTGAGTTAATGTTGTTGTTTCGAACAGTTTATGTTTGTTATTTTGTTACTTTACAACTCGGCACCTCCACTAGAGGGTTTGTTGGACTACCTGTGATAGGCGGTACACCTGACTTCGCTTAGATATTCAGGGATGAAAGATCTCCGCGGTTTCGCGGATTTCCGCGATTATTTATATTTACCGATTAACTTTAAACATACTTTAAGATATGTATATGACAACACTTGGGGGAGTTCGAATCCCATTTTTAAATGACCTTAGATGTTGCTAGAACATCAAACCCAAACAAGAGCGAGTCCGGTATGGGCAATAATACAGTCATCACAAGGTTAGTTGAAAACTGACTTCCGGTATTTTTCCGCGAATCCCTGACAGTGCTAAGTCTATGGGAGAAGATCTGCGTTATCGTGGAAATTTGCCGTTGGCGGCCTGATTTCCGCGATTTTAGCCAGAGAGCACTTTCATCCCTGAATATTATTAATAAGGGTTTGGCTGCACCTTCACGGCTCTAGAAGACCAACTATGAAAACCACTGAAATCAATTGTTTTTGTTATTGTTTATTGGTATTTATTTGTTTCATTATAAACATTCAGAAGACAAATCAACATACATTATATAAATGTGTATGTTATGTTAGACGTACCTAGTCCTAGTAGGAGTATCCCTTTTTGCATTGTGGTTGATGTATTAGTATCCTCAATATATAAACCCCACTAGGACATGTTAGTGGTTCCCTATATGCTGACCCTTGTCATGTCACGAAGGACTGACACTTGACAGTAGCTGGATATGCAATGGTAGGTCACTTCCACTGGTGGCTATAAACTAGGGACGACCCCTGCTTTCAAATGAATCTACAGTTTTGTCATTTTGTCCGTTAGGGGGACTGGCTGCTCATCACACTATTATTGTTATTGTTTACACTCCTGCAAGTATTTTGTAATATAATACAAAATAATTCTTTAGATTATTAAAGTTGCATGGTCCGATGAAATATTTATTTTTCAAAACCAAAACATGTATCTTCATTTGATTATATATATCCAACTTAGATATTGGTGCATTAACTAGTGATTTGGGACACCATATATATATTAATCAGTGAATTTACTACCTCATCCCTCTAGATAGATACTTTGAGAAAACGATCACACAGGAAACCCATTAACCAATTAGGTCAATCTCGTGGCCTCATTAGCCTTGACCCTCATTCCAAGTACCTAGTCAGGTTCCAGGATGTCCAGTGGTTAGTATTGCTGGCACCATAGCCTGGGCTGATATAAAGTTGCATGGTCAAAACAATTTGTCAAAACTAAACCACATACCATATGTCCCAATAGATGCGCACTGCGTGAGTGCAGACACATGGATGCACATCTATTCAAAGAATTTCATGGATTTGTTTTTATCGTGCCTCTGAAATAAAGTGGGATTGTCTTATTTTATGTGCATTCAGTCTGAATATGAGTGTACATTTGTGTGTGCTTTCAATCTTGAAATGGAGGGTGTGCTTCTATTGTGTAGCTCTGCAATGCAGGTAATTTTGAAGTTGCTCCGATGAGAGCCAGCACCGAAGTGGAGAGCAGTGGGCGGGGAGGATCACATGCTTATGGTCCTGTCACATTACGACGCATCGCGCAAGCGTACGGCGACATATGTGATTTTTGGTCGTTATGTGTTAGGCGTACATTAGGCGCGTGTTGGTATACGTCAATGTACATCGACCTTCGTCGAGATACAGCGTCATTCGTCGGAGGGTCGGCAAATTTTTGTGCATGCACACAACTTTTGATGTTCGACAACATGTGGATTTTATGTCGGCCATACGCTATGTATACATTAGGCGTACTTCGATGTATGTTAGACACATTAGACAAATGTTCTTCACTACGTTAAAGGCAGTGGAAACATACATTCCGCATACTGACAACATATGGATAACATACGTCTAACATACATTTTGCGTTTCTCCACCGTGTCTTGACATATGTAACGTATGAGGCATAGTTCTGGCGATCGAATAATGTATATAACATTCACCTGCATTCTCCGAACATACCGTAAGCATAATTTGAGCATTTTTTGCCGGCAGGCATGTTAGCCATCCATTGGTCATACGTTTACCATATGCTATGTATACGGTATGTATACGTCCAACTTTGGCCCCCCGCGCCGGTGCATGTGTGCTGACTCAGACTGCCAGTGATGTTTACTTTGTATTATTGTTCCAAACATACATGCATAATAACATGCATTTATTATCCAACTTGGACTGATTTAGTCTGTTCGGTTGGAAAGCATTGTCTCAGTCAAGGCCTTGCAACTGAAAGCTCTCGGGATTGATTAATTGGACTCGTTGGAGCATGTCCGCTTAGTCAATGTCTCGCAACCCAATCGACTTGGACTGATTAATGGTAGTTGGTTGGATCATGTCGGCTTAGTGACCGACCTGCATTAGAATGTTCTTTGGCGCTCACACTCACATTCTCGCACACACTCGTGCATACCTGCTCACACGTAGAGATGCGCGGCCGGCTCATTCTGATAACCCGCCGAGCAGCTCCCATTGATACAGTGCTAGGAGGTCTCCGTATGAATTAACTCTGCCCCGCGACGCTGAGACTTGACCTACATATCCATGGTGATGGAATGTGGAGGCCCTGATAGCAGGCAATGTAAGCCAACGTTCGCGGGCAGAGTTCATTGGACTCTGCATCTGAGGTGGGTTTTTTATGGGTGTGTGTTATTTTACATGTATCACTAGCGGTGGTAATGCTGAGCTTTTCTGATGATTTGTATTGAAAGCAATGCTGGCTAGTTTGCTGAAGTTATATTGGTGAATGAATGGGACTGCCCCCCCCCCCCCCCCTCCCTCCCACCCATGTTCAGTGCAGGCAAAAAGACTGGTTCGCCGTCTGAGTTGAAACAAGACAGGTATCTACCTACTGGCACCATTGGATGACATTCACCTTCACCTTTCCCCTCCTGCTCCCTGTCCCCTTCCTTTTACCCTCTGTTTCCCTTTGCTTTCTCACCCCCCTCATCCTCGCATGCCCTTCCTCTTCCCCCTCCTCCTCTCCGTCCCCTTCCATCCTCTCTTCCCTCTGCCCATGTCCCCTCATTACCTCCCTTCCCCAGCCCTCCCTTCCTCATCGCCCTCCCCTCCCCCGGGCCCACACCACCACAGCCCCGGTTCACGGTAGTGCCTTCCCCCTCCCTCTCTCCCTCCTCCTCCTCACATTCCTCTCCTCCCTCCCCTCTCCTCTCTCTCCATCCCTTCCCCTCTCTTCTCTCTCCATCCCTTCCCCTCTCCTCTCTCTCCATCCCTTCCCCTCCCCTCCCGTCCCCTCAGTCTCCCCTCTCTCGTCTCGCCTCTATCCCCTCTCTCATCTCGCCTCCCCCCCCCCCTCCATCCCTCCCCTCCCTTCCCTCCCTTCCCTTCTTCTCTCATCCCCTCCGCTCTCCCCCCCCCCCCTCCCACATTCGCGTGCATGCCCTGGCGCGCCCCCTATCGGGGACCCCCTGCATATGGAGTCGGTTACCCACAAGTCCACATTCCTGCGCGGTTCCGCCTTGGCCGAGTGCTCCGTGGGGCTAGTGCCGTTGCATATTGGGGCATGTGAGGCTATTATCCGCCTACGGGTTATGAATTAGTCAGCAGTTTAGCGACCGACTTGATGCGCTCAAACGCCGCCAGGGGGCCGAGTGCGATGCAGCCTTCTCGTAAAGCTCCAACTTTTCTTTAAAGGTACCTAACCCGATGATTTTGAGTTTCTGCCATTTTTCTTTTTTTGTTGTTATAGCTATATTAGATTGATCGTTATTAATCTACTTTACTTTAATTTGAGGGCAACTTTTGTTTTAAAGACCCAACTTCGTAGATATCATAAGTTATATTTATCCTTTTTCGAGCATAGAATCATAACACGAACATCAAGCTGTAATAAATGTTTAATGAGTACACCAATATCGAAGATCGGATATATAACTAAGTTCAGTTTGGGTTTAATAAATATTACACTTTCATCAGATGAAGCGGATTTAAATAAGACGGTATATATAATATCTAATATAATGTAATATGTAATATAATAATATACTATGTAATATAATGATATAATATATAATGTAATATATATTATATATTATATAATATATGATAAGATATATGATATATAACATACAATACATATATTTAATATATAATAATATATATTATTCCATCATTCCAAGAAGAAGACAATTGTCAGTGCCATGGCCAATGAGAATACAGTATCCTGATCGTAATCCAATTATGGTAATAAATAATTAGGGTTTTCTATAGAGAGCGAGGGGGAGAGAATGTGAGAAAGAGAGAGATATAGACAGAGATAAAACCCTGATGCCCTTCAGTTCGACTTTACTCAGCACCAGTGGACCCGTTTGACTATAATGGAAGTCGATCCGATGAGGCCGTGTTACCCACACATCCGAATATTTACACAACACAAAATACTATTATATACCTTAATCCTACACTATCCTGGCAATATTTGCTTACTATCCTACAGTCATCGGAATATTTTACACCAATGACATGAAGAGTGTAGTGTTTCTCTCACTTCGTGGTGATTATCTCATCGGAGAACCTTGGTGCAGTGCTTTCACTTCATACAGGTTTTCTTTTAAGGATTATACTTTTTTTCGAGGAAAAACTATTTTTGTACCATTTTTTCATACTTTTTTCTGCAAAATAATTACCAAACTGGTAATTAAGAACTCTTCAAGCTTAGAATTAGGAAATTGATGAGATTGAGAGATGTGCTTTGTTAGTATCTTTGTAAATTGTAGGAGTGGTGTGTGCCAACCCACACTTCTGCCATTCAGGAGCTAGTGTCCTAACCATTAACTTATCTAGGTTCCCTGGTGTAATCAACTTTCCATCCTTGCTGTGTATGTAGTATTTCACCTGTGGAGGTGAGTGCACCTCACTACACTTGCTAGTCACTGCAATGTGGGTGATATCGGATGATACCGGTCATGGCGTGGTTTGAAATAGTTTTTTTTTCGCTGGTTCTGTTCTTTGTCTGTTTAGGTCTCAGTGGGTTTTCTGTCTCGGTCACATCTGAAACCATATTATAATGGCTATCTACATGCAACCGACAGTGTGCTCTCATGATAACTAACTCTATAGCGAGTGGACAATTTGGTTACTTTTCTCTTCTTAAAGATTTTATACTTTTGTTTGTAAAATTAAGGTGGCAGCAGTGCTTGGTGGCTAATCAGGTACGCCGAACTCCTATCGTTTCAGAGGTGGCACAGGAGGTGCAGCGTATCCAGGAGCGGGAGGAGGAGGACCAGCGTCTCCTGGAGGAAGGTCGACAGCGAAGGTCACTGGCAGAGGACCGGGAGCGCAAGGACGAAAACTCCCTCTTCAGAAAGTTGGAGCGCACCCACATCACGTCAACGGACACTTCCGGCGGAAGCAACGGCGGCGAGCTGAAGCCCACTGACCTCCTGTGGCGCCATCTGGAGGATGGCAGCAACACGCCAACGACGGCGACTGTGACGTCAACAGTGACATCAAGCGCTACGGTAATGACGTCATCGACGATGTCGTTCGGGACGGGGACCTACGGATATAAGCCCGAGTACGACCTGGAGCAGGCTGAGCGCCAGATCATTGAGAATCTGGAGCGCGAGGAACAATCAAAAGTGTCGCCGCCCTGGCGGGACGCCGAGAAAGCTGCGGCGTCGTCACTGGCGGTGAATGGTGGGAACCATTTGAAGGGCTGGAAGTCGTCTGATCGATTGTCGTCTGGCAGTGAAAAGGCTGCATTCGGGATGAGTGATGTGGAGGCACGCGTCATCCGCGACATGGCGTCCACCATGGAGACGAAGCCTGCAGCGGATGACAAGCCGGTTCACAGCAGCATGAGGTTCTTTGACTTTGAGGCCGACCAGAGACGCATGGAGCAGTGGGGCAGGGAGAACGACAGGAGGAACAAGGTAAGTGGGGCGAAGACACAGCAACAACAACCACACCTTACTACAACTAGAAGTGTAGATCAGAAGAGCTCAGGCGCAAGACCCTGTAAAGAGCTCAGGTGGAAGACCCTGTAAACGCCAATCCAAAAATGTTATTTTAATTCTCACTAATTCTACTTTTCTTGTGATGAAATGGTTATGGAGCAATGAACAAAAAAAATGGGAATGTAAAATGATGAAATTGTTTAAGGTTTGACTCCAATGCATATCTCAATTTTTGAATTGGTGTTTTATGGGGTTTTGCGCCTGAACTCCTTATGTATAGGCGGTAGTAGTGTGCAGGGAGGGCGAGGTGCGACGGCCCCGGTCGTCCATATCAGGGTATATTTAAAATGTCTTCCTTGCTCACATTTCTCAGTACTAGACCCCATCCTTGATTTGTCGGGGCATACAATCAAGGAGTTTGTCCCGGGCAGCACAAAACCTCTGCACGCCACTGATAGGCAGCTATTGATTCTGAAAGCGGACCGAACTATGACGACTAGAAGTGTACGTCGGTGTACACATGTATAGGCAGCTATTGATTATGTATGCTGTGACGGATTAAGAATAATAACTACAGCATCATCGGGTGAGAACTCTGAATGCCAGATTGCATCATTCACATTCTTACACATTAGTATTAGTATTATTATTCAAAGTTTAATACGCTGCACACGTGTGTACATATTAACTAAGCTCAGTTGGAACTGACTAAAAAAGATTGTTTAACGCATGGTGTTATTAAACTCCCATTAAGTGTCCAAAGGGCACAATGAAGAATGTGGATTGGACTAATTAATTAGGTCGCCCTTCACTGATTGCTTGGCATGTCAGCACTTGTTATTATTAATTGGTTGACCTCTGGGTGACCTTGACCCGTGTAAGGTTAAACCCGCAGACCGACAGTAGTGACCTTGGATAATTCACGCAGTAATTATCCGCCATTTAAGAACTTCCACCGGAGTTTCAGTGATGGGTACCAGGATAATGCAGACTGGTTGATGAATGCTGTAATCCCCCCCCCCCATCCTCTCCCTTCCCATCCCCCTACTGAAGTAACATCCATGTAAGATTATTTCAAATTAATCAACATTAATATTATTCAGTTGAAAAAAAACCCACATTTTTAAGTGGTTGGATTTTACGAGGTTTGTTTGTAAGACTGTTTTGTGGTGTGTTGTGTTTATATGGGGGAAACACACGCACCAAAACACCGACATAAAATACAAAATTGTATTAACTAAACATTTTGGCTCCCCCCCCCCCCCCATACCCGATTTCCGCATTCTCTATAAAGTATCGCATTAAATGTGACCGCATTAAAAGCGCACTGCTATTTACTAAACAGAAAGGAGTCTCCCGTATATAGGCCATTAAAGGGGCATGTATACAGTTTGAATAGAAAGCTCTATTTCTGTGCATTGGTTAGTTTTTGCAGTTTTTATTAACACCATTAGCTCCAGGAATTTTTAATTAATCGTAGTTTTTCTTTTCCTTTTCAACAGCATAATGTTGTACACAATAGTTTACAGCAACATAAATCTCAGTACACTAGCTATCTGCGAACAATACTATTTGATTCGATTCATTAGATTATAATCCAACAAAATATAATAAATATATACATATATTCAAATTAATTTGAGCATTTTCTTACTACATTCCCACATGCACAATCATGACTGGAAACAAAATCTATCCTTATTAATTTGTATAGTCACGTGACACCCAACAAGAAAAATGGAATGTTGCTTTGGAGGTTTGAAGCCACTTTTGCGAAGGGTTAGGCTCTTCTACCTTCCTCATCCACTTCCTTTCTGCGCATGAGCAATAGACGGGTTCGTCATTCCAGTGTTTTCAGTGCATGCGCAGTCGGAATGACGATCTAGTCTATTCGCACTGCGCCTATCAAGGCCCGATGTGAATTGCTCCTAATCGCTCACAGTTGCTCACGACGTCGCCGCTGGTGATTTGTTGGTCTAAGTACAGTCATCCCTCCTTAATGCGGCGCCTGTCTCAATACCGGGGCCGGCCTCACTGCTGCATGGTGTGTCTCCCACCCACCAATCTCTTCTACCCTGCTCTGTCCCTACAGCCCGACGATCGACCCACCTACAAAGTGGAAGCTCAGGTTAGCCTACAGGTACATACCATCCCATACCTTTAACACTCCATCCATATTCGATATTGTCTGCGTGTTGTGAAAACCCTTGGAGGATAGCCCTCCAGGAGTGTTGGGAGAGAGGGGGGCTGGCTCTGCCTCTCCTCCCTCCTCCTCCCGTATTAAGGTGGTGGTGTATGTGGAATAATATTATGCAGTAAAACCTCTCTAAATCGACCGACCATGGGACCGACTTTATATGGTTCATGTGAAGTTTTTACAATGGTATTGTATGAGCGATCGTTTGGGACCCAAATAAAGCAATCGAAATAGGGATTGGTCGATCTGTGGAGGTGGTTGGCTAGAGAGGTTTTACTGTAATATATAGGACAGGTGTTGACAAGAGAACCTGGAGCAAGGCCCTGGAGGAGACGATGGGAGGTATCTAATTATATTAATATTATTAATTTCACTCGCACAAATTATGCTAAGGAAAAGCTTCAAAATAATCTGCTTAGCTGTCTCACTTTTACCAATAATTTGTGCGATTCTGTGTTGGGTTTAATTAAAGCTGCATAATCCGATATTTAAAAAAGTCCACTTTTCAAAAACAAGATCTTCACCCAGATTCGATCCGACAAATCCAAATTAGATACTTTTGTACATTCATTGCTTCATAGAAGGGACACTAGGTCAATTTCCTAGAACCTGTCAGTGCTGAAGCCTATGGTGCCCAGTATTTTGGTGTGCATGCCAAAATTATGTTTTCGGTTTCACTTCAGATATCTCCAAATTTAACCCTTTGAAATAAATGTTACGGCAAATGCTGCATTAAGCAACTTGACTCTAATGTCACTTCGAAAGTTATGTAAAGTAGATTCATAAAGAACAGCCTAATCTATTTATCTTTAAAAAATAAATGTGGCAGAAATTCAAAACCATCGGAGTATGCGAGCTGTGCTTCTTGGTGAATTTGGTAATCAGGCCGAGTTGTTTGAAGCCTTTAGCTCCCCTCCTGGGACCATTGGACCCGATTCTGGCGGTCACGTGACCATCTGCGGTCATGTGATCCCTGTGGCACTCTCCACGCGGATGTTCCCGACGCCCCACGCGGTAGATGTGCTGTCCAGCCGACGACCGGGTCTCCGCCTGGAGAGTGTCAGCGTGTGATTGTTGTGTATATTTCCGCTTTCTGCATGCGTCGCTTTTTGGAATTTCGGCCATTTTGTCAACAAAGTGGGCGCCACCCTCTGCCCTGGTGGCGACGTTCGGCACTAATCTGTATATCCGCTTACTTTAATTATTTAGCGCAACAGTCGATGACCTCTTGACTTACAACAACAACAACAACAAATCCTGGCTTCTTGCTTTTTCTCTGTTTTATCTTCAGCCAATCTGCACATACTATACAGACCATAATAGTAAGATTGCTAACCATGAATTTGTGTGGTTTTTCACTTTCTGGGTTTTCAATTCTCTTAATTATATCGATCTCACTGACACCATGTAGGTACTATTAGTGTTACTACTACGTGTTGACATTTTACTATTGATTACCATAGGACCTGAGTGGTAAGTATCCTCGCTAAGGGAACCAGTTGTTACTATTTTAGATATGCTATCATTGTTGTATCATTATCAGGTTGGGAGTGGTTGCAATAGTGCAGTCTCTCTAATCTTGATAGCTGCCTCCGTCATGGTAATAGATTATTCTGCCAATGTTTGATTACTGGACGTGGTGGTCGAATCGGTAGAGCGTGGGTCTTCCGTGCGGGAGATCGGGAGTTTGGTTCCCGGTCGAGTCAAACCAATGACTTATACTATATAGAATTGATATTTGTCTCTTCCTAGCCAGGCACTCGGCATTATTAGGGTAGGGCAAGGATTGGTTAGCTTAATGTCAGGATAATGTAATGGACTGGGCTATTGGATCCTGCTGCCGGCAGCCTGATTTCCCAGTAGGACAGCACTATAAAATCGCCATGAGTGCGCACTGTCACAAGTCGGTACCCGTCCTGATATGACCGTAGATCTTGCCGTGGTGTAAAACTTCAACAATCAACCAACCAATGTGTGATATTATGCACATCACAAGTAGCTATAAAGCATTTAAATCTCTTACTTCTGGATTTGATGTAAACCTTTTCCATTCATGCTGGGCGTGGGTTCACAGGCCGGTTGAATCAACCCAAAGATTGAAAAACAATTGGTACAGATCGTTATCTCACCTGACGCTAGGCACAGATGCAAGGATTGAACAGACATAAGATATGACTTAGTTTCTGGATAATGTGACTGAGTGGGATATTGCATCATGGTGACCATGGCATGGTGCCACAGGGAGGTAGCACTATAAATTTGCCACGGGGGTTCACTGTTGCATGTCGGTGCCCATCCTTTTATGCCCTCAGATGTTGCTCAGATGCAAAAACCCGGTTATGTACTCGTCCAATGCCTGTTCTGGTAAAACTGAATTATAGTCAGATGAATGCCCTATTTTTCTCTTCAAAACCAAAGCATTTATCTAGATTTGATTCAACATATCCAACTTAGATACTGGTACGTAAGCATTTATTGCTGCACATAAGGCAATACTAAGTCAATTGAATATAACATGTTACTGCTGAAGTCCCCATTTCAAATAAACGCACGGTAGATTATAGCGATCAACTTAATATATTTATCTTTTTAAGAAATGTCTCATAATCATTGGTCTATGCAACTTGAATGCCATTCTGTTTGAGTGAGTGGGGAACCTTCTCATAAGTGTCAATAATACAAAGAACCTCCGATTTTACTCACCCCGATTTTACGCGAATTCGGATACAACACCGTGCATTATTGGACCAAGAATGATTTAATTCAAAGGTAATTCCGTCAATTGAACCCCGATTTAGCATGACCCTGCTTTCTTCATGATACTACTTTGTGGACCCCAACGATCGCGTTATAACGAGGCTTCACTGTACCACACCAGCTGGCTAGGTGAGAATAGACACTGGCCCGCAATGGGACTCAACCGGTGGTTATTTGATAGTTGAAGGAGTGTCGGGTGATGGGTTTAACCTCTGACCCTCGGCCGTGTGTCTTTGGCCAGCATCTAAATGCCATCACAGAATGGATCTGGACACTAGAGGAATCTCTAGAAAGCACCAAGGATTTAAAGTTGCACAGTCCCATGGTTTCGAGTTTCTGCCATTTTCTGAGATAAATACATTAGATTGATTGTTGTAATCTATGTTACTTTAATTTGTAGTAACTTTTATTTTTAATGGCTATCTTTTGAGATATTTGAAGTGCAAACATGTCAAATTAGTTTTGGCAAGCATGCCAAAACTCTGACCTTCATAGACATCAGTAAGAGGGGTTCTATTAAACTTACCCAGTATGTCCTTCTATGTGGCAACCAGTATCCCAGTTATAACTTATATATGTATAATCAAATCTAGATAATTTTGATAGCAGGTTGCGTGGCTACAGCAGGTTCCTCGTCAACAGGTTTCCCGGCAACAGCAGGTTGCGCGGCAACAGCAGGTTGTGCGGCAACAGCAGGTTGCGCGGCAACAGCAGGTTTGCCAAAGGAAATGGTTGCTCGATTACTACACTCAGGAGTAGGCAGTGAAGCCCTCATTCTGGACTCCACAAATCCGGTCTAGTTCTAACATATAACATTATTACATACACTCTCATGCTAATCTAAGACCAGTTTTCACATATAACAATACATATAGCATTTGCTTTTGTTTTTCTGTCATGAGGACTGGTAAATTGTATTGATATAAATTATAATTGTGACGACGCAGTAGACAGCTGCGAGTTCTGGCAACAGGTATGTGTGCATCATGGAGAAAAATGCCCCCTGACTGGAGGTAGTGGTAAAGGAAAGTGACGCCAGGCGGCGCCAGGGTTCTGGTTCACCATAACGGATAGTGAGGGAAATAGGAAATATGTAACAAACATGCCATTGCCTTTGTTATTCATATTCACATAATGAATTATATAGCACGTATGTGATTCTGAATTATTCCGGGTCGGCATCCGGTTTAACTGGTGGAGCGTGACGGCAAATTTAATCAACGCATGAAGGAAGGAAGGAATGACTTTATGAGTAAATACGTGAGTAAATGTTGCCTGCCTCACACCCACAGGAGCAGTTTGAGCGTGGCCAGGAGGAGATGAGAAGAAGGTACGAGGAGGAGAAGAGGCAGACTGACGCCATCATGGAACAGAAGCGACAGAAGGTGAGAGGGGCGCGGGGGAGGTGGGAGAGGGGAGGGTGCAGGGTGTGTGTGTGTGTGTGGGGGGGTTAATCACAAGTTAGACAGGAGGTTGCGATTTTGTGATCAGCTGTCGTAGAATCTTAACATTCTTGAGAGTCGCAGAATTCGACTACTTCTACTTTTACTATTCCTATTATCTCTCCTTATATAACCTCTATGCACCTGAGTCCCTAGCGTCAAAGGGCTGCATAGCTAGGACACCGGTGGCCATATCTAACCTTTGTAGCAATATGACACATGCTTAAAAGAATATGTAGATGGAGTTTACACTGTTTGGAGCTGAGATTTTACACAAACACACAAACGAAATGTTACAACACTTAGCAGAAGAAAGTCATACAACTTCCACTCATTTACGAGGGATTTAGGTGGGATGACCAAATGAGTCGAGTGCCTGCTTCCCATTTGGCGAGTCATGAGATTTGAACCGACATGTTAAAACCTCGGCCAAGTCAAACCGATGAATTAATCCTTGATACTTGTCACTACCTAACCTGGCACTCAACATTACTAGGATAGATAGGACAAGTAGCAGTGAATGGAGAAAGCGTAGCAGCGTGTGTGATTGAAATTGCAACAAAAGTAATGACTTAAGCGTTGATACGAGTCACGACCTAACCTGGCGCTCAGCATTACTAGGATAGATATGATAAATAGCAATCAAATGAGAAAACCCATAGCGTATGTGATTCAAATTGCAACAAATGTAAAAGGATAAATTATAAAGGAAAAAGTTCAAGGAATGGAATCATGTTATGAAAACAGATAGAACCATAACAGACCTCGGTTTTTCTTTGACTTTGCATCATGAATGTTGGGGGATTGTCTCGGTGCTGAAAGGTCATGTTGTATTCTTCAGGATGCGGAGTCTATATCGGTGTTTAACGTAAGCCAGGTAATCCAAATGTATTATCGCATGGGGAGTCTTTCTGATGGCAGTAGACCGTATTCACACGTGACCAATAATTAGGCTTAAACTTCCATTTGACACTATGCAGGGTAGGACAATAAGTACTGCCCGGTTGCCCGGGGCATCTAGTTTACTCGGTCGGGCAGTGAACTGCCCGAATTGGACAAGTGGGATAAAAGTTACTGTCCTAAATCTGTGGTAGCAGATTTCAGTTTCAATTGGCTGATTTGGTCTTGGGCAAGTAGGTTTGCCACTCGGGCAAGTAGAAAATTCAGTCACTTTCCCAATTGGACAAGTGGGATAAAAGTTACTGTCCTACCTTGCTGTGTAATGTCTAGATGATCTTTAATAACATAATTATTCTATGTAAATGTGTAAGTAATCTTTAATAACATAATGGCACTGTATAATATGTGGAAATGATCGTGAGCTATCTGACAAGCAGGAGCGATAGATAAGTGTTGTTCATAAAGTAACTAATGAATGGTTATTTTAATTTAAGGCATTAATTATGAAAATTATTCGTTTAATATATTTATTATATTAATTATTAAGATTAATTTTTGTTATTGTAAACATAATTTAGTGATTCAGTAAATTATAGTGCTGCCACGCAATGAAGGAAAAACAAACTGTCGTAATCATATAGCTAACTAGGACATTCTAACATCATAGGTTTAATATTTAGTTAATGCTATCTAAAACAACATGCTGATCGGTGGCCCCCTATCTGAGGTTTATTTAGTTCCCTTGTGGGGTTAATTTCTCGGTGTTGTTGCATTAGTGGTGTTTCTGTGGGTACACAATCACATTCCCTAGATTATAGTTCTTCAATATCTCTCTTGGTGTGCAATAATACACCCAAAAGGGTGCGACTTGTATACGTGGGTGGTCGGAGTGATTTCAAATGGGCCGAAGCCGAAGGCCACCCTCTCAGACCATTAGGCATGCGCACACGTCTGTAAAGTGTAAGATCATAATCTTTTGACTATGATAATCACCAACGGTTCCCGACAATTTGTGCATGCGCGGTTGAGTAGCTTTATCCCCAGTCACACTGCTGGTTGCGACCACTTTGCGACGCCAAGAGGTCACAAATGGTTGCAAAATGGTCACAAAGTGGTTGCAAAGTGGTCCTTGAGCTCCTTGCGACCATTTTGGTCGCAATGAGGTTGCAGCTACTGCACTAAGAACCTCCTTGTGACCAAAATGGTCGCCCAGAGGTCGCCGACCCTTGCTTTGGTCGCAAGGACGTCTCCGGTGAGTGTGGGTTCTTTGGTCCAAAGTGGTCGCAGAGTAGTCGCAAGCTGTAGTGTGACTGGGGCTTTAGGGTTTACATTGTGCTGATGTCGGCATGCTACCGCAATGTTTAAACTGTTTACAATGTTTACGCTGCTTACAATATATGTGATGTTTACACTGTTTACATTGTTTACACTGCTTACATTGCGGCTGAATGGGGGTAGACTCACTTTACACACTCAATCACTTTGAGACCCTAGTAACGGCTAGTTCAGTATTAAATTTGCACATGTTACAATCATTACGTGTCGTTTGCGGGCGTTCCGCTAGGTGGTGCCACCGCCACTGACCAGCGCCGCTGGTTCCCGTAACGCGGCGTGTTCTATTCGGCCTAGAGGTCAGAGGTCAGCGTGCCATGAACCTCCATTAATTAACTCAACCACCCCCGGCGTTAAACTTGAATAATGCATGAGCATTAACACACATACACACCTCTCCCGTACATAGTTTCTTAATTGGTTGTAATCTTAGTCAACATCAACGGAACCTTACTCCACTGCCCCATTAAAGGATATACATGTGCATCCCTGCATTTGCATCCGAGAAGAGAAGAATTTCTAATTGAACTGGTTGAATTGGTTGTTGATTTTCGGTCGTGTCCTGTTCCTGTTGTATGAAGGTGTTTTCACGGTTGTGAATGGTTTAGTCTTGAGGGGTGAGTTGGTGGCTATTTCACATTTCTGAATGGACAGTGTTTGTATCACATGTGGAGCATGCGTATGAGGAGTTAATTGCGATTCGGGTGGCAGCTGATTGGATGTTCCGGATTTTCTTACACAGCCATTGGACGAATTGTGGGGTTGAGATGAATATTCAAGGTCACACGACACAGTCTGAGAATCTGACTTGTCAGACACCATTAAAGTTGCATAGTCGCACGTTTGGGGTTTCTGCCTTTTTAACAATTTTGTTTTAAAGGAAGATAAATATATAAGTTGATCGTTATAATCTACTTTATGTTAGACTGAAGCAACTTTGGTGTTCTCTGTTCCGGAGTGGTTGCTTTTTTGTAGGTCAGACTCCTAATCTGAAGGTTGGTGGTTCGATTCCCCATGCCCCCACCTCTGCCAATTTGGATTTCCACCGCTGTGTATAACTTACAGTGTCATCAAAGGCCAGTTGCTCTCATACCATGTCTATGTGGTGTGGGAGGTAAAAGATCCCTTTGGGTCGGTTAAAGTGTAGGCTTGGGCATTCTATCGACAAACTGTCTAATGGTGAAAACAAAGTCTATTCAGATTTATTCATGATAGGCAGTATAAATCCTCAAGAGAAAAAAACTTTTATGAAACATGACTAACTTTGGGGATATATATAATAAAAAACATGCACAATTAATTTTGGCATGCACCTCGAAATTCTGACACCATAGACTTCGGCAGTAATTGACCCAGTAGTCCCTTCTATGCAGCAGCAAATGATTAATAAGTGTGCCAGTATCTAAGTTCGATGTGTTGAATCAAATCTCGATAATTAATTGTTTTGGTTTTGAAATTTGAAGCTTTCATCGGACTATGCAGCTTTAACATGGCATCGTCCAGCTACGGGTTGGGCTGAGCCTTTTCCCTGCAACTGATCGTGAACTTTTTTCTTTTCTTTTAAAAAATGCTCACGACATAAGCCAACCACAAAATAAATACGGACAAATTACGGCATGTCGTATTTGGCGAGTGGTCAGTTTTGTTTCCTGTGAATATTGCTTTCTCCTGGTCCCTTCGTCTTGTAAATCCCAGCACGGGGTGATCGTCACAGACATATATATATATATATATATATATATATATATATATATATATATATATATATGGCTTATCGCATGAAAGCGGGTTGAAATGCATTCCTTTTTAATGAACTAGTTGGATATCTCAAGTTGGATTTAATTTTCCATTCCCCCCTCCTCTTTGTTTTGTTTGCAAGGAACTGTGGAACTTTGTGGAGGCGTTTATTGAAGGCTACACCCTGGTTGACGTGACGTCTACTTACTCAGAGGCGTGACCTACTTCCACAGCCTGGGAGTCAGCAAATATAGTGGAAATAAATGAATGAATAAATAAATAAAAAAAGCAGTCTTTAGTCTGTGAGGCGTTTTCAACTAGCAGTGCCTTTGTTTTATTACTTGATTGATTTACCCCCAACGGATTCAAAGTATTGATCATTTCATTTATTGCCTGATATGCGGCTTGATGACAGAGGGCGTCGTGGATGAATAAGAACTGAGCCAATGGTGGTGTGTTTATTTTAACATGTAATGGTTACTAATGCAACTGGTTATAAAGAATAGTATTTATTCTATATTATATATACTGTATCTGATTTATCTATTATTCTATGTTATTATTTGTTATTCTGTTATTTTATTTGATATATATTATAAATATATATAATATAATATTTATTTATTATATATTTATTTTATATTATATATATGATGATATATATTCTATATCAGCACGTGGTCTAATCCCTTATATTTGAACCGTCGTTCATTATTATTTATGCTAAACTTAAGACCATTTCAAATATTCCCCCCTCCCACCACCATTTTCACCAATATGCACATAAATGAGATTTCTGAGGATCCGACATCACTTAGAGTGCCATCCTTTAATTATTAGAAGTATCACTGGGATCCCTTTGTAACTATTAAGTGTCATACTAAACACTACACGTTGTTTGGGGGTTCGTTGGGGAGTCTGTGTCGTGGGGGGTAAGGTCAAAGTCGCTGCACAGGTCATGACCACGGCCAGGATCGGTTCTCTTCCACGTGACCTGCTTCTCGGAGGTCAGAGGTCACACGTGTTGGCTGTTTTGGTTTGGATCGCTGGTTGTGGAATGCGCGCTTGTGCGCCTCATGTACTAACCGCAGTAGAGGTAAGCCACATCTCCTACACTATTAACACATCCCTGCACCCCACCCCACCCACCCCCTAAAAAAACTCACGTCTAACGTCTGACTTGTAGTAATGTCCGCTACATATCAGACACAAGTAGCATTGTGTTGGAGATCTTGCACCGCGGCTCTATTGTCACTTGTTGTGTGAGTCAGTTGGTGTAGGTTTGTGTGATTGATTGATTGATTGTTGGTTTCTTTACGCCGTATCAGCAGTACAGGCCATATTCACAGCGGAAAGGATGTGTGTGACTGACTGATTGAATGAATGAATGAATGAGTGAGTGAGTGAATGAATGAGTGATATAATGGATATATGTAACGGCTAATGAGTGTTGCATTATACGAGTGGGTGAGTGTGGGTGAATGCATGAGTGGATGGATTAGTGAGTGAGTGAATGAATGAATCTGTGTAACGGTTAATGAGTGTATTGTTAATAGTGTTGGTTAGTCATTCAGTGAGTCATTGAGTGTGTGCAACGATTAGTGGGTGTGTTGTATTAGTGAATGTGTTGTATTAGTGAGTGTGTTGTATTAGTGAGTGTGTTGTATTAGTGAGTGTGGGTGAATGATTAAATTGCATAGTCCGATGAAAACATCAAATTTTGATAACCAAAGAAATTATCTAGATTTTATTCTACATATCTAACCTATATACTGGTGCACTTATTAAGCATTTGTCGCCACACAGAAGGGAGCACTGGGGAAATTTAATAGAACCTGTTGCTGTGGAAGCCAATAGTATCAGAGTTCTGGCATGCTTGCTAAAATTAATTTTGCATGGTTGCACTTCAAATATCTCCAAAGTTAGCAATTTAAAATAAAAGTTACTTTAAACTAAATAAGGTAGATTATAACAATCAATTTAATATATTTATCTCAGAAATTGACAGGAACTCAAAACCATCGGAGTATGCAATTTTAAGAGGGTGTGTTGGTGTGTTAATGGGTGAGTGAGTGAGTGAGTGAATGGGATGTGTGGGTGAGTGTGAGTGAGTGAATGAGTGAGTGAATGGGGTGTGGGTGAGTGAATGGGGTGTGTGGTAGATAAAAGATTCACCCGGTACTTGTAGTACATTGGTGAACGACAACATTGTGTAAATACGGGCGAAAATAGCTTTAGTATGGAACAGGAAGTAGAATGCCTGCCTCCAGTATCAAATGGGTACTTTTATCGGCACAGAGTTGGTGAAATGGGAGAGAATGCAAAAACAAAATGGTGGCCATAGAACGCTGTCGATTTCACTTTAAATTCTATTAAACTATATGTTTTATTATATTGTTCAACTCAAAGGTAGCGGGGAAATATGAAGATAGATATAAAGAATAAATGTTGCTTCTTAGATTGTAAATTTAGGCTCTCATTTCATGTCCCCGCTTTTTTGACAGCTTTTATCCCGTGTACTACAAGGACAGAGTGAATCCTTTATCTAGGTGTGTGGGTGAGTGTGAGTGAGTGAGAGTGAATGAGTGAGTGAGTCTGACTTTGTTTGTTAGTCTGTGAGGGATGGCATGTACCACTATATCTCTATTTTAATTTAAGTCGCTATACATGTATTCTACTGATGTTATTTGGGTAGAATCTGCATGTTTACTAAATTGCTAACTAACACACTCTTCATAGATCTTTTGTATTAGATGTTGCTAGGATGTAAAACTCAAACAAACAAACCAGGTGTCCTCTCACCAGCGAGGATTCAATCCGGAAGTAAAACAATGCTTTAAGCAGACGACATTTGGCTTCAGGTTTAAGCAGACGACATTTGGCCTCAGCTTTAAACAGACGACATTTGGCTTAAGCTTTAGGCAGACAGCATTTGGCCTCAGCTTTAAGCAGACAACATTTGGCCTCAGCTTTAAGCAGACGACATTTGGCTTGACCTTGCCATGACCTCTCCAAATCCACCTTACAGGAGGACGTCCTGCTGGAGAAGGAGCGTGCGCACCAGAGGCAGCTGGAGGCGATGCGCCTGCAACAGGAGGAGGAGAAGCAGCGCCGGCGTGCCCAGGAGGAGGCGCGGCGCATACGCGAGGAACAGGAAGCGGAAGCGCAGCGTCGGCGCGACGAGACGGAGCGGGAGCGGGAGCGGGAGCGGGAGCGGGAGCGGGAGGCGCAGAAACAGCGCGAGTTGGAACGCGAGGCAGAGCAGCAAGAGCAGGAGCGTCTCAGGCAGGAAGCGGAAATCCAGAAGAAGTTGCAGCGTCAGCAGATCCATGTCGACAGAGAGGGGACCTCCTCGGTGCAGAAGTAAGTCAGCATTGTCAAACTATCTCTCTTCAATGTGTTAGATAGTGTGTGTGGTCACAAAGTCCAGGTGTTACGAAATAGAATCACCCCTTTAAAATTGTTCTCCACACCAGTGAATCTATTTAGAAATAAAATAACCCTCACTCCTTGAAATAAAATTGCCCGGACATACAAAATTTTGTTTGATATATATATAGGTATACGAATATCCATATATATTTGTTTCGATTTTTATCTCGGCCTGTAGCCACCAGGCTAGCCACACCCATGGGTTCGAATCCTGGTCGAGTCAAACCAATGCCTTAAAAATTGATACTTCCTGCCCCCTAGCCTGGTGCTCGGCATTATTAGGATAGGTCAAGGACTGATTTGCTCAATCTCAGGATAATGTGACTGAGTGGGATACCAGGTCATGGTGCTGGAGGCATGGTCTCCCAGTGGGGCAGCACTATAAAGTCACTATGAGTGTGTACTGTCACAAGTCGGTACCCATCCTGATATGACCTTAAATGTTGCAAGGACGTAAAACCCAAACAACCAACCAACCTTAATCTGTTACTGGGACGTATACCCCCCAATAATATTTTCTAGATGGCCTCAGGTATTGACTACATCACGATTCCGACTGCACATGCGCTGAAAACGGCGTTGGGAGCAAAGCAAGGGCGTACGCCCATTGAGTTTGCCGATATGCGTAGGAAAAAACTGGCATTTTATTCAAAATAACTAGAAATACATAACAATTTGGCATAAACATGGACGGAAGGATGCAATATAATAATATAATGCATATGTTTAAGACACAACTCTCCATAAACCATAGAATATAAATAAAAACATGAATAAAATAAATCAAACTGACTCTGGCTATGGCGCTAACACTAGTCTGAGTGCCTAGATTTGTCTAAATCTAAATGCACATGGCATAAGATGTGCTGGTTATATTGATGTAAACGCAATGCTGGATAAAAGATTAATATCTTAAATTATTATATATATTTTTTTAGTTGGTATTCTATGTTTCAAACAAGAGCTGCGATGAGCTGAAACTAGCACATTTCATAGCTGCACCCAGTGTATTAGCATGTGCCATGTGCTTCTCATGGCTTTGTTTTGCTCTGATGCATCCCACAATGCACCACGCCGCTGGAACCGTGATGTAGTCTATTGGTAGAACGTTAAACCCCAGCTAATCGGGTCATCCATGTCTTGGTGAGGAAGTATGTATTCCTGACTGGTTAGAATAGATGTCCGGGTATGCGGTTGCCTGCCTGTGTTGGCTCCACTGACCTGGCCATAAACCCGCCATTCAAGTGCAATATGTTATTTATACATGATTAAACATAGCCAGGTGCCGTCCGCCCTACACACACTGGTGACTGTCAACCCAGGCCCTAATCGTTTTCACTTGAGCATGTAGGAGCTTTCCTTTGAGAAATGTCGTCCTAATATATATATAGATGTTTCCGGCGGTACAGTGAGTGTAGGTGGGGGGGGGGGGGGGGGGGCAGTTGCCGCATGAACAGATAGGTGGCGCGCCCCTCCCCAAAGGATCTGAGGTTGACCAGGCTGGAACAGTAGATGACCAGATCAAGGCTCCTCCAGTTGATGGCTGATGGAGGAGTTATGGCTTAGGAGCAGACGGAAGCTTCCAGCCTTATTATACTTGGATAATGGCTTATACAGCGCATTTACATGTGTATATATATGTTTTACTTCAAATATCTCCAAAGTTAACCTTTTCAAATAAAGTTTACTTCACGGTAAAGTGAAGTAGATCATTCATATGTACACATATATAATATAACGGGACCTTTATAACTAAGTCTTTGGGAATACCTTAAGAAACAGATGGTGATGATGATGATGGCGGTGATGATGGTGGTGATGATGATGGTGGTGGTGGTGGTGGTGGTGTGTCAAACTCCCGTTTTGGTACGTGGTGGGATTCGCACTCACGGGTTCGAACCATGGTCAAGTCAAACCAATGACTTCAAAGTGGATACTTGTCGCTACCTGGCTTGGCATTCGACATTACTAGGATAGAGGAAGGAGCAGTGGAATGAGAAAGAACAATTGTCAGTAGTTGCAATTTCCTCAGCTTAATTAACTAATGTAAAAACAATAATGCATATAAAATGATAAAATGTTTTAAATGTGTCAGATTAAATCCCGATAAGTTTTTGGATTTTGAAAATGCTATTATTTTATCAGATTATGCAGCTTTAACTAATATCGAATGCGACTGGGTGAGGAAGCATTGGGCTCTGCCAGAGCAGAGTGTCAAATTGTTAGTGTTGACTGAACAGCATCAACTGCACAGCATCAAGTTCACAGTGTCAACTGCACAGTATCAAATGTACACTGGCGAGTGCATAGTGTTTAGTGCCCAGTGTCGAGTGTACACTGTTGAGTGCAGTGTCGAGTGAACAGTGTCACGTCCAATGTCGAGGTTACACTGTTCAGCTACAGCGTCAAGTGTGCAGTGCAAAGTTTCAAGTGCACATTGTCAAGTGAAAAGTGTTGAGTGAAGAGTGGCAAATGCACAGTGTTAGGTGCAGCATTTTGAGTGCACAGTGTCGAGTGCACAGTGCCTAGTGTAGTGCCAAGTGTATAGTGCCAAGTGAAGAGTGTCAAGTCCAGAATATTGAGTGCAGTGGCGAGTGCACAGTGTCGAGTGTCAAGTGAAGATTGTCAAGTGATAAGCGCACAGTACACAGTGTTAAGCGCACAGTGTCGAGTACACAGTGTTGAGTGCCATGTGGTGAGTGCACACTGTGTAGTACATGGTGTTGAGTGCCCTTTGATGAGTGCACAGTGTTGAGTGCCCTGTGTCGAGTGCACAGCGATGAGTGGAAAATGTCATGGGTGCAGTGCACAGTGAAGAGTGTTGAGTGCACAGTGTCGAGTGCACGGTGTCGAGTACGCAGTGCCAAGGGAAGAGTGTCGAGTGAAGAGGGTCGAGAGAAAGCGTCGAGTGCATAGTGCCCAAGTGCACAGTGTCGAGGTCACAGTGCCAAGGGAAGTGTGTCGAGTGTGTCCGCAGGCCTCAGCCGGACACTGCATTGTGGGCGCGGCCTCATCCCGTGCTAATTATAGCCTCGCTTTGATCCCGGCCGCCCCGGGTCAGCACACGGCGCCGAGCATGCGCACAGGACGGCCCGGCCCCCACAGCGTCTCGGTCCTGCGGCGGGCGTTTAGCTTCCTCCAGGGTATGAATGTGCCTGTGAAAGTAGACAAAGTGGCTGCGCGCGGCGGAGCGAGGCTTTGTTGTCATGGTGACGGGTAGTTAAGCGGGAATGTGTCCCCTTTGTGTTTAAAGTTCCATAGTTCGATAGAAGCATCAAATTTTCAAAAGCAAAACACTTATGTAGATTTAAACTTCTGTAGATATGCTACCTAATGTAAAATATATGTAGATATGCTACCTAATGTAAAATATATGTAGATATGCTACCTAATGTAAAATATATGTAGATATGCTACCTAATGTTAAATATTTGTTAGGATAATTTCCTTACAATTTCCATAAGAAACGAATGAATGGTAAGAACCTTACTACGTTTTGTCATGAGAGAGCATGTGGTTGTAGATGCAAAGTGAGCTTAAAGTAACATGGTCCGATGGTATAAATATATTTTCAAAACTAAAACACTTACCTACATTTGATCCTACATATCTAACTATAGCCGTGTTTACACGGGCAAATCTAAACAGATTTAGACAAAGCGATTTATATGAAGCGATGTAGTGGCACATTTACACGACAAATTTGAAACTGTGTCCGCGACCGGGAACCAGCAGCCTTAGTGGTGAGCCTGTAGCCGGCGAGCACTGCTATTTGTTTAGTTTACATTCGTCGATTCACAATATGAATAACGATGCCGATGTAGCGGCTACATTAATATCGCTTGGAATTTAGGGTTAATTTAATTAAATTTCATTATTTGAGTATGTAATTCTGTTAAATATGATCGCATTCAATAGATTTCAGCCTAATCGGTCCCTAACACTGCCGGGCACCAGTGTATAGTTTCAGCTGAGCCTGTAGCCAGCGAGCACTGCTATTTTACACTATCGCCGCCCGGGAACCAGCTGTAGTGATTCATATAAACCACCTCACGATGTGGTTTACATGTCCCGATATATATGAATCGATTCAGCCCTAAAACGCCACAGTGTCAAGTTTACACGGCAAATGTAAATCGATCTAGACAAGTGGTTTTATATGAAGCGTTTTAACTCACCCGTGTAAACACGGCTTTAGATACTGGTGCTAAATGCTGTATTTATTAAATAAATCCGATTTGACAAGAATGTACATTCACACCACTGCTAGAGGAAGCCATGTGCCTCAGAACTCACTCTCTAAGATGCAGGTCAATCTCATGACCTCTCTGAGGCTCTTGTTGGTCATGGCCTAGTTTCACACACTATGTGATCAGCCTGAGCAAGACTGAGGCACTCTCCAGAAACAGGCTGTTTTGTTTATGTTCAGCGGAGCTTCTGTTATCTATTTTTCTTCTCATTAGCTATATTATAAGTTGTTTTATTTCACTCCCTTGATAGTTAACTGTATAAAGTGTCACTTATATTGAACTGAAAGCGTAGGAATCAGGATGTTTACTCCAATGCCAGTATGTTATGTTATGTTATGCTATGCTACGCACTATGCTATGTTCCCGCTATGCTTGGTAGTAGTAAATGTATCAAAGTTGTGAGTTCAGTATGGTAATGAGGTCAGTACACCACATGACCATGGCGGGATTTGGAATGGTGTCACCGCCTTGGCTTCCAGCCCGGGAGTTTCGGCAAGCTTGCCAAAATTATTTTGAATGGATTTACTTCAAATATCTTCAAAATTAGTTTGCAGTCATCAAAACCACTTCAGGGTAATGGTAAGTAGATCATAATGATCAATTTAAACTCACAAGCCATCAGACCATGCAACTTTAATGTGTACGGTTCTAGCAAACAATAGGGGTGGGAGAGGTATGCAAACTGAAGGTGCGTCTCGGCTTGTTTACATAAATAAATAACTAAACGGAATAAGTTAATAAGTAAACAAGTAAATCATTAAGTCATTAGATCTCAGCGAATAGTTAGTTTCTAACTAAACAATCACTAGTCACGCTTGTATTTGCCTAAAGTTGTGTCGGTCATGTTAGTGTACCTTTAAGGATGTCGAGCTGGTTGTCAACTTCGCGCATGAGTAATGCACTGACCTACTTCCGCTCGCCAGTGGGATAAGGGTTGGCGGTCTGCCTGCTCCTGTAATTTGCAAGGCTATTATTATAGACTCCAGTCGCCCGGAAGTCTGGATTTACCCTGATCTGGGCCATTTAAAAATCACACTCCACGGACAATTAAAAAATAAGTCCATATGCATTTTATCAACTTAAAAAAAAATATATATATTATACAGATGTTATAGATGTGATAGATGTTGTAAATGTTATTATCGATGTCGGACATCCGGGCACTTTTTGCGTTCACAACGCGCGAAGGGTAAAACAAATGCCACTGTCATAGAGACAACATTAAAACTACCCTAACTACCACAGTAATTTGTGCTTTTTTGTGCTTTGAAAGCAAATTTCTCTTGTTTCTATTAAATAGTTCAGATCTTTCTCTACAATTTCACATTCAGCTTTTTTTTTATCAGCCAATTGGAAGTTCTTGAATTTATTTTGCGAAAATAGTTTTTGAGGCCATGATCTGGTAAGGCTAACACTGGCACTGACACTCAGAATATCCCAACTTTCACTATTATCTCTGTTTTTAATACATTCAGAGTAAATTGCTCTTAGGTTAAATTAAATACTTCAGATCTTCCTCTTCAATCGTGCATTAAGATATTTTTAATCGATCCAATGAAAACTTATAAATTTATTTTGCAAAAATAAATGCTCCGCATAGACATAGCATTGCTGCAGCCCACATCACTGCGATATTTTACCCTTCGCGGGCTAGTTTCTGGGGTTGTGACGCCACGAGAATAGATATTAAATTATTATAGATATAGAAATTGTAGATATTATAGATATAGATATTATAGATATTGATTATATAGTGTACATTGCATATATTGTGTACTTTGTATATATTGTGTATACTATATATATTATATATTTAATAGGTTATATATATTATATTTAGCATTTATATATATAATTTATCAACAATTAGTAAATATAGGGCACATTTCTTACGAATAGTATACTGGTATAAAGAGAATAGTAATGGTATGTGCCAAGCTTTGGGACCCTTAGGGATTCTCTCCCATAGAAGAAGGTTCATTTCATTAATTAAAAATATAAATTCCCACACTCGTCAAAAGACAGCTGGTCGATCCCCGTCCCCCGAGGGACCCAGCTATTGGTGTCTATGTGCATTCTATGCCCTCCCGGTGGTGGGAAGAAAACATCCCCTACAGGGAACAGTCGTCATTTCCGGTTTTCCCAGCATTCCACTGGCGTGACCACCGGATGTGTTTTCAACTAAATAACAATGGAGAAGGATATCACCAAGTAGCACAGCAAAGAAGGAGAGAGTACCCTTTCACCTCGAGTTATATTTTCACAATGATAACCACGACGCAGAGTTACAGTTGCATAATACCGGATGCGGTAGCCGAATCGGTAGAGCACAGGCTTTCCGCGCGGAAGGTCGGTGCAGGTTTCCCATTAGATAAGGGATTCACCCTGTACTCGCAGTACACGGGTGAATACCAGCCCTATATAAAAGCTGTCGAAAAAGTGGGGAAATGAAATAACTCCACAATCTAAGAAGGAACATTTATTCTTTGTATATATGTCTTCATATTTCGCCACTACCTTTGAGTTGAAAAATATAATAAAACATCTAGTTTAATAAGATTTAAAAGTGAAATCGACAGCATTCTATGGCTGCCATCTTGTCTTTTTGCATTCTGTCCCATTTCACCAACTCTGTGGCGATATAAGTAGCCATTTGATACTGGAGGCATGCATTCTACTTCCTATTCCATACTAAAGCTATTTTCGCCCGTATTTACACTATGTTGTCGTTCACCCGTGTACTACAAGAACAGGGTGAATCTTTTATCTAGTTTCCCATGTGGAAGGTCGGGAGTTCGATTCCCAGTCAAGTCAAACCAATGAGTTACAAAATGTATGCCTGTTGCTTCCTAGCTGACTGGTTGGCTCAGTGTCAGGATAATGTGACTGGGTTGGATATAGGGTCATGGTGGTGGTGGCCTGGTCTCCCAGTGGGAAAGCACTATAAAGTCACCATGAGTGCAAACTGTCACAAGTCGGTACCCCTCGTGATATGGCCTTAGATGTTGCCAGGACGTAAAACAACAAACAGACATAAAAGGCACAGTCGTCTCATGGCTTGAGTCAAGACAGCGTGATGTGGAATAATACCTGCAGGTTCAGGTGCGGTTGGAATCAACTCTGGGATGTGGCTGAGTGGGATAACCGATTGGTTGGTTCTTGGAGTTTTACGTCCTTGCAACATCTAAGGTCATATCAGGATGGGACTTATGACAGTGCACACTCATGGCGGCTGTATAGTGCTGCCCCACTGGGAAATCAGGCCACCAGCACTATGACCCGATATCCTACTCAGTCACATTATGCTGACAATGAGCTAGCCAGTCCTTGCCCTATCCTATTAATGCGGGTGCTCCGGGCTAGGAATCGATAGGTATCAATTCCATAAGTCATTGGTTTGACTCGACCGGGAACCGAACTCCCGATCTCCTGCACGTGAGGCCCGCGCTCTACTGATTCGGCCACCGCGCCCGGCCAACCGGCAGAGTGCACGAGTGTAAAGTAAGGCAAGTTATTCACGACAACATGTGACTAGCAGCCCGGTGTCGCAGTTTCAGCTCCCGGTCAGTTTCAGCTGCCTGTCAGTTTCATGCGCATGCGTCACTAACCTTATAAATTTAATATAATGTTTTTGGTAAAGATGTTTTCTACATGTGTACCAAGCGATTTGTTTCTAGGTGGTGTGGTTTTAGAGATATATCACTTTTCCTGTATTTTCTGTATGAAGATTGCTAGCGACCATTGACAATGCCTTGAGTTTGATGGTACGCGCAGTGCAAAACCTTAGTTTTATTCAAAATTAATACAAATCAAGAACCCTAACCTTATAAATTTAATACAGTCTTTTTGGTAAAGATGTTTTCTATATGTGTACCAAGCGATTTGTTAATAGGTGGTGTAGGTTTAGAGATATTTCACTTTTGCTGTATTTTCTTATGAAGATTGCTCACGACCATTGACAATGCCTTGAGTTTGAGTCTATACAGGCAGTGGAAACTGGCAGGCGGCTGAAACTGCGACACCGGGGCTGGTGAGAAAACTTGTCTGAGAGTGGGAAAGGTGAATCAGGACCTAGTTGGTTACAAAAAAAATACAGGAAGAAACAGGCATTGCGAAAAACAGAAACCGAGTAAACAAAGAAAAACTGAATCTTGAGTCAGAAGCATTGCGAAGAATAGATCAGAGTGAGGGGCGGGTACAGAAATACAGTGAGAAATGGGGACAGAAATGAAATTAGAAACCTAGTAAGGAAAATGGGAGTGCAAAGGAATATAGAAAGAAAGAGACAGAAAGAAAGAAATAGAGAAAGAAAAAAAGAATGAAAGAAAGGGAAGGAGAGGGGGAGAGAGGAAAAAGGGTCAATGAGAAAGAGAGACAAAAAAATAGAGACAAAAAGAAGGAGGATGAAAAAGTCACAGAAACCGAGTGAGATAATGAGTGGATATTAGGAGAGGGGGGAAAACAAACATGTACTATTTGTTTGGCATGCTTGTGTTGGTAATTTGTTAGACCTACTCACTGTCAGGTGACACTTAGCCCGATAACTCCCCCCGCCCCCAGCCCCGTTGCTCTAAATATATGTTTGTTTGGAGAAGCCCCATCCCGCCCAGCCCCCAAACATACATTCCTGTGGCCTCTTGGCTACACATACACATACAGGGGTGAGAGAAGCACTTCCGGGTCAAGCAAGTAGAATATGCATATTAAATAGTATTTTATTTTAAAGCTGCATAATCTGACGAGACCATTACATTTTCTAAAATACAAAAGACCTATCTAAATTTGATTCTACATACCCAACTGAGATACTGGTGCATTCATTAAGCATTCATTACTTCCTAGAAGGAATATTAAGTCAATATAACAGAACCTGTCAATTCTGATGCATCTGATGCTGGGCACTTCAATGGGTGTGACATCATTAATTTGGCATGTATTTACTTCAAATAATATTTTCAAAATTAACCATTTAAAATAAAAGCTAAATAAATTGAAGTAAAGTTGATTATGATGATCAGCATAGTATATTTATCTTGAAAAGAAAATTGATGATAGAAACCAAAGACCTTATAATACTAAGACGGCTCACTCCCTATCTCTCTGATGGTAATGTAAATTTTGCAGTGCCACCTTGTGGTGGGTTTGATCAGCCCGGCTGCTGGTTGGTGTTTCACATGTAAACACATACAATTATATTATACATGAGATAGGTAAGTATGAATACACATCAATATGAAATTGCTATGAACAAATACACATCATCATCAGCATCATCATCATCATCGCCATCATCACACATCTTTTACATTCATATATACATTTATACATATAATATAGCAACTGTTTAACCAAGAGAACAGCCAGTGCACCAAGTGATGGGTTTGATCATTTTGATTACACAGTACAGGCTGACTGAGCCGTCTTAGTATTATAGGGTCTTTGTAGAAACTAAAAATTGTCGAACTTTGCAACTTTAAAAATAAGCTATCCCTGTTCTTATCCAGGCCCGGTTGTATGCAGACGTCACACCTACTAGACCCGCTCCCCCTGCAATTCTAACCCCTCCCCCTTCCCCTCCCCCTGCATCTCCTCCAGACTGGAGGTATTCTATTGAGTTTCCCTCAAGGCAATCTACTCTCTCCTCCCTAGGGCGTTTATACCCCTTTTCAGCCCACTGGACGTGAGAGGGAATTTACCCTCAGGTTACACCATGGGCCTTAACCCTCTACTCCACCGTGTGGACACGCCTCTCCACCGGGCTCCCCGCTGAGCCACATTAACACCAGGCGTACACTCGCTGATATCCGGGCTGTAAACATCGGGGATCATGATGGTGGATTTTTCTTTACTTTTTTATTATTGTTAGTATTGTTGTCGTTGTTCCTCTTCCT
Organism: Branchipolynoe longqiensis; assembly: GCA_030323885.1. NCBI lineage: Eukaryota > Metazoa > Annelida > Polychaeta > Phyllodocida > Polynoidae > Branchipolynoe > Branchipolynoe longqiensis. Next base: position 57,026,216 of record CM059191.1, on the reverse strand, counting down.
CTTCTTCTTCTTCTTCTTCTTCTTCTTCTCATCATTGTTGCTGTTATTGTTCTTATTGTCATTGTTATTATTGAAATCCATATTATTTTATTATCATTTTATTTTTGTTGATGGGGGAGGGGGTGTGTAGAGACTTCTACCAAACTACTGTGTGGTGTAGTTTGGTATTTGTAGTGCCAATGTGATCCTTTTCAGTAATGGTAAAGCAGCTCTTATCCACAAACAGACACCTACGTGTATGCCAGTATTCCTAGTTCCGCTGGTCCTTCAGGAAGGTCTTCAAGGGACTAGATATAGGTCGCTGAGACACTACCCATACTCCGACAAATGCTCTCCGAGCATACGTTTGCCAGTTTTCAGTTTATGCAACTACATATGTGGGGGGAGAGTGCTGACATTGGTTGCTTCTGTTGAGTTTTATTTAGTCCAGCAGCACTGACACTTTTAGACAACCATATAGAGAAAATATTTTTAGAAATTGCAATCTAAAATGATAACTATGAAGTTCAAATGTTTATTTATCATAAGCAGCTACTTTTTGTGTGAATAATTGATTAAATCGTGTAGATTAATAGACTTTAAAAGTTGAATTGAGAGCTTTCTGTGGCTGCCATCTTGGTGGTTGCCATGGCTTCCCCTGTGTGTAGGGAACCCCTCTAGGTCATGTGATGAGGAGATCCCACCTATGATGTCATTCATACATCACTGACCTCAACTCTCCTCCCACATGTTCATTTGCATGAAATGAACAAACTAAGCAAAGGTATGTTTGGAGAGCTTTTGATGCTGGATTCGTTTGTATCTGGGTGAGGTATAACCGACGACTCTAAACTGACACCCAGCATGCCAGGTCACGGCTTCAGCTTACATTCTGCAAGTTTTGGTTGGAGTCCATCCCAACGCGGTCCTTCTCTGTAGACCCTATACTTTAAACTCATTTTGCGCTTCACTATCCTAGACTATTAATACAGGTATTCTGCTGGTCCTTCAGGGAGAACTCAAACTGTGATCTAGCATGCCGGGTAACAGCTTCAGCTTACCCAATGGAAGGTGGGGGAGATGGTGAATACACATACACAAAGTAGTATTTTATCTAATGTAAAATGCTGTCTACATTCGAAACAGATGTATGGCAAGAACCATGCCAAGGTTGGTTGTCAGAAAGCTCGTGGTTATAGGTGCAAAGTGAGTTTAAAATACAGCCCCGGGCCCGTATGCACGAATCGGTGTTAGGGTCATAACCGCGGTTTGGCTAGCTCCACATGGCTAACGGTGGAAAATCCATATGCATCAATTGGTGCCAGCGCTAGCTGCCGACCATAGCCTAGGCTAAGCTACCCTACTTTCAAGTCAGGTTTAACTGCTAGCCACGCCGGTTAGTGTGCCTGTGTGGGTCTCAATCTATTCAATGCTATCATATTTAACAGAATTACATACTCAATAAGTGAAATTTGATTAAATTAACCCTAAATTCGAACCGATATTAACGCTGCCGCCGCATCGGCGGAGAGATTGATATTGTCGAATCGACGAATGTAAACTAAACAAATCGCCACCACCGCTTCGACGTCGATATCCATACTGTCGCATATCAACAAAACACACATCGCCGGCGCCGAATCGCCGGCGCCGAATCGCCGGCAATATATTAGGCCCAAATCTATTCAATGCTGTCATAGTTAACAGTATTACATATGCCATAAATGAAATTTTATCAATTTAACCCTAAATTCGAACCGATATTAACGCCACCGCCGCATTGGCGGCATTATTCATATTGTTAAATCGACGGAATTCCCAAAACTATCTATAATTTCATGGTTAGCTATCTGCCCCGGCTTGGACATTGGTGCATATGGCTTGACCTAATTAACCAAGGCCCTCCTAGCCACGGATAGCTACCCCAGAGCTAACACCTAACCCTAAATTCAAAGCAACGGCGGCGATATTAATATTTTCGAACCGACGAATGCAACCAACCGCCGCCGCCAGTATGGAAAGCGGCGGCGACGGCGGCGATTTGTTTACTTTGCGTTTGTCGATTCGAAAATATAACTATTAATATCGCCGCCAATGCGCCGGTAGCCTTAATAACGCTTCGAATTTAGGGTTAAATTGATAAAATTTCACTTATTGCGTATGTAATTCTGTTAAATATGGTCGCATTGAATAGATTTGGGCCTAATGCACTCGCTATACCTCCTATCTACCAAGGGTAGCGTACCACCGTTTACGGGTTTGGTGTTAGGCCTATCACCGACTCACGCATCCAACTTTTCGCTGCTACCCGGGAAATTCCCGGCTACCACCGTTTCGGCTCGCTAACACCGAATACCACCGACTCCTGCATATAGGCCCTGGCGGGTGGCATTATTTGGATAGGGAAATGAGCAAGACCAATTGTCCACGATTGAAAAATAATCCCCTGCTTAAATAACTTAATGTACAAATAATAATAATATTTTGTTGAAATTGAAATCTTTTTAAATAGCCAACTCAGAGCTGAGGTATATATGTTATCGCTGGAAATATATTGCCGATTCCAGATCAACGGGACTCCATCCTCGATATTGGCTAGTGTCCGCCGAGTATAAGCCGTAAACCTAGCACTGCAACAGTGGTATTCACGGGCAAGATGATTGACTGGGCAGTGAGTTACCAGGGGCGTTAGCACCTACTGACTGTCCCCCGCTGGCACGCCCTGAACCCTGGGGGGGGGGGGGGGGGGGGGGGCGGGAGCGGGGCTTACACACCCCTGTGCACACTCACACGGGGGCAGGGGTGTGCTGATTGTTTCCACACTCCAACCATTGTGTCCTGCAGGGAATTACCATAGTGTTTACACTTCCGCATGTATACAGGTGCTGGCCACGTAAGACAAGTAAGAACGGTGATAACTGATGCAACAGTAATAACTGATAGCAACAATAATAATAACAGTAATGACAACAATAAATTGAGGGTGAGTTAGGCTATAATAAAGTGGAATAATGTCATATTTAATATTGCATAATCCATTAGTTTTGATTTCGCCTTCCTACAGTACAATGTGTACTATTAATACACATATCTATATATTTGTTGCATAGTATCTTTTTTGTTTGTTGAGGTTTTATGTTCTCACAACATCTAAGGACATACACACCAGGATGGGTATCGACTTGTGATACCACTCACTCATGGTGATTTTATTGTGCTGCTCCATTTGGAGAGTGGGCCACCGACACCATGACCCAATATCCCAGTCAGTCACATTATCCTGATACTGGGCAAACCAGTCACTGCAATATCCTTATTATACCAAGCACCAAGCTAGGTAGTGACTAGATAAAAGATTCACCCGGTACTTGTAGTACACGGGTGAACGACAATGTAGTCTAAATACGGGCGAAAATAGCTTTAGTATGGAACAGGGAGTAGAATGCCTGGTTCCAGTATCAAATGGATACTTATATCGGCAGAGAGTTGGTGAAATGGGAGAGAATGCAAAAAGACAAGATGGCGGCCATAGAATGCCGTCGATTTCACTTTAAATTTTTATTAAACTAGATATTATATTATATTTTTCAACTCAAAGGTAGCGGGCTAATAATAAGACATGTAAAGAATAATTGTTGCTTCTTACATTGTGAAATTAGGCTCTCATTTCATTGACCCGCATTTTTGACCGTTTTTATATAGGGTTGGAATTCACCCGTGTACTGAGTACCGGGTGAATCCTTTATCTCGGTAGTGACCAGTATCAATTTTGTAAGTCATTAGTTTGACTCAGTTCGGATTCGAATCCATGACCTCCCGGACAAATGAACTACGACAATGATAGCTTTCAACACATTTACTACCCAACGATACTATTCGATAGGCTATGGGCTGTTCACTACAATTATTTGATGTTATTAGAACTACATCGTTCTGTTTTTAATGTTATCCTAATCTAGAGAATCTCGTGGTATGTAGAATTCAGTCGATATGGCAATTGGGACAATTTGTATTAATTATTATTTACTGAAAATAAAAAGCCCATTTCCCTGTGTAAGTAGCCCTTTAAATTGGCACATAACAGAGGATTTCTCTCAGTGGATTACCGGACGCGATGGTCGAACCGGTAGAGCACAGGCTTCCCGTGCGGAAGGTCGGGAGTTCAGATCCCAGCTGAATCAAATCTGATTTATAAAATTGATACTTGTTGCTGCCTAGCCTGGTGTTCAGCATTACTATGTATGATAGGACAAGGACTGGTTAGCACAGTATGAGGATAATGCGACTATATGGGATATCGGGTCATGCTGCCGGGGGCCTGGTCTCCCAATGGGGCAGCACTAGAAAGTGACCATGAGTGCACAGGGCTACAGGTTGGTATCTGTCATGAGATGTCGCTATGATGTAAAACAACAATGGATTAACAGTTTACCTCGATTTTAACATATATTGGTACAAAATATATGTATATAACCATATATTTCCTGAAAAGATCTTGTGAAGCTATGTTATATATGAAAATATCAGTTAAAAAGAAGAAGATAGTGGTCTCCTCCACGATAAATCTAATGGGATATTATTTCCCAAGTTACAACAACATTGTTCAAATATAGCTATTTGCGTGAAACAACATTCACTTGGCATCGGTATTACCAAAGCTAAATCAGCTGCTCCTTTTTATGTAAGTGGACATAAAAGGCATTAATTTAATCCGAAATGACGGGACTGCAATTAAGAGCGCTCATAAAATCAACAACAACAATACAACATTCCACCCGTCAGTCCCACCGGCTGCTTTCTGTGGGTGTTGAAGTTCATAGTGTTACTCTTAAAGCTGGCCTCTGGGTTTGACACATGCACGCCCAGCTCACAGTGGCCAGGATTGGGTGTCACGCCCCTCACCCCGGCTCGGAGAGCGTGGTGTTCCGTTGGCTGCCGTGGTGCCGGAGCCATCACCCGTCACCCACACCGATACAGACATAACATACATACATACATACATACATACATACATACATACATACATACATACATACATACATACATACATACATACATACATACATACATACATACATACATACATACATACATACATACATACATACATACATACATACATACATACATACATACATGCATACATGCATGCATGCATGCATGCATGCATGCATGCATGCATGCATGCATGCATGCATGCATGCATGCATACATGCATACATGCATACATGCATACATGCATACATGCATACATGCATACATGCATACATGCATACATGCATACATGCATACATGCATACATGTGTCGTGGGGGTGATGAAAATGGGAAATACTGCGCCTAGAGCGGGACTCGAACCCACATCTCTTTGCATTCCGGGCCAGTGTGCTAACCATTACACCACCTAGGCTCCCTGATATCAATACACTCCCCATGCCTACCTGTCTATGTGGTTACTTGCCTGAGAGGTCAGTGCAGACCACTACACTCGTCCCCCTGGAATTGTAAGTCTTGTAATGCTTACAATTACATACATACAGGCAATGCACTAACACATACATACACAGGGTAGGTTCAACAACCATACAGCGCAAAGCTTGTACAGGATCCTGATCACGGCAACCAGTGTCGTGGGGGTGATGAAAATGGGAAATACTGCGCCTAGAGCGGGACTCGAACCCACATCTCTTTGCATTCCGGGCCAGTGTGCTAACCATTACACCACCTAGGCTCCCTGATATCAATACACTCCCCACGCCTACCTGTCTATGTGGTTACTTGCCTGAGAGGTCAGTGCAGACCACTACACTCGTCCCCCTGGAATTGTAAGTCTTGTAATGCTTACAATTACATACATACAGGCAATGCACTAACACATACATACACAGGGTAGGTTCAACAACCATACAGCGCAAAGCTTGTACAGGATCCTGGTCACGGCACCAGTGTCGTGGGGGTGATGAAAATGGGAAATACTGTGCCTAGAGCGGGAACTCGAACCCACATCTCTTTGCATTCCGGGCCAGTGTGCTAACCATTACACCACCTAGGCTCCCTGATATCAACACACTCCCCACGCCCACCTGTCTATGTGGTTACTTGCCTGAGAGGTCAGTGCAGACCACTACACATGCATACATGCATACATGCATGCATGCATGCATGCATGATTGCATGCATGATTGCATGCATGATTGCATGCATGATTGCATGATTGCATGATTGCATGCATGCATACGTGCACCTAGATAGATAGATACATAGCTAGATAGATAGATTGTTTGTTTGTTTGTTGTTGTTTTACATCCTAGCAACATCTAAGGTTATATCAGGACGGGTGCCGACTTGTGGCAGTGCACACTCATGGCGACTTTATAGTGCTGCCCCACTGGAAGACCAGGCCACCAGCACCATGACCTGATATCCCACTCAGTCACATTATCCTGACACTGAGCCAACCACTCCTTGCCCTATCCTAATAATGCCAAGCGCCAGGCTAGGAAGCAACAAGTATACATTTTTAAGTCATTGGTTTAACTCGACCAGGGGTCGAACCCATGATCCCAGCACAAATAGACGTTCACACACATACAGCGATACACACAGATCAACGCGCACATCGAGACGGGATGACTGAATGAGTTGAGCGTCCGTCTCCCGTTTTGGTAGATCGTGGGATCCGAACGCATGTGTTCGAACATGGTCGAGTGAAAGCAATGACTTAGAAATGCTCAGCATTATTAGGATAAAGTCTGGTTGGCTCAGTGTCAGGATAATGTGACTGATTGGGATATCAGGTCATGTTACTGCTGACCCAGTCTCCAAGTGTGGTAGCACTATAAATTCGCCATGAGTGCACACTGTCAAAAGTCGGTACCCGTCCTAACATGACCGTAGATGTTGCCAGGATGTAAAACTCCAACAACCAACCAGCCAATCACACCCACCTCCGTTACAACCCCATTCTCTGACCTCTATGCAAATGGTGACAAGTGAGGCGGAACGCTGGAATGTCCGGCCTCCGTCAGATGGCTTTCGCGCCGCCAAGTGACATCGGCAGTTGGCGGATCCCGAGTAACTTACACCCCCTTCCCCTTCTCCCACCCCCTTCTCCCACCTCCCAGCCTACGTTACCAATGCCCCCCCCCCCCCCCCCGCCCCTACCACCACCCACCACCGGCGTGGCTTTACGGGTTGACTCCGTGACACCATGTATTCAGCTCACCTTTAAATAGTGCACACCTTTCGGGGTATGGTACGGTAGGGAGGGCGGGTTTGGGTGAAGGGGTGGGGGTGGGGGTAGGCATGTGGAAGACTGGGTGGGGGTGTGGAGGGCGGGGGGGGGGGGGTTGAGGGTCGGTGCGTGTCGGGCGCGACCCCTCTCACTGGACCCACTCAATATACTCACACCTGCGGCGGGCGGGCGGACCTGAGTGTGGGGGTTTGCGATACTCACACGCTGTCAGTTTGTTGTCGCGCGGTGGGAGGGTCCCGGAACAGCCGCCACGACGGGGGCGTGTCCCGTCACTACTCGGGTACAGCGCGCCGTGTGGTGGTGCCTCGTCACTGCCGTGTCCAGGTGATATGTCACCACGTCACGGTGCCGGCAACAAGTAGGTTGGTGCGGCAGGCTCCACACTACCCTTACATCACCATGCATTCATATATATATAGCATTATATAGATATATATATATATATTTATGGTATAGATCTATACATCTCTCTCTCTCTATATATATATATCGGATATCCGGTGTGGATTAACCGCCATGACGTCGTATCCTCCTCATTGATCCATCTTGGCCGTGGAGGAAAGGGAGGAAGGAAAGGAGGAGGAGGAAGGAGAAGGTAGAGGAGGAGGAGAAGGAGCAGGAGCAGGACGGGGAGGAGAAGGATTCAAGGAGGGTGAGAAAAGGGAGGAGGTGAAGGAGAAGAAGAGAGAGGAAGAGGTGAAGGAAGAAAAGAGGCAGTAAGAGATCTGTCCAGTGGATATTCTTATACTATGGACGCTATGTGACAAGCGAAGGAATATTTATTCTCCCCACCCCCGAGCCCCACCCATATTCTGGATCGCATATACGGATTGACACTCGAATGTTATTTTCGGTTAGCAGCGGGTGCTAGTATTTTGAGGGGAGACAAATTTTCGCGAGGATGTGTGCCTGGTTTTGACGTTTTGTGTCCACAATCAAGTATCCTGTTTGAGATTGTGGAGGACTCGACAGTACTTAATGTACCGCAGGTACCGGGGTGTGTAGCTGTATGTACCTGCGGCCTTGTTTAGGTGCCCTCGTACCGTGGACTTGTTTAGACTGCCAGTCACACACCCAATCACTCTTGCTTGTCAAAGGTGCGTGCCACTCGTACATTCGGTTGTAACTCGGTGCAGTTTGCTTCTTTTAAGTGAGAGGCGTGTGAAAATCTGGTCACGCTCCTCACACTGCCGCCAGGGGTCGCCACCATGATCTACCTGGGGCGCTTCTCCGGGACGCCGGCAGGCCCCGGCACATCACTGTGGCGCCGCCTGTCGGAGCGCCTCCCGCAGGCGAGGATCAAAGACGACACCAGGGGTCTCCCCTGTTCCGAGTCCGGGTTCCAGCACTGTGGAATCGGGAGAGGTGACCGCTTCCGGGTAGCACCGGAAGCGGATGCGAATGTGAAGCGGCATAAGGCGCGTTCGTTGAGCTACGCTGAGCGCAGTGGGGGTGGTGGGGTTAGTGGTGGTGGGGGTGGTGTGGCGCCTGGGGAGTACCCACATGGAGAGCGGTTCGCCAGCCTCCAGCACCCACCGCTGGGCAACTACAACAGCTACTGCTCAGGGCCTGTGGAGTGCTACATCCGGGATCTCCCTCCACATCCGGTGCGCTCTGACCGCTACGCCAGCCTGCCGCTGCCACTGCGCCGGCCCGTGCATAGTTCACTCAGTTCCCGCAAGGCGCGCGTTGTCGCCACTGTCGGCAGGACGGCGGCGGAGGAAGTTGAGCGCATGCTGCCCATCTGCGAATGCTGCGCCTGCGGCCACGCGCTACGGGAGGGCGCCGCCGGAGAACGCTGCGCCGAAATACCGCCCGCAGTTGTCGGTAAGCGGGCGGCCTCGTTCCGGTCCCTGAGTGTGCCGGCCCGACGCCGGGACATCCCGCCGCCGCCGCTCCTCCCGCGGCGGTCTCACTCAGCGCGCGCCGAGAGGTCGCGCAACAAGGAGAACATATGGCGCTTCCAGCCTGATAGGCCCACTTCCGGTCTGGAGAATGCTGGTCGTGCGGCGCTGCGCTGCGCCCGCCTAGCGCCCCCTGGGGAGCTCTCCGACTCGGGATGCTGTCTGGATGACGCATCTTACGCTTACGCCTACAGCCAGGAGGTGGCGCCGTGCGACCCGAGGTGGGTGTGGTGTGTTTGTTTAAGAGACGCGGGGCGTGGTCTTCTCCCCGGACAATACTTCCTAGAGTAAGCAAGGGCGGAGTGGCTTCTCTTAAGTTTGACTAATTATTGCTAATTTTGTTTGGCCTTCTCTTTCTGTGGGGATTATTCTCGCGCACACATATACAATGTACACACACACTACACTACACACACGCCGGCGGCCTGGTCTCCCAGTGGGGCAGCACTATAAAGCGACCACGTGCGTACTGTCACAAGTCTGTACCCGTCCTGATATGACCTTAGACGTTGTCAGGTCGTAAAACTCCAATAACCAATCATTACACAAACACTACACTACGCTACACTACACTACACTACACTACACTACATTACACTACGCTCACCCAATACATGTGTATTCCCCAGAGTTACCGTTCTCTAGCCGTTACCTGAGCCAGCGCCCTTCCCTTGTAATCTGTCATAAAGAGGGCGGATTTAATCGCAGGGATTACACTTATAGATACACTTATCTCTAACGGCACACCTACTATTAAGACCCTCTACAATAGGGTGTAGGGGTATTTATAGGATATTCTAAGCCTAGTAAGGCGACATAGCCACTTTATAATCTATGATATGGCTACGAGAATGGGAGGTTGCCCACTTGCAAAGCACCTCTAGTAAGCACAGTATAAAGCCTTAGAGGAACTAATAGTGGTTCTGTTAATAGCGTTACGAATTTGGATGAGATGTACATACATTATACGTGGAAATTTGCCATGTTACTGTAACTCTTTCCATTCAACAATTAGGAGCAACAAAGTCATCGTAAATTTAAATATCAATGAATACAAGTTGCATAATCTGATGAAGACATAATATTACTAAAAATCAAAGAATATACTTAGATTTGATCCTATATATCCAACTTAGATTCTACTACTAATACTATTTATGCATTAAAAGCTGTTGCCTTTTCAATGACTAGTTACCATAGCAATGGCTATTTATTTTAACTTACTGTGTGTTAATGTTATGGGTTGGGGTTATGTGGTATGATACGCGTTATAGGTGGGGTTATGGGGGGTGGGTGATAGGTTTATGTGGTGTGTTGTGGGTGGAAGGTTAAAAGTAGTACCGGCGAGACGGTACGAGTACTATTACGAGAGTAGGAGTACCCTTAGGAGAGAATGACCAACCAGCTCAAATGACACAGCAACTGACCCCGTTCAGCGTTGCTGAATCAAATGTTGCATTAGCTTATTATTGCTATTTAAACATAATTTTTTGGGATCTATATTCTGACGGCTTCATATGATACAGTAGTACCTGTCTTCGCCGACCACTCGGATAGGCGGACACCTGCCATTTCCAAACAAGTATTCAATGTACAAACTGTTTTTTTTTTATCATGCAACTGTCCCACAGATGGTAAGACACCTGCCATGTCAGGACAACATTGGTCTGAATGCAGAGTTGGCCTTTCGAGGTACTACTGTACTGTTGTCAGTCAGCTCATCACAAAGCAAGAGGAGTGAAATAGCAACTAGACCCCCCCCCCCCCCCCCCCCCCCCCCCCCATCACACACAGTTGTGAGCTGGGACTTTGGGATTCCCAGGAATTACCAGTTGTGGCGTTCTCTGTGGCGGAGTGGTTAGAGTGTCTGACTTTTTTCTAGGTCAGACCCCTAATCTGAGGGTCGGCGGTTCGATTCCCCGTGCTCCCAGCTCTGCCAATTTGGATTTCCACCGCTGTATATAACTTACAGCGTCGTCAAAGGCTGGTTGCTCTCATACCATGTCTATGTGGTGTGGGAGGTTAAAAATCCCTTGGGTCAGTAAAAGTGTAGGCTCGGGCTTTCTATCGACCAGCAGTGGAATGAGGAAAACCAGTTGTCTATGACTGAAATTTCCCCTGCTTAAACAACTAATAATGGACCCCAAAAAAAAAAAGTGAACCAGGCCTAAAGTTGTACTCTCTGGTGGTTTTTAGTTTCTCGGAATATTGTATGTAACCTCATTTTAAATGGCTAACTTGTGGAGATATATTTGAAGTGTAAACGTGCCAAAACATGTTGACAGACACATAAAAACTCCGACACCATGGCATAGGGTACAGTAGTAACAACAGGTTGAAGTTATATTACATGTACATAGTGTGCCCGTCTATGTAGCAACACATACTCTATAAGTGCACCAGTATTTAGGTTGAGTATGTAGAATCAATTCTAGGTAAATGTTTTGGTTTAGGAAATGTTGCCGCGTTCATCAGACTACGCAGCTTGACTACGAAGTTTGACACATGCCTGGTTTGGGTTGGGTAGAGAGCCGGTGGGCAGCCAGTTCTGACCGAACCAAACTCGGCATCGCTAAAGGCGGACATCAATCACGATGGCTAGCTTAGGTTTTGTAAATGGGTGTATGTGGAGGGGGAGGAGGGTATGTGAGGATAGGGATGTGTGAGAGGGGAGGGGATATGTGAGAGCGGAGGTGTCTGAGAAGAGAAGGGGTATCTGGGAGGGGGTGAGGGGGGGCCTTTGACAAAGTGCAGGGTCCGTAAGCGGCATGGAAAGTCTTGAAAAGTCTTGAACTTTATTTCCCCCATTTCAAAGCCTTGAATGTAACCTGTTTTGGGTAATTAGTCTTTGTCAGTGGGGACAGTTTAATTTAATTAAACTGTCCCCACTGATCTAAATTAGTCCGAAATCGCCATTCGCCTTTGGTATTTCTTTCCTGAAATTCAAATGAAATTAGTTTTGAATTCCTATCAAAAACAGCCCTGAAAAGTCTTGAAATAATAGCCTTGAATTCCATATCTTCAAGTTCACATGTGTACGGACCCTGAAAGTGATATGTGGTGATTGTTATGGTTGGTTAACTGTGGTGGTGGTGGTGGTGGTGGTGGTGGTGGTGGTGGTAGAGGTCCTGCTAGGTGTGGTGGATGTGTGGTAGTTATGCTGGTGAGGGTGTGAGGGTAGGGGGAGGGTGGAGCATGCAGCGTAACCATCATTTTGTGCCGCTTCCCACATATTCCAACTCAGTCCCGTTCCTCGCCCCTCCTGTCCCCCTATCACCCCCCCCCCCCCTTCCCCCTCCTCCCCCCTCTCTCCTCATCGCACCCCACACCTCCCTCCTGAATCCCGCAGAGGACGACACCTACTCAATCCGAGTCCCATTAACTTTACAAACGGCACTACCGCAGGCAGTGGTCTACCTACTATGGTCAGTCCCCCCCCCCCCCACACTCACTCACTCACTCCCACCCACATCCCCCCTGTCCCTCCCTGTCAACTCCCCCTTCGCCCACCCCCACCCCCCTTCAACACTCAATGGCCCCGAACGTCAGACCCGACCCTCCAGGCACCGATCCTATCTGCGTCTCTCTGCGTCTACCTCCTTAGTGCGGGACGCTGACACCAGGATCGCTATCGTGGCCAGTCGGCGCCCGCTTCCCCACACCCACCCACGCAACACCCCACCGCCCACGCCTCAGTCTCCACGCGCAGGTTTGGCGTGTTCTGGTTCAATCAAACAGTCTCAGAGTTCTCGGTTTAGAGAGTGATGCGCATACCTTGTTGTTAGAGGAGGAGTATCGTCTGCGTTGTTTGGGTCGGGGTGTGTAGGAGGTGGGGGGGGGGGGGATGGTCACCGCGCCGACTTCGTTAATTATTTATGACTAACGAGGTAGTATTTGTATTGTACCCCTCTCTGACACCTGTGAGGGTTGCACAGGTGGTCACCCACTCACCCACTCACCCTCACACACACACGCACACACACACTCTAAGAGCATATATCGCTTATACTTATCTCGGTGATTGGGGTTTTACACTCTACCAACATTGGAGGGTCATGTCAGAACCTTTACCGACTTGTGACAGTTGCTAACTAATTGTGACTTCATAACCATTGTGCGTTTCCACTTGAATGCCATTCTGTTTGCCCCACGACTCGTTATCCTACTGAGTCATATTATCCTGACACTATGTCAGCCAGTCCATTTTGCTAGTTCCCTAGTAATGCTGTGGGCCAGGCGAGGTAGTGACAATTATCCTAGCTAGTTTTCCAATGGGTGGGGCGGCACTATAAAGTCATCGGGAGTGCAGACTCACAAGTCGGCACCCCGACTACCCGTCATGATATTATTACCTTAGTCTGTTGATAAACAAACATCCCCTTCCTCCACCATCATGATATCCCGTCCTGATAGATCATAGATGTTGCTAGGACGGCAACCCCAACAAACAAACAAATCTTCGTGGTATCAATCCACCCTCTCTTGGCTGTATTGAAAGCGCAGCACCATTCCTTATTGATCTTGTTGACCTAGTTTCTCAGATCCTCTCCCCTCCACCCCTACCTGTTCCAGATTTCTCAGCTGCCTGTGTTACTATCTACTGACCTTTGATGTCTTCCCGTTGCAGGCCTCACGGGGAGTACACATTCACCTTTTCTGTGAACGACACAAACAATTCAAGCCAGTCTCCAGCCGAAACGCGTAAGCTTCCTTGGGAACGCGACTCAAATAAAGCACGGTGCCAGAAGGGTAAGCAGAAACTTACAGTTGCATAGTTCGATGGCTTTTGAATATTGGTCTTATTTTGTAGATAAATATATCAGATTACTAATTTTGGAGAAATTTGAGCTGAAATAACCCAAAATAATTATGGCAACCTTGCTCAAACTCCTGTAGTTATCACCCAGATTGTCATGTTGCAATGACCACATGATGTGGGCTGACCTACTGATAGTATGTCATGGGTGATTATACCGGAAAATTATCTAATCATTACCCCTCAGAGCTCTGAAGGGAGAAAATGACCTTGGGTGACTTTATGGCTAACTATCTCTGACCTTTGTATTGTTCTTGGTGACCCACTTTGTATTTATTGTATTCCCAGATATAATTAGTTATGTGCGAGTTAAGAATCTATTCAATCATCATCATCATTACTTGACTGTCGCTCTCCATTTAGCTCTCTGCTGTGAGAGTGATGTCCATGAGTCAGTCTTAATGTCTCTCAGCTTCAGGTTTCTCTTGATGGTATCCTTGAACCAGAGACAAGGGTGTCTGTAACCACAAGACAGTTGAGAATAGAGGATCTGCTTTGGTAGCCTGCTTTGGTAGCCTGTCAGAAGATCTTCCATAGAGGGCAGCCCCGTCCAAGTATTTCCTTATTTGTCACTTTGTCCTTCCAGGTTAGCCTCATGATTGAGCGCAGATGTCGCATCATGAAGGCATGTAGCTTTTTCACCTGTCGTCTGTACACTGTCCAGGCCTCGGCTCCATATAGTAGAGTGGATAGCACGTTTGCGTGGTAGATCTTGCCTTTGACCCACATGGACACATGGTGGTTGTTCCAGAGTCTCTGGCATAGTCGGCCGAAAGATGTGCTAGCCTTGGCCATCCTCCTCTGTATTTCAGCATCAATGCGTCCATCACCTGATATAGTGCTTCCGAGGTAGGTGAATTCCGGAACAGAGTTCAGCTTGTTTCCGTCAACCATGATATCCTCCTCTTGGGCTCTTGTAGAGTTGGGTTGGTACAGCACCTCCGTCTTCTTGATGTTAATCTTCAGGCCGAACTTATTTGATGCATCGGAGAAAGCGTCCACTATTTTCTGGATCTCTTCAGCAGAGGGGGCAACCAGTGCACTGTCATCTGCGAATAGCAGCTCTCTCACCAGTATCCGAGTAGTCTTGGTCTTCGCTCTGAAGTGTACGACATTGAATAGGTCACCGCTCTGTCTGGACTGTATATAGATTCTATCCCCCATGCCTCGGAAAGCCTCATCGAGCATTGCTGATAGGAAGATGGAGAAGAGTGTTGGGGCCAGTACACAACCTTGCTTCACCCCATTGGTAACCCTAAACGATTCCGAGACTTCCCCTCCAACACTAACATTCGCCATCATTCCTGCATGTAGAGCCTCGATCATAGTTGTGAACTTCTCTGGGCATCCATACTTCCTCAGTAGCTGCCATAGCCCGGTGGTGACTATTTATACATTGAGTCAGCAAGCCGTATGACCGCGGGCTGGGCCCCTCCTGTACCGAACAACAGCTATTAAAGGGAACAGGCATCGCTTGCCCTTATGTACAGTGAGCCGCGCATAAGCAACTGAAATACCGTGCAGTCAGCCGTTCCTACAACAAGCGTCAAGTCACTTTGTGACTATTTATATGTCGAGTCAGCAGGCCGTATGACAGCAGGCTGGACGAAAGAAGAGGGATTCCTCTATAGTTCCCACAGTCTGTTCGATCACCTTTCTTGTAGATTGTTCCAATGCTGGCATCCTTCCATGCTTGGGGTACAGAACCCTCCTCCCAGGCATTGGTGATTAGTTGGTGCAGTCTGTTGAACAGATTGTCTCCTCCGTTCTTCCATACTTCAGCAGGAATTCCATCACCCCCAGGTGCTTTGCCATCTTTCAGGCTGGCGATTGCTCTGGCCATCTCATCCATGGTTGGAATCTCATCGAGGCATGTTTTGGTAATGCGCTGCTGGATGTTGTCCAGAGCTTCATGATCTATGTCACCAGGGACGTTGAGTAGCTTCTGGAAGTGTTCACTCCATCTTGCCACAACTCTCTTGCTGTCAGAAAAGGTCTCCATTCCATCTGTTGATTTCAGGTGAATAGTTCCCTTCTTCGTGGGTCCCCACACTTCCTTCAGTCCATTGTAGAAGCCCTTTATGTTGTTTCTGTTTGCAGCTCTCTGCAGCTCCTCTGCCTTCATTTCCCACCGGTCTGACTTCAGTGCACGGGTGCATTTTTGTAGCAATCTGCAGGCATCTTTGTATGCTGCAGTGGGGGATCTAGTGCTCCAGGGGCCATATGCAGGACGAGGTGTTAGCGAGCCAAAACGCGTTTAGAAGGGATTTCTGGTTTAGCGCCGAAAAGTTGGTATGCATGGAGCAGTGTTAGGCCTAACACCACGCGTTTAAGGTCCGCAACACTAACTCCGTTTCATATGACATTTACGGGCGGTGTTAGCGTAAGGTTGTCGCCAAATCTATTCAATGCTATCATATTTAACAGAATTAAATACGAAATAAGTGAAATGTTATCAATTTAACCATAAAAGCGAACCCAGATTAAAGCTACCGCCGCATTGGCGGCGATATTAATAGTGTTGAATCGACGAATGTAAAGTAAACAAATCACTGCCGTTGCGACTGCCGCGTCGACGTCGACATCCATACTGGCCGACGTCTACGCATTGGCGGCAATGTATTAGCGATTTGTTTACTTTACGCTCATCGATTCGAAAATATAAATATTAATATCACCGCCGTTACGGAGGCAGCGTTAATATTGCTTCGAATTTAGGGTTAATTTCCTCAAAGTTCACTTATTGCGTATTTAATTCTGTTAAATATGATAGCATTTAATAGATTTAAGCCTAATATATGGGTACAGACGCAGAGGGATTTCCCAAATCTATAAATAAATTCAGGTTTAGCTATAATGAAAGTGTTACGCGCTCCTGCATATGACTTGACACGGTTCCCGACGTCGGTGATAGCTAAACGGTAAAAGGCTCTAACACCAAACCCCACTAACACTGACTCCTGCATATGGCCCCTGGTCTGCAACACTCTCTGGTGGGCTTGGTCTCTTCTGCTCATAAGATTCTGTAGCTCCTGATTGTTGGGGTTGAACCAGTCCTGTGTGTGTTTTCTGTCTGGCTTGCCGAGATATCTTTTAACTGTGTTGTATACGACCTGCTGCAGAGCTGCCCATTCCTCATCTGGTGTAATCACTCATGATATACTACTGGTAGCCGGTCCCCATAGAATGAGGGTAAGACTAATATTAATGAGGTCACGAGATTGGCCATATTCTGTTCCTTGTGAGGCCACTCGAGCTGTCACTGACAGAACTGGATGTCCAAATGGGTGATTGCCATGCTGAGTCAAACAAATGACTTTAAAATCTATACTTGTCACCACAAAGTTAGTGTTTTGGTTTAGAAATAGTTCATCGCACTGTGCAGCTGTAACGGTGTATAGTCCGATGGTTTTGAGTTTCTCCTATATTTTAAGACAAATATATTAGGTGTGTCGTTATCCACTTTACTTCATTATTATTTTACTTTAAGAAGAAAAACCCAGCTAATCTTCGATATATTTGAACTGAAAACAAGCTTAGCATAAGAGATATGAAGTAAAAATGGACAAAATTGGTACTCTTATCAGACTAGGCAGCTTCAAGTTTACAACTACTGAAAATACCTATGGATTACCGGGTTTTAATTAATGCTTACAGTCACCGAAAAATCAATCCCCACCAACTACTTAATCAATGAGTGTACAAAAAAAAGAAAAGAAGAGAACTGGTGTAGAAAATGGTGCTTCTAATTCTATATGACGTACGTACGTACGTACATAATAGAGAGGACTATTGGCGTTTCACAATCAATGAAGTAGAAGTTATGAACTTTTATCAGGCTTTAAAATAAATCTGTTTATTAGTTTGTTGTGCCATTTTACTGGCCTACTAATGTAAAGAATAATATGTCTTTACAGAACTATAGGTCTTTATGAGATCATAGCACAGCCTCACCTAGCACACTGTGAGAGTGTTCACTGGAGCGTGCCACTTTATGGGGCTTTTATCACTGGGTTATTAGTGCTGACTGACCCCAAGTCACAACTTGACCCCTAGAGGCTTCAATGTCATAAACAACTCCCAGCGAATAACCCCTCTCCTCCTTCCTAATATAAAACTATTAATTGTCGATCCGAACACAATGCTTCTGAATATGTATGGCTTGGCTTGGTCATGTTCGCCCAGTTTAAGCTTTCCAAATAAACTAATAATAATCTAGGGGTTCATTGCTTTAGTGCACAGATCTATTTATCGGTCATGTATCGGTCATCTATTTGCTGTCTTGTATGTAGAACTTTGAAAATAGCCTACACGAGCGACTGTGGATATTACCTATCTGGAATTTCTGCTTACAGCGATGTTTAAACAGAAGATCCATGTACACGTATTATGCATGTTTTATTTCAGTTATTTATTTAAGATATAGAATCCGATAATACCATCGAATTGTTCAAAGCCAAGCACTTGCGTCACTTGATTAAAATATCCAATTTAGATAAATGTGTACTTACTAAACATGTCGAAGGTTACCTGGGTTTTTCTTCTAATAATTACTCCAAACTAAAGTAACAGATTATAGTGATTACCCTAATACCTTAGATTTTGTTCGTTTGTTGTTGTTTTACGTCCTAGCAACATCTAATGTAATATCTAATGTCATATCAGGACGGGTACCGACTTGCGATAGTGTGCGCTCATGGCGACTTTATAGTGCTGCCCCACTGGGAGACCAGGCCGCCAGCACCATGACCTGATACTGAACATTATCCTGACACTGAGCAAACCAGTCGTTGCCCTGTCCTAATAATGCTGAGTGCCTGGCTAGGAAGCAACGAGTATCAATTTTTGAGTCATTTTAACAGAACTCAGTATTGCCTTCTACGCAGAAACAAATGCTTAATAAGTGCATCAGTATCTAAGTTAGATATGTAAAATCAAATCTCGATAATTGGTTTGGTTTTGAAAATTTGATATTTCATCGGACTATGCAGCTTTAACCTACATTAAATTTCTTTAAACTACATTAGATTTGTTTAATGTATGCATATATATTATTATATTTGTTCTTTGATTATTACAACAGAGGAAAGTTCTCGCGTGGAAGAGGAGCAGGCGGGTTTATTGGCACAACAGGAGCGCGTGCGCCAGCTGGACTCGGAGCGCCGCCAGCGGGAAGAATGGGAACTACAACAGCAAATGCGCGAAGTGAGTGGCGTCAGCTGTTAATGCAGGGTTGTAACCAAGCCGACTGCGGGCGACTGGTACTGAGTAGTTTTTTTTTGGTTTAACAATTTTTGTTATGCTCTATTTATACGGTCCATAGCATGTAAGCTCGAGTGCTCGGGCTTATTTTCAATGCTGGCCAGTTGTAGTAGTGGTTTAATCTTATCACACAGTAGGAGGTGATAAGATGCTTTTGTTTCTCACACAGTAGCAGGTACATGGTCATTATTTAGTATCTGTAGATGTTTGAGCTTGTTTTGTGTTGGGGTTGGCTATCCAAGGTCGATCCGAAATAGGGAAATACTGCTAGGTAGCTGTTAGGCATGTTCTTGGCTCATAGATGTTTGAGCTTGTTTTGTGTTGGGTTTGGCTATCCAAGGTCGATCCGGAATAGGGAAGGACTGTTAGATAGCTAATGGTTTTAGTAGTTGAGTGCATGGTCAACAATTTCAAAGGGACTCATAGGATAACGCGATTAATTGTAACTTACATTATTTCAGTGAATATCCGATTCTACTTGTTTTCCTAATCATGAGTTGAGTAACATAGCAATAGAGTGACACACATTTAGCTGCAGTTTTGTTTGTTGATTGAATGTTGAATGTTTTAACACCTCGTCAACAACAAGGGCCATATTCATGGTGAAAGTGAGTGATATTTATTATGTCAGTTTTGTTTAATCACCTTCATATGCTTATATTGAAATTTAGACCAAAAACGGAAATGGTCAGATTTGGGTAGAATTTCGAGCTAACGAAGATGGGAAAAGGGAAATTAGACACACAATTCCGTCAATGTTTGCTGGGTTTTTTCTCGCAGGAACGAATAAAGCGAGAGGCCGAGCAGCTGCGTCTGTCACGACAGCAGCAGCAGTCTTCAGGAGGCTGGGCAGGGCAGCAGAACACACGAGGTTACCAAGCAATGCCCTCTCCAGACCTCAACCCTGGTTACCCGTACCGCCCCCAGGAGGCGCCAGTGTCGCAGCTCAGCAATTACACCAAACCCCTCCACGTGGAGCCACCAACGTCACAAGTTAGCGGCTACACCAATCCCATACAAGTAGAGTTACCGGTGTCACAGTTTAGTAGCTACAACAAGCCCATCCAAATGGAGGTTCCAGTATCACAGCTCAGCACCTACCCCAAACCCGTCCAAGCGGATTCATCAGTGTCACAGTTTAGTAACTACAACAAGCCCGTTCAAGCGGATTTGCCAGTATCACAGTTTACTAACTACAACAAGCCTGTCCAAGCAGATTTGCCAGTGTCACAGTTTAGTAACTACAACAAGCCCGTCCAAGCGGATTCACCAGTGTCACAGTTTAGTAGCTACAACAAGCCCGTCCCAATGGAGGCACCGGTATCACAGCTCAATAATTACACCAAACCCCTCCAAGTGGACACAGGATATGGCGACAACCGAAAAGCCGGCAACAACAATAACAACAACGATTACTCCCGGTCACAAATGGAGCCTGGCTATGGCTACCAGGAGCTCAGCTGCTCTTTCGCCGGTGTTCAGGTGCCGTCCCCGGCAAGCAAGGATGACATGCCCGCCTTCAAAGTGGAAATCGGGTCGTCGGACCCGTCTCGGCGGGTGATGCTTGACCCTGAACAGGAATCCATGTACCAGCCTTACATGCCAAGGTCAACGTCTGAGTCTCCGCTGAAGGTCAACAGTGGCTATGCGCCCTTGAAGTCTCCTCGAAGTGCGCAGTCGCCGGGTGCACCGGAAGTGATCTCACGCCGGGACATGGTGGAGAGGCACCCGGCGGCTGGCTACAGCCCGGAGCCTGCCCGGCACCAGCAGCACCAGCACCAGCAGGCGTCCCGCAGCGTAGAGGAGGTGACCGTCAAGAAGCCGACGATCGACTGGAACCGACGCAGCAGCGCGCGTTCCGATGAGGCGATGACGCAGTCCGCGATGCCGTCACACCGGTACTCGCTTTCATCGGACGCGGGTCAGACGGCGCGCATGGTCAAGTTGAACCAGCGGACGGCAGTGCCACGCCCCGACGACTACTGGATGCGCGACATGAGTGCCTCCTCCAGGGTAAGCCGGGCTGTGATTGGTTAATTGATTGATTGATCGGTTGATTTGTTGATTCATTGATTCACTGATTCATTGATTTATTGATTCACAGATTTTATAATGTCTTAGGCCGGGGGGAAAGGATGCCTGTTTCGGGTATAGAACAAACTTTTTACAAATGTGTAGCATTCTAGGTAAAGGAATGCTATAGATTTAAACAGAAACAAAAACAGGATTACTTTTAGCCTAAATACTGTGCCAACAACTGCCATACACATATTTGATTATTCTAAGAAAATACAAAGAAATTGATCCCATGGTCAATCTGTGTTCAAATATATATATTTATGATTAAAGTGGATAAAAAACCTAAAAGGAATGTGTAGCAGTCTATGTAAGGAAGTGTTCTACATTTAAAAACAAACAAATATAGGATTACGTTGAGCCTAAATACTGTACCCACAACTGCCACACACATATTTCATTATTACAATAAAATAAAACAAATTGACCCAATGGTCAAGCTCTGTTCAAATATGCACATGATTAGAGTTTAAACAAAAAGTGACAATCGGTGTTCAGATATGCATATAAAGGCAGTCAATTTGATACAAAGTAAATTGTTAATCAACAAAATTGTGCTCTAAAAATAATATCAGTGTTATTGATTTTGTTAATGGAAAAATAGTGTGATTACAAAAAGGAGTCAGCCTGTCAGGTTATATTACAAGAAACATTTATTTGTGTGTCTATGCCTCAACAACTATTTGTTGAGTAAGCATCGAATGGGCTTCGCACATCTATCTTTCTTTCTGTTGCTCTGTCTGTTTCTATTTCTGTCTCTTTCTCTCGCCACCTCATTCTGCCTGTCTACATATAAAGAGGTTAAATATGTAGAAAGTATATTTATACATTTAAGCTAATTAAATATATATATTGTGAGGAAGTGTGAGGATACATATACCATGTGTGTAGGCCTACATGTCCCGTGTTTAAATGTGTTAAAAGCCTTGCTGAAATATAGTATTCATAATATTTTCCCGAGGTCAAAATGTGTCTTATTTTAGTTTCTGCTAGTGAGGGAGCCCTATTAAATCTACATTATTATATTATTATTGTTATTCCTGTTATTGGCGCAGGGTGGGTCACGAGAAGACTTGCTCACCGGTCGTGATAGCAATCGCAAGTCATTACAGGAAGACTCACAGGACTCGGCGTATCGGTCCCGCTCTGACTCCAACTCGAGCACCTCACGCCGTAGTCTTCACACGTTGAGTGCCACGCCCAAACAGAAGATCATCGCTGGCCAAGATTGGATCCGCAGGGACGAGGAGTTGCGCCGACAGGAGCGCCGGCCCAGCCCCACCAGCAAGGTGTCGAGCAGCAGCTCATCTATTCGTCACTCAGAGATCATGCGACAACACGTGCCGAATACGTCTGACCACTGGGTCTTCGAGGAGGCCGAGCGGCGGAGACGAGCCGAGCAAGGCGGACAGGAGCGACCGAGCGCTACACAAAGTAGGGTTACCATGCAGCATTCTACTCCGAGTCCCACCTCCCCTGGGGGCCGATCTGGGTACTGGATGGCCGACGATGGCCAAGGGTCCCAGTACTCACAACCATCACAGCGGGGTTACCACGACACTAATGGGGGGTCGTCCTACCGAGGCGCCGGGGACTATCGGTCCCCGACTCACATTATGGAGCACACAGAAGCTCCGGGACATGACCGAGCCCGCCCAGCCCGCCCCATCCCTGAAGAGATCAAACAAACATTACTGCAACGTGTGTCCAATCCTAAATACTCCTCCTCTTTGTCGTCCCCAACCATCGCCGGCCGTGTGGCGGGCGGTCCCGCCACCTCCCCGACCTATCCTTATTCTTCCGGGTCCCACTACCAGCACCAGCCCTTCGATCACAGCCCCGCGCCCTCTAGTCAGTACCTCTACCAGGACGACCGGTACAACAACCAGAAGAACCAGCCCCAGCACTACCTGTCCCCATCCTCTCCCTCCTCCTCCTCTTCCTCTTTCCCCGACGTCAACGCCAACCAGGCGCCGGTGAAGCCGCCGCGCGCCCCGGTGGCGCTACCTGGCGATTGCGAGCACAACCACGCCGAGGTGGTGTCGGTGAACGGGCAGCAGAAGTGCGCGCACTGTGAAGAGGAGTTAGGTGAGATTTGAGGCGGTCTGTCGCCTGCACACAGGGCTCAGGGGGTCACCGGTCACGGGTCATCGGTTGCTGGTGACAGAAACACGCTTGCTCACCTCTCACTATCTCCATCCACCGAACACCGAACACCTTCTCTTATATGTATCTTTTTATCTTTATCACCTTAGTTAGCTAGCCGCTTATCTAACCTCTCTATTACTGCCACTTTGAGTTTGAACGAAACCCTAGGCCTCACATAGCAGCCGATAAGTTGGTGTTTAAAAGAATTTTTTTTTTTTTTTTTTTTTTTTTTAAATATAGGGATTCATGGTGTTGGCGATATCGCGTGGGGGGGGGGGGGAATGAGAAATCAATATCGACATGGATTTTTAATTCAGTTTGTTTGTGTTTTTATTAAATTCGTTGATTAAGCAATGGAAATTTCAATTGTTGACAATTGGTCTTCCTCATTCCACTGCTCCTTGCCTTATCCTAGTAATGCCGAGCGCCAGGCTAGGTATTGACAAGTATAATTTTTTTAAGTCATTGGTATTTATATGTGATGGTGGTGAGTAGTGTGTGTCATGGAGAGATGGTACGTGGTAGCAGGTTGTTTCTATTCACCTCCAGTTAACCTTGAGCAAGCAACCTTTTTCTCACAGGTTTCTGGCTAGCCACACCACCAACCACAATTCATTCATAGTTCATGATTACACAAGATTAGTGTTTATTTACCATTGAAATAGAATTGTCTCTAGAAGATCTGTCAGTCCTTATTATTTGTAATGCTATACATAAGGTAACTCAGCCAAATTGGCATAGTTCTACTCAGTATTCACTGGTAATATGATGTTAGTTGTTGGAATTTTACGTCCTGGAAATATCTAAGGTTATATTAGGATAATATAAGTTACTTAGAAGGAAACTTTTGTCTAGGACTGTAAAACGTAATTTTTCGAATCAAAGAAGACTTAGCAAAAAATCTTTTTAAAAAGATTTGAATTTCCACCAGCACGCAACATTTATAGATAAATTAATCAAAATTCAATGAAATTCACTTAACCTTCCTTAATATTGAACTAGAATTAATTTGATTGGTTGGTTGGTGCGGCCAGTACGATCGTTTTTGGAGGGGGAGTATTGAGATTGTGCATGCAGAAAAAGGGGAAATTGTTGTTTTAGGTGGATGTCAGCGATTGTTTCGCACCTGAATGTGCCTAGTGTCACGTGATCGTTGCCGTGCACCTCACCTCTGCACCCACCACGCCCTGACCTCACCCCCTGCCCCACCCTGAGGTCTTGGGCAATCGCCGCTGTCGTTGATTTGTGTACCTTCTGCATGGCTAACAGCTTGTGACCATTGTCGGCATTTCGTTTGGCAATCAGCTCTGAGCAAGTCTTTGGAGGGAACATATATATATATTATATATGTATAAAATATAATATGATGTACTATAATATATATTATATATATAATACATATACTATAGATCATATATATTGGTCTCATAGTTTTGGAAGAAACATTATATAGATCTTTCAAATTGTATGTGCTCTATCATTTATTATTGGAATATAAACAAGGACACTACAACTTATCAGTTCTCTTATATATTAGTTATTTATTACCTATTATCCTACTGTCATAGGAGTGAGTTCCTGCTTCTGCCACTGTGGTGCCATCATGTTATAAAAAGAAAGTTTTCCGGTGCGAAGTACAATGCAGCATGTTTAATTCGGGACAAATCTGACCGGTGGCGGCGCCACCAGTCATGTACGTGGGGCCGAGGAGGCAGCACACAAAATAGCATGTACAATAATAAATCATTAATAATAATGGACGATAATAGTTCCATTCCGTGCCTTTAAATTCACATACCACTTATACATTACACACATTTTATTTACTCGATACAGTATATATAAATAAATAGGATTTCTTTATGAGGAAATTCTTTAGCGCCTTATAATGATATAATAAATATCCATTAATGAGTAGACTTATATAGTAGAGATTTTAACAATTATTTTCCTATGTAGCTGTATATATGTGCTTATCCGTAAATGAAGTAATTCTGTCATATCTTTGAATGTTTTTTGTTGTTGTAATTTCTGCTTACTTCTGTAATTTTAACCAATATACTGAAGCTCTAAAATAATGCAACAGCTAACGAAACCAGCATTAGAAATGGAAAGAGAAACGAATCATTTGCAATGCAACAGAGCTTAGTTTCGCCAATTTTGGTCCTTCTTGCCGGTTTAAGCATTGGGTTCGAGGCCTGTTTCTAATGTCGGTTGTCTGAAGTGTCTAACTGTAGACTGGTAGTTTGTCCACTTACTAGATCCATCTTCGCTAAGCTGTAAGTGCCCAATGACAGCCACATTGGCTGATTTATTGACAGCCACATTGGTTGATTGATTGACTGTTACAGTTGTTGATTCCTTGATAGCCACATTGGCTGATTCATTGACAGCCACATTGGCTGATTCATTGACAGACACATTGGCTGATTCATTGACAGAGACATTGGCTGATTCATTGACAGTTACAGTGGTTGATTCATTGGCAGCTGATTCATTGACAGCCATATTTACAGTTGCAGTTGTTGATTCATTGGCAGCCCCATATTGGCTGATTCCTTGACAGCTAGGCCTAACTCCCGCGTTGTCATGTTGATATCATATCTTGACCTTTCCCTGATAGGTAGCTGCTCATATTTGTTGCTCTCAGTACCCCCCCCCCCCCCCCTCCTGCTTCTGACGTTAGATTTTCTGCATTTCAATTATGCTTTTGCTACTAAGTAGAAAAGAAAGATAAGATTGCCTTGAGAATGTTTGTTTAATTTGGAGAAAATCTCATTAGAATTAGACCATGTTCATATTTTCTTTAAAAAACACATAAATACGAAGTGCAAATTTTGATCGAATCATATATTGAATATTGAAGAACATTTGACTTAGCATAGGTAGTGATATGACCTTAGATGTTGCTAGGACGTAAAACAACAACAAACAACAAACAAACAAGTCTTTAAAATATATTATATATTCCCCTAAAATATATCCAATATTGGTATAATTAAATCTGGGAGATCTCCCACCATGCATTCAATTTAGCTTCCAACAAGGCTATTAATATTAATAATTGAGGCAAAGCTCGCTATCATGTCGGCAAAGGAAATGCCACCACTATATAATATGCTATTGTGAAGCAATCAATTTATCAGAATTGATATAATTTCTGACCACTGTGTGTTATTTCCTATTCCAACAACATATATTAACAATATAAATCCCCAATAAGACTCACTGGCAGTTATATGGCTTTTGTAGTGGAGCTTGTTTCAGTTTCATTCTTTTTATTTTCCTATTTCTAATCTGCAACAGACAAAAATACTGATGTCCTTGCTCTTTATATATATATATATTATATATACTATATATATTATATATTTTCTATTATATATACAGTAAAACCTCTCTAACTGACCACCTCCACAGATTGACCACTCCCCTATATCGGTCGCTTTATTTGGGTCTTAAACGATTGCCCATACTACCATTGGAATGATTTTTTTTTTAAATCCCTAAACCGACCACCTCCCTAAATGGATAATTTAAAGTCGGTCCCATGGTTGGTCGATTTAGAGAGGTTTTACTGCATATATTATATATACACATATGTGCATATATATATTTTTGTATGCTCCTATATAATATTATATTCACATATATTAGTATATATATTATATATATTAGAAATATGTCTTCAACGTTCATATATTTGATTTAATTTTCAAATAGACATATGTATTAAAAATACATTAAAAATTTTAATAGTTGAAATAAAGGCCTACAAAATAAGAAAAAAGATAAAATACAACAATTGATGTGTATAAAATAGCGACCATTACTGGGGCAGGAGTGCACTAGAGAGTGTGGATAATGCTTGTCAACTGAGCAGTAGAGCATGCTGGGAATCTTGATTAATCCGTCTATACCTTAACACTCGTGTAGTGTGCATGTTGTACTATTGTAGTGCACGTGTGTTTGTCGTCTATATCAGTCTCACCGCATAGTACATAGAATTGCCACCAGGGGGGGGGGGGGGGGGCATGTCGTCCCTGACGTCACGTCCTGGCGGCCTGTCTCCACAGACCCTCTCCTAGCAGGTTCACCTTGATAGTTCAGCATCGTTCATGCACATTTATTAGTTAACCCACCCCCCTTTCGATTTGATAAGACAGTTAGATTGTCACTGCTGTTATTATTAATAGTGTTATTTTTGTTATTAACTCTCCTCATAACATTTCAAAGAATGTGGTCAAATCTTTAATATGCTCTTTCTTTCTATATATATTATTATAGCTAATCTATGCACATATCCATATTGAATGTGTGTATTGAATATCTATGTTGGATATTTATATATTGGATGTATATATATATATAAATTGACTATACATGTATACATTAGATATACATCTTTAATATATATTATTATACGTATAAAAAGTAAATATTTGTGGATTTGCATAGATGTCTTAATGCCACACATCCTCCTCACATTTATTCTTAGTTCGGCTATTATTATGTGCAACCTGGAAATTAAAAAAATATATATCTCGTATTGACGAACAAAGGAAACAAAAGTAGAAAATAGGGGTGGAGAGAAAGAAAGGTAAGATAAGAAAAAATATATAAGAACAAAAAAAGATTTTAAAAAGAAGAAAAGAAAGAAAGGAAAGAAGACAAAAGAAATAGTAATTATTGAGTGTAGTCTGCGCATGTGCAATGCTGGAACGAGGGCGCCGGACCAGTTGGCCGCCAGGGGCGGGGGGGACATAGAAGGGGGTGGCGTGGTGGTAGCACTTACCAGTTTATGTTAGTTTCTACCCGTTGAGCGGCCGGTACTAACGGTGGTGCCTGTTGCCTTGTCTTGTCAGGTCACGGAGCAGCCATGATCATTGAGTCCCTCAATCTCTATTACCACGTTCACTGTTTCCGATGCTGCGTGTGTCGCGCCGCGCTCGGCTCCGGCCACAATGGGGCCGATGTGCGGATCCGCCTCAACAAGCTGCATTGCCAAAATTGCTACAGCAACGACGAAGGTATCTCGTTTTTGGGCACGTTTTGATTGGCCCTCCCCGAACCGTACACACTACACTGACTGTTGAACTTCAACTGATCTGACCTCTACTGCCTCTCAGCGCCATCTGGTGGTGGTGAAGGTGACTAAAAAATAAAAAGTCCTTTTTATCTGCATGCACATGTTACTGGCTGGTTGCTCCTTCCCCCTCTTTTAGAATTTTTTTAGTGTACCGTGAATGACCCTTTGACCTTTTGACCTTGATGACCCGCAGGTCATGAAGGAGACCTGTGTGTGTAGGCGTGCCGTGTCTCCTCTTTGCAGTCGGCATGCTGGGCGAGTCTGGAGTCGAATTGACTTCATAGTCATACTCCTGCCCCGTTTTGAAGCACGCCCCTACTCCTCCTGCTACTCCTCCTCCTCTTCCACAACCTCTCCGTCCTCCTCAACCTCCTCCCCTTCTCTATCTATCCCTTATCCACCTCCTCACCCTCCTTCACCTCCCCCTCCACCACCACACCCTCCGCTCGATCCTTCCCTCCTCCTCTTTCTCCCACTCCTCCATATCCTCCTCCCTCATCATTACCATCACTTTCATCATCATCATCATCATCATCACGTTCGCTATCATTGGTTGGGACTTCTGTATCCACTGTCATCCCCGACCCTCCTTCTACTGATGCTCAATTTTTCCTCCTTTTCATATTTTCCTCAGTCCACCTCCTCCCCCATCTCCTCCTCCGCCACCCCTCTTCCTCATCCTCCTCCCCTCCCCCATCAGTATCTTCCTCCTAATCCTCCCCTCCCCGCTCTCTATCACTCCCCCTTTCCTTTCCCATCGTCACATTAAACCTCCCCCCCCCCCTCATCTATTGCATAGATCACATGGCTGACTGCTGGCTCTTCCCACCTAGCATGATTCAGGACCACCTGGGTTCATCCCAGCTTCACCTGATGATAACCAAAATCCCTGCTGCCTAACTTCTTTCTCGTCACATCATTTACATGGGTAAAAGTCTTATACCGTTCATTACACCAAAAATTAATTTTTCATTTGCAAGTTTTCTGTCACCATCTTCTTCAACATTAACGCATTCGTTTCCTTTTCATTTCAGAACAGTTTGCTTCTACCAGAAGGAAGTGACTGTTGTTAATTTCTTCCGTTTTTTACTTTATTCCTCACAATATCCATAAGATTGTTCTCTTCACTAAAGAAATCTCATTTTGCATATACTCCTCAGAAATATCGAAGCATGTAAAAGCGATGGTTTGAACAAAAAAACAAACATTTCTACTATGGAACTATATTCCAGTAATTTTATATGACACTAGTGTTATTTGAAAGAGCAGAAAGCACTCCATTATCGGAGCCAGGCAATCCTTGTGCACCTATAGCTTTAGCTCACCCGTATGGATTATAGTTTAGGTTTTGTGCTTCCCGGTTGCATGATGTACGTTGTTTTTTTTAGTATGATATTTAATTTGAGACATATTTAGAAACCAACCCAAGCATTCCGGTGATTTGGTGTCAGTTTCCACTGCATGCGGTTTTCTTTTAGGCTGTCAATTATTGCCACGTCCTTAAGCACTATATATACAATTCATGTATTCTGAGTTCCGCTGGTCCCTCAGGAAGGACTGATGCTGGGACTCAACATGCCGGGTCACAGCTACAGCTTACACAGCGGAAGATTGGGGAGGTGGGCCAGGTAGTTTACCACACACACAAAATGGTATTTTATCTAATCTAAAAGAGCTTGGATAATTTCACTGTAATTTATGTTAGAAAATCATGAGACAGCATGTGGTTATAGGTGCAAAATCAGTTTAAAGTTGCATAGTCCGATGGTTTTGAATTTCTGAGATAAATACATTAGGTTGATCATTATAATCGGCTTTACTTTGAAGTTATTTTATTTTAAATGGCTAATTTTGGAGATATTTGAAGTGAAAACATGCTAAAGTAATCATGGCCACCACCACGTAAAATTCTGATAGTAGGCCTACAGGCTTCAGCAGTAACAGGTTCTATTAAATTGGCTTAGTATCATCCCCTTCTGCCTAGCCACAAAAAAAGTGCGCCAATATTTAAGTTGGATTTGTATATTAGTATCTAGGTAAGTATTTTTGCAAGGATAATTTGATGCTTTCATCGGACTATGTAGTTTTAAAGTATATGGTCTAGAGTGAAGGATATGGCTAGGAGTGACACCAACCCCAACTTCCGGTGTCTAAGCTGAAGCTGCGACCCGGCATGCTGGGTCTCGGCTCCAGTCCTTACCGAGGACATTGGAACTCGGAATACCCGAAAAGGCAAGACTCCCGAACCAGCGACATTTTCTGAGGCGCCATCCGGTCGTAATTGCAAGAACTACCTGGCACCAGGCACCACATGCTTATAGACCCAAGACTCTCGATACGAAATTCTAGTGGCTGATGGTATCTGTACTTTCGACCAGATTGGAATTCAAAGATGTCGAGAAATCAAGCCTGGCGCAACTGAATGAAAAGAAAATGAAAAGTGAAATCAGGTAACTATTCCAGTTGAAATTTATTGCTGCCATCAGCCTTGCAGGGTCTATCGGTATGAGGCTATGATAGTCCCACATTACGAACGCAAAAGCTTGTAATAGGCATATTGCCAGCACTAAAACCAAACAGGTAAATCAACTATTACAAATAAGCTAAGACATGCTTCAATTTATTTAAAAAAATAAATTTTAATGACAAATACAAATTGGGCTATATTTATTTTCACTCCAAGGTAAGACTATGGACAATACCAAATAATTTTTGCAGAGGTTCTTTTTTAGTTTTAATTTTCGATGTTTTTTTCCTTACTTTTTATTTTACACGCTGTGCTTATCTATCATTTTACAGCAGTCATATCTGGAATTATTTATTTACGCGCTATCTCACCCGCTAATGTGCTGCTAATTAGAAGCTTCATGGTGTCGGGAAGCTCTGCTTTATGGGTCATGTGATGAGTCATCGACCACTGTGCCACACCCTGCTCAGTTGGTATTGCTTAGCTCAGCTATATTCTACAGGGATGCCAGACTTTCAGGATAGACTACATCATGGTGCCGCTTAAAACGGCGTTGGGAGCAAAGCAAAGGCATACGCCCATTGAGTTTGCCGATACCCGTAGGGCAAAACTGGCATTTTATTCAAAATAAATAGAAATACATAACAATTTGCATAAACATGGACGGAAGGATGCAATATAATAATATCATGAATATGTTTAAGACACAACTCTCCATAATTAAGCATTTTGAGCTAAGAAACATACAATTTCAGTCACTTTACAGGCTGATGTTTACATCACCATTGATTAGCCAGAAGTAATTCTTGTTCTAAATATTAAAATGTCAAATGTGTCAACACAAACTTGTTTCAAAGAAATATATAACCAATATCTGATTAACCTTACTCATTTTCTATTTCTACATATGTCATTAACCATAGAATATAAATAAAACATGAATAAAATATATAAAACTGACTCTGGCTATGGCTCTAACACTAGTCTGAGTGCCTAGATTTGTCTAAATCTAAAAGCACTGGTTATATTGATGTAAATGCAATGTTGGATAAAAGATTAATATCTTAATTTATTATATATATTTTTTTAGTTGGTATTCTATGTTTCAAACAAGAGCTGAGATGAGCCGAAAGTAGCACATTTCATAGCTGCACCCAGTGGATTAGCATGTGCCATGTGCTTCTCGTGGCTTTGTTTTGCTCTGATGCATCCCACAATGCACCGCGCTGCTGGAACCGTGATGTAGTCTATTCATAAGATTTATTTTATTTGCCCAACATTTGTTTTAGCTGGGAAAAACTAAATAGTCAAGACATTTCACAATCGCTAAAACAATAATTTAAAGGGTCATGTATATGGGGCACTCTCGGAACCATAGTAACGTGGAAACCAAGTATATGTGGTAGCTAGTTTCAGAAAACCACCCATATAGGTCTGTATAGTACATGCGCTGCGACTGCAAACTGTGCAGCTGGGTGCTGGGTTATGGGTGCTGGGTTCTAGGTTCCAAATTGAGTACACTCACTGCAACAACCTCAACGATCCTGCCGCAGCAGTCCAGTCAAGCTCCTCCAAGCAGGCAGTGCACAGTGCAGGTTGTGTGCGCCCATTCACACCTGTTCAGGTTGGTTGCTTGGTTTTACGTCCTGGCAACATCTAAGGTCATATCAGGACCGACTTGTGACAGTGCACACTCATGGCAACTTTATAGTGCTGACCCACTGGGAAATCAGGCCGGTGGCACCATGACCTAATATCCCACTCAGTTACATTATTCTGACACTGAGCTAACCAGTCTTTGCCCTATTCTATTAATGCTGGGCGCCAGGCTAGGAAGTGACAAATTTATAAGTCATTGGTTTGACTCAACCGGGAACTGAACCCGACCTTCTGCACGCGAGGCCCGCACTCTACCGATTCGGCCACCGCGCCCGGTCAGAAATGTTCCGCCCCCGCCCCCGCCCCCGCCCCCCCCCCCCCGGGTTCAACTGGCATCCCTGATTCTAATAACCTGGACGTTGTCACATCTATCCACCTTGAAGTCTACTTAATAGGCCAGTCTTTCTTTTATATTTCCTCTTTTTTGTTGTTATGAAATAAAAAATATATATCATGATAAAGCTTTTGTTTACATACTATGGGGGCTCCTTTTGTCCCATGTTCATTTTTTTGTCCCATGTTCATGTGACCCCAGTCATCAGTCATGTGATCTTAGTTGGCCATTGCCCCCTCCATGTGTCATTGTCATCCCATGTTTTATTTAGTTTCTACAATACTACTATGAAATAATTATTTTTGAATAAATTCTAGTCTTGCTTTGGGAAGTTTAAGTTTTATTTGTGGCCTGTCATACTTAATATATAATAATCGGTATGTTTTTGACATTTTACCAAGCGTAAGAACAACATTATAATTTAATGATATATATATTTGCATATATCTATATACATATATATGTCTATAAATATACCTATATATCTATGTATATAGATATATATATAGCTATATATTGGTTGGACAGTGCAAGCCATGTAATTTGTCACCAGTGAAAAGAACCAGGTTAGTACTGAGAGTCAGAAGGTCGGAGCGGTTGAACATCCACCATAACTATAGTTCACTTTAAATGTCTTTCTTACAGCTGTACGCCAATAGTCGGTTAGAGAGTCTATTCTTGTCGATGTTGCGTAAACGTGTTCTCCCCTATTAGGGAGTGTCCATTATGTGTCACTCGGTGTGGGTGGTTGGG
The DNA here is from genome assembly GCA_030323885.1 of Branchipolynoe longqiensis. Taxonomy (NCBI): domain Eukaryota; kingdom Metazoa; phylum Annelida; class Polychaeta; order Phyllodocida; family Polynoidae; genus Branchipolynoe; species Branchipolynoe longqiensis. Next base: position 56,992,476 of record CM059191.1, on the reverse strand, counting down.
GTGGGGGGGATAAGAAATGATCAAATTTCATGCTATTAAAATAAGATGGAGTGAATAAAAGCCACACCTTCCCACCCACTGACCTGATTATATGCAAACTTGAATATTATAATTGACAAGTTGCATTAATATGCAAACTTGAATAAATATGCGAAGTTGAATAAATATGCAAACTTGGATAAATATGCAAACTTGGATAAATATGCGAACTTGAATAAATATGCAAACTTGCACAAATATCCAATTTTGAATAAATATAGAAACTTGCATAAATATTCAAGCTTGCATGAATATGCAAGCTTGCATTAATGTGCAAACTTGCAAAAATGCAAACTTATATAAATGTAAACTTGCATAGACATGCAAACTTGCAAAGATATGCAAACTTGCATAGATATGCAAACTTGCATAGATATGCAAACTTGCATAGATATGCAAACTTGCAATTTTATTCGTTGTGTAAAATCTGACAAGGCCATCAACACAATAACTGAAAAGTGGAATAACGCCCCACCCCACGCCTAAACAAATAATGGACATTCCTCTTCATTGAGCCATACGCAAGCAACATATGACCATTTAATATGTAATGCATACACACAGTAGAGTAATTAGAACACACAGCTAACATAGGAAACTCTCACAATGTAATCCGTGACCCTCTCATGTGCCAGTATTTGCACTTGAATTGCAAGGCATGATTTTGCATATGGATATATACAGGCATGCATATGAGTACTTCCAAATGGGTTGAAGCCAAAGGTTGAAACCTATTTGAAATTACTACACCCACCTGTGAAGATTATTATGATACCTACAAGATTACTATCATGTCTTTCATTTTTATATCACTATTTTGCTGTATTCTAGTGACTTTAATATGGTATTGCAGGTATTACATCAAAGTATTAAAGTTGCATAGTCTGATGATTTTGACTTTCTGAGATATATATTAGGTTGATGGCTATGAATTTACTTTACTTTAGTTTGAAGTAAGTTTGATTTTAAATGGCTAACTTTTCAGATATTTGAAGGGCAAACATATAAAATTAGTTTTGGCAAGCACACCAAAAATCTAACACCATAGACTTCTGCAGTAACAGGTTATATTAAATTGACTCAGTATTCCTTTCTATGCTGAAACAAATGTTTAATAAGTGAATCAGCGCCTAAGGTATGTATATAATCAATAGACTACATCATGGTTCTGACTGCGCATGCGCTGTAAACGGCCGTGGGAGCAAAGCAAAGGCGTACGGCCATTGAGTTTGCCTATACGCGCATTGAAAAATGTCAGTTTTATTCAAAATTAATAGAAATCCAAAACCCTAACCTTATAAATTTAATATAATCTTTTTGTTAAACATGTTTTCTATATGTGTTCGTTTTATCAATATTTTACTTTTTCTGTATGGAGATTGCTCACTGCCATTGACAATGCATTGAGTACTCTGGCTATGGCTCTAACACTAGTCTGAGTGCCTAGATCTTTCTAAATCTAAATGCACATGGCATAAGATGTGCTGATTATATTGATGTAAATGCAATGCTGGATAAAAGATTAATATCTTAATTTATTATATATATTTTTTTAGTTAGTATTCTATGTTTCAAACAAGAGCTGAGATGAGCTGAAACTAGCACATTTCATAGCTGCACCCAGTGTATTAGCATGTGCCATGTGCTTTTGGGGGGGTTGTTTTGCTCTGATGCATCCCACAATGCACCGCGCTGCTGGAACCGTGATGTAGTCTATTCTAGATAATTACTTTGGTTTTGAAATGTGTATGCTTCATGAGATTATGCGGCTTTAATTGCATATCCAGCACTGGTTGGTTGGTAGCCTGTAAGCCTGTAGTATATGAAACTATGTTGCTTGCTTAAAGCTGCATAGTCTGATGAAAGTATCAAATTTTCGAAACTAAAACAATTATCTGGATTTGATTCTTCATATTTAATATAGATACTGGTGTACTTATTAGCCATATTTTGCTACATAAGAGAATAGAGTTAATTTAATAGAACTTGTTACTGCCGAAGCCTGTGGTGTCAGATTTGACGTGTTTGTAAATATTAATTTGGCATGTTTGCACTTATAAATATCTCCAACGTTGACCATTTATAAGTTATTTCAAACTAAGGTAAGGTAGATTAAATAATTAATATGTTGTATTTATTCCGGAAAATGGAAGAAAATGAAAACCATTGGACTATGCAACGTTAGCTTCAGTGTTGGACAAGAAACCAGTGCTACCAACCTACCTTATGTTCACATGTGTAATATTATGCATATTCACACACCTCTTATATAATGCTAATTACATTTTATTCATTGAATTAATATAATCTGATAAGGCGTATGGACTTGCTTTCACATCTACCTCTATACAATAATTTGTTTGATTTCAATTTTTTTAAATTATAATGGGATCACCAGAATCCGAACAGGCTCCGTGATGCTACCATTTGTGATAATGGTGTTTTGGTTTTGGTGACCTTGACCTGAGAGCAGAGGATGTGCCAGCCGCCTGACACCCGGCACATCCGGTACATTCGAACCCGCTCATTCGTCGTCGCATCGACGGCGACCTTGACGTTGAACGATGCTTCTTCCGCCATTTTCGCTTGACGGATTTCTTGCCGTGTTGTGTCGGGTTCTCAGATGCCTTCCACTTTCGCTGGTTATGGCGTGGCAACAACGGCGCCGGTGGTCCGCTGACGGAGACCAGCGGCAGCAGCAGTCTGCGCTATGCCTACGTGACAATGGCCACGAACCTGATCGGCCTCGCAGCCTCATTTTTAGCCGTGTTCACACGGGGAATGTAAATCGATTCGTAGAAAGCGACTTGCCTAGTTCGCATCACATTTCTCGTGTGAACGGGTGTCTGATGCGAATTAGGGCTGATTCGATTCACGTGATGCGCATACTGTAAACCACCTAAGCGAGGTAGTCTACGTGAATCGATTCCTGTGATGCGGATAATTTTGCCCGTGTGGACGCACTGATGCGGATTAAGCACCTCACACTCATGCGCAGTCGAGAACCTTAGTTTGTTGACTTTCCGGTCGATCAAAAGCACATATTATATAATTTAATTAATGAAACCGCTATCTATGCACAGATATTTTTTTCATCATTTATTTTTAGGGTTTCACTGCCCAGCAGAAGTTTTGACCGTTCCAAACCAATACGATTCAATCCATACATATCTAGGTCGAACCCACACTCTCTCGGCCAACGTCGACGAACCCAAACTGGCGCTGGTTAGACTGGACTTGCTCATGCGCAGCATTCGATTTCCGGCCGAAGTACTGCCCGTGTGAACGGGCCGCTAATTCGCCTCACCTGATTCGATTTGCCTGATTCGCATCACATTTTGCCCGTGTGAACACGGCTAATGTCGAGTCACGGTCGCCATTGCTGAACTGGTTGTTCGCTTGTTCTAGAATGATGTCATCACTGGACCGCTGCTTACTGCGGTCACGTCTAGCACTGAGAATGATGATTCCATCATCAACAACGTGCATCATTAATCTGGAACGAAATGTGTCCTAATTTTAAATATATGTAAATTACAAATTTTCATGTATATTTTTTTATATATGAATTATATTTATATGTACTATATAATTTATTATGTGGATATAAATAACGACAGCCCCTTAATGTTTCATAATATTAGGTGCTGTGGAATTTAATTTCTATTATGGTCATAAGCAAGCTGTGAGCATTTCATGTTTCCTATTTCAACACCCCCTCCTCCCCAGAACACACAATTGTTCTAAAATAAAATTGATCAAAGAAATATAAAGTCTCATGAGGAATATTCGTGCTGTTTCTTTTTTCAGTTGGCCTAAAGTACAGTCGCGTGTAACCAGGGATTTCTTCCATGACATCGTTTCTTCATCATCCCCCCGATTTCGCTGAATAGGCCTACACAACATTAACTCCAAGACGTGCATATACTGTCAACGAACCATGTAGATTTGAGCCAACACATGTGCCCTGTACCCTGTCTGGGGTGTTACAGGTCAGAAAGGATCTAAATAAACCGTTAATTCTGTCAGGAAAAGGACCAGAAATAACATGGTGTGTATTCTAATCATTTTCACTAAGGTGCAAAAAGAAATGGGAGGCCAGAATCTCCCCCCCCCCCCCTCACCTCCCTCCTAAAGCTAGGTGAGTCAATTTCGTGGTCCTCTAAGGTGCATAAAATAATAGCAACTTCGTTACTCATCGGACATAAATATAAAAAGAAGAAGGACAAAGGTCAACAACCTCTACAGATTGATCATTCCCCTATATCGATCGCTTTATTTGGGTCCCAAATGATTGCCCATACAATACTATTGAAACAATTTTTAAAAACTCCCTAAACAGACCACCTCCCTAAATGGACTATTTAAAGTCGGTCCCATGATCGATTTACAGAGGTCTTACTGTATATAAGCCTATTGCGCTAAGTTGATGGGAAAATGCATACATGTATGTGCAACTGACCTCAAAGTTAAGCCGGATGTGTTTTTTAAAGACATGCGCGCGCACACAAGGCCAGCACATCTCCCGGTGGTCACGCACTGCCTTGCTTAGAATGCTTCAGGAATCGCTTAATTAACGAGAAAGGGGGCAATTTAAAGTTTCCTGAGCCAAGCTTTCTGTGATGCGCAGCCGTAGTAAACAATGTCCGCAATTATTCTGTTGGTGCCTGGGGTGGGCGGGTGACCTTGAACCCTAGGGCGCCAAGCAGACGACACATTTGTATAACAGTTGCCTTCATCATGTTAGTTCTACGCGCGTTCAGTAAAATGGCCGCTAACTGCAGACGACATTAACTCCTTGCAAAGTGGTTGATTGTTTTTGCTCATGAACTGTTCAGGCGGGACATCTCTCCAGAGACATCTAGTGGCACTTGCCGTAGGTACTGCATCCCTCCAGAGACACCTAGTGGCATTTACCGGTACTCCCCACCCCCACCCCCACCCCACCTCACCGGCAGAGGTCTCGGGGAGGGTCGGTTCTGTTGGAATGTGTATCAAGAAAACAGTATCGGATAATATACTATATATATGTAAGTGTTGGATGCCATTAACTTGAACTATAAGGTCCCTGTAGCCTCAGGGTTTGGTGCGTATATTTACAATAATAAGGTGTTATAGGGAGACTTGTCAATTGATACAGGTTCCATGTCCCGAGAGAGCTTCGATGTAGAGGTCGTGTTATTACTACATCACTGATTTATACTACATATTGATAATACTTTCTACACAATATTATCACAAACCTGCCAGTGTCTTTTAATAATACTATTAATAATAATAACAATAATAACTGTTATCACTATCAAGAGAGATGGTCTTGCCAGCGTGATTTGCTTTGTGTAAATACGGGAAAGCTTGAATGCATGAAGTTTTAACAATATTATTTGGCCTTGTTGGTCAGACAAATGTGTTTTTTTGTAACATTAAAAAAAAAATTGTACATAATAATGAGATATCATATCATTGCATAATTGCTGCTCTTATTAAATGTCATTTATTTATTTCGCTATGTTGAGGAGACACGGACCTGCCTGAAGCGGTCGATACTTGTTTTTGATGTTGCCCTTTTGTTATGCCGTACATAACCTCTGGGACATATCATTCATTAATGAAGACAACTGTTGTTGAAGCCAGTTGCTGTTGCAAAGTATAATCACACTTCGACTAACCTGACACTACCTATGTGAGCCACGTAAGTCTCACGTTTAACGTGGGCACCGGAAGTCCAGAGCGGGATTTTATAACGGTCTTGGAAAAAGATTATATATTACCAAGCATTGGCGAAAACGTATGTAGATCTCCTAATAATAGAAGATGTGTTGTGTATTATTAATAATGGAGTTATCACTCAATGCATTATACTAAAAATCACATACGTGATTACTATAGAACATGCCAATTGGTATAGGAACTGCGTAATTACTATTGTGACTGCGTAACTACTGTGTTAACTGAATTGCAACTACAGTAGGAGAGAGGTTGGTTCCGTTGCGAATTGGTACTACAGTGGCGCCACCTCTCGCCGTTCACCTGTACCAGTGACGTGCCACCTATTTTACCCCCCCCCCCCCTCCCAAGAGTCGTTTAACATGTTATGTACTTGGCAAGCAAAACCCCATGCTTCAGAACTATTTTCTACCTTATACATTGCAATTTTATATATGTACAAGCTCATGCATACATGTTGGCAACATTGCGATTTTAATGGGTTTGATAGCTAGTAAAGTGAGGGTGGTATTGAGTTTACCCGACGTAAGTGATCCACGTACCAGGCCTATATACTTGTGCTGCAACACAGCTGATTTTTTTTTTGTACAGGTTGAATGAGAAATAAAAGTTGACTGAATTATTAAATTTACCTTGTTTCTGTTAAATTATTCAATTTATTCCGGTAGCTGGAGTCGAATGGTGTAAAAGGGGAATGTGACAAGGCTGGTAGAATAAACTCTAAAAACAGCTTTGTCGGGAGAATGTTGTATGTAATCGCCATTCGCTTAGTGTCGGCTGATATGAGACTGTATGGTGTGTAGCTTATTTTTCTCTCAACGATTGGTTGGTTATTGTAGCACCCGTCTAAAATGAACAACTCTGCATCCACATCAATGGTTGATTGTTGGAGTTTTACGTCCTGGCAACATCTAAGGTCATATCAGAACGGGTACCGACTTGTGACAGTTCAAACCCATGTAGTGCTGCCCCACTGGGAGACCAGGCTGCCAGCACCATGACCTGATATCCCACTCAATCACATTATCCTGACACTCGAGCACCTGGCTAGGAAGCGACAATTAGACATTTTTAAGTCATTGGTTTGACTCGACCAGGGTTTGAACCGGTGGGGAACGATAAGACTTACGAGAAGATGGGACGGAATGGTTTCCACTTGCACCGACATTCCCTTAAAATAATCTTCATCTCTGTGGTTTAGACCCACCTTCACACGTAAATGCCAATTTGCATGAGCAAATCCGGCAGGATGACACTGCTATAATTAATTATAGGCACATGTAAAGAAATTAAATGGAAATTCATTTGTGGAAATCTGAGTTATTCCCCCATCACTGTTTCCGTGGACAGGCTGCTAAACAGCACATTATGCCTCAGTCACACGACGGCTAGCGTTCGCTTACGATCAATCCACGAACAAAAGTCTGCGATCTTGCGACAAAATTGAAACAATTTGTTACAAACTATTTAATACATCGCCATGTCGACAGGCGACATTGTGACATCATCGTACACACGCCACATCGCATCGGTCGGTGATTAGTCATAAGATGGTCGTAATTTAACTGCAAAATGCTCGCGAATCGATCGTAAGCGAACGCATGCCTCATGTGACGCTTGAATACAGCTACTATGGTCGCAGATCAGTCGGCGATCGGTCGGCGAACGATCGCCGACTGATCGGCGATCGGTGGAGACATCAGAGGTCGCAAGGAGATTGTTGATGCTGCAGCGACAATCTCCTTGCGACCAAAAAAGGCGAAATGGTAGGCGATCAGTCGGCGATCGCTTGCAGAAAATTTCTGCGATTAGTCGTAATTTAATTGCAAAATCCTCGCGGATCGTTCGTAAGCGAACACAGGCCTCGTGTGACTGGGCCATTAGGAAAAAGTATCGCAAGCAGTGCTTGCGACTAGTCAGCTTTGTGATCACAAGCCATAGTGTGACTTGGGGCTTAAGACCCACAATGTAGGCTTACATTCGTAATTCACATCTTCAAACATGTTGCACCAGACGCGGTGGCCGAGTGGGTTGGAGCGTCAGTCTCCTGTGCTGGTAGGTCGTGGGTTCGAGTCCCGGTCGAGTCAAACGAATGACTTTAAAATTGATACTTGTCGCTTCCTAGCCAGGCGCTCGGCATTATTAGGATGGGGCAAGGACTGGTGTGCTCAGTGTCAGGATAATGTGACTGAGTGGGATATCAGGTCATGGTGCCGGCGGCCTGGTTTCCCAGTGGGACAGCACTATAAAGTCGCCATGAGTGCGCACTGTCACAAGTCGGTACCCGTCCTGATATGACCTTAGATGTTGCTAGGACGTAAAACAACAACAAACAAACAAAATCAAACATGTTGCCAAAGAGCACATTCCCACAGCACCACAAGATGAATGGACACTTGGTATTTCCACCAACAACAATAACAAGCTATTGTAGGAGTTATAAGCCGTGTTTACACGGGGAATTGTGAAACGTTCTAGACAAGGCGATTTATATGAAGCGTTTTAGATGCGTGTTTACACGGCGGAGTTGGAAAGTGTGTCGGCGCCGGGAACCAGCAGGCGCCTGTAGCCGGCAAGCACTGCTATTTGTTTAGTTTACACACGTCGATTCGACGCCGATGTAGCTGCTACGTTAATATCGCTTGGAATTTAAGGTTAATTTAATTAAATTTCATTATTTGAGTCTGTAATTCTGTTAAATATGATCGCATTCACTAGATTTCGCCGTAATCGGGCCCTAACACTGCCGGGCACCAGCGATTAGTTACTGCTCCTCCTGTAGCTGGCAAGCACTACTATTTTATACTATCGCCACCCAGGAACCAGCTGAATCGCTTCATATAAACCACCTCCAGAGGTGGTATAGATGAAAAGTTTCATATGAAGCGATTCAGCCCTAAAACGCCACAGCATCGCGTCTACACGGGAAATGTGAGTCGATCTAGGCAAGTCGTTTCATATGAAACGTTTTAAATCGCCCGTGTAAACAGGGCTATAGTGATAAATATCGAGACTTACCAATACCAGGCAGTTTGGATATGCTCTAGTTCGGCAGGTAGTTGATCCTGCGGTGTCAGTAGCTGTCTGTGAAATAAACTGCGTTGAGGTCCAGACTTTTATATATCGGACGGCACTACGTATCGTGACGTTTGGTGTACGTATGTTTGTTGTTTGTATTTGTCTTTAATCGGACGTCACTACGTATGAAAGACGTATCGTGACGTTTGGTGTACGTCTGTTTGTTGTTGTCTTTAATCGGACGGCACTACGTATGAAAGACGTATCGTGACGTTTGGTGTACGTCTGTATTGTTTTGGTTGCTTTTGTTTAAAAAAACACATAGAATCTATAGATATATACATACAGGGGCCTAGCTTTGGATTTTCAGCTGATTTACAGGAAGATGGAATAAAACGCTATGGGAATAAATCGCTGCGTAGGCCTATCTGCGGAAGCTAGCCTGGTTCTCTGATATATATATATATATATAACCCCCCCCCCCCTCCACACACACACACGTCTGAATAGACAATTAAGGTGGGTGTTATTGTTTATTTAATAGATTTCCCGCAAAGGCGGATTTTCTGGTTGACAGCAATCAGTAACCATAGCCAATAAACACGTTGAGTGTTTATGTTTAAATCGCAGATTCCTCGCACACGCGCACAGCCTGGTTAGCAAAGGTAACCATAGGTGTATTCGATTAATCAACTCGGGTCACCCGAGTCACATTTTGGCGCATGCGCAGACTCTACATCCTCGGGTTGCATAATCGAACACGCTCGGGGTGGGAAACACGTTTTATTTAAACGATTAAAAAAACACATAGGACTGATACTGCTACAGGACAGTACCAGCTCACATGTGACGTCATCGCTCCTAGACAACCCCAGCCAAGACTGGGAATGGGTCGTTTTGCACACGGCACATACACTTTTGGTCTGCCCACCACCAGTCGCTGTCTGGCCCCTTGGCCACCACCAACCTTGACCTTTTTGAGTGTGGTGACCCCTACCACAGCAGAAGGGCTAGGCCCTGAGTGCAATCACACCCAGACCTGCCATCAATCAATCAATCAATAGTTCCATCCTCTAGTCGAGGGTTGGATGCAATGGTTCTCCACTTGTCCCGATGTTGTGCTGTTCTGATAGACTGTGAATAATTCAAGCCTGTCCACTGTGAAATATTTGTAAACCATGATGTTCTTGGTCTCCCTCTCCCTCTGCTGCCATTCACCTTCCCTTCCAACAATGTACGGTATATTGAACTCTGACGAATGATGTGGCCAAAATAAATAAGTTTCTTTGTCTGTATAGTGGCAAACAAGCTTTTCTTATTTTTAATTTTTCTGAGAACTTCTTTGTTGGTGATCTTCTTTGTCCATGATATTTTCATCATCCTTCGATAAGTCCACATCTCAAATGCTGCTAAACGTTTGTACATTTTCTTAGAGATTGTCCATGTCTCTGCCCCATACATTAGAGTAGACCACACATAACACTGAAGAATACGCTTCCTTGTTTGTATTAATATCTTACTTGATGTTAACACTCTATACATTTTGGAGAATGTTGTTCGGGCTATTGTTATCCTTCTTTTAATTTCTTCCTCACATCTCCCATCATTTGTAATCTTTTGTCCGAGATATATGAATTCGGATACTTGTTCTATGTTTGTGCCATCTATGGTTATATTGACATTTGGTTTATCTGTCTTTTTACTTATAACCATTGTTTTGGTCTTCCTGGCATTCATCTTCATGTTGAATAGTATTCCAGCTTTATTGATTCTATTCACTATATCTTGTAGGTTTTTCTCACTGTCTGCTAGTATTACACTGTCATCGGCATATCTAAGATTGTTGATGTTCATGCCACCTATTGTCACTCCCTTGCAATCTTCAATGTGTCTGAAAATCATCTCTGTGTACAGGTTAAATAGACATGGTGACAATACACACCCCTGTCGAACTCCTCGTTTAATCATAACTTCATCCGATAGGCCCTGCTCCATTTTTATAAATGCACGTTGTGTCCAGTATAAGTTCACAATTAGTTTAATGTCTTTGCCATTGACACCAATATCTTGTAAACATTTGATTAACAGTTCATGATTGACTCGGTCGAAGGCCTTCTCATAGTCAATAAAGCAGGCATAAACATCCTGGTTCACTTCACAATAACGTTCACAAATCATTCTCATATTGAAAATCCCTTCACGTGTACCTCTTCCAGATATAAACCCACTTTGTACGTTACTGATTTGTTCTTCAATTTTCTGTCTGTTTCTCAGTAAAATTATTTTCAGGATCATCTTCAACATATGACTCATCAGGCTTAGTGTTCTGTACTCAGTACACAATGTTGGTTTTAGCTTCTTTGGGAGTCGTACAAATATGGATTCATTCATATTCAATGGTATAAATCCAGTCTCATAGATGTCAGTTACTAGCTTATGAATGATTTGAATCCCCACTTCATCTAGTCCTTTTATCATTTCTGATGTTATCTGGTCACTTCCAGGAGCCTTACCTGCCTTTAGATCATTGATAGCCTTCTCAACCTCTGATACTAATATAATATTCCCATCTTCTTTCTCAATTGTGGGTGGGTTCCCTCTGTCATCATTGTATAGTTCGTTTACATATTCTTCCCATCTGGACTTTATTTCATCTTCTTCAAAGAGCATTTTGCCGTCTTTGTTCTTGATACATTTACTGCTTCTCTGTCTGTATCCTTGACCTGTTATCTCTTTCACTTTCTTGTGCATCTCTCTTGAACGATGTTGAGACTCAAGTTGTTCCACTACTTCACACTTCTTATTCCACCATTCATCTTTAGCTTTTTTGCATTCATCTTCTATTTCATTCTTCAGGTGTTTGTATTTAGGTGGATCAGTGGTTTTCACTTTCTTCCTTTCTGCCATCTTTTCTAGTATGGTTTGCGTCATCCATGATTGCTTTGTCTCTCGTTTTTTATTTGGTAACACCTCCTCTGCTGACTTGACCATGCTTTCTCTGAGAGCTTCCCATTCCATTTCAATGTTGTTATACTCTCTCTGAGGAGTTTCTTCATTCATCAGTACACTGAATTTGTTATGAACAGAGACATTATACTTAGTTCTGTATTTTGCATCTTTTAACATGTTCATATCCATTTGAATGTTGTTTTTAATTTTGTTCTGCTGTTTCAATTTCACTACCATACTGATTACTACTGGATTATGATCCGAACATATGTCAGCACCTGGATATGTCCTTGCCTGTTTGATACAATTTCGATATCGTTGGTTGACAAGAATGTAATCGATCTGGTTCCGACATACATCACCGGGGCTCTTCCATGTATATAGTCTTCTCTTTGGATGTTCAAATAAGGTGTTAGCAATTACTAGTTTTGATGTCAAACAGAAATTTATCAAGTATTCACCACGATCATTTCTCTCACCTAAGCCAAATCTTCCTGTTACTGGATATTCATGTTGTTCTCCAACTTTTGCATTCCAATCGCCCATAACAATTGTTATTTCTCCAGACTTGCTTTGTATTCCATTACCTTTTTGATGCTGTCATAGAACTCGTTGACTTCTTCATCATCGTGATCTGAGGTTGGTGCATAAACTTGCAGAATGTTTATCTTGAACGGTTTTCCCCTCAGCTTCATCATAATAATTCTGTCAGATACTGGCCAGAATCCAATCATTGTGGCGGCAATGGACTTCTTCATCATAATTCCAACGCCATACTGATGTTTTTCATCTCCAGAATATATCATATCTACCTCACTATCACCTATCCTCCCGTCACCCGTCCATCTCGTCTCAGCTATACCTAGGATATCAAGGTTTAGTGCTGTCATTTCCACTTTCAGGTTGTCATATCGGCCTGGTTTGTACAATGTTCGTACATTCCATGTACCAATCTTTAGCACCTTTCCTCCAGTTTTCAGTTGCCTGACATCAGATGCATACCTTCCTATTTTAGGCTTTGAGTTTACATTGTCATTACGAGGTTTCTTAATAGTTTACCATTGCTTACTATGGGTAAATACTTGGTAGGTTCCCCTTCCTTTCCAAGGTGACTGGCCACTTACTCATCTTTGTCAGAGTGTGCCCTGATGAGCCACATCATCTTGCTGTTACACCTTCAAAGCTATTGATCTTCTAACTCATCTGCTGCTCCAGTCTTCATGCACTTGAAGGGGTGACATCCCCTGACCACACCAACAAAGTTGATGTGCACCGCACTTAGTTTAGGCCGACAATTGAGTCGGTATGGCCGCTGGTGTGCACTACCAACTTCTGGTCTTCCCATAAATGGGACTAGCCGCACGGCAGCGGGGGTTTTAAATCAGAGTTTACCTTCTCCTAGATGAGCAGTCAGCCAAGATTGACGAGCCCCACCTGCCCGAAGCATCTGGTTTTGAGGCGCCAGAGATCCGCCTTTGCCCCTTCTCCCGTCAGTATAAACAGTTTCGCCTCGTGAAGTGGACTTGGTTATCAGAGGCTGTTTGATACGCATGCCATGAGAAAGTACTTTATAGGTAGTGAGAGCTTATCCTCACTATCACTTCCGGCAATAATAACCTGCCATCACCAGGTCTATTTACATCCCACTCAGGCACCACCAAACCATATACAATGTATATGTATTTTTTTCTTGGAAGATTTATACTGCTTATTATGGATAAGTCTGAATAGACTTGATTTCACCATTAGACAGTTTGTCGATAGAAAGCCCGAGCCTACACTTTTACCGACCCAAGGGATTTTTATCCTCCCATACAACATAGACATGGTATTAGAGCAACTGGCCTTTGATGACGCTGTAAGTTATACACAGTGCTGGAAATCCAAATTGGCAGAGGTGGGGGCACGGGGAATCAAACCACTGACCTTCAGATTAGGAGTCCAACCTAGAAAAATGTCAGACACTCTAGCCACTCCACCACATGTATATATATGCAGCTGGCCAAGTGGACTAAAATTAAATGGGACTATTATAAAAAAAAAATTTCATTGTAATGATCAAGATTGATAGTGATACTTATATTTTATAGCTTTCATTTTTTAGGCTTACACATTAAAATTCGTTAACTATTGTAAACCCAGTAGTAGACCCAAGTAACCCTCCAATGATAGCGGCTTTTAAGGTTGTTCATAATACAATGAACTAGAGTATTCAAATCAAGAATCAAATAGGTCCAATGGCATTGTTTTCCTTAGGAAAAACGTCCCTCAACGTTTTGTTACATTGTGAGATTACTTTTGCTACTGTGAACGATGCCTTAAATTAGATGTGGTAGCAAGCTCATTTAAACTGAGATTTGTGCATTCAGAATGGCTTAATTCGGCTTCATTTGAGATATAATTTATGCATCCACTTTCATGGACAGTCAATGGCCGAGTCGTGTAAATAAATTTCACTTCACAAAATCACCGATATACAGACAATGTTTTCATGAGTTTTCAGAGGGACACTTACCAACCGTTTTTAGTTTTGATAATGTAAAACTCAACACGGGACCAAACTCGTATTATTACACATTTTTATTGGAGCAATGTTGCATTTGCAAACAATTATCCTTTGTTTTGCAACCAAATTCCGTTCGAAAGAGATGGTGTATCTACATCATAATCTCTCCATAAGTAATAAGAAACTATGTGATGTAGATACTTTTAATTTTTTTTAACAATCTTGCATTATTACATATTCTAAATAGTACGACTTATAATTTAAATAAAATATCAAATGAATCTTCTCAATGTCAGCACATGCATGGGGATGACTTGCAGAATCCGGAATTCTATATCTATAATAGCATTCAGACGCAATGTCCAGTGTTTTATGGAGGAGATGGTTGCAATGATGAAGTGTACATGTGGATGGTGGCGGTTTCTTCAGGAGACAAAGGGATTCGGCCTGACGGACCTGCAATATAACAATGAATATTACCCAGAGAAATCTACAGATACTATATTGATTATAAGCAGTCTACTTGCATCATACCTTTTGTGAAAAGAATACATTTACCCATAGAAATCTACATAGACTATATTAATCATAATTTATTTGCATCATAACTTTTCTTAAAGGAATACAATTATTCATGCAAATCTAGAGACTATATTAATTATAAGCAATCCACTCGCATCATAACTTTTGTTAAAAGAATACAATTACCCAGGGAAATCAACAGACTATATTAATTATAGGCAATCTACTTGCATAGTAACTTTTGTTAAATGAATACAATTACCCAGGGAAATCTACAGAGACTTTTATAAATTAAAAATAATCTACTTGCATCATAACTTTTGTTAAAAGAATACAATTAGCCAGGGAAATCTACAAAGACTATATTAATTATAAGTAATCTACTTGCATCATAACTTTTGTTAAAAGAATACAACAATTACAAAAAAAATTAAAGAGAAAAATTGGGTATGTGGTCATTTTCTTTCTGTTTTGTCCAGCGTATTATCTCTTAGAGGCAAACATCGACTTAAAAAATTAATTGTGCTTGAATTGAGTTAAAGGAAAATAAGAAGACATTGCCACAACCCACAACGAACACAACAGCCTTCAAAATCCTAATTGCAGAAATCCCACAGCGTAAAATAAAAACGGAATCGAAGAAAGATTAATTTAATTAGATAACAAGGACATCCATATATATTTTGTTGGTAGCTGTTAACAACTTTTGATTATGGAGTTATCTCCTTAGAGATATTAGAGAATTAATAGTATATATACATTAAAAACAAACGACCAAATAGGAGACACAATGAGTGAGAATAGGCCTGGTGGAAAGAAACTTAGAAAGGCAGCCCTAAAATACCTAAATACGCCGCTACTACTTTAAATCAAACCAACATTTCATACCAAATACATCACATCAGATTATTAATACAATTCTGTTTTCATAAATATAGATTAAAAAATATACACTATAGGCGGATTGGTCATAAGCATTACGTGTCTTACTTTAATTGTCCCATTTCTTGAATTCCATTCCATCAGGTGGTTTGACCGTGACATCTTTCTTGCCGACATCTGTCCAGTTGGTACTCAGTACTGTCCCAGCTGATTCAACCTATTAAAGATCCGGCATGATTCCCAGACACAAATATTTGTTATATAGAGTAAAACCTCTCTAAATCGACCGACCACAGGACTGACTTTAAATGGTCCATTTAGGGAGGTGGTCAGTTTAAGGAGTTTTTGTTAATATCATTACAATGGTATTGTATGGACGATCGTTTGGGACCCAAATAAAGCGATCGATATAGGGGAGAGGTCAATCTGTGGAGGTGGTCAGTTAGAGAGGTCTTACTGTATAATAAAAACAGATACTATCCATTAAACAAGACATCAAACAGCACATTCTGGGCCAGAGCTAAAATTTTGCTATTCACAATAGGGAAATAAAGAACATTTTATCAGTGGCCGTTGGTTACTCTTTGATCATAGTAGACATTTCATGTATCCTCTTCTAAAACTAATAATCAGTTTCCATTAAGGATATTTCATAGCAAAACACAGTAACGCAAGAGGCATCACTTTTACCAGGTGTGATGGATTAACCTATATTATCTGACTGGCAACACAAACCGTCACCCAATTACCAGCCATAATTTTCTATTATTTTCCAAAAGTTCTATTTTAAACTTAAAGTCCTTTCAAAGGCTTGTAAAACATATTTTGAATTTCCAAATTTCCAAACCAGACCAAGCTTACCAGAACCACTTACAAACACTGTAATACACTTAAAAGTTATATTTAACGAGAAATAAATCAGGGCTACTCACAAATGATTTGTTCATAGCTTTGCGGACCTCATCAGACCCGTCCCGGTAAATCTGGTGGAAGAGGTTGTTGAGGGCGGCATCTCCTTCAAACTTCTCTTCCTTCTCCTCCTTCTTAATATCCGCTACCATTTTGTCCCAGTCCCTGGCCGCGACAGAGGACGATGGATACTTTGACGGCATAGCTGTTGCCTGGAGAATATCTGGCGCCAAGAAACACACGAGATCAGGACACGGATGGTTGCAAGGAAGGCATGAGAGTCCAGACACAGCAATGTTGATGGTTGCAGGGTCCATACACATGATAAGATATGGAATTCAAGGCTATTTCAAGGTTGGTTTTGATAGGAATTCAATACTATTTTCATTTCGATTTCAGGGAAAAGAAAAGGTAAATGACGATGTCGGACTAATTTAGATCAGTGAAGACAGTTTAATGACTTTTCCAGACTAAATAACCAAAATAGGTTAAATTCAAGGCCTTAAAATGAGGCAAATGATGTTCAAACCTTTCCAGGCCCCATACGGACCCTGCGGTTGTAAAGAATGCATAAAAGGCTTGATACAGCAATAAGATTGATGGTTGTAAAGAATGCATAAAAGGCTTGATACAGCAATACGATTGATGGTTGTAAAGAAGGCATGAATGGCTGGATACAGCAATAAGATTCAATAAGTTATTGCTTAGATTTGTTTGTTTGTTGTTGTCTTACGTCCTAGCAACATCTACGGTCATATCAGGACGGTATTACTTAGATAACCTGGCTAATATATATTATAACGCCCTTTGTAATATATATTTTGAAACACGCCAGTTAAATTTTATCCAATTCGAGTGAAATATCGCGGTTCTTGCTCGTTATTAAAAGTAAATAGCTTTAAACAGTGCTTGTTCTATTTCCAAGATAAGGGAGGAAACGTATTCTTTCAATCGTTAAAAAGAATGACAACTGGAATTGCTTTGCTAGCCGATCTAACCTATAATATTCCACATTTCTGGTTATTCCACCGAACCTACTTCGCGATTATTATATTGTTTTCTACTTAACTCCCACACTAAAAACCCCCCACCCAAAAGATACAGTAAAGTATATTAGGTGAGGAGGGGGTTGGGTATTCCCTAGCCTAAAATAGATCTTTAAAAAAAATGTCTACCCAAACAATATATCATGGGCAATGGACCGTACCCAGTTCCATAATCGGTAGAGTGCAGGCCTTACATGTGGGAGATCAGGAGTACACATCCTGGTCAAGTCAAACCAATGACATACAAAATGGACACTTGTCGCTTCCTAGCTTGGCGCTCGGCATTAATAGGATAAGGCAAGGACTGTTTAGCTCAGTCTCAGGATATGTGACTGAGTGGGATATTGGGTCATTGTGCTAACACTAAAAGCCTGATTTCCCAGTGGTGCAACACTATAAAGACACCGAGAATGCACACTGTCACAAGTCAGTACCCATCCTGATATGACCTTAGATATTGCAAGGACGTAAAATTCTAACAACTAACAACCAACTATCATAGACAAAGTAAGTGGACAACTATCCTAATTAATCTCCAACCATTTATTTACCTGGTTTAAACTGCTTTACATTCGTTGCTTCTGCATCTCCTTCCAATTTATTCCACCGAATCCCGTCAATTTTATGTAATTTAATTTCAACCTGCAAATGATATGGATACAAAATTGCAATTAACACCATAACTAGCCAATCAGAATACGACTAAAGTTAGATTATCACACTACTATTATGACACAAATGCTTTCAGAAAAAAACGAGCATTTCACACGTTAATCAAAATTATGTCATATTAAAATAGTAATAGGGACATTTAATTTGTTTAGTTTGTTTTATTTAACGACGCCTCTAGAGCACATTGATTTTTATCATCGGCTAATGGACGTCAAACATATGGTCATTCTGACATATTTCTTTGGAGAAAACCTGCTGCCGCCACATAGGTTACTCTTTCCGATAAGCAGCAAAGGGTCTTTTATATGCACTTTCACACAAACAGGACAGCACAGACCACAGCCTTCGATGAACCAGTTGTGGAACACTGGTTGGAATGGAAAATAGCCCAAACTGCAAATGTGTCCACTGAGCAGGATCGATCGAAGGACCCACACCCTCATAGGTGGACACTCTGCCTCCTGAGCTACGTCCCGCTCCCCTTATGGACATTTAAAGGCTTCCATTATGGTTCTGAACAGGTAGTGTGGTGAATGCCACTGCCAGAATATTGCGAGGTCCCATGAGATCTCAAGGTACTAGATGGCGTTAGTTACACACAGCTCACCTCAACCGGAAAGGGAGAGAAGCAGTGTACACTATGCAAACCACACAAGAGATTATCGCCGAAGAACAAATATTTTCATGATTTAATCCTTTGTTATAAATGGTTTTATGATCACCATTCTGCTATTAAAGTTGCATAGTCCGATGGTTTTGAGTTTCTGTCATTTTCTGAGATAAATATATTAGGTTGATCATTATAATCTACCTTACTTTAGTTTGAAGTAATTTTTATTTTAAATGGCTATTCTTGGGAGACATTTGAAGCGCAACCATGCAAAAGTAATGTTGGCAAGCATTCATTTGCCTCAGCATTCCCTTCAGTATGGCAACAAATGTTTAATAGGTGCACCAGTATCTAAGTTTGATATGTAGAATCAAATCTAAATAATTGTTTTGGTTTTGAAAATTTGATGTTTTCATATATCAAAAATAGTCTTGGACAAAAGACTTTAATAGACCAACACACACGTGGCCGAAGTGTGTGCATTTATAACCTACCTTTGAGTTTAAGACTTTGACAACACTCTTCTTTGGGTCTATTCTGTGAAGAAGGTCCAGCTCCAAACTGTAGTCACTGCCAGAGCTCTGGGCAATCGTCACGCTTAGCTGAAGTAATATTTCAATAAATGTCATCAGATGTACACAGGCACACACCACAGTTCATTTAGCCTAATTTGTTTCTTGGAGGTTTTACGTCCTGGCAATATCTAAGGTCATATCAGGATGTGATAGTGCACACGCATGGCAACTTTATAATGCTTCACCATTGGGAGACCAGCTGCTGGACCCAATAATGGCAATATCCCACTCAGTCATATTATCCTGACACTGAGCTAATCAGTCCTTGCCATATCCTATTAATGCTGAGCGCCAGGCTAGGTAGCGACAAGTATAAATTTTCTAAGTTGTTGATTTGACTCGACCGGGAATCAAACTCCCAACCTTCCACATGCGAAGCCTGCACTCTCCCGATTCTTCGTTTAGCCAAATCTGGCGTATCTTAACTAACCAGTTGGGCACCGACTAGTTAATTCCTGCCGACTTGTTATAATATAGACTTCACTGGTCACATTTCGCTTGATTAACCTTTGATAACCAGCTGTAAAAATAATAAGACATGACACTAAGATTTGCTAAAAGATCCCCATTATATTTTATGGTGTAATTGTAGTTGAACAGTTTTAGTTTATATTACGAAACTAAAATACAAACATAATTCTTTTCATATATATCTATTTCGGTTTCCTCCTTAAAGCAATGGGAATGAATAAACACTTGGAAAAAAATTAACCGTACCGTTTTGTCTTGTATTTCTGTTTTTAGGGATTCCGTTTTAACATTTTTCAGCAGTATTGTGATGACGATAGCAGTCTCCGTCTGGTACCAGTCATACCTGAATGAAACAGACGTATTAAAATGGGGGAATGTGGATTAAATTTATTATATCGGTAAAACAGAAGTTATCCTTCAACTATACCCAGGTAATTCTCCTATAACTTACCCTATATATACATATCTTTTTTAAAACAATAATTGTAGCAAATAATTTGTGGTTGTCCAACCATTCAATCACCTAGTTCTTCTCACGAGTCTAGTTAATTAAATGTCGGACTCACACTAGGTAAAAGACTCCACATGATCATGTAAATAGCAAACAGAATCAAATTATTTTCCAAATAACATTGTTATTGGTCGTAATGCGAAGCATTTCGTTTGATGCGAGGGGAGGGAGAGCGACTCACCCGGCCCTGAGCGACTCACCCCCCCCTCCTGCCACTGCTCACCTCCCCCCGCCCCTGAGCGACTCACCCCCGCCACTGCTCACCTCCCTGAGCGACTCACCCCCCACCTGCCTCTGCTCACTTCCCCCCTTATAAGGCCGCCCGCCGGCCTCCCTCAGGCACTCAGCCTCCAGCCGCCTTCCATGCACAGCGAGGCCGACTGCATCACGAAGCAAACCCGTGAGCGCCAGACCCCCCCCTCCACCTCGGCGGATTTTTGATTCGCCGGCCGCCCCCCGGCCGGCCCCCTCCGGCGCCCCACCTTCACCACTGCCGACAGCCCCGCACCTCCCCCCGACAACCTCCCAGCGACCACCGATCGCAGCGCCGCCCAGTCTCAGCTGGGGATCACCACCTCGGGCATCACACCTCAGTCCACAGCCCAGCCCAGCCTCACGAGGAACCCTCTGCCGGCACCCCAGCCGCCGACCGTATCGACACCGCCGTCCACCCTCAGACCACAGCCCAGCCTCAGACCACAGCCCAGCCCAGCCTCACAGGAACCCTCTGCCGACATCACATCTCAGGAGCGGGCCCCCCCTTTTTTGGTCGCCCGCTCCCCCTCCACGTAGGCCCCGGACCCTCCTCTCACCCAGGCCTGCCTATCCGGGCCCCCGCCTCGGGCGCGCCTCGAGCCCTCTCCTTACTCTTTGGCGGAGGGCTCCTCGGCCCCCCCTCTACCAGAACTCTGACACTGCTCCTTATGAGCCCCTCACTATTTATCCTCTGCTCCTCATGAGCCCCTGACTCTTTGCTCCTCGCGAGCCCCCTGCTCCTCATGAGCCCCCTGTATTGCTCTGCCTCCTCAGCCTGTTTACCTCCTCAGTTACCCTGTTTGTACCTTACTTTGTCATTTATTGTTATTTCACTGTTTCTCTGTATGTTGCCCGAGGCGTCACAATAAACGCCTCAGTTTTCCCACCTCCGCCTCTGTTCTTCCTTCTCGCGCATCAAAATACCAGGGACCGATCGTGGTGGCCGAATCGGTAAGAGCGCTGGATTCTAGTGCAGAGGATTGGGGGTGGGTTAGATCTAAACAGTCAAAGCGATGAGGTATCTAATTTATAAGTTTGCGACTTAGCCTGCCGCTCAGAATTAATAGGACAGGGCAAGGACTGCTGAACTCAGTATTAAGATAAAGTGGGATATTGGGTCATGGTTCCAATGGCCTGGTTTCCATGTGGCGAAGCACTATAAAGTCACCATGAGTGTACACTGTTACAAGTCGGTACCAGCCATGAAATGGCCTTGAATGTTGCTAGGACGTAAACCCAAACACACTTAAAAATAAGATAGCCCAATGTCATTGGCAAATATTTTATTTTCGCGCAAGTTATATTTGAATTTCCGACAATATATTAAAATTACGTAGAAAAGCAGGACCCACATGAAAACCTGGCTGGTAGCAATCCTGACTAATCTTAGAACAATACATAATTGACTTACTTCCGTTCACTCACCAGTCCAGACCAACATTCAAGACCACCTCACTTGCAAAAGCTTACTGATTTCATAGTAAACACCTTGATTGCTTACTTTGTTTGTGATCCTGATGGCATTCGTATCTCAGCAGGCTTGTCTGCAGTGTCCTCTGTAGTCTGAAAACCACACCGCCCAAAAAAAACCCGGTGTAAGTCAATACCACAACTGATTAGCGGTTAGCTTCCCCATCATTAGGTAACTATAATAATTATAACAACAATACAAAAATGTATAAAAGTCTGACAAATGCCAGTACAGGTGCAAATAACCAATGCGAACCATAAGTGTCCGACAAATAACCATATGGCAATCTACAGATGCAGGACATTATGTCAATAATTTCGGGCACCTTGAGCCTAATAAGAAAAAGTAGCATCATTGTGTTTCCTTTATTCTTATTTGATTGCGAAGGCTTAATATTGATCTAGGTACATATATTTAAAAACGTTGTTTCACAAATAGTATATATATGCATGTTATTATCGACAATTAATGGAAGCCATAATTTCTTAATTATCTTATAAGACTTATGGAAATTTCTGATTAAGGTATTGTGCATGATTTACCCACCAACTCACCGTATGGATATTTCTGATTACGGTATTGTGCATAATTCACCCACCCACCCTCCCTCCCTCGCAAGCATGCACACACATCCTGTTGTGATATTTCTGGATGCCCGGCCACGTTTTGGACACCAGATGATACCAACAGACTCTTCCCCCTTCATATCACCTGTGATGCTATTATTCGAACCCAGATTACTAACACATTAACCATAATAAGGAAGAAAGGAAGACAAGGACAAAGATAGACAGTGAGGATGTTGTGCTTTATTGGCAACAACTCCTGCTCACCTATCAGTGACCTATCACCCTCACCCCTCCTGTTCTGCCCACACAGCAACTCATTGGTCTCTATAGTTAGTCTCAAAATCAGTGCCTACAGCCCATGGAACCAGAGCCCCAGGGTTGTTGCACACACTCAATTGGAATAGGTGAATTTTGCTAGCATCAGACAGAGTGTCTGGGGTCCTGCTCAAGAATAGGTCTGTCTCATTCAAGAGGCAGGAGAAGAGTGCCGATGTCCAGTGTGACGGGAGCATCGGTCGGTTTTTCATTACTAATTAATCTTATGCTGCTCGTGTGGTCAGGGGCCCGGGGGGAGAGAGCGACTGGCCATTCCACAACCCGCCAATCAAAACACCCCCCACAGCCTGGGAGGCGGCACCACCCCATTTGAGTAATGGTGACTCATCCCCAGCTGCAGGCAGCGCCTCAGTGTATATGTTGATTAGGCTGGTGTGCTAGGCCATTCGGCACCCTGGTGACAGATAGTTGCAAACAGTTACAAATATATATATATATATATACTAAAATGTCCCTTTTCTCCAATTGCATTCTTTATGAATACATAGAGGAATATTTCTTCAACCTTAAACTACTTCTGATATACCACATCTCTTCATTAATCTCTAGGCACCATGCATGCACATATATTTCACATAGTCTATTACATGTCATAATGTGAGTGGGCCTCATTGCTCATTAGATTACATAACCCCTTACTTATTCTGTCACCCAAGAATAATCATGCTCTTTACCAATATATAAATCTGAACCGAAAATCCGTATATTTTTACACTGTGGTTGTTTTAAGTATTAAGCAGCTCGGAAAGACAGCAAGCTTACCTGTGTGACTTGGGCAACATTAGCACTCTTTTCGGCTGAAATATACAAATGCTGATAAATCTAATATTTATGACTAACGTGTATAACTACTGCTAATATCCCCTCCACACAAAAGGACCAATTACAATGGAAGTTTAGACAGAGAACTAAAAGAAAAATGCGAATGAGATGTAGTCACTTTTTTAATTTGTTGCTGTTCCTCTGTTATCTCCAGTCAACCATATACGATGACAGAGACAGTCCAGGTAAAAATGTAAAATTTAAGACCTAAATGCACTGGGATTGGTCCCACTGCTTCACTGGTCACAGATGGTCCAGTGTATTATTAACAACCCCACCCCAAAAATATAATTCATGAACTCACATAACTAGCTACATTAGAGTTACACTAGAATTTTCCTAACAAACCAACATTTATATACTGCTTGCCTAACTGCAACTGAACATTAAAACTTACTACAAGTTTACCAACTGAATACAGAAGATAACTTCTGCTTACATTCTAAATACTATGTAAATACTCACATTGATCTGACTAATATTGATCTGGTTATATGACACTACTGTACCATATTGTTATGGAACTTTTGGGTTTCAGAATTTTCATTGTGTTACATGGTGCAAATTGTCTATTCAACAGGTATTGTACACCTTATTCTATATACCTTTTGTGTAAATAACCCTGAATTGAAAAGTGGCTGGAAGACCAGTGCTTCGGCACTGACAAAAGAATTATTCAGCAGAATAAACATATTTACAAAAAAAAAAAAAAAATGTCGATGCATATTGTATTTCCCTATTTCTACCCACAAATGCGTTAATTAAGAAACCTACATTTACTCAGTCAAAAAAAGCATAGAAGTATTCAGATATCTTGAGTTAAGAAAACCAAGAAAAATACAGTTATAACCATAACTGTACTTTAACAAGGACGTCAGATTACTTGTATGTATTCTAAATAACAACTTATTAAAGTTCATACTTACATTTCAACTGGTCTTCACACTTCTGTAACCACATTACAAAGTTTTGCTCTGAGCCTGTCGAAAAAGCATGTTGGTGAAGTGAATTAACAGGGAAAACATTAATTTCCATAATAACAAGTTCTTGCATTTTCTAAACTACCTTCACTGACTCTGCTTTAAGACCAGAACATGCTAGGTCAGCTTAATGTGCGAATTAATTAGACAGCGGCCGAACAGAAATTGTGTAAAAAAAAAAGACGCTAATATTGCATAAATGCTTTTTGGAAAAACGTTGATCTAGTGGTGAACTTGCGTTCTTAGTAGGTGGTATATTGTATTGTTTGATGGCTGCAATAGATCACCCGACACCGCAACTAAGAACTGACACTCAGCTATATTGACCGCAAATGGCCTTTTACAGCAAGAGCGCCGCGTTTTCACTTATAAACCATCTAGTGTTCTAAAATACTTACCATCTATTGATTGTCCTTCCTTGAAAGATCGTTTGGCAGATTCGAATTCTTCAAGGTGGAAGCTCGCTATCCTAAACGGAAAAGAGTGGTCATTTGCTTTTCATAAAATATGAAGCAAGAATTCTACATTTCACAATCAGAAAACACACTACAAGAACACACACACTGATGTATTTTAGACAATTAAACAAAACTAAACCAGGCAATTTAACCATAATGAACTAGCCGCTGTAGTAGTTGGTGGAGTTTCACGTCCTGGCAACATGTAAGGTCATATCAGGATGGGTACCAACTTGTGACAGTGCACTCATGGTGGCTTTATAGAGCTGCCCCACTGGGAGACCAGGCTGCCAGCACCATGACTTAATATCCCACTCAATCACATTATCCTGACACCGAGTCAACCAGTCCTCACCCTCTCCTAATAATGCCGAGTGCCTGGCTAGGAAGTGACAAGTATCAATTTGATAAGTAATTGTAGTAGTTAATGTGCACAAAATATATATTATATATATATAGAAAGAGAAAAAAAAAAAGAAGAAGTTTATAGAACTATTAGAAACAGCAACTGACTTAATGGCTATGTTTCCTGGAACCTCCAACTAAAGATTATGTCTCAACTGTACTAGAAGATAATTCCAAGTGCCTCCCGCAGAATCTCTCGAAGCAACACTCCATACGGGTGTAGACAGCTTTGATATGCGTCGAAGGAAGACAAGGGAAAGCGGGAGTGGGAAATACACATTTTATTTTCATTAATAGTAAGATGCTAATGTCTAAAGTAAATGTCAAGTATCAATGAAGAAAAGGAGAGACGGAGCTGGAGGAGGCAGGAGGCGGAGTGGCTGGAGGCAGTGGCAGGCCACGTTATAAGGAGGGGAGGAGCACCAGGGGCGGGGGCGGTCTTCCTTCACCGAGAATCAAACGCAATGCAAGCATTACGACTAATTCGCCCTTTTAGTAATGAAATATATTGAATATAAGTCATTATTCTTATACACACAGGACAACTTTTAGGGCAAATGTAAGTTTGTTATAGCCATAATGGAGTGTTGTTTCGAGGGCTTCTATGGTAGGAACTTGAATATAACTTAAGGATGTGTGTGTGGATGGGGGGGGGGGGCTTCTAAAATATATTACTTAATAGGTTGCTATTTTAGTCTATGAAGAAAGTGAGAAAGAAATTACTGTACCTACCCTTTCCGGAAAAATGCCAATGGATTCTTTGTATTCAGTTCAATAGCTTTTGTGGCGTCTGCAACTGCATCTATATACGGAAACAAAAGAGAAATATTCACAGATTCAGTTTTTCCTTTTAATCTAGTTATAATTTTGCATTAATGACATTTGCTGATATTCACACAGATGCTTAGTCGGGAAGTGTACATATACATAGAAAATAGTCAAATAGTTATCTGTTATACAGTTTATTCAGCCTAACTCTAATGCAGCCAGGAAAATGTCAATCCATAATGAGATGATTAGATGGCAGTCTTTTTTGTCTACACCCACGCTCTATATCATTAATGGTATATATACTAGCCATCACGCAATATGTACTACTAGCTTACCTATGTAACTCTCCAGCTTGATATGGGCATGCGCTCTATTTGCATAGTAGTCATCTTTGGTTTGGTCTTCAGTGATAGCTTGGTTGTAGTACTAGGGCCAAATCGGGGGAAAGGGTCAATGCAATGAATCTATTTTAAATAATTGTGATTATTAGAAGTCTCAGAATTATTCGACTCCAGTTAATTTTGTTTTGTTTTATATCTTTGAACAATTATGTAAACTACATTCCAATGTCAATGATTTGAACTATTGCATGGAAATATTTACAGTAGCAAACCTAAATTGTTAATAGAGGGATTGCATATGACGTTAACACTCAGCGGTTAGCCATCTTGGATTACACTTAATACCACCTATGGCACCCCGTCTTATACCAAGAACACTACGGCCACCACTGGGCCTACCCAGTGGGCGGCTGCCGAAGTTTGTGGCGCCACCTAGCGGATACTGCCAAAACCTTTCTAACTCTTTGACAGAGCATCCAAAGTGTCAACATACTGCGCTTTAGCATCGATGTGAAGCTACATGATTAAAAAAATACTTCCCCATCATCAAAAAATCCTTTTCCCCAAACTTTTGAGGCCAAACTGCTCAAAACAGTGACAAATAAATCTACAAATCGGTAAATAAACACAATGTAAGCAGTTGCAAGCCTTTCATATGTAATCCAATATGGCCACCGGAAGTTGTATCGTGATATCATTACACCCCCTCTGTATTGTTTTTAAATCATCGGACATAACTGAATACGTAGTCAGCGTCCGTTAGTGTAAGAGTACTAGAAATTAGGATCTAGATCGGTGTATGTGACACTGTCATGTTCAGCCGGCTATAAGTATAGCAGTATAAGTTATAACTATTAACATACGCACTGTCAGTTTACACTGACCCACCCACTGGGGAGGCTAAGGACTAACACATGCATATATATATATATATTATATATTTATATATATATATATATATATATATATATATATATATATAAATATATAATATATATATATATATATATATATATATAAACAATACTCCTACTCATTGAGGTGGAAAATAAAACCACCTAAATCCAGCAAACAGAAACAGAAATAGCACTGTATGGGCGCTGCCATTTGTATATGGGTCGTTCTCAGAAACTGTGTACCACTTGAGGTAGTCTACTAGAAATGCATATTTCAAAGAAACCCTTTATCGGAGTGTCAATATTTAGATTTCAACAGTTAGCCAAATAATGTGGGAGATAGTTTAGATCAAAAGTAAATGTTAATATTGTGTATTATGTATCTTATTGGGTTGGATGTAGCTAAATACATAGAAAATTACATCACTAATTTGTGACATTGTCTACAGCATTGAAAATAAAGTGTCACAAACTTAATGAAAACCTCTGAACAACATCTCATTTCACTTCAAATGGTCATATACAATGTCTTCATTAAGTTGAAGACATTTATTTCTAAAAAAAAAAATTAAATTATGAAATAGTTAACATTTTCTGGAGTCATTAACATCGTAACATTTCGTTTTCACTTGCAAGTACTATGAAACTCTGTATCAAACACTGAGTACAGATACAGTACAGGAACTATTTTCACCATTTGACACTCTATGCATGGACCCAGTTATGGTATAGTAAAAGATAAATCCTGAAATTGCCCCATAACATTGAAATTTGAGCCGAACATTTGTGTAAATTGTTGTTTCCACTTTGTTACTCTGCTAATCTGTTACTCTGCTAATATTTTCTTGCTTTTCTCTTTAATATTCACAAATAAGACAAAACCATAGCAATGAGGTTTCAAATTATTATTACTACTGTTTATAAAGCAAGTGGCATGTGAAATGTCCTAAAAATGTCAAGTTTTGTGTGGAAAATATTTGATTTTGGAGTCAGATTGGTTTCCATGCTATACTGCTATTTATTGGGTGTGAGCATCATTTGACCTACTTAAAAATGCCAGAATATGTTTATTTTCAATTATTCAGATGCAAAAGGACATACACATTGAGGAAACTTGCTTATAGGACTTTGGCAGCATTTTGATTTTCTGGTACTGATGTCACACTATTGGTACACAACTTCTGAGAACGACCCATATCTGTGTTGAATCTCATAATCAACCAAAATCCAGCAAACAGAAACGGAAATAGCTAGTCAAACTTTGCTACGCAGCAAGCAGGGTGGACGACAGCCATTGTTTAATAATATCCTATGGGCTTAATACCTTAACGGCGCAGGGTAGCACACACCAAATCGAGAAACAACTACACTGGTCCCTCACAACTACACTGGTCCCTCACTACAGATCTTCATATATGGTGCGATGACGTCACCGGGACCAGTGTACGTGATCCTCCATGCTACTCAGCAGCAAGGCTGTCAAGGCATTAAGTCCATAGGCCCAATTGATGGTATTTGGGGTCAGCGATTGGATATATCAAAACAAATGCCCGCTGCCATAGAATTTGCCGATACACACAGTGCAAAACTTTGATTTCATCCAAAATTAAAAGAAATAAAGAACAATTTGGCATGAACATGGATGGACAAATGCAATATTAATAGTTTATTCCGTGGAAACGATGGCCGTATTCGATTATCACGACCGCAACTCGGATCACCTGAGTTGCTAGATTCCAAATCAAACACCGCGAGTGGAGTAAAGAAATACACACGCAATCATAAAATACTTTGGGTGTTTTCTGTAGTTATATCGGGGGGTCGGTCCTAAGCATTGCTTATTCATATTAATTTTTATATAGTGTATAAACTGACGGTGCATAATTTTTAGTCATGTAATCTGGGCAATGTTGTGAGATACGCACAATGGAACTATTTGGTGATATCATTTTCATAACTAAACTAGCCTCGCAAAGTGTAGAAAACAAGCCAAGACTGGTCGCACTAGCTTAGACAAAATGCGTCTGGACGCAGGTATATAACTATAACTAGTAAAGGGATTCCCATACTACATAATAGACAAGAATAATCAAGATTGACCAATGCAAACCAGTCATAGACATAGAGGCGTTTTTCGAGACCCCTCCAAAAAAAGGTGCGATTGGCTGGATCAGTTTTGTTGTAAGAAAATATCCGCCGCTAGTCGCCGTTTGCGCACATACCTACTATACGGCTAGCCTAGGGCCTAATCTAAGCCTATAGCATACTGCATAGGCGTTGCATGTCAAAAATGGAGAAATACCTCAACCGCTTCCTTGTAGTTTTCTGCCACAAAGGCTTCGTTGCCCTTCCTGAAAGATCAGAATCGAGATAACTATAAGAAACGAAGGTAATAGAAATGTTTTCACTTACAGCTATATAAAATAAATGCACTTAAAAGGCAAAAATGAGCGTTAACAATAATGCAGATATACCCAAACTGCTCGTGGCCCGCCATGTTGATGTTTATCGTTGCCTCTAGAACTTTCGCTGGTTATAGGCAAGCCTTAGAGAAAATAAAGTCAGCTGTCGCCGGAAACCTAGCGGATACGATGGGGACCCAACTACAGCAAGTTAGTTTCCATTAGGTGGCGCCATCGATGTTAACACCGCCACACCACCTATAAGATTGTGCATGCCCTGAAAATGGCGCTGGTGCCTGTCGCAAAGCAAGTTTGTTATAACCTATTTCAGCAAGAATTTGACAATTAGAATACCAACTTTTAGAATATAGTGAATTAAGAATTAAGATGTACAACTGTTATCTGGATTTAAAGAAGAAGTTAAACAAATAAATTTGTAATCGGAGTTTCGATATACAGTTATAATGAAATTATTATCAGTAACTGTTTCTGGCTTGATTAGGAATACTGATTCAGTGATTGCGAAAGTGGCATATTATTTTATTTATTTATTGATGAAGGAAGCTTAGGGTATTTTGCATTTAAAACATACCATGTCATTCAGCATTGTGGAATATGACAGTTAAATGTTTAATGTCTAGAAATGAAAGGAACAAGTATTTGGAGGAGTTGGGTGGATAAAGTTCATCAATCACGAGTAGGTTCTGCCCCTACCGCACAATTAATATCATCGATAATGTTATAAATTTAACAGGCAGAAGGGCTGTGGGCTCAGGAAGGAAGGGATTAGGTGCGGCACAGCAACCCAGGGAAAACTCAAAACATGAAGCGCATTGATTTTCTTTCGGGGGGGGGGGGTGGGAGGCACAAGCATCATGGCAATATCTAATTTTAATATTTATCGTATTTTTAATTTAATATACTTCGTAAGTGACAAGTTTATGCTATTTTCAGTTTTAAATGTATGTATGCCTTGCTTACCAGTCATAGAGGGTTTGTTATAACACTAACGTCATCCCTAGCTTTTTTTGGTCAGTGACTATATATCCCATGCGCGTGACTCAAGACTAGAAAGAACAACATGCATGGAAACACCACCATCACGTCATTACTTTGATAAAGGATACATTTTGAAGGGTGGTGGTTTTGCGCAACACTCTAAAGTCTAATGGAATATGACCACAATCTTCCCCATCAGAGATGATGTAATGTATAACCTACTAACACAAGAACAATAAACTAAAATCCAAGTCCAAAACCAAACACTCAGAATCGTGGAATACACTGATCCTCAGTGAAATGCTCCATTTTAAAACTCATAGTTAATGCCATACATGCTTGAGTGGAACTGCAAGTAAGGCAGTCTTGTGTTATACTCTTCGACGCTTTTCCTTTTGGGTGAATATATTTTTGTTCAGAATGAAGTCATGTGATTTATACAGCCGCCATACAGAAATTGAGTATAATTTACTTTTGTAATTAGTTTTGATTTTTGTTCATGGATCAGATGAAGTACCTCTACCTTCTGTCACCCCGAGCACAAGATACTAACTTACTATACACTAGCACCACTTCTAGATTCCCCCAATTAGCTACTTTAGAATATTCATATACAATCTAAGTAGGCATTTTAAAATTGAAAATATTTAGCATCCATCGGATTGTTCAACTGTAAGTCCATTTAACGGTGGTGATATGACATTATGATGTCACTTAATAGTGCCAATACAAAGAACAACCCATGATTTGTTGGATTTCTTTAATTACACTGACATCAGCTGTAGGTTATAGAGGTTGTACACATGTAGGTTTTGTCAGATAGTAAGTTCCTCCAGAGGTTAGCTCTAAATATACACTGTCCAACCGAATTATTTCACAAGGTTTCCTAGCTAGATTTACTATAACTTCTGTACATTTGTTTAGCTGCTTGAGATGCTTGCTTCTGACAGCCCAACGAATCAATATATATAAAACACATTACTTATTTTAGGTTACACATAGCTCTTAAAGCTTCTCTAATGCCGATATGTATTAGCGAATCAATTATCTAAATACAAGACAGTATGGCTATTTGGCTCCTGAACAAAATAATTATATTTTTAATGGATCTATTTACACAATTCTAATTAATTATCACATAGTTGAATGAATCTACGATAGTAGCATCATTTCTTACGTTCTTTTACTATTTCTGATAGTCTGGTCTGTCGGGCATATCAAGCTATTTTGATGAAAACCAATTGTGGTGTGTCCTCGATCTATCTCAGTAATATACCTGCGACATTCTCCTAGCCTCCCCCCTCTCTCTCCCTCTCTCTTTCTCTCTTTATATATACTATAGGTCCATTGCTTAAATATATGGTTTAAATATACTACCTAGAATCATTCTGGACAAAAATGAACATACATACCGCTTCATTATTACATATTGTATACACTAATGAAATATACTATCTATAATAATTCTTGACAAAAATGGACATACATACCGCTTCATTATTACATATTGTATACACTAATGAAATATACTACCTATAATAATTCTGGACAAAAATGAACATACATACCGCTTCATTATTACATATTGTATACACTAAATACTATAGTAAGCAGCATTATGCTATTTACAGTGCATGTGTTCCATTGTTGTCGCGTTTCTATGTCACGAAAACAGCATTATTATTCATTGGTATGCATACTTTCCTATTTTGCATAGCATATTGTTTTATACTAAATACCTTCCCTTTCAATTGATTTCACATATAACACGAATATAAGGCCTCTTATTGAGTGCTTATGAATACTACTAAGGAACTTACTACCTGCTTCTAGATATAACGCTTTTAGGAGATTATTGCATATATTTGATCGGTCCCTTATCCAATGTCATTAACACAAATACATACCAACACTAGTCCCTTCTTCGTTATCTCTCCCTCAAAGCAATATATTAATGACCAACAGGAGTTATACAAAAAGTTAACAAAATACCACATGGTAGTGGTAAGATTTGCTATATACGCAACAATTAGAGAGCAACTGAGGGTATCCAGACCTACATGCTGATTGGTTGATTGGTTCTGGGCTGGAATCGTGAATATATATTCAAGTAATATCACTTGGTCTGAGGAGAAAGAATAGTTCGATGGAATTCCATCGCATAAATTATCATTCTGAACTTCGATATTCCACTATTTTCTCTCCCTATTTGTACCACCAACAGTACTGTTGAACTATTCACTTTGAACATGGTTATTCCTGTTTTGCTTAGCACCCCATTATTTACTATTATCTAATAAATTCTTTGTATAAAGAATAACTGTAATATAGTTATTTGCTAAAATCAACCCCATCAAATGTACTTGGAATTGATTCTTTTTAAAAGAGTTTTAATTGACTAATAAATTAAATGTAATGTGCATAATCAACCAATGAACTCCCACAATGTTTATATATATTATGGATCTATATATATATTTGGAAGAACATTGTATGTGTAGCCTATATATTATACACATATAGACATATATAGACACATATGTATACACATTGTATGCCATAATATATGGCATCCTTTGAATATATTTGTAACAACATTGCCTACAAATATATTCAGAGGATGGTATATATAGTATAGTTATACGAATCTTACCTGGGTACAACTGATGAATAACTGTTCTTTTCCCAAGGTACAAGCCTTGGATAGTCATGGGCTAGGGAGAAGGAAGCACGTCCGGGTCCAGCAATCTTTACCTACTTATTCAGGATAAATATGATCTTAAACGTTTATGGATACTTCAATGCTTTCGTCTTGGCACAAGCGAACATGATAGTCGTGGCAGGGTGTGGTGGGCGGGCCCTAGCCCACGACTATTCGAGGCTTGTACCTCGGGAAAACAACAGTTATCCATCATCTGTACCCAGGTAAGATTCGTATAACTATACTATTTTACCTCGGTACTAAGCCTCAGGCAACTCGTAGCCGAGGGAGACTTTTACCTAAATTCATTTTTATCCTTAATTCATTCCAAATCAATACATTATTATCATTACTATTCATTCAATTTAGTATACATTAGTATTAACACAAAGTATACTTGTAACTTTCTCACCTGTCTTGTTGGTGAGTAAGCGTGTCGCAAGACCGCTTGACTTTTCTAGTCGTTTGTTGTAATGTTTTGCAAACGATCTAGCAGTCTTCCATCCTGCATGTGCGAGGATCCTCTTAACGGAGATCCCTAGCAGGCGTGCTTTCGAGACCGTTGCTCTCCTTGTTGAATGGGAAGCATATCGTCCCGTATCCACTCCTGCAGCCTTCAGGACTTTAATGGAGTGTGTCTCTCGAGATTCCTTTGTGTGGTTTAATAAAACTCACCAAAAGCTGTCTTGAATTTCTAATTCCTTTTGTCTTGGATAATTAACTGACTGAAACTACACCCAATCGTCAGTCGTCTGGGAAGCCATTAACATGCACCGTGGACAAAGGGTCCCCTGTGCGGTTTGATTTTAACAATTGTGTCAAATCAAACGTTACCTCCTTTTTATCTCCAGTCCATCTAGAGATAATGCTATAATGGTCTGTCCTCTATGGCCTGTTACTAGCAGCAAAAATACTGCTAACTTAAGTCCTAGCTGCTTAATGTCTAAATGATAATTGCTAGGCCAGGATTTAAACAATTTAAATACAACTGATACATCCCAAAACCGCCTATATTTGGGCTTTGGGGGATTCCTTTCATACACCGATCTTAAGAACCAGTGTATGACCTGGTGTTTACCAATCATTTGTCCGTCTACCCTTGGTAAGACAATCGATAATGCACATCTTGCTGCATTAATAGCCCCAAAACCTAATCCCTCATCTTCTAACATTCTTAGAAATCTAACTACCTGGGCTATAGTTGGCTTTAAAGTCTTAAAATTGTTAATCAAACAATGAACACCCCACTTCCTTAAATAACTTGTATATAATTTTACTGTTCCTTTTCGCCATGCATGTGACACCAGTCTTTGTTGGGTAATCTTATCCAGTCCAAATTGTTCTAAATGTTTATTTAGAAAAGGAATGCCAGGAGGGGTGTTGTCGACACTTCTCCGTTAGTGGTCAGAGGACCTTGGTGGGTTAGATTTCTGCATGCTCTTGGGAATCTGAGGCAGTCTTTTGCTCCCAATGCCACTGCTGCTAGCCATGGCTGTGTGTCCCAATCGGGCACTATCAGAATTGTGTGTGTCCGATCCATTCTGATCTTCCTGGCCACTCCGCTGATAATGCTGAATGGTGGGAAAATATAATAAAAATAATTTTCCCAAATCAATGAAAATGCATCCACTTGCCAAGCATTGGGCTCTGGATGCCAAGAGACATATTTAGCTATTTTATAGTTCTTTCTTTACGCAAACACATTTACCTTTGTTAAAAAATAGCGTCATTCAATGACCACTCCAAATGTTCATGGAAATGTTGACTCTTTCTATTTGCCAATGTGTTCTGACTACCTGGGATATGTGCTACCGTTAGCCAAAAGTCATGCTCTTGCGCCCAATTCCAAATTAATTTTGCTATTTTATTACATGGTTTGGACTTACTCCCTCCCATGTTACGAATGTAAGCCATTGCGGTAGTATTGTCTGTCAAAATTCTGACATGAAACTTTGGTATGCGGATTAAACTGCATAACCCCAAATAAACCACTCTTAATTCCAGAACATTAATATGGTCTGAAATTTCTTCCTCTAGCCATCGGCCTCCAGTTGCTAAACTGTCACGATGGGCACCCAATCCTTCTAAAGATGCATCTGTCGTAACTACAGTGTTGGGTTCACCCATCCGTATCGGATTTGGAGAGGAGTTAATATGTTTAAACCACCACTCAATATCCTCTAATCCCTCTGCTGAAATAGACATCTTTCATTCAAAATTCCCTTTAGTACAGGCTAATGTTAAATTCTTATCTATTTCTAGCGACTTAATGTGAGCTTTCCCAAATAGAATAGCAGGGGCATAGGCTATCATAATACCGATAAGCATCGTGACCTGCCTAATGTTTGGCCTCATTAATCTTAGCAAATGGGTGTCCGTATCTACAAACTTGTCTAGTTTCTGTTCCGTCAATGACACAGTCATCTGTTCTGTGTTTATAACAAAAAACCTAAGCATTTTAATTCAGTAGTTGGGTTAAATACTGACTTCTCATGATGGATATAAAATCCTAATCTAGTGAATGTTTCACATAGATCATTAACTGCGTTCTGACAGTCTGTCTTTGACTGTGCTACAATAAAGGACCGTCAATATATGGGAACATATGTCCTTTTCTCGCCATCAGCGAAAAAATTGGTTTAAGTAGCTTAGTAAACAAGCGAGGGGCACACGCTAAACCATTTGGCATACAAGTGAATTCATACAGTTGTTCATCCCAAATAAATCGCAGAAATTTTCTATCCGCTTTATAAATAGGGATCGTGTAATATGCATCTCGTAGATCCACACTAGCCAGCCAAGAACCTTGTTTGATCAAATCTTGTGCCGTCTCGAGAGAAAATATCTTTAAATGTTTATATTCAACCATCTTGTTTAGTCTTGTTAGATCTAAAATCATCCGAACATCCCCATTGGGTTTCGGCCGGGAAAAAATATTTGAAATAAATTCTCCTCTCTCATGGTTTACCTTCTGTATTATGCCTTTCTCACAAAATGTCCACACCTGTTTAGCTAGTGCCTCTCTCTCGCTGACATCGAACCGATTGGGGAAAGGAATTGTTTCCTGTACTGGTAATTGGGTAAAGGGAATACGTACCCCCTCTACAATACAGTGCAGGACCCCTTCAAACTTTTTACGGTCCTCACTCAGGTGGACATCTCTGTCCATCTCCTTTACGATGGAATCCGGGATCCCCTTGATCCTCATAAGTTTCTCACCAAGCTTGGTGATAACTGTGGCGGCCTTGAATGTATTGAAATGGCCTTTCCTGGTCTCCCGCATCATAGTCATCATCAAAACTTTCTGCCTTTGCTACGGCGCACTTCTTCCTCACTTTGCCTCCGATCTTTGCATACACTCTCGTACACACAGTTTCCGAGTCTGACTCCATTGACGACGAGTCAGAGGAAGAATCCAAAGAAGAATCTTTCTTCTTTGTATGGCACTTCTTGGTCCTCTTCTTTTTTACGACATTCTTCCTTGCCTTGGTGAATTCATCTCCAGATGAACTCACTGCCTTCTTTAGGCAGTGAGTTGCCTAAAGAAGGCAACTCACTGCCTCCGGAGATGTGTCCACCTCGGGAAAATCGTCCTCACTAACATCCTCCCAGTCTGAATCCTCCTGTGGAGGCGGAGGCCTCCTTACCTGAGGCCTAGAAGGGCGAAACTCCTCCAGCCTGGCCTCGAGGAGAGTGGTCATGCGGGCTTCCCAGTCCAACGGGACCGTGCCCACTACATCCAGCCCAGTGTCAACATCCTGGTCTGACATGGCATGCACACCGCCTTCAGTCGATGGCGGGACCGTCACCATCGGAGATGAATCATACTCAGCTGGGCGCGCTGCTGCTGCTGCAGGCTTACTCCGCTTCGTAGCCATCAGTAGTCTGTAACAATCAAAAGAAAAATACTATAAACCCCAGTTCATTCTAAATGTCACAATAGGTTAACAAAAACCACATCTGTGCATAGTGGTAAGTGGTATCGACACCAAAACCAAATGAGGGGTAGGGACCAGTGTATCGGTAGCCTCCCACACTCTCTGTTCCATAGACTTCTCCCCCCTGCGGCTACTACGCCTGAAAGTTGGAGAAAATGCTACGAAACTCGGAGGTACGCCTAAAAACTGTGGGGAGTCTATAAAAGAAACCCAGGATTAATTTCCAATGCGAATCCATAAAAGAAACCGAGAAAAAATCCCAACGAGATGTGGCTCCATCCAACATCGCTCTCTGTTCGGCAATGGGCGGCATGTAGAACAAAGGAGAAAATGTCGCTTTGTTCTATCGGTGTTCTAGAAATCTAAAACACCCACAAAAGTTAATAAATGCATCACAAAGTTCTAAAAACTTTGCTAAAAGATGCTACAAGGCATCACAAACAATGTGCATCATTGTATAATCAATACTTCCAGTTAGTACATTGTCGTAGATAAAAAATTGCCAGAGCAACTCAACGAACGTCCTCCGGTCGTGAGTTGTTTATGCTAATTGCTGGTACCGGATATGAGTCCTTCTCCCTTGGCTACCAGTAGCCTGAGGCTTAGTACCGAGGTAAAATATATATATACATATATGTAAGAACATTAAAAATGTTCTTGCAAATATATCGAAAGAATCGTAGTATATGTACATTTGTGTATACATTTGTGTATACATATATACACATACAATGTTTTTGCATAATATGTATGAACATGATTGTATAGCCTCGGGTGCGACTGACACTGGTCTACATCCAATGTAGGCGAGGAGGCCACAGGTGGCGCCACCGGTACAGTGTTGGGTCTTATGGACTATAGCAATAATAATAATAATAATAATTCCCTTACATATCTTTAGCATAATGCATTATGCATCACACACACATATATATAGTGATAAACCTGTTAACGTGTGTAATAATGCGTGGATTGCAATTGGTCACCCCCCCCCCCTCCTCAGCAGAGGGGGGGGGGGGCGGCATGCACTGCACCTATACCCACCTACCCCCTGCACGGGGAACGACATATATCCATATAACTATAAGATAATGTTCAATAATATATTCGGCAGATGGTAAATAAATAATAAACTAATATTATAATAAACTAAGCCAATATATACACTATTGCAATTTCTTCAAGATATATAACTGGAGGCAAAAACATATTTGATGATATTCCATTGATAGGCTAAATGCACTATCCTGATGTACACCATGAGATTACAGCTCTAAGATAAGGCCTTTGTCCTCTTCATGTGCTGTGGCTAGATTGTATGCAAACTGTGCAGGCTGATAGCGACCAGATCGACACCTGCACGCGCGTGTGTCTTCTTCCCCTCCTCCTCATCGCCGGATGGCGAGGAACACTTGAACCTATGCCTGCACTTATGTAATGTGAACAGCAGTAATATTGTTATCGAATAATTGACGAGCATTATGTCATTTATGTAGGCGAACCATGCTGCGCCTCGCGTCTTCACAAAGTATGAGGTGAGCGGTGGCCACAGCATCATCCCAGTTGTGTAGGCTATGGTGTAGAGTGACGTGAACGTTGCTGTTATCGGCAGAAATTCCTTCGCCCACAACAGTCCCATCGTGTACATTGTGCTGACAGAGAACCCCATGATGACTGTGGCCGACCACAGGGCCGGGGTGTTAGTGGTCGTGTAGTGAGTCAGTATCGCACAACTGATGGAACACCCAATCACACTGCACACGAGCACTCGCACCGCACTCGGCACCCAATGGCTGACGATGATTACCAAGAAGCGCCCGACTGCGTGCGCGGTGTAAAGAATCGACACCAGTAGGGAACCGCGCGTCGGTGTAAAACCGACGTGTTCGACGGAAAACGTGAACAGCAGCGCCGAGTATACCGTCTCCTGCCCGCCGAAGTTAAAGTTGTACACCATGAAGAGAACGGTGGCCAGAAGTCTGAACGCGGAGACCTGGCAAGGGAAAACACTCACAGACTGAGCCGCTCGCCAGTAATTGCCGGTTTCCTGACTGCGCATGTACAGTAGGAGACTGAGCATCGCCACCGCCACAGTCAACAGATATGCGCCAATGATGAGATACGCAAAGACTACCCTGGACCGTAGCAGATGAAACCCTAAATAGTACTCAGCCGAGGAGGAATGGTGTAGGCCTACATCCTCGGTGCTGTTAATGTTATAACGATATGCAGTGGGTAGATCTACTCCAACACCCATGAACGTTACATTGGTGAGATTGTCCAGGCTAATCCACTCATTATCGCCCACTTTCATGATAGGGGAACCACTTTTGGCATCGGGTAGGCCCACGTAGTTGATTTGCGTGGATTTGTTTCCGGGCACAATGTGAGTGGTTGAGTGGTTTGAAAGGTACGGGGAAGGAGGCGATGTATTGTGGTTGACAGCTATTAAAATGCTGGCGTTGTGGTGTGTTAGAAATGGCTCGCTAAGGAGAGGAGCGATGAACCCTCCGATTGTGAAGAGTAGATGCATTGATAACAATATCTGATTGGAACGCCTCCTCCACAGTCGGAACAGAGTCACTGTGCAACCTGTGAGCATATGGAGGAAGACATGTAGGACATAAACACTGGTGATGGAGCAGGTTATACTTCAAGCGATTAGACCTTTCCGTTACAAGTATCGTCATCTGAGGGCATCATTATTTGGCCATCAGATCTGAGGGTAGTACTTGCAGTACACGGGTGAACAACAACGTAGTGTAAATACTGTCGAAACTAGCTTTAGTATGAAACAGGAAGTAGAATGCCTGTCTCCAGTATAAAATGGGTACTTATATCGGCACAGAGTTGGTGAAATGGGAGAGAATGCAAAAAGACAAGATGGTGGCCATAGAACGCCATCGATTTCACTTTTAAATCTTATTAAACTAGATATTATATTATATTTTTCAACTCAAAGGTAGCAGGGAAATATGAAGACATATACAAAGAATAAATGTTGCTTCTTAGATTGTGAAATTAGGCTCTCATTTCATTTCCCCGCTTTTTCGATCGTTTTTATATAGGGCGGTATTCACCCGTGTACTGCGAGTACCGGGTGAATCCTTGATCTAATCTGAGGGTTGACACTTAATTAAAGCTGCATAGTCCGATGAATGATCAACTTTTCAAAACCAAAAGAATTATCTAGAATTGATTCTCCATATCTAATTTAGATACTAATGTCACATAGAAGGGAATACTGAGAGGAATTAATAGAATCTGTTACTGCTAAAACCTATGGTGTCAGAGCTTTGGTGTGCTTGCCAAAACTAATTTGAAATGTTTGCATTTCAAATAGCTCAAAGCTTAGCCATTTAAAATAGAAGTTACTACAAACTAAAGTAACATAGATTACAGTTTATAGCAATCAATTTAATATATTTATCTCAGAAAATGACAAAACCTCAAAACCATCGGACTATGCAATTTAATAAACCCAATATAATATTATCTAAACCCTGATGGCGTCCAATAAACAAATGTTGCTCCAAATTCACCAATTCTACTGTAGGTGTGCTGAGGCTCATCAACACGGAGATTGTGTCCATTTTCTCTAGTGCTTTACATTTGTTTTGTAATATTCTAAATATTTCTAGGCTCTCAATTATTTAAGCATTCATCTATCAGCTAACATTTGATCAGATCTATAGATATATTTATTGTTGAGTAAATCTGAGTTCAACAATGTATTTTTCTATATGCTTTCAGGATCTCAATTATTTAAACATTCAACTATAAGTTAACGGTTGAAAATGATCTATCGATATACTTGTTGAGTATAGTTGAGTTCAAAACACATATATTCATGATATGTAAGTATTAAATATTCAGTTGTATAAGACATCAATTATATATGCACGATATAATGTAAGTATTAAATACATAGTAATGTTAAAGTTGCATAGTCCGATGATTTTGATTTTCTGTTATTTCCTGAGATAAAGATATTAGGTTGATCATTATAATCTACCTTACATTAGATTGAAGTAACTTTTATTTTAAATGGCTAACCTTTGATATATTTGAAGTGCAAAGGTAGGAAATTAATTTTGGCAAGCTTGCCAAAACTCTAACACCATAGGTTTATGCAGTAACAGGTTCTATTAAGACTACTACTAACCAGACCAACCAAGTATCTACCTGCTACTGAAATACAGGCAATCAAATACCTTATCAGCAGCTACTGTGTGATAAGATAACACCAACACTACAGCTGGCCAGCATTGAAAACAATCCTGAATACCCAGGCTTATATGCTATGGACAGTATAAATACAGCCTCAATAAAACAAATTATAAAAAAATTGACTAACTATTCCCTTATATGTGATGACATATGTTTAATAAGTGCACCAGTATCTAAGTTAGATATGCAGAACCAAATCTAGATAACTGTTTTTGTTTTGAAAATTTGATGTTTTGATCAGACTATGCAGCTTTAACAGGGCAGTGTCTACCGGCTTTGCTTTTAGTAAGCAAAACAACAACAAACCCTTACCGATGGAAAGACCACTGTAGAGGAAGGAGTGCAATGCGCATGCGCTCATCATGGCACTCAGTACGTGCAACCAGGGGATGAGTGACGTCACAAGGGCGATGCCCGTCAGCGCCACCACAAAGAGGCTGAGGGGGTTGATGACGTCAAAGAGTCGTCCGAAAGTGAGGCTGCCGATAATTCCGCCCACCCCGAGGCAAGTGAACAGCATGGATATCTTGGTTAGTGAGACTCCGGTGATGGTTCGCAGTTCCAATAACGTGGGACCGTAGATGCCGCGACACAACCCCTAACACGAACGGTTATAACTTATAGAAGAGGGGTTGCCATGGAAAGGGGGAACTCAATTTTCTCATACATACAATATAAAACTGGGCCATGTAATTATTATTAAGAACACACTGAGTGCAGTTTTCCTTCATAACTTTAAAAGTTGCACAGTCCGATGGTTTTGAGTTTCTGTCATTTTATGAGATAAATATATTAGATTGATTGTTATAATCTATATTACTTCAGGTTGAAGTGGCTTTTATTATTTGAAATGGCTAACTTTTGAGATAATTGAAGAACAAATATTTAAAATTAATTTTGGTAAGCATATCTAAGCTCTGCCACCATAGGCTTTTACAGCAGTAGGCTCTATTAAATTGATCTCCATTCCCTTCTATGTGGCAAAACCTGCTTAATTGGTACACCCCCGTATCTAAGGTAGATGTCTACAATTACATCTAGACAATTAATTTGGTTGGGAAAAGTTTATGCTATTTTTGCTAGGAAAAAAAAGGGGAAAAAAAGAAAGGTATACACCAAATAAAGGAGGGAGGGGTTACAGAACCTCATAACAAACTTACAAAACCTAAGAACGTGAAGAAGATGAGGGCCGTGTGTACAACTCTTGTGCGTGTAGACATCCGGGCTATGGTTGGCGAGTGTGGCGGGATGCCCGGCTGAAACGGGAGCAGGGAACCCGTTGCATCGAGCGCATCGTGGGACGCGGTGTCCTTCTCCATGGTCGCACCCTTCGCACTGGTATAGGCTGGCATCTGGGTCTGAGTCAAGTACATATGTAGCCATGGTGATGTGTGGTCTAATATATACAAATATATATATAATTAATTGATTCCATAACAAAATAGGAGACAAAACATATCTATTTGGATCGAGCCTAAGATTCTAGCTGGCCCTTAACACCTACCGTTACATTTTATTGAGCAAAATCAGTGGCGGGGGATGAGGAGCCACTTTGAGGGCAGGAGGGGAAATAGGGGCGCTGCTTGGAAACAATGCAGTAAGCAGGATAATTACATACATGAATAATATTTGCATAAGTTTGTGTGTATATATATATTTAAATATAAATTTGTGTGTGTATATATTTATATATATATATAAATTTGTGTGTATCTATATCTATTTATATATATATATTTGATAGATTTATACACACGTTTTTTAACATAAAGTCAAATATACTCGGTTGAGGATGGTCGAGGAACTGGACCATGGCGAGTAATACTTGGCAGCTGAATACTCTGATTCCTGCCAGCCGCCGATTTATTTATACACCTCATATCGGGGATATGCATCCTAGATAACATTTGAGAAATTTGAAGTGTAACCATGTAAAATTAGTTTTGGCAAGCACACCAAAACTCTGACACTACAGGCTTCTGCAGTAACAGGTTCTATTAAATTGACCCAGTATTCCCTTCTTTGTGGTTACAAACGCTTAATAAGTGCATCAGTATTTAAAGCTACATAGTCCGATGTAGCATCAACATTTTCAAGACCAAAATAATTATCTAGATTTGATTCAACATATCTAACTTACACACTGATGCACTTATTAAACATTTGATTCTCTATAGAAGGGAATATTGAGTCAATTTAATAGAACCTATTGCTGCATAAGTCAATAGTGTCAGAGTTTTGGCATGCTTGCCAAAACTAATTTGACATGTTTGCACTTCAAATATCTCAAAGGTTTACCATTTAAAATAAAAGTTACTTCAAGTTATGGCAAAGTAGATTATAATGATCAATCTAATATAATTATTTCAGAAACATGGCCGAAACTCAAAATAATCGGACTATGCAACTTTAACTTAGATATGTAGAATCAAATCTAAATAATTGTTGTAGTTTTGAAAATTTGATGCTTCATCGGACTATCCTGCTTTAATTAGCGAATACAAAAAAAAAGACAACACCGCATGATGCTGTTCATCTACTGTGGAATGCCTATCACAGACACGCATGCGCGGTATTGGCGGGAAAATCTACCGGACACGGTGACCAAATCGATAAGAGTGCAGGCCTTCCATGTGAGTATGAGTGGAAGGGCGGGAGTTCTAATCCCGGTAGAGTCAAACCAAAGACATACAAAATTGATACATATCCCTACATAGACTTCCACTGGGAAATAGTAGGATAGGGCAAGGACTGGTTAGCTCAGTATTAGGATAATGTGACTGGTCTCCCAGTGGGGCACCACTCTAAAGTGGCCATGAATGTGAACTCACACAAGTCAGTACCCGTCCTGATATGTCATGGATGTTGCTAGGACA
The DNA here is from genome assembly GCA_030323885.1 of Branchipolynoe longqiensis. Classification (NCBI taxonomy): domain Eukaryota; kingdom Metazoa; phylum Annelida; class Polychaeta; order Phyllodocida; family Polynoidae; genus Branchipolynoe; species Branchipolynoe longqiensis. The sequence continues at coordinate 56,947,589 of CM059191.1, read as the reverse complement.
TAAAACCCAATCAAACAAACAAAGCATATTTGTCTGCTTCTGTGCCACCAGTGCGGAATGACACCCGGTAAAACTAAATGCTTTATAGTGCTCTCCTCAATGGAACCTCCATTCCTGTAAATAAACAGTGTAGTTCAAAACCCCAACAGTTGGGTGCACTCACCCCTGACGAACATACCGCCCCCGCTGCGCATGGTTCTATGTGTCGCATGATATAATATAATCCAGGGTCACGAAAAGACCCTCAAATTCACATGGCAGAGATCGCCACAGCGGTGATAGATGTGACTGGCAGCACTGCCCCCGAAATGTATAGTCTATAATGCCTCATTCTGGCGTGATATGTGACAGAGATCAAACCTTTTGACATTTTGCTCAGGGATGGGAAGGTTAGTGTAGTACACCAAGAGCTTTTTAGACAAATTTATATACATACATATATATATACACATATATATATACATATATATATACACACATATATAATATACTATATATGTGCTCTATAATCTATTATGGGAATATAAACAAGGACACTAACTCTCTTCAGTTCGCTCTTTTATAATAATTTAAATACCATTTATCTAGGCTCTACTGCATGCCTTCACGTAGTTCCAGATTCGGCCACACCGGAGACACTAGTCGTAGGCTTGACACTTGTATGTCAGAGCTCTGTGTGTAGTCATGAACGTAATTTCACGCATGCATGTATAATGCATTGTTAAAAGCACACAGAGCAGGCCCGCATTGATTAAGAGATAAATGTGAGTTATTATAATTTCCCCTATATATCGATGTGGGAAGTGCACATTGACACCCAGGCTTAAAATACTCTGTAGTAAAATTTTAATTTTCTAATAATATTCTCTCTTTTTTTCGCATTCAAAATTCATTTCCATTAGGTTTTATTTGATATTGCAATTCACTGCCACTCTAAATCTCCAGAATGAACTCTCCAAAATTAAGTCGCAAATAAATTAATGCCAGGCGAACACCGGTCGACATCTGTCAATATTAGTAATAGTAGCCATCGCTAACACTAATAACATACTTGGTTGGTTGTTGGGGTTTTACATCTAAGGTCATATCAGGACGGGTACCGACTTCTGGCAGTGCGCACTTATGGCGACTTCATAGCGCTGCTCTACTGGAAAATCAGGTCACCAGCACCATGACCCAATATCCGACTCAGTCACATTATCTTGACACTGAGCTAACCAATCCTTGCTCTATCCTATTAATGCAGAGCACCAAGTTATGAAGCGACAAGGGTGAATTATGAAAGTCATTGGTTTGACTCGGACTCGAACTCCCGATCTCCAGCACGGGAGACCTGCGCTCTACCGATTCGACTACCACGCCCAATAAATAACATGGTTAAAAGTACGTTATGACGTCATGATGGACCACATAGGGATCATTTCCACCAACCAATATTGTCATGCCATGTCATATTTGTTCAAATGTTGGATAATTTGATTATTTGGGGTTTGGCATTCTAGCAACATATACTGTCATATCAAGATGAGTACTGAGACTTGTGATAGTGCGCACTGTAGTGGCTTTATAGTGCTGCCCTCACTGGTGCATCCGAATCCATCACATTATCCTCATACTGAGCCTAGCCACCCTGTTCTAGTAATATCAAGCGCTATTTTAGGTAGCCACGAACACGGATTTTGCTAGTGTCAGTACACGGGGGAGCAGACGCTCTAACCACTAGGCCATCCCATCCGGCATCTGGGAAAGTACATGAAGCACATGTTTGAACAATTACAGCAACTGTACCACAATCTGCGGAGCATGGCCGTTTGTTTATGGTTGTTTGTTGGGGTTTTATGTCCTGGCAACATCTAAGGTCATAGCAGGATGGGTACCGACTTGTGACAGTGCACACTCATAGTGACTTTATAGTGCTGCCCCACTGGGAGACCAGGCAGCCAGCACCATGACCTGATATCCCACTCAGTCACATTATCCTGACACTGAGCCAACCAGTCCTTGCCCTATCCTAATAATGCCGAGCGCCTGGCTAGGAAGCGCCACGTATGCATTTCTTTGTCATTGATTTGGCTCGACCAGGGTTCGAATCCACGATCTACCAAGATGTGTTCTATTTACTTTCATTTAGGGAGGAACGCAAGGCCCTCATCGAGGTTCTGCCATACCATGGCTGGTTGTTGAAGTTTTTCGTCCTGGCAACATCTGAGGTAATATTAGGACACCATACTATGTGAATATGTGATCACGTCGGCGCCATTAAGATGAATGCACCGTTTGCAGTGAATCATTAGCCGAACGAACCCGCACCGGCAACTAGCTGCACGATCACCGGACGCGGTGGCCTAATCGGTAGAGTGCAGGCCTCCCATGCGGGAGATCGGAAGTTCGATTCCCAGTCGCGTCAAACCAATGACTTATAAAATAGATACTTGTTGCTTCTTAGCCTGGTACTTGGCATTAATAGGATAGGGCAATGACTAGTTAGCTCAGTGTCAGGATAATGTGACTGAGTGGGATATCAGGTCATGGTGGTGCCAGCCTGGTCTCCCAGTGGGGCAGCACAATAAAGTCACCATGAGTGCGCACTATCACAAGTCGGTACCCGTCCTGATATGACCTTAGATGTTGCCAGGACGTAAACGTCCGCCAACTAACCAACCATGCTGCACGATCATGTCGAGGGACCAATACATTTAATGGGGTTTAAGGACCATCTAAACAAAGGTACCAGCACAGAGCACGCCTATTAATAGTATTATATCTGTGTGATGGATTACATAGCATGTCACCACCGCAAGCCTCCTCCCACTTTCTGCACCTCAATCAACCGGACGGGATAGTTGAGTCGATAGGGCGCCACACGGGAGGTGAGTCAAAGCAAAGACCTGCACAAATGACAGTTGTCGCTGCAATGCTTGGTGCTCGGCATTACTAGGATATGGAAGGGAAGGCTCACTAAGTGCCACGATAATGACACTGATTCAGGGTGGAGCCTGTATGGTAACTCAATTGGGAAGCACTATAAAGTCGTCATCATATTGCACAAGTTAGAACCCGTCTTGATATGGCATTAGATATTGCTAAGAGGGGGGAAACACTCAATAAATCAAATCAATGTAGCTCTACCTACAACCGAGCAATCTGGTTGTGGGTTATCTCTATATAAAACAACTGCCACGCTTTAATATACAGAAGACTTTCGCTATGCGCATATTACCACTCGGTATAGCTCAGCCGGAAACAATTGATATTGGCGTGTAGTGTAAGGCAGGTATAAAGTAAGACGAGAGTCTTAAGCCCCAGTCAGACCTCACCGGATTGAGGAACCATATAGAAAACGGACACTGTCCGGTGAAATACGGCAATGTACGGGTTATATATGGTTGGCATCAGGCGTGTCCGTTATCTGTCTGGTGGTGTCCGGTGGTGTCCGGTACAAGTTTTGAACATGCACAAAACTTGCAACGGACACCACCGGACTGAAGTGTACGGTTGGTGTCCGTTTGGTCCGTTTCATGTCCGCTACTCATCCGTTAGGTGTCCGTTTTGTATCCTGAAGAGTCCATTGATGGTGCTGCGGGAATTTGGACCGTCGGTTTTTGGCGCATCCGTGAACAGTCCGGTAGGTGTCCGGTTGGTGTCCGTTTGGTGTCCGGTCCGTCCGTTTGACATTCGGTTGCTGTCCAGTTCTTGTCCGTTGACTATTCGTTAAAGTTGCATAGTCCGATGAAAACATCAAACTTTCAAAACCAAAAGACTTATATAGACATAATTCTACGTATTCACCTTTGATACTGGTGCACTTATTAAGCACATTTAGCTGCATAAAAGGCCATAATAAGTCAATTTATTAGAACCTGTTACTACTGAAGTCTGTGGTGCCAGAGTTTTAGCATGCTTGCCAAAATTAATTTAGCATGTTTTGACGTCAAATATTTCCAAAGTTAGCCATTTAAAATATAAATTACTTCAAACTAAAGTAATATAGCCTATAATAATTAGCATAACGTTTTTATCTCAGAAAATATAAGAAAATCAAAAGCATCGGACTATGCAACTTTAATGTACGTTTCTTGCCCGTTTAGCATCCGTTTCGTCCGGCGGCCGTTGCAACAGTTCGACACCGAACACCACCGGACTAGACAATTCTTTGCCTGGTGGTGTCCGGTACTCAGTTCTGTAAGGTCTGACTGGGCCTTTAACATTTACTTGAACCACTTCTTTGTTTCGTTGTATCGGGGTGTGGTTATTTAAAGGTGCTGTCACACTACGACGTATCGCCTCAACGTGCACCAACATATGTGATTTTCAACCAACAAGTCGGCGTATGTCGTCATACGTTACATATACGTTGGGTATATGTGGCATACATTCTGGATACGTCATTCTACGTTGTCTTAAGGGTCTGGGACATATGGCGTTAGCATATGCCGACGTATGCATTTTTCTACCAACACATCGGCATACAGCATCATAGGTTACATATACGTTGGTTATACGTCAAGTATGCTCGGGATACGGCGTCATAGGTCGGCGTAGGTCGAGCCGCTAAAAAATTGTTGAGCATGTTCAAAATTGTCAACGTATGTCGCCGTATGGCTCATACGTTTCTCATACGTTCGCCGTACACTCAGCGTACATCAGCGTATGTTATGTACACGTTAGGGGTAGATCGGGATGGGTTGGAATGCGTTAGCCATACGTTGAACCGGCACCCTCCGCAGTATGCCAACGTATGTGATTTTCGACCAACACTTTGGCGTACAGCATCATGCATTACGTATATGTTGGGCATATGTCGGGAATGTTCGGGATACGGCATTATACGTCATCTTACATCGGCGTGCGTCGAGGCTCCGAAACAATTTTTGTGCATGCTCAAAATTTTCAATGTGTGTCGACGTGCGGCTCATACGTTCCTCATACGCTACGTGTACATTAGGGGTATGTCGGCATATGTTAGGAGCACGTTAGGGATACGTTGGTGTACATTATTCATACGCAGGACCTGTCACCTCCAACCATCAAAATACGTCCCAATACGCCAAGTATACATCGTCATATGCTTTGCATACGTCGATATACGGTAGTGATACGGTAGACATACGCCAGCCATACGCTGCGCGTATGCTTCATACGTTGCTGGGACACCCCATGGTGCAAAAAGTTTGCCGACCTATTTTGATTTTCAAATAATTTTGACACATTACGCACACGACGCCGCCATATGTCGTAGTGTGACAGGGCCTTTACGTCACCACGTGTCGAGGCTCCGAAAATTGTTTGTGCATGCTCAAAATGTCCAACGTGTGTCGACGTGTGGCTCGTACATTCACCATATGCTATGTGTGAATTAGGGATACGTCGGCGTACGTTAGGAGTATGTTATGGATACGTTGGGGGTACATTGGCATACATTAGCCATACATTCGGCCGGCACCCTTCGCGTATCTCTGACATATATAAAGGCCCTGTCACACTACGACGTATGGCGCCGGCGTGTGCATAACGTGTTGAAATAAATTTCAAATCAAAATAGGTCGGCATACGCCAAACTTTTCGTGCTGCGAGGGATAAAAATGGGCGTACAGACAACATACACACAACATACGTAACGTATGCAGAACGTATCTTTGACCTATTGAGAGTGTTCATGTGCCTCACAAAACATTTGCAAAAGGTTCGCATACGCTGACCAATGGTACGTATGTTACTCCATCGCTAGAAGTACAGTGCATACGTTAAGTATGCTGGAGATATGGCAGGCATACGTTCGAAGTACATTTGGAGTATGTTATGCATCCGTTGGTATATTAGGCATTGATTTTAATTAAACTTAGGCAGGTATATTAGGTTTTGATTTTAATTTGTTATAACATATTTAAACTCAGACACAAATCTAGTTTAAAATACTTGTATATTTCCTGGACTAAATTTATTTCCTTTCTCTTTTTAGAATAATTAAACTCTGACACCATAATCTAGTTTAAAATCCTTATTTATGTACATACTAATAACAGAGCACAGAGAGGGAGAGAGAGGAAGAGCCAGGGGAAGAGAGGGGAAGAGAGAGGGGAGAGACAAGGGAAGAGAGAAGGGAAGAGACAGGGAGAGACAGGGAGAGAGGAAGACAGAGGGAGAGAGAGGGGGAGAGAGCGGAAGAGAGAGAGGGAGAGGGGAAGAGAGAGGGAAAGAGAGGGGGAGAGAAAGGGAAGAGAGTGAGGAAGAGAGTGGAAGAGAGAGGGAGAGAAAGGGGAAGAGAGAGGGGGAGAGAAAGGAAAGAGAGCAGAAAGAGGGGAAGAGATGGGAAGAGAGGGGAAGTACTTGTGACATTAATATTAACTTGTTTTTATTTTCATGGGCTAAATTCTTATCCTTTGAAGTTTAATTTATAACACAGCTCTATGAGATTATTTAACTCGGACACCAAAAATCTAGTTTAACAAATATCTTTATTGCACAGCAAGAACATCTTTATACATATATATGTAAGAACAGAAGAACATAATAACATAATAAGCAACAGAAGAAAATAATAAGCACATATTTACACATGACAGTGACATTCACTTCTCATCGTTGGGCCCTGATGGTGACATCAAAGCTGAGGAAGGAAACAGGTCTAGATTAGACACACCTAACACACCGGAGATCCCCGACAGCTCCAACAAGTTCAATAGTCCATCCAATGTTTGGGTAGGTGACCCTGTCATTGAAGTTCCAGTTGCTGCTGCTATGGGAGTTGAACTGCCACTAGCAACTGGTGTTGAGGCCCAGGGCACACTCACACTCACAGTACCGACAGCAGGTTGATGATGAGAAGGTGGAGGAGGAGGCATGGTGTGCACAGCCATACCATGTGGCCGAAGTTGAGGCTGACTATGAGGCTGAGGTGCAGGCGTCACAGAGGGACGTGGCACCAGCAGATGTAGAGGCGGCACTGGGTGATGGCACATGGGTAGAGGTTGCACAGGCTGAGGTTGAGGCTGCGGCTGCACAGGCAGATGCCCCACCACAGACTGCAGCGGCTGCAGATTATACTGTAGGACATAGTCCTGGGTTTGTGACGCCCATGGCGATGCCGGTGGTGGGTGGTGGGTTCACTGCTGGGGCTGGGGCTGATACAGCTCACATTGGGAAGAGCAGGACACCGCAGGAACCGCTGGAGCCACAGGAACTACGGGTGCCTCAGGTTCAATATCGCCCTCCAATCCCTGTGAAAGAATGCGGTTGATCGCTGCTAGCGCATTCCTGAATCTTGGCCAGGGCATCATCAGAGAGTCCCGCACATAGTTGGAGAACGCAGCGCGTTTGGTAAGGGCTGGTGCTGGAGGCACCTGCAGGCCCTTCAGCAGCTCTCCAGACTCGCCGAACTGCTTCTGGATGGCTGCCAGCAGATTAACATCATCTGGGGCTGTGCGCTTCCCCTTTCCCCGATCTCGGACCGCAGCGGGAGGTCTTGCCGGAACTTCTTCCTGCAACCCAATTTGCAGATCAGCGCAGGCTTTCTTGGCAGCGTTGAGATCCACCTGCGCAGCGTCTATGTCAGCCATCACCTGCAAGACAAAATCATAAAATAACATAAGTAAAATGAATGCAAATCGATGTTTCCACAAATGAGGTCAACAGCAACAAATATAAACAATAAAGAAGAACAACAAATATATCAAGTAAAATGAATAAATTGATTTCTCCAGATTAATAATGTAAATAAAATATATCGCTTTGTCCACTTGTCCAAAATAATATTGGTTTTACCAGAACGCTAATGCCCAGAATGCCCAGAATGCCCAGAATGATAAAAGATAATGTACTTACAGTTCTGCAGGGCTCAGGCCGGAGCCTGACAACTGACTGCAGGAAACCAAACTTCTGCATGATCCAGAACTCCCACTCAGTCCTTTTGGGGACTCCCACGCCACTCTTTCTTTTGTGAAGTGTCGTGTTTGTGTCCCTCAGTGACTTGAACCACCCCTGTAGATGCACAGCAGACTTCCCCATCCACTTTGCCTGGTCCTCCTGCATCTTCCCCTTCTTGTCAGATCTCCTGTAGTCTGTCATCTTGACGTTCCAGATGACTGGGTTCTCCTGGAGGAAATCCAACATCATATCCTCCTCGGATATTGACAGAGAGCAGTCATTTTATTTTGCCCTCTTCTTGCCAGAGGTGCTAGTGGAGGCTGAGGCGGTGGAGGCGGAGGCGTAGGTGGTGGAGGCGACGGATGAAGCAGGCGAGCTCCCGCGGGAAGCAGGAGATGGAGAGCTGGAGTGGGACCGTGTCTCGCTCTGTGTCTGCGTCTGCCTCTGTGTCTGCATCTCCAACTCAAACTCCATCTCTTCATGCTGGCTAGATGGAGAGTGGTGTGATGGACAGTAGTGTGATGGAGAGTAGTGTGATGGAGAGTGGTGTGGTGAGGAGGCAGTTGATGACACTGGTGATGCTGATGGTGATGGTGGTGGTGATGGTGATGGTGATGCAGCCAGAATCTGCTTCTTCCTGCCTCTCCCATGCCCTAGGCCTGTAGTGAGAGCTGCCTTGCATGCAGCTGAAGCTGTGATGTTCTTCTTAGCATGCATGGTGGCTTTGTGAGGAGAGAGCCAAAACGCCTGTGGATTTATACCCATCGGCGACCGATCACGTGACCAGGGCATGACCGGGGCATGGCCTAAATGTGCTCGCATACATCATGAATATGCTTTGCATACGTTACACATATGTTTTGCATATGTTAGGCACACTCTACGCACACGGCGACACACTAGTCGTACATTGACCATACGTCGCTGTTTGTTACTCATACGCTGAAACTGTTGACTTCAACCATCACTACACATTATAGTACGCCGCATATACGTCGCTATATGCCATGTATACGTAGGTATATGCCAGCCATACACCAGCCATATGCTCTGTATACGTTTCATACATTGCGCAGCCCTCCCGCAGCGCGAAAACTTTGGCGAATGCCAACCTATTTAAATTAGATTTTTATTTCAAAACGTGAAGCACACACTAACGCCATATGACATAGTGTGACAGGGCCTTAAGATGTTCTATTAGCAGTGGTGGGGGTGGGGGGGTGGTGTCCATTTTGAAATGACATAGTAGATATGTTCAGTATATACGCTACGTGGTCATAGCTCTCTCTCTATGTATATACATCAATGTCACAAGATATTCTTTATACACATGCTATATTACACAGCACATACGGGTAATTTGGACTCGCAATTATACATAATTGCGCCTTAAGAAATGAGTGCAAAAATGCCACTAATTACTGGTTAGGAATTCCAATTAAAGATCTAGTCACGTGATTTTACCATATCTTCAGTACATAAATATTCCATGTGAGTCTTAGTGAAAGATTACACTTAGAATTGGTTATTTGAGCTCAAATCGATAGATCTGGATTGATCTAACCAGCACCATTATATTGTGACTACCCCATGGCTATTATTAGTAGTTCTGTGACATCACACCGGGAAGGGTTGATGGACTTACATTAGGTATCCCAACACATTTTTGTAACTCAATAGAAAGTACTATATTTTAATGCAGTTTGACAGCTAGTACCAGGAGAAGAAAAATGACATAAATATGTTTAAAATTGGATGATTAGTTAAAAAGTTATAGGGTTATTAATATTCCCACACTTGACCAAAAAATCATATACTTAGGCAATTTGCATGAAACCCACATTATAGCACTCGATTATTAAAAAAGTAATGGACACAGGAAGTTGTATTTCGGGAATGTGTATTGCTACTATGCATATTTCAAGTCTTTTCTTTTTCCAGAGTAATCACCTAATTGTTTTTCGTGATATTGGCCATTAAAAATGACAAAAAACATAATTGGCACTTGTCAATATGGACAATTAAAAGGTATGAGTTACATAAATGCTCTTATTTTAAAAAGTACACAATCAATATTTTTTAAATATCATCTGACTACCAACATCACCATGTAGTAAAAACAAATTACCAGAAACAAGCCAATACTGTTATAGTTTCCGCATAATCAGAGTAATTGCTAGGAAAATAGACATGAATACCAATTTTGTATAACAAAATTAATGGGTAGGGTAGTGACAGAATGACAATTCACTGCCTTAAATCAAATACTGTTATTGATGAGAATGACTATTGTCTGCTTCAAATCAAATACTGTTACTTAGGGGTGTGACTATTCACTGCCTAAATCAAATTCTGTAATTTATGAGCATGACTTAATAATAATGAGAGTGCTAAATTTGAACAAAATGAGCCAACGAGTGACAAAGTTTACAGTCACCTCGGTAAACATGTGTGAGCAAATGTTAATCAATTAAAAACAACCAACAAAAAGCACAATGTCAATGAAGATTCCACCGCTTCAGATCAAATTCTGTTATTTAGGAGCATGGCTATGCTCACCGCTAAGATCAAATTATTTAAGGAGCGTGACTTAATAAAAAAAGTGTTCAAATTGAAAAGAGCAAGTGAGTGCCAGTCACTGTCAACATCAACTGTACAGTAGAGCCAGTGGTAAACACATATGAGCAAGCATATTAAAACAAAAAGGACAATTAATTTGTCACTGCTTTAGATCAAATTCTGTTATGTGGGATTGTGACTATTCACTGCTAAAGTCAAATTCTGTAATTTAGAAGCATGAGTTACTAATGAGAGTGCTAAAATCGAAGAAAATGAGCCAGCGGGTGACAAAGTTTACTGTCACCTCAGTAAACACATGCGAGCAAACACTAATAAAACAAAAACGATTAATTAAAAGCACAATGTCATGAATATTCTACTGCTTTAGTTCAAATTCTGTTACCTAGGAGTGTGACTACTCACTGCTTAGAGCAAATTCTGTTAGTTAGGAGCATGACTTAATAACAAATCGTGTTAAAATTGAAAATAGCAAGTGAGCGCCAGTCACTGTCAACATCTGTTATTCAGTAGAGCCAGCATTTATTTAGACTTGCGTGATACCCCATGCGGTATAGAAAAAAATTACATTAGAAGGAGGACACAATTAGCTTTCTAACAATATAGAACAATATATATTGAGAATTATGAGCTCTTTTGGGCATCATTTTGAAGTTTTGAAGCATTCTTTAATGATAATTCTGTTCAAAGTTCTCATTGATGTTTAATACCAAAATGAGGCTAAGAATCTCCGCTATCCTTTCTAAATAATTTTGAACATGTGGAAGCTATGGGGTGTTGCTCAACTTTAATTCAATGCTGCATCAATAATTCTTGATGATCTGGGCATGCGGCCAAAAGATATGAAATGCACAAATTCAGCTGTCAAATATATCCGTTTTACTACAAATCGTTACAGTGACACAAATAAGACAAAAACACATCCAGAAAGAACAGTTGATAAGCTTTTTCTCTATATACTTTTCATTTCAATGCGTAGATCTTTAGACGAACTATAGTAAATTCAGAATGAGCTGTTTTTGGTGCCGAAGCACGCATTTCCAGCAATCTGGGGCGCTCTATTGGGATACCTACTTACATCGATTATAAGGCGTATTCAAAAAGCTTTAAATTTACTTGAACTGATAGTATAGTTTGCAGTAATTTCCAAGTCTGCAATATGCCATAGCCTACACACTGAAGACAGTCATTTGGGGTAAGTTATCCTAGTAGCTTGACTAGTCACAGCTTGACTAAATGATTAGCCATGATTAGCCTTTAATTAACTACAAATGGATAAGTTGGTTGGTTGTTGGAGATTTACGTCCTGGCAACATCCAAGGTCATATCAGGACGGAGGGAATAAACTGTTCAAACCTATGCAAGTTATGACTAGTCATATTTGGTCGTACAGATTGTGAATAAGTAAAGTTGTCTATGTAAAGTAACTGACCTTTTATGTAAACGAGAGACGAAATTAATCCTTGTTTATGATGGTTCACAATCGGTAAAGATAGAGGAGAACCACAACATGCACCTGGTGTGTGGCCCTTCAATCCTTGTCCACAAGCACAGAACACGCCCGCAAGTCCTCGGCCATTTAAATGGTACTACTACTAGCTTAATACTTCACCCACATTCTTTCAGATCACCAAATGTCCCCGAAGTGATGTAAAAAAAAACGCCCAAAGAAAACTCCCGCGTTGAGTGTTGACATTGCACAATTAGAACTATTGCCAGAGAGTGTGGTAGGAGCAGAGTCGGTGAACTGTTTCTAGTCACAACTGGATGCATACTGGTAAAGCATTACGTATATCTTGGAGCCAGTGACAGTTGCTACAATCCACCACATCTGAAGAACTGTCTCGATTTCTATGAATTAATAGCGGTTTACAAGTCCAAGGCCTGTTATAGCTGTATCCTATTGATTGATTGATTGATTGAAGTGGGTGGTAGGAGTTCAAATCTGTGCTCTGAATAAATACTCCATTTGGCATCATCTGGGATGATCCACGGGTTCGAACCCTGGGCGAGTCAAACCAATGACTTAAAAAATTCATACTTGTTGCTTCCTTAGCAAGGCACCAGGCATTATTAGAATAGCGCAAGGGACTGGTCGGCTCAATGTCAGGATAATGTGACTGAGTGAGATATCCGGTCATGGCGATGGCAGCCTGGTCTCCCAGTAGGGCAGCACTATAAAGTCACCATGAGTGTGTACTGTCACAAGTTAGTACCCGTCCTGATATGACCTTAGATGTTGGCAGTGTAAGATATGAGTTTATGAATGCCCCGGCGGAGAGACTTTACGAACGTACCCAGTAGGGGAATGTGTCATGTGACGGAAACCGAGTTGTAGTGGTGAACCCAAAGACATAATAAAGCACTTCTGTACTAGAGCTTGTCGTGTCCACTCTTCAGTACTCTACAGGCAGGACATAAAACTCCAACAACCAACCATAATCTGGGACGTCTACGACATGGAGAAGACCCCGTGTTGTCAGGTCCAACTCCCCCTGAGACTGGACGAGCCTTGGCCGTCACCGGAGCAGCGAAGGAGGCCACAATTGGCTGAAGCAGGTCGAGCATCCTTTGCACGCTCAGTCTTTCTGCGCAGAAAGGCCACGGAGATGTCTAAAGAAGATTAAACATAAGAAGAAGAAATGACACAGAAAGAGTCATCTCTCCAGCATCCACCTCGTAGTTTGGGGTGGGACGCTTTACTAAAGATTTAAAGGTGTATAATTCGATAGCTTTGAGTTTGTGTGTGTGGAGAAATATATTAGGTATTATTATGATCTATTTTACTTTGCTTTGAAGTATTAGTTATTTTAAAGGGTTACCGTTGGGAGATATTTAGCTACTAATTAGTGAGATATATATATATATATATATATATATATATATATATATATATATATATATATAGTATAGACAGTCACATTCAATGCTGCCAGTTATCACCATGCAAAGCTGTCCTGGTCATGTCTGTGCGTTTTCAAATCCTCCACATGTATCCTAGTGTTGCGTAAGATGACTTATTTATTTAGGTTTTTAACCTGAGCCAAACTAAATAGATTTAAAGGCAAATCTAAGTAAATCATGGTCTACTTATCAATTCTACGCATGTCAGATTGGGAAATACGATGGTTGTCTGCCAACCACGATCTTAGAATTGCGTGGCAATGCACACGACACGGAGCTTAATATTGAAAAGACGTGCAAATATCTCACACTCAAGTAAATACCCTCAATGTTCAACAAGCAAATACCCAACGAGATGACCAAAGGAATAGAGCGTCCACTTTCTGTGCTGCGGGTCGTGGGTTCGATGCCCCCTCTCCAAAAAAGAAAAAGAAAATTGTTACCCATTGATATGTTCTCTGGCGCTGGAAATTACTAACCCAGGGCAAGACCAATGGTTCACAATTGGAGTTTCCCCAGTTAAAGATGAAAGCATCAGATTGTCAAAATCAAAGCACTGACCTAGATTTAATCCTACATATCTAACTTAGATACTGTTGCACTTATTAAGCATTTGCTGGCACATAGAAGAGAATACCAAGTCAATTGGATAGAACTTGTTACTGTAGAAGCCTGTCATGTCAGAGTTTTGGTGTGCTTGCCAACATTATTTTGGCATGTTTGCACTTCAAATATCTCAACAGTTAACCATTTAAAATAAAACTTACTTCAAAGTTAAGTAAGATAGATTATAAAAGTTAATATTTATCTCAGAACTATCATCGGACTATGCACCTTAAATCAAAGAATTTAATTAAATATATATAAAATAGAGAAGCATGCATGGAATCTGACAATTAATTCGAACATAAGTGACTAAAAAGTTGCAAAAAACACCTTTAATAAGGTTGTGCTCGGCTAAAAAATATGGTCCTAATCATCTAAGTTCAGCGTAGGCCATCGACTCCCACAGCATAGCTGGGCACGTACACATATCTGATCTAACAATCGTTTAATTGGTGGTCTGTACCATGTTTAGTATTTCATGATTATATTTAATAAAAATGGAAAATGAAGAAACGGGAGTAAAACCTGATCAAAATCACGACAAAATCCGCAATGAAATTTTCTTTTAAATGGTTAGTCTGGGATCGGTAAGTTTTGTGCCCTGGCTACGCTAAGCATAACTTGTTGGTGAGACGACACCATTCAGAGTCCATACATGTTAACTGTATTTAACTCTATTCTAAAGATTCCTTACAAAAGACTGTAGCTTGACGTGCAATGAAGTACTCCTTTCAGGAATATGCATCTCGACGTGACGAGCTAGCACTATCTAGATGAACAAAGTTATACTAGCCGCGAAGCACTAGCACTATCTGGATGAACAAAGTTATACTAGCCGCGAAGCGCTAGCACTATCTGGACAAACAAAGTTATACTAGCCGCGAAGCGCTAGCACTATCTAGATGAACAAAGTTATACTAGCCGCGAAGCGCTAGCACTATCTGGACGAACAAAGTTATACTAGCCCCGAAGCGCTAGCACTATCTGGACGAACAAAGTTATATTAGCCGCGAAGAATTTTCTTTTCTCTATTTTTTTTTCTTGAAGATTTATACTGCCTATTATGGATAAGTCTGAATAGACTTGTTTTCACCATTAGACAGTTTGTCGATAGAAAACCCGAGCCTACACTTTTACTGACCCAAGGGATTTTTAACTTCCCACACCACATAGACATGGTATGAGAGCAACTGGCCTTTGAATACGCTGTAAGTTATACACAGTGGTGGGAATCCAAATTGGCAGAAGTTGGGGGCACGGGGAATCGAACCACTGACCTTCAGATTAGGAGTCCTACCTAGAAATAAGTCAGACACTCTAACCACTCCGCCACAGAGAACACCACAACTTTCATTCCGAATAATTGGCCATCGATGGTTCGTTTGTGGGTTATTGGAGTTTTATGTCCTGGCAACATCCAAGGTCATATCAGGACAGGTACCGACTTGTGACTTGTGACAGTGTGCACTCATGGTGACTTTATTTTGCGGACCCACTGGGAAATCCGGCTGCTAGCACCATGACCCGATATCCCCATCAGCCACATTATCCTGACACTGAGCTATCTTTGCCATATCCTATTAATGCTGAAAGCCAGGCTAGTAAGTAACAAGTATCAATTTTGTAAGTCATTGGTTTGACTCAACCGGGAACCGAACTCCCGATCTCCAGCACGTGAGGCCCACGCTCTACCGAGTCGGCCACAGAGCCCGGTCGGCCATGGGTGGTGAATGAATATGAGTGTGATACCTTCTATATGACCTTGCCACCATTTCCATGCATTTTACTTTCAGCTCAATGTTAAAATTTTTTTCTCCCCAGAATTAAAAAACAACAGCAACAACAAAACCAGCACAATTCCTCTAAGTACATGGCAATATACTGAGGATATAAATTTAATACTTCGCAACCGTAATCCATCTTAAAATGACTCTTTAATTAGATATCTAATTGCTTCTACTTCATTTTATGACTAAACTAATGGCTTAATTTTTTCATTTGTACTTATGCTAGGTTCTAGAGATAAAAGAACAAAAAAAGCCCTTTCTCCAAGTGAAATATATTAGTAGTAGTACTGGTATCTGTGTCATAGCATGGAGGAGAGGGACGTAGCTCAGGCAGTAGAGTGTCCATCTGTGAAGGTATGGGTCATGCAATAGATCCTGCTCAGTGGACACATTTTCAGTTTAGGCTATTTTCCATTCCAACCAGTGGTCCACAACTGGTTCATCAAAGGTTGACAAGACAGCACATAAAAAAGACCCCTTGCTGCTTATCAAAAAGAGTAGCCTATGTGGCAGCAGCGGGTTTCCTCCAAAGAAATATGTCAGAATAACCATATGTTTGAAGTGCACTAGCTGATGATACAAATCAATGCGCTCGAGAGGCGTTGTTAAATAAAACGAACTTTCATAGCATAGCGTGCAATTGTATTTATGAGGCCAGAAAAAGTAAACTTTAGTCAGTAAGTTACAGCTAGTTGGGTATTATCTAGTAATACGCGCCTTATTTCTATTTTGCACATTTTCACTTTCACGATGCACTTCCGGTGCGGCTCTAGATTCCCCTCCTCCTGAATCACCAATTAACACTGGCCAAACACTAATTATCAGTCCTCAGACTCAAATTGCATGCGAGACCAACGCTCTCTCTCACTGGGCGCCTTGGCCGAATCGGTAGAGCGTTGAGACTCGGGTGTGGAAGGTCGAGAGTTCGGTTCTCAGTCGAGTCAAACCAATTATATTGATACTTGTCACTTCCTAGCCTGGCGCTTGGCATTAATAGGATAGGAAAAGGACTGGTTAGCTCAGTGTCAGGCTAATGTGACTGAGCGGGATATTGGGTCATGGTGCTGGCAACCTGATTTCCCAGTGGGGCAGCACTATAAAGTTCCCATGAGTGCACACTGTCACAAGTCGGTACCCATCCTGATGTGACCTTAGATGTTGTCAGGACGTAAAACTCCAACAACCAACCAACTATGTGTATATGTGTGTGTGTCTAATATATATATATATATATATATATATATATAAATATACATTCGTTAAAGCTGCATAGTCTAATGAAGCATCACCTTTTCAAAACTAAAACAATTGTCTAGATTTTATATACCATATCTAATTTAGATACTGGTGCATTTATTAAACATTTGTCACCACATAGAAAGGACTACGGAGTCAATTTAATAGAACCAGTTACTGCATACACCTATGGTGTCAGAGAGTCTTGGCGTGCTTTGCCAAAATTAATTTGACATGTTTGCACTTCAAATATATCAAAAGTTAGGTAGAAATTAAAGTAAGGTAGATTATAACAATAAATGTTATGATAGAAACCCCAAACCATCGGACTATGCAACTTTAATAGAAGCCTGGTGGCAAAATATTAAAATGAAAAACACTACTTGTGAGCATAGATGGTATTTTGTTGTTGCAGTTGTTGTTTTTGTTTAGTACATTCTAAAAAAAATAGGAACAGTAAACTGAGTTGGTAGTTTAGGGATTGGCTATTGGCACAGTCAAAGAGCTTCAACATTGTTATGCTTTCATTGGGGAACTGCAAATGTGTCCACTGACCAGGACCGATCGGATGACCGACACCTACACAGCTGGACACTCTACTGCCTGAGCTACGTCCTGCTCCCCTACCAGCTGAGACAGATCATTAGGACTGAATGACAATAACAATCATAGAGGATCCCAGTTGTTTGTGATCTCAATAACTCCTAAATAATAGCTACTCTTATGGTGGAGTCACACTACGACGCTTCTCGCCGGCGACACGGCGACGTGTGGTGTTTTGGGGCGATAATAAGTGAAACGTCGGGACGCGCTGGTGGCGCGTTATGAGCGCGTCGGTTCACGTCGGTACACTATCCTAGACGCTAATGGTCGGCGGACAACGTCGGCGTGCGTTTGCCGGTCGCCCAAGGTTTTAAGCATGTAAAAAAAAAACAGCGATCGACAACGCGTGGAAAGTTACGGCTAAGGACGTTAGGAGGACGTTAGGCAGTCGTCGAGCTCCCGTTGGACGCACCGGAAGGACGTTATGGGAACGCTAGGCAGACGCCGCGCGTGTGGGAGGAACGTTGGTCACGCGTTACTCTGTGTGAGTCTCTGTGTGTGTCTGTGTGTGTGTCTCTATGTGTGTGTATCTGTGTGTCTGTGTGTGTGTCTCTCTGTCTGTGTCTCTGTGTGTGTGTCTCTGTCTGTGTCTCTGTGTGTGTCTCTGTGTGTGTCTCTGTGTCTATGTGTGTGCATCTGTGTCTCTGTGTGTGTCTCTGTCTGTGTCTCTGTGTGTGTCCCTGTCTGTGTCTCTGTATGTGTCTCTGTCTGTGTCTCTGTCTGTGTATCTGTATGTGTCTCTGTATGTGTCTCTATGTTTGTTTCTGTGTCTCTGTGTGTGTGTACGTGTGTGTGTATTTGTGTCTCTGTGTGTGTATCTGTGTGTGTGTATCTGTGTGTCTGTGTCTGTCTCAGAGGCACAGACACACACACAGACATACACAGACAGAGACAGACACAGAGACACAGACAGAGACACATACAGAGACAGAGATAGAGACACAGACAGAGACACAGACAGAGACACAGACAGACACACAGCCAGAGACACATACAGAGACAGAGACAGAGACACAGACACAGACAGAGACACAGACAGAGACACAGACAGAGACACAGACAGAGACACAGCCAGAGACACATACAGAGACACAGACAGAGACACAGACAGAGACACAGACAGAGACACATACACAGGCACAGACACAGAGACACAGACACATACAGAGACACAGACACAGACAGAGACACAGACAGAGACACAGACAGAGACACATACACAGACACAGACAGAGACACACACACAGACACACACAGACACAGAGACACACACACAGACACAGACAGAGACACAGAGAGAGACACATACAGAGATGCATACAGAGACACAGACAGATACACAGACAGAGACACAGACACAGACACAGACACAGACACAGACACAGACACAGAGACACATAGAGAGACACAGACCGACCGCTGACCGATCGCTGACGTATCGCTGTCGTCACGCCACGCGCGCCATCCAGTCGCGGCCGGTACCAAGTTTGTATTTGTTTTGGGCGCGCGTCGATGCTCATTGTCCGCGCGTTGACAACGCGCTACTCACATGCTACCCACACGCTGCGCCAACGTCAAATTTCCCCATATTTCCCCGATTTCTTTAACGTTTCTCGACGTGCAATATTTTATTTTCAACGCTGACGGGTCGCCGGGAGAAGCGTCGTAGTGTGACTGCACCATTAGGATATACAAACAATGAATAGTCATTTAATCACCATAATCAGAACTACCTAAGTAGTTTTTGTCATGCTACTGCCACTTCAAGTATTAACCAGCAAAGGCCTACGCTGACATATTGAATAACAATTAATACAAATTGTACCGAAGGCTTAGGTTCAATGGGACTCATTTCAAAATGCAGCGTGCTGATTTTGATTGGCTGCCAACGTCTAGCTAGCTAACCGTGATATAACCACTGCAGCTGAGCATATAACACGGGTTGTCGAGTTCCATGTCGTAGAATATATCACCGGAATAGGTCAATCCGAGTGGCTTAGCAGGATATATGTTTGTTTTTTGTTTGTTGTTGTTTTACGTCCTAGCAACATCTAAGGTCATATCAGGACGAGTACCGACTTGTGACAGTGCGCACTCATGGCGACTTTATAGTGCTGCCCCACTGGGAAATCAGGTCACAAGCACCATGACCTGATATCCCACTCAGTCACATTATCTGGACACTGAGTGAACCAGTCCTTGCCCTATCCTAATAATGCTGAGCGCCAGGCTAGGAAGTGACAAGTATCAATATTTAAGTCATTGATCTGACTCGACCAGGATTCGAACCCACAAACTCATGGGTTTGGATCTCCCGTTCTCCGAAAATAGGAGACGGACGCTCTACTCATTCGGCCATCCTGTCTGGTCGGGATATATATGTACATATATATATCTAATCCTTGGTAAGACTATTTTATAATTAACACACTGCTAAAACTGGTAGGTGAATAGCTTTCAAGGTTATCTCAGACATGAGTAAGTTCAAAACGAGGTCATGGCTGCGCTATAACAGCATTCCTGAGCTACCAACACTCGTTGCCTGCAATACACGCTATGCTCACTTAAAGTTGCATGATCCGATGGTTTTGAGTTTCTTCCCATTTAAAAGACTTGCGATTCCAGAAGGAGGCGTGTGGGAGCCTGCACTGATTTCCCAGGCAAGAATCCACATAAAGTTGATATGGACAGAGGGGTTACACCAAGGAGCCTAGGTAGTGTAATGGTTAGGGCGTTAACACCGGAATGACACGAAGTGTGAGTTCGAAGCCTGCTGTAGGCACACCGTTCTCTTTGTTTGCATCATTCCCATAACAATATCTGAGACAGTTCTTGTATGCATATTTATACACATATACACCTATAGACACACTATATATATATATGCTATATAGACATAGATATGAGACCATACGGGATGGCCAAATAAGTTGAACATCTGTCTCCCGTTTTGATAGATCGTGGGATTCGAACCCACAGTTTCGAACCCTGGTCGAGTTAAACCAATGGCTTAACAAATTGATACTTGTCGCTTCCTAGCCAGGCGCTCAGCATTATTAGGATAGGGCAAGGAGTGGTTGGCTCAGTGTGAGGATAATGTGACTGTGTGGGATATCAGGTCATGGTGGCAGTCGCCTGGTCTCCCAGTGGGACAGCACTATAATGTCTCCATGAGAACTCACTGTCACAGGTCAATACCTGGCCTGATATGATACCTTAGATGTTGTCAGGACGTAAAACCCCAACAACCAACCGACACATATATGATGTCATTCACTGTCTATGGTGCTAGGCTGTTCAAGGTGCTTTCTATGTATGCTCTCTATCCAAGTCCTGTTGGACCTAAGCAGATAGCCACTCCGATAACGGAAGTCATTGTCCTAGTTAGATGACACCTGTCGGTTCTGAGTGTCAAAAATCCCTATCGCACAATGGGGAGACTGTCTGAAAGTAAGACACGTGCAAAAGAAGTTTCAGTTTCAGGAGGTTGGGATGTCTCAGTGTTGTGGTTGTGCCATGAAGTGACTGAAGACAGACTGGTAAACTCATTCGAAAATACTCCATCGAAAATACTCCATCGAAAATTAGGCCTACTTAATAGACTACCCCGAAAGCTTCAAATGCGAGTAAGCAATAATGAACGATGAGGGCGTGTATTGCACTATTGCAATTTGCAATATGTTGCAAAGTATAAATACCGTCCTGATATGACCTTAGATGTTGCTAGGACGTAAAACAACAACAAACAAACAAAAACTATAAATAACAATGTGGCCTTCTCTGTGGCAGAGTCGTTAGAGTGTCTGACTTTTTTCTAGGTCAGACTCCTAATCTGAGGGTCAGCGGTTCGATTCCCCATGCCCCCAGCTCTGCCAATTTGGATTTCCACCGCTGTGTATAACTTACAGCGTCATCAAAGGCCGGTTGCTCTCAGACCATGTCTATGTGGTGTGGGAGGTTAAAAATCCCTTGGGTCGGTAAAAGTGTAGGCTCGGGCTTTCTATCGACCAGCAGTGGAATGAGGAAGACCAGTCGTCTATGACTGAAATTTCCCCTGCTTAAACAACTAATGGACCAAAAAAAACACCCCAAAAACCAAGTCCGATCATGTTACTTGTAAGGAGGCAAGGTTGTCTTGTCTAGGGTAGGGTTATTTATTAAAGGTGCATGGGCCGCTGGCTTTGGGTTTCTGGCATTTTCTGAGATAAATATATTATGTTGATAATTATAATCTACCTTATTGTAGCTTGAAGTAACTTCTATTTCAGATGGCTAACTTTTGAGCTATTTGAAGTGCAAGCATGCCAAAACTCTGACACCATAGGCTTCTGCAGCAACAGATTGATTGATTGGTGGTTGCTTTATGCAGTGTCAGCAGCATAGGCCATATTCACGGCGAGAAATATTTGTGGCATCTTGTTAAAACAACCTGGTCGTGTCGCCCTTCCAGGTGACTCTGCGGCAGTCCGTTCATGGAGGTGGTAATTCTATGGAGTTTGCTGTTTGGGTGTTCATCCCATTCAATGTGCCATAGGTTCCAGATGTATGTTTGAATGGTAGGTTTCAGATCAGAGTGGGGAATATGACAGTGTTCCAAAGGAGCAGTCAGGGCTCGAGTGGCCGCTTGATCTGCTCTCTCATTTCCTGGGATACCAACATGACTGGGCACCCAACATAGTTGAATGTCAAATTTTGCTATTGAAAGAGAGTTTAGTTTAATGAGTACTTTAAGTAGTATTGGGTGGTCCAGTTTCCTATTGTTTACAGCCTGAAGGCAGGAAAAAGAGGCAGTGAAAATGATGAATTTATGACTGGCTAAGGTTTCGATGCACTCTAATGCGAGTAGGAGTGCTGTGCCTCAGCAGTAAAGATGGAATTCTGATCTGGAATACGTGTACCTAATTCATGTCCATGGATGATTGCTGCTGCAGAGACTCTGTTTTCTGTCTTTGACCCATCAGTGTAAACGGCTAGGTGGGAACTAAAAGCACTTCATACATCAATAAAGCTTTCATGATATGAAAGTGGGTGTGTTTGGGATTTCTTCGACATGGCCAGATAGAGGATAATGTTTGGTTTCCTCAGCTGCCAAGGAGGAACATCTTAATATTGTGAGGGTGCTATCTTAGGTAGGTTTACCCCAAGGGCCTCCAAATGAGGCTTTATTCTGAGGCCTAACCGCTTTATGTGTGTTGGCCTTGCTTCATACAGGTGTTTATATGGTGGCATAAAAATGTAGTTATATGCAGGATTTAAAATATTTCCTTTTAATTTGATCATATATTGCATAGAGAGTTTGAGCCTTCTACTCTTAAGGGAGGGCTCTCGGCCTTTGACATAGTGGCTCTGGACGGGCAAGGTTCTAAAAGACTGCTGGGACAGCCGAAGGCCTTGATGGCATATAATCTCTAACTGTCATATGTATGATTTTCTGGCTGAAACATAAACAATACAGCCATAGTCCAATTTTGAATGTATTAATGTTCTATATAATTGGAGCAGGACAGTGCTGTTTGCTCTCCACTGTGTGTGGGCTAGAACTTTTAAAATGTCCAGTCCCTTAAGGCATCTGGACTTTAAATACTTAATATGAGGGATACAAGACAATTTGTTGTCAAAGATGACTCCTAAAAACTTGGTCTCTTTGACAACTTTGATGGGATCATTTCCAATTGTTAAATTAGGGTCATGGTCAAGTCTGTAAAAGACAAAAGTGGATGCAAACGGTTTTTATTTGGAAAATCTAAATTTTCCATTGCCCATGAGGAAAGGCTATTTATGTTTAATTGGAGCTGCCGTTCTATAGTGTTCATATTTTTACCTTTATAGCATATTAAAAAGTCATCTACATAGGGACTGCAGGATACATTACTCTTTATGGATGTTACTATACTGTTAATTTTAATGCCAAAAAGGCTAACAGATAGAATGCTACCCTGAGGTACTCCCATCTCTTGACCAAAGGATCAGAGAGGGTACCATTGACCCAAACTATAAAGTTTCGGTTTGATACAAATTTAGAAATGAAAATGGGCAAGCACCCTCTAAACCCCATATTGAACAAATCCTTCAGAATGCCATACTTCCATGTTGTGTCGTATGCCTTTTCAAGGTAAAAAATATGGACATGACATGGTCTTTGTTTATGAAGGCATTTCGAACGAATGACTCCAATCGGACCAAATGGTTGAGGGTACTCCTCCCCCACCTGAAACCACACTGGAAGTCGGTCAGATGGTGCTCCGACTCCAGGATCCAGATGAGGCAATCGTTAATCATTCGTTTGAAAGTTTTACAAATGCAACTTGTAAGTGCTATCGGGCAGTAGTTCCCGGGCTCGCTATTGTCTTTCCCCAGTTTGGGGATGGGAATAATGATGGCCTCTTGCCAGGAGGTTGGGATGTCTCCCATGCGACAGATATTATTAAAAAGGTGCAGAAGCAGTTCAACTGCTGGTAGTGGGAGGTGTTTTCAAAATTGGTAGTGTATTTTATCTGGACCTATTGCAGTGTTGTCCTACCTATTTAAAGGGTGCTTTAATTCATCTATTGTGAAGAAACTATTGTAGTGCTCAGTGTTATTAGATTTGAAATTTATTGAATATTTGCTCCAAATATCTCATCTGTGCAAACGCCGAAAGGCAGTTTTGCACAGATGAGTTCTGGGAAAATGTGGTGGCAAGAAGGTTGGCTATGTCAGTTATGGAAGTTAAAAGAATGTTATTGTGTTTTAGGTGTTGGACCGATGATCCAGCAGGTTTCAGTTTTATTTTCCGGATCATGGTCCATACTTTAGAAAGTGGGGTGCGAGTGGTTATGCTGGAGACATATTGTCTCCAACACAGCCTCCTCGCCTCCCTAATAGTTTGGCGAGCTCGAGCCCTTAGAATTTAAAAGCGAATGTGGTTCTCGGTGGTAGGCCGCTGGAAGAACGCACATTGCGCTTTTTCTGCTCATTGATAGCATTCTTACAAGTGGCATTAAACCAAGGATTTGTTATATGTTTTGGAAATGCCCAGGTCTTAGGAATGGTATACTCTGCAATCGATTCCAAGATCTCTGTGAATGTTTTCATTGCAACAGGATCATTGTGGGCTACTCCCACAAACCTCTCACGGGGTAGTGACTGGAACAGTGACTAGTCAGCTTTGTTCAGCCGCCAGCTTGGTTGCTTCCAGTTCCGAGCTGGTCCCTTGGTTGTAATCACGATAGGGAAATGGTCACTTCCACAAAGGTCATTCCAGACTATCCATGAGAAGTCCAGCAGGAGACCCGGTTGCAAAATAATGAGGTCGATTGCAGAGGAGGTCTCATACCCAGGATGAACATAAGTATGGGACCCATCATTCAGGAAGCTTAAAGCGCGATTGCTTAGGAAATTCTCAACTCCCCTGCCCTTGCTGTTTGTGTTTGCACTACCCCACAGGGGGTTGTGTGCATTGAAGTCCCCATTAAAATGTAGGGGGAAGGCAACTGATCCATTAAAGTTTCTAAATCTTGTGTTGAAAAAATGAAGTTAGGGCTATATATATGGAGCATATTGTAATGGTTTTATCCAGGCTAATTCGAATGGCTATTGCTTGAAAAGTTGTATTTAAGGTGATGGGGGTATGTATCACGTCTTCACCCACCCGAATAGATGAGCCACCGTGGTTCGTTCCCCATCCGGCGCGTAAGAGTAATACATGTTGTAATGTTTTAGGGAAATCTGATCAGTAGCCTTTATAGATGTTTCTTGGAAGCAAAGGGCAAGAGGGTCAAGCCTCTCAGAAAGCAATCGCACTTCATTGAAGTTTGCTCTAAAACCTTGGCACTTCCCTTGTATTATATGTGTGCCTGTCATGCCGCCAATATGACATGCACACATCTCACAAGTTTCACCATGGGGGACTCGCTACGGACGCGGCTCGGGCGAACCTCGGCCATATCAATATCCTTTTGCAGGATGGAAAAGGTGGCCAATCAGGAGGTGGCCAATCAGGAGGCGGCCAATCAGGAGGCGGCCAATCAGGAGGCGGCCAATCAGGAGGCGGCCAATCAGGAGGCGGCCAATCAGGAGGCGGCCAATCAGGAAGCGGCCAATCAGGAAGCGGCCAATCAGGAAGCGGCCAATCAGGAGGTGGCCAATCAGGAAGCGGCCAATCAGGAAGCGGCCAATCAGGAGGTGGCCAATCAGGAGGCGGCCAATCAGGAGGCGGCCAATCAGGAAGCGGCCAATCAGGAGGCGGCCAATCAGGAGGCGGCCAATCAGGAAGGGGTGGCTGAAGTGACCCAGACTGAAGCGATACTCCAGACTGGACCTGCGACACAACCTTTTCGGCTTGGTTTTAGGGTGGTTGACCTGTGGAATGACTTGCCGGAGAGTGTCGTAGCAGCAGAGTCGGTGAACTGTTTCAAGTCCCGACTGGATGCATACTGGTCAAGCATTATGTATATCTTGGAGCCACTGACAGTTGCTACAATCCACCACATCTGAAGAACTGTCTCCATTTCTATTAATTAAGAGCGGCTAACAGGTCCAAGGCCTATTATAGGTTGATTGATTGATTGATTGAAAGGGGGTGGTCGGTTTAGATGCAACAAGTTCTATTAAGTTGACTCAGTATTCCTTCGATGTGGGAACACATGTTTAATAAGTGCATTAATATCTAAGTTAGATATGGAGAATCAAATCTAGATAATCTACTTGGTTTTGAAAATTTGATAGTTTCATCGGACGATGCAGCTTTAAAGATGTTCGCCTGTTACAATTGCTTAGTTATCAGGCCAACCTAAACATTCGATCATGAGAACTGTAATTGGTTGGTTGATGGAGTTTTACATCCTGGCAACATCTAAGGTCATAGTGATTTTATAGTGATTTTATAGTGATGGCCCACTGGGAGACCAGGCTACCAGCACCATGACCTGATATCCCACCCAGTCATATTATCCTGACACTGAGCCAACATGTCCTTGCCCTATCCTAATTATGCGGAGCGCCAGGCTAGGAAGTGACAAGTATCAATTTTGTAAGTCATTGGATTGACTCGACCGGGAATTGAATTCCCGACCTTCCGCACGGGAGGCCTGCACTCTACCGATTGGGCTACTGTGTCCGGTGCTCTCTGTATTTGCTATGGAGCATCATAAATAATGATTGATTGATTGGTGGTTTCTTTACCCGGTGTCAGCAGGAAAGACCATATTCACCGTGAGAATTGTTGAGTTTTAATCAACCATCAACTTTTATTGGAATGTAAAAGCAAACGATCAATTAAGTATCAAAAGACACTTAGGAATTTAACAAGTTCACAATTATATAATTTGTGGCCAAGGAAAATTAAATTCTGGATAAAAGTTAATTGTTCTTGTTATTGTTTTTAAATTGATCAAATTGGTTTAATAAACTATATGAGGTGGTACAGACCAGCTGTCCTCAAAAAGGATAAAATGCTTTCTTGTTTCACTTTAGTAACAAGGTCATGCATGCTATGCTACCTTCAGAATAAAATTGTTGGCACAGGGCTACACATTCCACATAGTTGAATATAATGTCCTTGAGTGTCAGTGGGGCATAAATACTGAAAACATAAATGAAAGGAAGAACTGGCCATCAATGTAACTCCTACCCTGAATCTAAATCTAAACCTGTCAACTCTAGATTCAGATGTCAAATATGTTAGGAGGGATTTACTGCCCAGTATTACATTGATATATTAAGCTGGCACGGAATGGAAAATCCTGCATTTCTAAAAATAAAAAAAGTGTTATTAGATTTGGTATTTTTCTATTTCATTTTGTGTTGGTTTCTGTGGTTTTGGCTACTATGCAAAATAGTGGTAGTGAGGTCTTATCGACAACAACAGTTCCCGCCACTGCCATCAGAGGGCGCGGCGCGTAGGTGGTGGAAATCGTCTATTCTGTATGCACACGGCACAGTGCCAGATTAACTATTGATCTGTTCAGGGGCGAGGCTGTTTCACATTTGTTGGATATCTTCCCGCTCTGCCGTGCCAAGTGTTATATATATATATATAAACTTCCGAGCGAGTGGCGTGTAGTGCCCCGCGCAGGTGGCCGGCGAGGAGGAGCCGGATCCCCCCCCCCCCCCCCCCCCCACCCCCCCACACCCCGTGAGCGGGGTGGGGGGTCCTAGATGTTGCCCGGACGTAAACTTCCAACAACCAAACACCAACTGACTTACCATCAACCAGGCTGCAGCTATGCACCAACTATGTACCAACTATGCACCAAATATGCACCAAATATGCATAAATGCTGCACCCACTATGCACCAATTATGCACCAATTATGCACCAACGCTGCACCTACTATGCACCAACTATGCACCAACTATGCACCAAATATGCACCGACTATGCACCGACTATGCACCAACTATGCACCAACTATGCACCAATGCTGCACCAACTATGCACCAACTATGCACCAACTATGCACCGACTATGCACCAATTATGCACCAACTATGCACCAATTATGCACCAACTATGCACCAACTATGCACCACCTATGCACCAACTATGCACCGACTATGCACCAACTATGCACAAATTATGCACTGACTATGCACCAACTATGCACCAACTATGCACCAACTATGCACCAATTATGCACCAACTATGCACCAACTATGCACCAACTATGCACTTACTATGCACCGACTATGCACCAATTATGCACCAACTATGCACCAACTATGCACCATATATGCACCAACTATGCACCAACTATGCGCCAACTATGCACTGACTATGCACCAACTATGCACCAAATATGCACCAACTATGCACCGACTATGAACAAAGTCTGCACCAAATATGCACCAACTATGCACCGACTAACATTTCTGTTTTTGTTGTTGTTGCTGTTGTTATTGGCATTTAAAAAAAATCATATAGTATAACACATATGCAGATATTATTAAAGTTGGCCCTCATACGCTCCTGCCATATCGTTTGGTTGCTACGCTTACTTGCTATACTCTCCATATTAGATATGCTGGGGGTGCATATTTGTTATTACTTTATATTGCAACTCGCTAACTTAACTTGCTATGCGCTTGGGAACCAGTTCATGTGTCGCCAACATGGCCTGTCTGCTCTCAGGTGCACATGTACATCCCCATTTCCCTTCACTTGCTTCGGATTTTGACTTTAATAAACAGCCCCGGAGGCATCAGCCAGAGTTCACTTATCCAACGATCTGGTGCCCCGAGTTGTCCAAGCGGAAGAATATAACTATTATATTATTTATACCGTGGTGCTAGTTGCGGAATATAAAACCACGAGCACTATAAAACCACGAGGACTGTGCACAGGCCCAAGTCATTACCCATCCTGAGGTGACCTAACATGTTTCTAGGACTTTTAACCGCAATAAAAACAGGTTGTGAGGTGAGGGTAACAAACTGCCGTGTTAGCGCGTGTCTCCTAATTGTCTCCAGTTTAGTTATTTTCTAATCACGGCGCATTGTTGATATAGTGTAATAAGCACATTTTTGTTGTTGTAACTTATACCCCAGTCACACTACGCCTGCGGTCACTTGCGATCACTTTGCGACCATCAAAAACGGGTGATCGCAAAGTAGTCGGTGATCGGTCGGCGACCTCCAGGCGACAATTTTGGTCGCAAGAAGGTTAGCAGATGCTGCACCAAAAAACCCTGACCATTTTCAGCACTTGCGACTTGTCAGCGATCAGTCGTCAACTGATCAGCGATCGATCATTGACCATTGTTTCTCTCTGCTTTTTGTGTGTGCTTTGGTCGCAAGCTTATGGTTGTAAAGTGGTCGCAAAGTGGTCACAAAGTGCTCGCAAAACGGTCGCAAAGTGGTCGGAAGCCATAGTGTGACTGAGGCCTTAGTAAGCACCAGATAAACAAAGAAAGGCTAAGTGTAAGAGTACCGTTAGTCAACTCCTCGGCTCCATCACGCAGTCATCAGGTCCACCAAACTCTGCAGGTTCGGGCCCCTTCCTCCTGCTGGTACTAGGTAGGTCACAGCCGGTGTCATCACCAAGCAACCCTCATCCAGCGTCTGCATCTAGTGCGCCTTATCCAGGCTGTGCAGCACACGGGTGGTTAGCTACTGGAGGAGCCTGTACAATTACCACATCACACCTCCCGAATTCCTATCGATGTGCATCTCTCTCTCAGCCCTCCCTCTCTCTCTCGTCAATCTGGTCTCCAGTATTAGTGCACACCCACCGCCGTCGCCCAGCCCCCCCCCCCCCCCCCCCAACAACATTCCCATCGCAAGGCCACACATTAATAACCCACTGCCCCCACCCCTCGCACCCCACACCACCACGACCACCACCCTCCTCCACTCACAGACTTACCCAGAGCAGTCGATTACATTTTACAGCAGAGACACAGGAGAACACTGGGATTATTACGCGAGTTATTTTCACATAAATATACTTATGTGAGTACGAGAGAGTGCCGGTGATGGTGGTGGGATTATGTGTGGGAGGGGGTAGTCTGCTCACATAAATATTATGTGAAAATGGCCGGTGACTAACTATATAAACCGAGCAGAACTACTGTGTACTATGTTCAGTACACTCAGCGCACCTTGATGTAGACTTGTCAAAGTCCAAGAGGCGGTCTTTTGTGCTCATGCTTTCATTACTTGAGGTGGGTATTTTTAGCCATCTGTTCCCTGGGCATTTTGGCTTTACATGTTATGCATTAATGGTCGGATAGTTCATGGTTATTCTTCACGATTCTTCAAGATTTCGGAAAAATATACACAAAAGGAGAAAATTGTATACACATACTTAACTAGTTTCCTTTTAATGTATATTGTTTGTTGTTTTACATCCTAGCAACATCTAAGGTCATATCAGGACGGGTACCGACTTGTGACAGTGTGCACTCATGGCGACTTTATAGTGCTGCCCCACTGGGAGACAAGGCCACCAGCACCATGACCTGATATCCCACTCAGTCACATTATCCTGACACTGAGCCAACCAGTCCTTGCCCTATCCTAATAATGCTGAGTGCCAGGCTAGGAATCGATCAGTATCAATTTTAAGTCATTGGTTTGACTCGACCAGGGTTCGAACCCACAAACTCATGGGTTCGGATCCCCCCATCTCCCAAAACAGGAGACAGGCGATTAACTCGTTCAGCCATTCCATCTGGTCTTTAATGTGTTTTTTTTTTGTAAAGTATTTATTCATCTGAATATGACATTTGTCAGTGCCGAAGCACTGGTCTTCCGGCCATCTTACTATTGGAATTGACATTCTAAACAATCTAAGTTTGGTCAGTGCTGTATTAGTCACAGTACCGATCCTGTAGAATTAAGGGAGTGGCTCCTGCTGTATAATGTACAGCACCAGTCACTGCGGTTCATTAAAAAATGGGGAGCAGCACCGAGTAGAAGATGTATACCCGGGGTAACTCAAACAATCGTTGTGGGTTACATGTTTTCTCTTATAAAACAAGCAAAGTTCATAGTTAACAAAACATTTTGTCTGTCTCATATAATGTTCAATGTGTTTAAACAGATTGATAGTTGTGTAGGATGTTCGGTGTGTTGATGGTTTGTTCATGATGGTTAAGGGTGGTGGCAGGGGAGGGGGCCCCATATAAACTTAGCACTCCCTGCATAGGTAGGGGAGACCGGGGCACCGCGGGATACGGGGCACAGTGGGACAGTGGCTCCTGTGTCTAAAAATAGAATGGGGAGCCCCTCAGCCTCCCCAACAAAAAGAGGCTATGGGGTTCCCCCCTCTCTCCATCTTGGACTCTTGTGTACAACCTGGCTCACTTTCACCTAGGTGAGTATTTATCATTTTTCTACACCCAAAGTAAAATTTCAATGTTGCTCTGACTGCCTCCTCTTGTCTAAGATTATAAAGATATAGATTTCATTCATTAGGGTATGTAACACCCATTAGAAACTGTCAACTTAGGCATAAATGTTCCAGCAATATAATATGGGTGTCATGACCTACATCCCACAAACTGAAGGAAGGTTGCCCAGGCCACAGTGGGACAGACAGCCAATCTTGGGGCACAGTGGGACAAGTTTCACATAGTAGATATATACATAGAATATGATGAAGATATACATGTAGATACGCGTATTACTTGTTTGAATTAAATCCTGAGGCACAGGGACAGAGTGTCCCAGTGTGCCCCAGGTGTCTCAGTGAGCCCCGCAAATGTAGTTATCCAATACTGGGATCTAAATAAGCAGCTTGAATGACAATTTATACAAATGATAACCAGTAGAAAAAACATATAAACATGTGTATTGGTTGTTTGAAAATCATTATTTAATATAAGAACATATATTAACCTCTTTACTCAGTAAAGATATCAGCTACCCCCCTTTTCTTTGGTGGGGGGTATTACACTCTTATGTAAAAGACAAATGAAAATGTATTATTTTTAAAGCAGAATTCAGGCATGTGAATTAGAGTGAATAGTTACTTTCTGATTTAAGACAGATGAATAAAGTAATACAGTACATGGGTGCTCTCTTTGTAGATGCTGAAGACCAAGCAAAATGGTCAGGAACCTTTGATAGGCACGTGTTTGGTGATGATGAATTCATGGCGGCCTTTCTTACAGCCCCAGCCTCAGTCTTCCTCCACCGAAACTAGCATCAACATGCAGTCCAAAAATCACTGGAGCTCATTCAAACAACGAGGTTGAAAATGATGATAAAGACATGGGAACAGAAGCTGGAGATTCCACAGCCATTCCAAGTAACCTCAAGGGTACCCCAATGAGAACGAGTACTGTGAAGATGGCATATTCCTCCCCAAAAGACATACGGCCATATCCAAAAGCAGGAGAAGGAAAGAACACTACAAACTGTGGCAGAAAAAAAGCCAAAACTCTAGTGTTGACTGACACTCCTATTAAGATGAAACTAGAGGAGGAGTTAGTTGAGAGACAAAACCAAAATAAAAAGAAACCTGTGAAGAGTCACGCAGCAAAAGCCTTGAAATTAGTGCACAAGGTCAACAAATAAAAAAATGCAGCCGAAAAGAAGAAAAATGATGCAGAATTACTCAGACTCAGAAAGTGAAAGTGAACAAGTGTGTGTAATTCAAGATGACTGAGGATTTTGAAGAAACAATGTCAGATGGAGGAGCAGGGTTTGAGAAAAAAGACCTATCTAAAGGAAGCTTCATTGTGGCCAAATATCAAACAAAGTCCGGAGGGCTAAAACATTTTATAGGAGAAATCACTACTCTCTTAGAGAATGAATTTGAAGTCAAATTCCTTCAGAGGCAAACGTCTAAATCAGGGGTCTACCAATTTGTATACCCTGAGAAGGATGACATTGATGAAGTGAAGTTTGACAACATAGTAGCCATGTTCCCCAAACCAACGTCCATTGGGGGCACTGCAAGGGCAGCTCAACAATACAAGTTGACATATAGCCTTTGTTGGACTGTGACTGTGACTGGAGTATAGGGGAACAAGGCCATACAAATTATAATGAATGTTGATGACATAGGATAGGTTAGTGGTGCTTTATGTAATGCAGAGAGTTGATGTCCCACTGTGCCCCAGGGGCTGTCCCAGTGAGCCCCGGTCCCGGGGCACATTGGGACACTTCACATTTTTTAAAGATAATTATAGTCCATGAAATATATAATAGATACACATTCATTCGTATTCTATATTTGTAGCAGGCATTAAAGGGCATTTTTTCCTGACATCAATTGTTTGTTTCAGTTCAGTATCTTCATAGAGGATCAAAAATGAAAAAAAGTGTCACACGGTGCCCCTTTCTCCCCTACTGTATAACATTACTAAGAACTCTTCATTATACATCATTGGAAACTCTTTTATTTTTGGAGTTGGTGCTTATCGCGTATTGGAAAAGAGCTCTTCATATATATATATATATATATATATATATATATATATATATATATCATAGACAAATATATACATATATATACACATATATATATATACATATAAAGTATTCGAACTAATTCCCAGTCACCTTCTGCAGGCTGCCATTTCTGTACCCGTGGCACCATCTGTGATTATTTGTTGTCACTATCTCGAGCTAGGAGTATCATCTGGTGCATAATTAACTATATATGTATAAATAACAAAAGGTTCTAGCCCCTACCGTCTGTTCATTTTCTGTGATAACAACGCATCTTTCAATAAGAACCTAACCTTCTATGCATAGACTCCTAAAATGCATATATATAATAATTCTTCCGTTAGTGGAGGTAAGTATATATATCACATAGAAGATAATATATAACAAGATGCAAAGACATATGAACAAGTAGTGCGATATGAGTTGGAGGTATAAAAAGACCCCAACTCCTTTATTTAAAAAAACTATTTCCGAGCGAGTGGAGTGTCAAGCCCCGCACAGGAGGTGAGCGGTGCATGCCGGGACCCCCCACCCGCATTGGTGGTGGTGGGGGGGGGGCACTCTAGATCTTATTACAAGTGATAACGGTCTTATCACTCTCCATATATATGCATACAGTAAAACCTCTCTAACCGACCACCTCCACAGATCGACCACTCGCCTATATGGATCGCTTTATTTGGGTCCCAACAATACCACTGTAACTAGTGTAAGGCTATTCTAACTCCCTAAACCAACCACCTCCCTAAGTGGACCACTTTTAGTTGGTCCCATGATCGGTCGATTTAGAGAGGTTTTACAATATATGTAATGTATAATGAACTAAGTGAGTATAAATAGCGATGCGTTCTAGATCATGAACAAGCCGTGTGTACCATACGGGATGGCCGATTGAGTTGAGCATCCGTCTCCTGTGTTGGTAGATCGCGGGAATCGAACCCCTGGTCGATTCAAACCAATGACTTAACAATTGATACTTGTCACTTCCTAGCCAGGCACTTGGCATTGTTAGGATGGGGCAACGACTGGTTGGCTCAATGTCGGGATAATGTGACTGAGTGGTCTCCCAGTGGGGCGGAACTATGAAGTCGCCTTGAGTGCACACTGTCACAAGTCGGTACCCATCTTGATATGACCTTAGATGTTGCCAGGATGTAAAACTCCAACAACCAGTAAGCACACAACCAGCAGTGTTTGGTTTGACTCGGATAGCAATGTGTCCAAAGAAACATGTGTATATACGGCGTCGAGGACTGACTACCAGCTGCCAGTTCTCCAGCTTCCATATGGTTCCAGCCGAGACGAGCACTGTTGGGGATAGGTGCGTGGCAGTATACTGTGTGCTGGATCCTCTCAGCATCAGAGCCGTTTCTTAATCTAATGCCCGGTACACACCTCCCGTATACGACCTAAAACTGCCCGTTTCGCGACTAAGTTTGAGTTTTAGTCGTTAGCTGTGCGACCCCCTAGCACACCAGAGCCTTGCGATTCGTGACTTAAAACTCAGTTTTAGGGCTTAAAACTCGAATCGCAAGACATTCGAAAAATTATTAGGCCAGTTTTACGTCGCGAAACGGGACAGGTCGGGTTGTGAAATGAGGTCAGTTTTAGCGCGTGAATCATATACGGGAGGTGTGTACCAGGCATTAGTTGCACTCGCACCGGGCGTGGTGACCGAATCGATAGAGTGCAGGACTCCCATGCGGGAGATCGGGAATTTAATTCCCGGTCGAGTCAAACCAATGACTTATCAAATCGATACTTGTCGCTTCTTATCTTGGCGCTCAGTATTAATAGGATAGGGAAAGGACTGGTTAGCTCAGTGTCAGGATAATATGACTGAGTTGGATATTGGGTCATGGTGTTGGTGGCCTGATTTTCCAGTGGGGCAACACTATAACGTCACCATACGCATGCACTGTCACAAGTCGTTACACATCCTGATATTACCTTAGATGTTGCCAGGACGTAAACCTCCAACTACCAATCAGTTGCACTCTCCGTGACCACGGTCCCTCGCTGCCGACAATCAACCACCAATCAATCAAAACCTAGTCGGACTGGAATGACGCGCTGAGAATAACTACTAGAAAACCAACCCACAGTTGCCGTCAGCGATACAGAGAGAACATTCTCAGTTGAGATGATAAACAAATATATTACTTATCCGCGAGTGATCCGGTAGGCTATCATCCACTGCATTTTCACATCCATCAAAGTATCGATGAGGCTCAAAATTGCTTTAATTCACTGAGCGGACAAGGACTGATATTCTATTAATAGCTTCCCGAAAGGCATATGAGACTGTCTCAAAAGGTGCTAAGCAATATGGGACAAAACGTTGTCCATTGTAACGATCAACATACTATCTGCTTATGCATTTGCTCAGGATAAACTGATTTGTTTGTTACATGGTGTTTCATAATCCAAATAGAATAATATTGATTTGAAGCAAATGTTCAGTGTAACCATTTCTGTGCTGTTTTGTGTCAATCGTTACAATGGACAAAAAAAAGAGAGTTATCACCTTTTGAGCCAGGCTCATATATATTCATATATATGTGATATACAAGTAATTATGTTAATGCAAACATAGTGTTCTAGTCTGGTCAGTGTGTTCATTTGCTGTAATGACAATGTATTTGGTCAATACGAACCTAATTGTCTATTCAATATGCGATGCACAATTAATTACACAAATATAAATAATTAAAAGTTCTAGTCTGTTCCGTGTGTCCATTTTCTGTAATAACAAAGCATTTGTTCAAAACGAACATAACCTTCTATTAATAAATAATAGACTCCTCAAGGTATATATATAGTGCATAGTTAATGATATAAGCATAAATAACGAAAGGATATAGACATTCTTGTGTGTTAATTTGCTGTAATAACGATGCATATGTTCAATGCAAATCTAACCAGCTATTCATAGACTCCCCATGGCATATATATGTGATTCATAA
Organism: Branchipolynoe longqiensis; assembly: GCA_030323885.1. Taxonomy (NCBI): domain Eukaryota; kingdom Metazoa; phylum Annelida; class Polychaeta; order Phyllodocida; family Polynoidae; genus Branchipolynoe; species Branchipolynoe longqiensis. The sequence goes on along the minus strand of CM059191.1, from coordinate 56,911,170 downwards.
TAAATTATGCACGTAAAAATAACGAGAGGTCCCTCCTGTGAGCCCACTTGCTTAGACAATGTGTTTGTTCAATACAAATCTAACCTTTTATTTATAGACTCATCAAATATATATATATACATGTATATATATGCTGTATAAGAATTATACGAGTATAATAACCCGTAATATCCCTCCTCTCCCTCATCACTCACTCAGCTCCATGGTCTGTGGGAGTCTCTCACACCTCAGCTCCGATGGTGGCGCCACCACCCCTTCACACTGTAACCACCATTCACTATTATAAATATATATACATGAATATATATATGTAAGGACAAGCAACAACAGTAGACTGGCCGATATGATCATTTATTACATCAACAATATATATATCTATGATCCACCATCAATTATCATCTATGCAATATATCTCATTCGTGTACATACCAATTACCGAGCAAATGCATAGAAAATGGCTGGGCAATCCCGCCCTACCGATCAATTAGAAACATAACAATAACATAACAATCAAAGAAGAAAGAGAGAAAAAAACAAAAACCAAGGCGAGCGGGCACCGATAAGTGGCTACGGTGCTGTTCAAGCGGGCAGTGACGAGCCAAGCCAGGACCGGCGAGGAAGGGAACCACAATGCCCCCCGGCGGATTGAACTAGAACCTGCCGCGGATCCCGCCGGTGGCGCCGACTAGGGCCTCTCAACTCTCCCACCCGAATCGACAACAATGTTAACCTGGCGGATTGGGCCAAACTCTACCAGGAGTCCACAACAGCTCCCAACCCAGCTGCACCCTACACCCGTATATACAAGTATATATGCAGCATATATATATATAGATATATATATGCTGTTCATCATATATATATATAGATATATATGATGAACAGTTACTTGTGGCCTTGTGCTGCAATAATATATTTGTTGAATACGAACCTAACTTGTGGCTTCATCGCCTATTTCATTTGCTGCCCTCATTTGCTAATTCTATCAGAAAAAGGATGCAAGCTTTAATATATTTATATATCTGTATATGCATATATCTATACATAGACATACAGATTATAGCATATATATTTCTCAAACGGTACTGCGTAGTCCGATAAAATGTTCAAATTTTCAAAAACAAAACAGCTATCTAGATTTGAACCTACATATCCAATTGAGTTACTGGTGCAGTTATTAACTATCTGTTGCTACATAGAAGGAATTTAACATAAGCTGACACTGTTGAAGCCTATAGGATTAGAGTTTTGACAAGCACACCAAAATTAAGTTTGCGTGTTTTCACTTCAGATATCTCCAAATTTAGAAATTTTGAATCATAGTTACTTCAAACTAAAGTTATACAATCAATTTATTATATTTATCTCAGAAAATGACAGAAACGGAAACCATCAGACTATGCAACTTTAAGACTACGCTGGTTAGTTGCACAATTGATCCGTGATTGGGAATATTTCCAAGTACAGATTCAATATACCTGGTTCATTACTGGCTCATTACTGAAATATTTTGTTGATTTTCTAATCCCCATATTTTGCTGTTTTGCCATACTACATATTTTGCTGGTTTTCTAACCGCCATAATTTGACAGATCAGCTAAAAAAAAAATAACACATGCTAAGCCTGACCTACACTTCGTCTTCTTCTCCTCCTCCTATTATCGCCCACATCAAATAAAGATTTGGCTAATGCCTGAAAAATAGTTTGTTGTAAACCAATCAACGTGTTTCAAAGTAATAATATATTTTGTACAGCGGCTCATATGTATATATACCAAACTGATCGGACGCAGTACCGAATTGGCAAGAAAGAGCACATGTTTGCTGTATGGAAGGTCGGGAGTTCGAAGCCCAGCTGAGTCAAACCAATGACTTACAAAATTGACACTAGTCACTACCTGGCCTGATGCTAAGTATTACTAGGATGGGACAAGGACTGGTTAGCTCAGTGTCAGGATAATGTGACTGGGTGGGAAATTGGGGTAAGTCGGTTCCCATCCGGATATAACCTTGTTGCCGGGATATAAAACCCCAAACAAACAAAATACCAGCCTGAGATCTCCATATAGCTTTGTTTTCTAAAACAGCTCGTAGCGTTAATTTATGCATGGCCACTGGATGTATTTTAGCCTTGCTCAAAGCCCATCGATACCTCCAAGAAATGCCTCCTTCACATCACCGCATCACTCAAAACTACGTTGTGATACCTACAAAATGTACAGCAACTGGTCTATTGTACTCACTCACATCATACGGAACACACACCAACCTCTACTTGATGATCCTCAATCCGGTCAGCCCTTTGTATGTTGCTACTTGATCCTCGATAACGAGCAGTCCATTTCAGTTCTTATATGGTAACACTTGCCCCTCTTGTTCGATAAAGGATGGTGTAATTGAGCCCGTTGTGGCATTAGTCAAGGTCCGACATTTGCCAATGTCAGCGGGCGAACTGGGGTCTATTTCTTGTATGGGGCCTGGTGGCTGGTGTCTGCCTGTTGACTGGTGTCTGCCTGTTGGCTGGTGTCTGCCTGTTGGCTGGTGTCTGCCTGTTGGCCGGTGCCTGCCTGTTGGCTGGTGTTTGTCTGTTGCTGGTGTCTTCCTGTTGGCTGGTGTCTGCCTGTTGTCTGGTGTCTGCCTGTTGGCTGGTGTCTGCCTGTGGGCTGGTGTCTGCCTGTTGACTGGTGTCTGCCTGTGGGCTGGTGTCTGCCTGTTGGCTTGTGTCTGGATGTTGGCTGGTGTCTGCCTGTTGCCTGATGTCCACCTGTTGGCCGGTGTCTGCTTGTTGGCTGGTGTCTGCCTGTTGGTTGGTGTCTGCCTGTTGGCTGGTGTCTGCTTGTTGGCTGGTGTCTGCCTGTTGGCTGGTGTCTGCCTCTTGGCTGGTGTCTACCTGTTGTCTGGTGTCTGGCTGTTGGCTGGTGTCTGCCTGTTGGCTGGTGTTTGTCTGTTGGCTGGTGTCTGCCTGTTGGCTGGTGTCTGCCTGTTGTCTGCCTGTTGGCTGGTGTCTGCCTGTTGTCTGGTGTCTGCCTGTTGTCTGGTGTCTACCTGTTGGCTGGTGTCTGCCTGTTGTCTGGTGTCTGTCTGTCTGGAGTCTGCTTGTTGGCTAGTGTCTGCCTGTTGGCTGGTGTCTGCCTGTTGTCTGGTGTCTGCCTGTTGTCTGGTGTCTGCCTGTTGCTGGTCTCTGCCTGTTGGATAGTGTCTGCCTGTTGTCTGATATCTGGCTATTAGCTGGTGTATGCCTGTTGTCTGGTGTCTGGCTGTTGGCTGGTGTCTGCCTGTTGGCTGGGGTTTGTCTGGCGGATACCACCACTAATATGTGACCTTGTTTGGTTTATTGGGGTTTTGTGGTCTAACAACACCCACATATGTGGTTATATGTGAGCTATACAACAAATCGTTCAGCGTTAATTTATGCATGGCCACTGGATGTATTTTAGCCTTGCTCAAAGCCCATCGATACCTCCAACCAATGCATCCTTCACGTCAACGCATCACTCAAAACTACGTTGTGATACCTATAAAATATGCAGCAACTGGTCTACTGTACTCACTCACATCATACGGAACACACACTAACCTCTGCTGGACTGCTGGAAACTAGCCAAAGTAACACCGCTCCACAAAGGAGGGGATAAACAGGTACTGGGAAACTATAGACCGATCTCCATACTCCCACTGCCTGGTAAACTAATGGAAAAAAATAATCCATAGACATATTATGGACCACCTAAACGAACACAAAATATTAAACAGTAAACAGGGCGGTTTCAGAAAATACCACTCGACAATAAAAACAATTGCTAACTTAATAACTGATATTGCAAACAGTATCAATAAAAAGAACCTAGTGGGTGCAGCGTTCATAGACTTCAGCAAAGCGTTTGACACGGTGGACCACCCTATCCTAAGGAGCAAACTAACCCAAATGGGAATAACAGGAGTAACAGGAAAATGGCTAGCGAGCTATCTAGAAAACAGAAAGCAATGCACCACAGTAAATGGATCCATATCCAATGAGGAAAAGATAACTTGCGGAGTACCCCAAGGGTCAGTCCTGGGGCCACTTCTCTTCCTCATATATATTAACGATCTAAACAACTGGCTAGAAATTGAAAACATCCAACTATATGCAAATGACACTGTGGTATATGCTGCAGGCAAAACAACTGAAGAAATAGAAACAAAACTGAATCTAACACTAACAAAACTAATTGAGTGGTGCCAACTAAATAGGATAACCATAAACAACAGCAAGTCAAAAAGAGTACTATTTGGTACCAGGCTAACAAGTAATGAGAAAATAAAGTGTCTTCTGGGAAACACCAAACTGGAACAAGTAGACAACTACCGATATCTGGGAGTGGATCTAGACAGACACCTAAATTATTACCTCTGCATAACAAATACTATCAAAAAAGTAAACCATAAAATATGGCTACTGGCTGAACTGAGATACTACATGACTGAAAACATGGCAATTAAAATATATAAAGGCATGATCCTCCCCTACTTTGACTATGGCGATGTAGTATAAATGGGAGGAAATACAAAACTATTAAACAAACTACAGGTGCTACAAAATAAGCCCTCAAAGTATGCCTTCAGGTGAACAAAAGATATCCCACAATCGAATTACACAAAAATTGCAATGCAACACTACTAACGAGTAGAAGGGAAACGCACCTCAAAATATTGGCACACCATTACACCACAAAACCAGGCTACACAGCAACCCCCCGTAGGGACACCAGGCAAATGGCAGCCCCAGTGCTACTGACAGCAATAAGTAACACCAACATTTATGAGAGAAGTGTACTGGCCATGGCGGCACATGCCTGGAATACTCAACCCACACAACAACGGGCAATCAAAAGCATGGACCACTATAAAGGTCCTTAATGAAAACATAATGCACAACCACCTACTGAAGAACCAATATCTCACCTGATCTTGGGCGCAGTCACTGCCTGCTGTATTCTGGCACAAAAAGCAAAAGACAGGCCAGAAAAGATGGTAGATATTACAAATATGGAAACTAGCCCTACTAAGTACTAAGGAATTCAAAATGACTATCACCATAGGGTGCAGTCCATCTGGGTATGTGTACTGGCACAAACCAAAGCAGAACCAGGCAGGCCATGGTCATGCATCCGAATCACCCTGAAATACAAAATGGCTAACCATACAACACAGCCATCCCACCTAGTCGCAGTCCTGAAGGGTCCAGGGGTGTTCTGGCACACTGGTGTAATATCTAAGGACAGGGCATGGGTGAAAGGATGCTGTAACAAACCACAATGGGATGGGATCCTCTCCCACAGGCCTATATGTCATCTGCGTAGATGTACATAGTAGGCTAAGTTATCATATACAGGTTAGGAAAAAACTTGAAAATTCAAAAAAACTAATATAGAAACTACTAACACCCAAAACCGCACAGGTTGGCCCAAGAAAGATCAGGTAAAGACTCCTGAGTGCGGGACCAGACCAATCCAGTATCACAGCTGTCCAGCATTGAAAACAAGCACCCTCACGGGAGCTTATACGTTATGGGCAGAATAAAAAACTTGTCACAAAACCCCCCCCCAAAAAACATACGGACACAGACTTGTGAAAGTACGCAATCAATGCAACTACATAGTGCTACCATATGGGAAGGCCATGTAACTGACACCATAACCCCTAGATAAAGGATTCACCCGGACTCGCAGTACACGGGTGAATACCAGCCCTATATAAAAACGGTAAAAAAAGCGGGGAAATGAAATGAGAGCCTAATTTCACAATCTAAGAAGCAACATTTATTCTTTGTATGTCTTCATATTTCCCTGCTACCTTTGAGTTGAAAAATATAATAAAATATCTAGTTAAATAAGATTTAAAAGTGAAATTGACGGCGTTCTATGGCAACCATCTTGTCCTTTTGCATTCTCTCCCATTTCACCAACTCTGTGCCTATATAAGTATCCATTTGATACTGGAGGCAGGCATTCTACTTCCTGTTCTATACTAAAGCTAGTTTTGCCCGTATTTACACTACGTTGTCATTCACCTGTGTACTACAAGTAACGGGTGAATTTTTTATCTACATAACCCCGTGTTGCACTCAGTCACATTATCCTGACACTGACCCAATCCGTGATTTTACTAGGATTGCCAGGCATGGTAGCAGCATATATAAATTTGGTAGATCTTCGGTTTTACTCGACCAAGGATTGATTCCATCATCTGCTGCATATAGTTTGTTTGCTGTTGTTTTATGTCCTAGCAACATCTAAGGTCATATCAGGATGGGTACCCACTTGTGACAGTGCGCACTCATGGCGACTTAATAGTGTTACCCCACTGGGAAACCAGGCTGCCAGCACCATGAACTGATATCCCACTCAGTCACATTATCCTGACACTGAGCCAACCAGTCCTTGCCCTATGCTAATAATGTCGAGCACCAGGCTAGGAAGCGACAAGTATAAATTTTTAAGTCATTGCTTTGACTCGACCAGGATTCAAACTCATTCCGATCTCCTAAAACATTTGGCCACCCCGTCTGGTCTCTCCCGCATATAAGATGAGCACTTTACCCACTCAGCTACCCTGATCATGTGATGAGAGGGGAAGGAGGGCAGAACTGACTGCGGCTCTTGAACTTGGAGCCTCCTTCATACACTTGACAAACAGATAAAGGAGTGGACAATACAGTCACAATCTGTTATCACCTGACAAACTGCTATGAACAAAAATGAATTTGCCTGATTATTGATCATTATTCCACTATTAACTGAGGATTTTAATGGAAACTGAAAACCAGATTCCTGATTCTTCTGAATTAGTCAATTTCTTCAGGCCTAGATCGGGTGTTGGCCATTGATTTTAAATGTTGCCCTTAAATCAGAACTCTAGTTATCTCCACAACTGTCTTCCTTTCATCGTCGAATCAACTGGATTGTACTGAAATATATATATATTGGCTCGTAAAATGAAATTTCTTTTGGTTTTCTTTGGAGGAGGTAGGGGGGCGTCCTTTTGTAATACTTGTTGATTGACTAAGCAAGGACAATTTCAAATTATATGTTTCCAACCGAGTGGCGATTCCCACCCCGAGCAGCGTGGTGGTGGTGGTGGGGGGGGGGGGGTGCGGCGAGGTGCATGCCGTGACGCCCCTTCCACCCTGTAAAGTTAAAACTCAGGAACGACTGCACATGTTGATGTCTAGTTACTCAATGTTTTCTTCCAGTGCCCACCAGTCTACCCTGGTCACCTGTGACACTAGTCCTGACCGGTTAGTTCCTGCCATGCCTCAGTACATACATAACATCTTCCTTTCACAAACAATAAAAGAACAAGACCGTGTCGAAGATACATGAATAAAATGAGCAACAAAATATAATGTACAAGTTTAACAGTTGTTTACAGTCCAGTTTGGTTTGTTCGGCAGTCTCTGGTTTTGATGTAGGACTTTACATATATTATCTCCTTTTCCAATAAAAAGTATCTTTAAACTAGCATGGTGGGCTCTTGCACATGAAACGGTGACTTTTGTCACAGTTAATGTAAGTACATATTACCAAATGTTCATAATAGTAGTAGTGTATGAAATCTCGTCAAATATGGTTTGAGTATATGAAGTATCAATAATATGGTCCACTGGGTACATACATGTTTCATTAAACTGTAAAAGACTTTGTAACGACCATGTCATTTGTCGAGATATACACATATACAGTTAGACGCAATGACGTTTGTAACTTAATCACTAACAGTAATTCTCAGGAGATTGCTTTCAACTTGTGATGCTGATTACGCAAACCTAGTTACCGGATTAATTAACAAGTGAAACCATGAATTTCCTTTCGTTTACCTTGTTAGCCTTATCTTGACGGCTCTACTGATAAGCGTGTAGCAGTTGGTCGCTTTTACTGGCCTTATTTCTCAGCCATGTCATGTGACATAGTTAGCTTGTGTTGTATTTGGATTAACTGTGTTTGCCAGCTGTGGGGACCAGATGGGATAGCCGAATGAGGTAGAGCGTCCGTCTCCCGTGTTGGTAGATCGTGGGGTTCTGGGTTCGAAGCCTGGTCAAGTCAAACCAATGACTTAAAAATTGATACATGTTGCTTCCTAGCCTGGCGCTCGGCAATATTAGGATAGGGCAAGGACTGGTTGGCTCAGTGTCAGGATAATGTGACTGAGTGGGATATCAGGTCATGGTGCTCGCAGCCTGATCTTCCAGTGGATCAGCACTATAAAGTTGCCATGAGTGCGCACTGTCACAAGTTGGTACCCGTCCTGATATGACCTTAGACTTTGCTAGTGCATTAAACAACAAACAAACAAAGCCAGCTGTGGGTCTGCTGGAAGTGCGTTTGCTTGTTGGTTTTCATTTGTTTCAGCTTTGGTTGGAAATATATGTTTGCGGTTTCTTCTAAGTGTCAAGTTAGATTCATTTCTGATTTTGTAATTTCTCGAGACTTTATCAATTGTTTTTGTTATTACACACAGAGCCCATTTCCCTTTGTGCGTTATGTATCATACATGTTCTCCGACCTTTATTTGTTTGTGTCGCTTTCCGGCATGTCGATCATAAAACTTCTTTTGATTCTGTTGTACTTTCTTGATTTGATTGTCTTTAACTTGTTTTACTTCCGGTTTTAAATGCCCTGTTAATGTCGGTAGTTTTGACTACAGTCTATGACTCATTAATAACTGAGTTGGTGAAGCATTTAGTTCTGACATAGGCGTATTCTGAAAATTCAACAAAAACAGATTGTAAACCTTGGATTCATGCATAGCTTTTTTTATCATTGTTTTGACTGTCTGAATATGTCCTTCCGGTTAGCCATTGCTTTGTGGATAGTGTGGGCTTGAGAACGTTATACTACTTATAGTGAACTCATATTCCTTTGCGAAGTTTCTATACTCTGAGCTAGCAAACTGTGGTCCGTTTTCTGAGATAACTACTGATGGAATGCCATGCCTACCAAATGTTTGCTTCATAGCTAGTATTACTGCCTTGCTTGTTATGGATTGAAGTTCAATTACCTCAGGGTATTTAGAAAAATAGTAAACCAAGAGCAGATAATATTGGTTCCCTATTTGGAACAGGTCGGCACCTATTTTACTGAATGGAATGCATGGGATTTCGTGTGATTTTAAAGGTTCGCTGTGTTGCTTGTTACGGTACTGTTGACATAAACTGCACCTTGAAATTATGTCTTCTACTAACTGAGTTTGCATCCCTGGCCAGAAAATGTGTTCTCTAGCTAATCTTTTACTTTTTATTATTCCCTGATGAGTCTTGTGCAGTTTTGTCAATATTGTTTTTTGTAGTTGTTCTGGTATTATTATCCTGGTGCCCTTCAGCAGTACATTGTTGTGTTTTGTTATTTTGTGTCGAAATGTGTGGAACGGTGTTGCGCAGTTTGGTATCTGTTTGTCTTCCGGCTATCTGTTCTCAACCAATGTTATCACTTCTTTTAGAATGTGTCACTTTGTGTTTCGGTGGCAATTTGTTGTATGCAGTCTTGAAGCATTTCTACTGCAGCAACGCTGATTTCTTTGGCAAAAAGCTCATTTGGCTGGGTCATGGTACTGTGGTCTCTCAAGAGCGCATTTGCAGCAAACATGTTACAACCTTTTATGTGCACTAGTTCTAGATCATAATTTTGTAAACGCATCTGCATGCGTTGCATGCATGCAGACAGCTGATGCAGCGGCTTATTTACAATAGCTACAACTGGTTTGTGGTCCATTTCTATGCACACTTTTTTGCCAAATATGTAATTGTGAAATTTCTTACATCCGAAACAGATTGCCAGAAGCTCCTTCTCGATTACAGCATAACTGCTTTGAGTGTCATCAAGAGCTTTCAAGGCTATTGCAATTGGGCGGCCTTCCTGTAATAAAGCCGCTCAAAGACCAGACTTGGAAGCATCTACCTGAAGGGTGATTTCTTCAGTTACATCATAGAAATGGAGTATAGGTGCATGTGTTATCATGTGTTTTAGTTTATCAAATGCATTCTTTTATTCTGCATTCGAATGCCATGCTGTTTCTTTGTTAGTGAGAATGCGTAATGGTTTTGTTATTTCCGCTAGGTTTGGAAGGAATTTGGCAACATATACAATCATGCCTAAAAAGCGTTGTACTGCTTGTTTGTTAGTGGGGGGTGGGCATGTCAGTGATTGCTTGGACTCTCTCATTGTTAGGTTTTATCCCTTTCTCAGAGATAACATGGCCAACATATTCTACACTAGTTTTACATATGCTGGACTTGGCAGGATTTAGTCTTAGATTTACCTGTTTGGCTGGTTTGAAGACGGCCCTGAGATTTTCATTATGCTCATGCAATGAATTTCCATAGACCAGTATTTCATCAGTTATGACGTTAACACCTTTTAAACTGTGGAGAATGCGGTTCATCTCATAGATGAATATGTCACCTGCCATTTTGATTCTGTACGGCAACCTCGTGTACCTGAACCTTCCCCATGGGGTATTGAATGTACATAGTTTTGAGCTTTTGGTGTCGAGCTGAATCTGCCAGTAAACCGCTTTTCGCCTCGACTACCGAAAAGAATTTAGAGCCCTCTAATTTTGATACAACTTCTTCTATTGTTTGAGTGGGATATGGTCCCCACTTTATAGCCTTATTTAACTTAGTAGGGTCCAAACAAATCCGGATTTTATCCTGTTTCTTTACTATTGTTATTGAATTGACCCATGGTGTTGGTTCAGTTTCCTCCACTATAACTCCCAGCCCGATCATCCTATTTAATCCTTTACATACTTTACTCTCAATGGCATGGGGAATTCTCCTAGGAGGATCGAATACAGGTTGAATAGAATTGTCTACATGGACCTTAGCTTCTACCTTAAGGGTACCTAGCCCTGTAAATACATTGTTAAATGTCTTTACCATTTGGTCTGCTTCACTGCTGTCCTTGTCGCCTTCCAATCAGACGCTGTCGATGCATGATAAGATGCAAAGATGCACACACACATCCTTTCCGAGGGGGGGATGCCTTGAAATCGCAGATGCTGATCCCAAACCTCAAGCACAGTCTCACCTCTCAGGTCGATCCTCTGTCCTGAGTATGTGACTAAAAGACATCTGGGTTTAGTCAACTCAGCATTGTGTACTTTCTTGAACACATCCATGGAAATGATGTTCGCCTCTGAACCTGTGTCCAATTTGAAATTGACATTGACTGTTCCTATCAGAATGTTTGCGAACCACAAATCTGCATCCTCACCATCGTCGCCTGATATCGCTCCAATGAACAGGTCCTCCTCCTGCTGTTCGGCCTGCCACTCCTCCGTGTCATTGTTGTCGTGGACTGTTATTTCGTTCACAGCTGTCGTCTTTCCACGACACACTTTAGCAAAGTGTCCGATTTTTGTACACACCGTACATGCCTTGCCTTTGGCCGGACAGGCATCATGATCCCGACGGTGAGAATACCCGCACCAGCCATACTCTGCTGTGTGCCGGTGGTTTTGTTCTGCTGATCATGAGAAAACTTTGCTGGAGCTCGCTGGGACTGCTACTGTTGCTGTTGTATTCCTGCTGCCCGTGGTGCATGTCGCATTGGCTCGTAGCATTGGATGGCGTCCAATGCGAATTCAGAACTGCTGTCGGCAGTGAGCTGTTTCGCCCGATGCTCACTCAGCCGACACATTTCTTCACAGAGCTGCAATGTTAGTTTGGGCATCTGCAAGAGACGGTCCCTGAGGGTATTGCATTTAATCCCAGTCACCAGTCTATCTCGCATAAGCGAATCTTCTATTACACCGTATTCACAATCACCGATACGGTGCTGCAATTCCCATATGTAGGCACCCATGTTTTCTTGCCCTTGATTATACATGTTGAATTTGTATCTAGTCACCATGATATTTGTCTTGCCTTCACAATATACCCGGAAAGCCTCCTTCAGTGGCCTGACTTTGTCTGTCTCTGCTGTGGTGAACCTCATAGCCTGATACAGCTTCTGCGCTTCTGCGCTGGCAACATGGAGAAACACACAGCACTGAACCTTTTCGCTTCGGCTCAGCTAGCCCGCTGCCATGGCGTAAATGTTGAAAGAGTGTATCCATGCCTTCCAGTTGGCTGTTAGGTTTTCCTCCTGTGGCTACTGTGCCAACAAGTTGGAGAAAATGCTACGAAACTCAGAGGTACGCCTAAAAATGGGGAGAGTCCATAAAAGAAACCGAGGATCAAATCCCAACGAGATGTGACTCCAGCCAACATCGCTCTCCATTCGGCAACGGGTGGCTTGTAAAACAAAGGGAAAAATGGCGCTTTGTTCTATTGATGTTTGACAATGGTAAAACACCCATAAAAGTAAACCAATAATGTCACAAAGTTTGAAAACTTCGTCAAAAGGTGCAATAAGGGTTCATAACCCAACTGCACCAAATTCCAACAAATACTTACAGTTAGTACGTCATCGTAGATCAAAAACTGCCGGAGCAACTCAACGAACATCCTCCCGTCGTGAGTTGATTATGCTAATTGCTGGACCCGGATGTGCTTCCTTCTCCATCGGCTATGAGTAGCATGAGGCTTAGCACCGAGGTAAAAAAAAAATATATATATATATCTATGGTCGGAGACATTCTGATTGCACCCATGTGCACACAATGATCGCACATTGAATTCTCACCACCGGAAGTGTAAGCTGATAGACGTGTATCAAAGCACTCCCAATGACATCATCAGTTGTCAAGGGACTTACCGCTATCTCACTACCAACTACTGAGCTTGATCATGTCGTCTGCCTAGATTAAATAGCATATCCTACCGACCAAATTCACTGCGATTAGTTCATAGCTTGCCTTTTCAAGTATTAAATATCTGGTATCAATTTAATGATAGCAGATGATATTGTCGAATTGAATACAAAATTAAAAGAAACAATCCTCAGATAAGTAATTATTCAAGTATCGCGATAAGACAGTCACTAGAGGGTTGATACTGCTTCGAATATAACTTGTCACGTGTAGATGCCATACATCTTTATCAGTAGAATGCTTCTTGGTGTAAACCTCTCAATAGGGACCTTTGCATATATGTCCCACTTATTATCGCCCACCTGATATCCTCCTGGCGGCCAATGTAACACGCTGTGGCGTGTGGTTAGTGCACATTGACTCCACCAGAGGGAGGGTTCGCCAAGGGTCATTATCTGGCACCGAATGCTCCAAAATGGTATGCCTTATCGTAACCAGAACCCTCAGTGGAACTAACTCCCTTTCAAAATAACATATTCCCCCCTTCAGATAATAACCATCAAACATCTATTAAATGATGATATGATGATTGACTTTTTTTTCTGAGCCAGCAAAATTAATCAATTTCGGCTATTTAGGGTTTTCACATCCCATTTAGAACCAACTCCGTTTATTTCATTCCTTTTTTATAGCATTTATATTTAGCTTATTACCTGTTTTATTCTTGGCAACAACAAGACAGTTACGCAAGTAGAGAAGTAAGATAGAGAAGAAAATAAACCCACCCCAAAAACAACCTTCACGACCAGTTAGCTCATTCTCGGGATAATCTGACTGAGTGGAGTAACGGGTCATGGTTTCCCGGCGGGTTGATTTCCCAGTGGGCCAGCACTATAAAGTCGCCATGAGTGCGCACTGTCACAAGTCGGTACCCGTCCTAATATGACCATAGATGTTGCCAGGATGTAAAACTTCAACAACCAAGCAACAACCTTCACCTTCCTTCAGGTACGTCACTTATTAATGGGGATACTGACTTTCTGAATCCAAATCGCGCTTTCAATTTCATAGGCCACTGGCAAAGTCGTTGAGAAACTTTCTCCTACTCCACCGACACACCCATACACACACAAAGAAATGTCCAAATAATTGCCATCTCTTACTAGAAATCCGAGCTGTTAAAACTGTGAAGTTCGGCAACAACGGCTAGCTACAGCGCTGCTACCTAGCGGGATGATGCGACACTAAAGCCGCGCGTATCACGCCCGCTGCGGGACGCTGATATATGAGAACCCGCCAGCTTCCGCCTGGCGCCACCAGGTGTCACGATTCGCGACGGAAGTACACGGACACCTTGCTTTCCGCTGAGTTGCATCCAGTCTCAACCCATAACCCCCTTCCTACCCCCCACCCCCACACACACACGTAATTGACGGCAGGTCCCGTTAAGTGCATTCCAACTTCTGTTGTTGAAGATTTATACTGCCTATCATGGATAAGCCTGAATAGGCTTGTTTTCACCATTAGACAGTTTGTTGATAGAAAGCCCGAGCCTACACTTTTACCGACCCAAGGGATTTTTAACCTCCCACACCACATAGACATGGTATGAGAGCAACTGGCCTTTGATGATGCTGTAAGTTATACACAGCGGTGGAAATCCAAATTGGCAGAGGTGGGGGCACAAGGAATCGAACCACTGACCTTCAGATTAGGAGTCCGACCTAGAAAAAAGTCAGACACTCTAACCACTCCACCACAGAGAACACCACAAGTTGCGACGGTTCTGACTGATAACACCATGTAAGGCGCCATTATGTGGCACAACTAAACTTAGATATTGTAGTGCTACTTACTGTAAACCACTGCCAATGTAGTGACTAAACATGTTGTCGGCAGGATGGCACAATCAATGGATCAATGGCTGCTCATGTGGGATATCGTGGGTTCGATCCCCGGCCAAGTCAAACCAATGGCGTACAAAATTGAAAGGTCTCTTTACCTTTTCTGGCACTCGACATTACTAGGATAGAGCAAACGACTGGTTGACTCAGGGTTGGGATAATGCGACTGAGTGGAATATCGCGTCATGGTGCCGGCGACACCATGTCCTAGTCTGGAAGTAGTATAAAGCCAGCACGAGTCGATGCTAGTCCTAGTGTGATCTGTGATGTTGCTAGGGCACAAAACTCCACCAAACAACCCGACTGAAGGACACTGTCGAGCACCAGGGTAGTTACCGACAAGTATAAATGGTGCAAGTCACTGGTTTAACTTGGCCGACATTCAAACTCCCAACCTTCTGCATGGGAAGCCTGCGCTCTTATCGATTAGGCCACCGCGTCCGGTAAAGCGATAAGTACATTTTTGTCCACCCTCATTTCATGAATGATTAATGCATTCATTTCTGAAACTGATAAGTAAGTAACTGAGGCATATATCGGGTCTTCAGAGATGTGATCAGAATTTCTTTTTTTTGCTTGTGCATGGACTTGTGAATATTGTTTTAGACTAGATAGAAGCAATTCAATTTACTTACTTACTTATGCCTACTGCCCAACTTTGGGCATAGGCCACGAACAAGGGCTCTCCAGTTATCCCGGTCCTGGGCCATCTTCTCCAGATGTCTCCATGTATGGCCAGACCTCTTCACATCTGCCTCCAGGTCACGGCACCAGCTGGTTCTTGGCCTGCCTCTCTTCCTTTTCCCCTGTGGATTCCAGGAGAGGGCATGTCTTGCGGTGTTGGATGCAGGCTTGCGAAGGGTATGGCCAACCCATCTCCAGCGTCTCTGAAGGATCTCCTCCTCAACAGGCTGCTGTCCTGTTCGCTGCCACAGCTACAGGTAACTGATGGTGTTTGGCCAGCATACTCTTAGGATTCGTCTGAGACAGGTGTTGATAAAGGACTGGATTTTCTTCATGGTGGTGACCATTGTTCTCCAAGTCTCTGCACCATACAGAAGAACAGGCTTTACCATGGAGCAAAATATCCTGATCTTCGGTGTTCCTAGGCAGCTGCGAGGATCCCCAGACATTCTTCAGCTGATGGAAAGCTGCCCTTGCCTTTCCAATCCAAACCCTCACATCAGCATCTGTCCCTCCCAGCCTGTTGACCACACTTCCAAGATAGGTGAAGCTTTCCACTTCCTCTAGTGCTTCTTTTTTTGAGGATTTTGCTCTTCCCTTTGTGTATAGTGAGGCCAAGCCGTGCTGAGTGAGTTGCGATGATAGTGGTCTTCTCCTGCATTTGTTGCTGGGTGTGGGAAAGAAGTGCCAGGTCCTCAGCAAAGTCGAGGTCATCCAACTGTGTCCAAGGTGTCCATTGGATGCCATTCCTCCTCTGGGCAGTTGATGTCCTCATTACCCAATCTATCGCCAACAGGAAAAGGAAGGGTGACAGTAGGCATCCCTGCCTCACTCCTGTTCGCACTAGGAAGGCCCAATTTAAGCGAAGTCATTTAATTTGTTTCAGCCCGAGTTCACGGTCTTTGTCCTCGAGGCCAAAGCAGCGCCGACACTCTGCACGATTAGTTAAGTACATCTATGTCCATCTGGATAAGTAACTGCTCAGAGCCGTGGGTAACTACCGGCCATTCAATATAAACACGTCATCTCCCACGTGACTTTCATTTATAACTTAAGTATGAAGAAACAAAAGGACCGGGCGCGGTGGCCGAATCGGTAGAGCGCAGGCCTCCCGTGCGGAAAGTCAGGAGTTTGGTTGCCGGTCGAGTCAAACCAATGACTTATAAAATTGATATTTGCCGCTTCCTAGCTTGACGCTCGGCATTAATAGGATAGGGGAAGGACTGGTTAGCTCACTGTCAGGATAATGTGACTGAGCGGGATATCGGGTCATGGTCCCAGTAGCCTGATTTCCCAGTGGGGCAGCACTATGAAGTCACCATGATTGTGCACTGTCAGAAGTCGATACCCGTCCTGATATGACCTTAGATGTTGGCAGGACGTAAGACTCCAACAACCGAAGAATCTAATAAGTAGTCTGATTGCATTACATTAGTGGACCTAGTTTAAACAAATATATTTCCATATTTTAAAACAATGCTTCTCTTAGTATTTTATAATGTATGCATTGTATACAGTATGTTATAGATGCGCACAGGTGTTTAGGCAGAAAGGGGATGGAGCTTCTTAGGAAAGAGGGGAAGAAGCTTTTCTTGATGTTTTGTGATTCATCTTCGGATTTGTTGGCATGATGATTAAGTACTACTTTGTCCAGCATGAAATGCTAAGACAGCTTTGAAAGTTGCAGTGATAAGATTGCCTAAGTCAGTGCTCAAGCCAATTCATTAAAACCTTTTAATGAAAGCATAAATAGTGTAGTCTCCATGGTGATATCCATTACTGAGCCTAGTGGCCTGCAAGGTTTAATCAAACTGGTGTCGGGCCGTCTATTCCAATATTACTTATTAGTTTTATGGACATTAAATTCTCACTTTTTACAAATATAATTGTCACAAGGTTGGAGTGTAAAGTCATTTAATGAACACCACATTCTTCTAATATGGAGCTATAAGTCTGTCGACCCTTTGGACATAAACTCTATCACGGTCAATACTCAAATCAGAGTCATTTGTGCCTCAAGCCCCATATTGGACAATATCTACTGAATCCTAGCACAAGCGTTATTGATACGAGTAAGTCATGTTAAAGTTGCATAGTCCAAAGGTTTTGAATTTCTGTATTTTTTCTGAGATAAATATATTAGATCGATCACTAGTATATACTTTACATTAGGAAACTTACTTTTATTTGAAATGGTAAACTTTTGAGCTATTTTGAGTGCAAACTTGGAAAATTAGTTTTGGCAAGCTTGTCAAAACTCTGACACCATAGACTTCTGCAGTAACGGGTTCTGTTAAATTGACTCAGTATTGCCTTCTACGCAGAAACAAATGCTTAATAAGTGCATCAGTATCTAAGTTGAATATGTAGAATCAAATCTAGATGCTTGGTTTGGTTTTGAAAATTTGATATTTCATCGGACTATGCAGCTTTTACTGTTTCTACTAGCTTACTGAAGATAATGAACCATAGACGTTAACTAATGCACAGAAGAAAATACCAAAATTAGTAGTCTTTATTTCCTTTACAATTCACAACAAATACAATATTTTATTCTCATCTATAGTTTCACTTTTTTAAAGGATCACTAGACATGAATGAGGGATCTATCTACAAAAGCGCGCATTCCACTTTAAGAAAAGCATGAATTAAAAAGAACGCGGACTACATGAACAAGCATCAGCATAACAGAACAATCATAGTGCCAATGTTGTTTAGTATTCGAGAATATGTTCCCCTTTCAGACCAATGTCAAATTAGACGCCGTTCTATCCCTGTCCGCCCTCAGTGACAGATCAAATCGATGTTGGCAGCAAATACAACCGAATAGACTACATCACGGTTCCGACTGCGCATGCGCTGAAAACGGCGTTGGGAGCAAAGCAAAGGCATACGGCCATTGAGTTTGCCAATGCGCGCAGTGAAAAACGTTAGTTTTATTCAAAAATAATAGAAATCCAAAACCCTAACCTTATCAATTTAATATAATCTTTTTGTTAAACATGTTTTCTATATGTGTTCCAAGCGGTTTGTCTCTAGGTGGTGTAGTTTTATCAATATTTTACTTTTTATGTATGGAGATTGCTCACTGCCATTGACAATGCATTGAGTACTCTGGCTATGGCTCTAACACTAGTCTGAGTGCCTAGATCTTTCTAAATCTAAATGCACATGGCATAAAATGTGCTGATTATATTGATGTAAATGCAATGCTGGATAAAAGATTAATATCTTCATTTATTATATATATTTTTTTAGTTGGTATTCTATGTTTCAAACAAGAGCTGAGATGAGCTGAAACTTACACATTTGATAGCTGCACCCAGTGTATTAGCATGTGCCATGTGCTTTTGGGGGGGTTGTTTTGCTCTGATGCATCCCACAATGCACCGCGCCGCTGGAACCGTGATGTAGTCTATTATTACTACAAAGGGCAGATATCACAGCGCCCTCGACGCCTGTTCATAGTGACACATTCTGGTATTATTGCCCACCCATGTAGGTTGCTGTAACTTTAGCTTATTTCGTATGTGTTAATTGTCGGCTGCAGAGTGCACTGGTTCCCGTCTGAATTATGACATAAAATACAGGTAGGCTTTCTTCACTGGTGTGAATAGGGAAGTATGTTCACGAGCTTCTTCATGCAAACCCATGCAAATAAATAACTAGGCCTACTCACTTGCACGATCTCATGTCAGTATAACCTTATTCACCCGAGCGTCGTTAATAACCCCCCACCCACACACACACACACACACATCCGAACCCCTGCACGTCCCTTCGTCTTGTTGACATTCGATCTGTGTTGACTTTCATAGATGATGACAATTACCGGGTCCATTAGCTACAAAACCTGGTGCGAAAACCAGACGATTGGCTCGCGAGTGTAGTTAGTCATAACACCACAGCATAGCTCGTCCAACTGTGGAACTTCCAGTGGCGTTGTCGCGACAAATATGCTACCAAAAGAAAATGCCCACAGGTAATTTTCTTTAAGCATTTTGAAACGAAGCGGGGACGTTGTCGCTTTTTAAAGAAAATAATCTCGTTTGTGTGTGTTATTGTTAGTAACCGACTGTTCTTTTGCCTTGTGTGTGCTTAATATTCCTTGGTCAAAGAGAGAATTAGCGAACTTCGATTATCTTAATAGTCAGGCCTCTGACGTTATCGGAACGGCACAACATCATGTCGAGACCAGTCGATCTAAAACTCCATTTCTGACCAAATCATCACGGCGCAAATGCAGCCAGTAAAGCTAGATTTCCAGAATAATGTTGTGGGATCCCTTTTCAATGAATTACTTTCTATGCATAACGCAGACGCAAAATAAATATCAATACCCTTCCTCCTTACATAAAATAAATACCCCCCCCCACACACACATATACACACACAAAGCTATTTTGCCCCTGCTGTACAACGGACGAAAAACTATACTTTACTCCAATAAAAACACAACAGGGCAACTCAAGGCCAACAAGGTCCAAGCCATTAGCGAATGTCACGCGTCTCTCGATTTGGCGCGAAGACGAGCGTGCGCAGACGACTCCGACTCAATCTATCCGTCGCCATGGCCACCGCCACTCCCGCTGACGTCATCAGGGCGAGGTCATGGCCGGTGGTGGAGGGCGGTGGGTGGGGTCAGCGCCGGCTCACGGAATGCAGGTGTAGGTGCGGATGTTGTTCATGTAGCGGCAGTTCCAGCCCTTCTTGCAGCAGCGGTAGCCCCCGCAGCAGAGGCCGTAGCACCGCCTCTTGCCGCACCGCTTGCCGCCCCGCGTCTCCCGCTGAAGCAGCAGCTGGTTCAGCCAGTTCCTGCAAGGAAGCACAACACACCGAGCCATGGACAGTCGGGTCAGCTATTGTGTTCGGAGGAGAGAGAACTGGAAGAGGGACACAATCTTGTGCGACTGGGACTATTCTTGAGGGGCACATCATAATTTGAAAGGGCACAATGTAGTACATCCTATTAATAGCAGGGTCCGTACACATGTGAAGATATGGAATTCGAGGCCATTTCAAGGTTTTTCAATGTTGTTTTTATTTATAGGAATTCAAGACTATTTTCATTTGGATTTCTGGAAAAACAACAATGGCGAATGGTTAGTTCACACCACCTTAGATCAATGGGGACAGTTTAATGAAATTCAACGCTTTTCAAGACTAATCACCCAAAATAGGTTAAATTCAAGGGTTTTTAATGCCGTGAAATGGGGCAAACGAAGCTCAAGAACTTTTAAAGACTTTCCCTGTAATCGGCTAATGCGAGGACCCTGTAATAGGCTAATGCGAGTTTGGAAGGGCTCAATCATGATGACCAGCATATTACATAAAGGTTATGTAAGTTTGGAGGGGCACACTCATGTGTGACCAGCATATTACATAAAGGTTATTTAAGTTTGGAGGGACACACTCATGTGTGACCAGCATATTACATAACGGTTATGTGAGTTTGGAGGGGTACACTCATGTGTGACCAGCATATTACATAAAGGTTATGTAAGTTTGGAGGGGCACACTCATGTGTGACCAGCATATTACATAAAGGTTATGTAAGTTTGGAGGGGCACACTCATGTGTGACCAGCATATTACATAAAGGTTATGTAAGTTTGGAGGGGCACACTCATGTGTGATCAGCATATTACATAAAGGTTATGTAAGTTTGGAGGGGCACACTCATGTGTGACCAGCATATTACATAAACGCTATGTAAGTTTGGAAAGGCACACTCATGTGCTATGATACAGGCTTATAAGATTATTACTGGAGTCTATAACAGTGATGTCACAATGGGTTCATAAACAGTAACCCCAGAGGCCAGCGGTATAAGATCTTCAAGGAGAGGCCCAAATTGAGGTCAGGCAACACTCATTTTTCTTTCGAGTAACAGATCCATGGAACAGTATCCCAGACCAAAGGGTTGAAGCATCAATGGTAGAAGCATTTGAGGGAAGGCTGAATAGACATTGGAGAGTAGACCCACAATTATATGACTTCAGGGCTCCGTTGACCTCCATGCATGTGCAAAAAGAAGAGTTCTTTTTTACCATAACGAGCTGGCATTAGAGGCCCAATAGTGCATAGATCAGCCAGAAGAGGATCTGTAATTTAATATGTAAGTTAATTACCACTGTACACATGGGTTAGTGAATAACAACGCAATTAAAAAGTATAAAAACTGCCGAGCGAGTGGAGTGTCACGCCCCACACAGGGGAGGATGGAGTGGTGCATGCTGGTACCCCCACCCCCACCCACCCCGACGAGAGGGATGGGTGGGTGGGTTGGGACATTAGAGCTTATTACATGCAATAAAGGGTTTATCACAATCCACATATATAATCTCTTGTACACATTTACACCGTTATACTGCAATATATAAGCTATATAGTTTGAAATGTAGCGGCAGAGTGACTGCCCGGGGCAGATATCGCCCGGTGGTGGCGCTCGGGCCCGGCTAGCCGGGGCAAATCCCGGGCAGGTCACCGATTGGACAATAATATAAGTAACAAAGTATACGAAATAATAAATAATAATGAAACTCCGCCTGTATTTATACCTGCATAATTCATTATACATCCTATAATAGCACAGTCCATAGCCATGTTCACGCGTACAGAGTAAAACTGGTTTTGCTACACCAGTTTAACTAAACCGGTTTAGCATTACGTTCAACCATACAGAGTTGTGAAACTTGTGTGCATTCACATATGCAGTAGTCAAACCGGTTTAAGGAAGGAGCAAACGTTAATAAAACACAAACAACCAAGAAAAAGCAAAATTTCAATGAATATTCCACTGCTTCATATCAAATTCTGTTACTTAGGAGCGTTACTACTCACTGCTAAGATCAAATTCTGTTATTTAGGAGCATGACTTAATAAAAATAGTGTTAAAATTGAAAAGAGCAAGCGAGCACCAGTCAACGTCAACATCAGCTATTCAGTAGAGCCAGTGGTAAACACGCATGAGCAAACGTTAATAATATATGTAATTAAGCCAATTTAATGCGTTCACACTTGCAACTTAAACTATTTTAGGCTAAACTGGTTTAACTAGTCCACCTCATGAACTGGTTTACGTGAAGCAAACTAGTTGAGTTGACTTAATGCTAAAGCGATTTAGTGCTACATTCACACTCACATTCTAAACCAGATTAGTTACACTGGTTTAATTAAATTCGCTTAACGTGTAAGTGTGAACACGGCTCATGACAGACAGAAATCAGTTTTGTTCTGTCTCTCAAGGTTAACTGCTGTTTGGAAGTTGCACATATTGTCAATTATCCAGTCAATCACACACTAAAAAATACGTGGGAAAATCACGCTATCAGGTCTTTAAAAGCCATTTAAAGAAAGATAAGCGTTACATTTCATAGGCATAATCATAAAGCAATTGCTATCACATACAGGG
The DNA here is from genome assembly GCA_030323885.1 of Branchipolynoe longqiensis. Lineage (NCBI taxonomy): Eukaryota > Metazoa > Annelida > Polychaeta > Phyllodocida > Polynoidae > Branchipolynoe > Branchipolynoe longqiensis. The sequence goes on along the minus strand of CM059191.1, from coordinate 56,888,437 downwards.
AAATAGCACTCCACCTCCCTGACAAAGCGATCCCCTATATGGTCACATGACACATCGGTCGTGAATTTAACTGCATGACAGCGAATGTCATGTAGTTCTCATTCTCCAACTCCTAAAATAGCGAAAATGAGCAATATATTATGTTGGCAACACTCTCATCTCATGACCCTATAGACTGTTTTGAACTTGTAATATTTGTATGAATAATTGCTGCCATCACCTCTCCATAAAATAACTTTCCCAGCCCTACCTCTCTTGACTAACCCTATATGGTTACATTAAGGCTAACTCATCACATCACTTAGAAACCATTATGTTCACAACTTCTTTTATTTGATTGGACTGAACCATTATCTTTTCTTTTTTGCTTAAAGTGTAAATGACTGTACCAACAATAGTTGGAAGACCAGTGTTTCGGTACTGGTTGGTTGGTTGTTGGGAGATTTACGTCCTCGCAATATCTAAGGTCATATCAGGATGGGCACCGACTTGTGACAGTGCGCACTCATGTCGACTTTATAGTGCTGCCCCAATTGGAGACCAGTCTGCCAGCACCATGACCTGATATCCCACTCAGTCATATCATCCTGACAGTGAGCCAACCAGTCATTTCCCTATCCTAATAATGCCAAGCACCTGGCTAGGAAGCGACCAGTATCAATGTAGTAAATCATTGGTTTGACTCGACCTGGAATTGAACTCTCGACCTTCCAGATGGGAGGCCTGCGCTCCACCGATTAGGCCACCGCGTCCCGTGTTTCGGTATTGAAAAGAAGCCCTTTGTTCAAAGGAATAAATATATGTACAACAAATAAAAATGTAAAGCATCATAATAAATGATGAACTTAATAAAACAACCAAAGAAAGGGTTAGTTAGGTGAATTTTTAAAGAACAAGAGTTGTGTACCTGAAATTGATGAGGAATGACGTTTTGGTGTTGATGGTGCGTTTGCTAAGATTCTGTGTGTTGTCGTGGTAGACTGAACTATAAGAGAAATGCCAACAGAAAGTTTCACTGCAATGTCTAAGATTTAAAAAAATTGTAATTAAAGAAAAAGCTAATGTGTGCATGAGAGAAGGTCCTACAGAAACGCTGACATTAAACCGACTGGAATACATAACAAAATAAAATACACAGTAGAATGAATGCATATCTTGAGTAGCAATGCATTGTTAAACAAACATATATGGAACCATGATATCTACTAAGATGGCGTCGACAGAGGGAGGACTAGGCATCCGCCACCTAATGCAGGCTATAGATAATAGCTATATTACATCAGCGCACTGACATATAGAGCGAGAGATATCAGAGAGGAGGGTGACGACACTGTAAGTCAATTATTGCACACAGATAAAGCAATTATGTAGGTCATATGTATGCATGTACATGTATTAATCCATCAGCGCCGAATGGGGCCATGTTCCATATCATTCGTGGCGTTCTCTGTGGCGGAGTGGTTAGAGTGTCTGACTTTTTTCTAGGTCAGACTTCTAATCTGAGGGTCGGCGGTTCGATTCCCCGTTCCCCCAGCTCTGCCAATTTGGATTTCCACCACTGTGTATAACTTACAGCGTCATCAAAGGCCGGTTGCTCTCATACCATGTCTATGTGGTGTGGGAGGTTAAAAATCCCTTGGGTCGGTAAAAGTGTAGACTCGGGCTTTTTATCGACCAGCAGTGGAGTGGGGAAGACCAGTCGTCTGTGACTGGGATTTCCCCTGCTTGGGACAACTAATGTACCAAAAAAAATAAAGAAAGAGAGAGAGAGAGACAAATAAGTGTTCACACTTCCTGTCTACCATTCGCTATATATCGCTATATATATGAGATGGCCAATTGTTCTCACCTAATATTGATTTCTTAAAGAAAAACATAAATATCAGCAAACATACTAATTCTATTGAATAGCTTATCTATGTGTAAATTAATTAACTATCTATATGCAAATTGCAAAATTATATTTGTTACTCCAAAGTTTAAAAAAATGAACTTTATCAGGACGTATATAGCATAGCAGCTTAGAGAGAGAGAAAATTCGGCAAACACATCCTAATTTTATCAATTGGAATTGCTATCTTAAAATCAAATAAGTTCGTATATCATATATCTTATGTAAGATATACCAGGTATGGGATCTAAAGTTTTAAAAATTGACATTGTCACGAAAATTGGCACCAGCCGACACCGACGAGTTGGTGTTCCGGTGGCATATTCCCGTCGGTTATTGCATGAGAGAACATGCCTTGTTCATTGCGCATGCGCAGCAAATGGTGGCGCGAGGACAGCATCCCATATTACTATTATTAGGACCTGTCTCATGTGGGCTGCGTGCGCACTACAGACGCTCAGTCCCCATTAGCGCATATAGTGTAATAAGTTCTCGCGAGTACCGACCTGCACAGCACTTTCCCCCATTTCACACACTCTACAGATATACCAATATACACACAGTTTGCTGACGTCATTATAGAACAATTAATGTGCCCCTACTAAGTTTTAGACGGAAATGACATACTAGTGTGAGTTTTAAGTACAATTCCAAAAGCAGACGACATTTGGTCAAGGCAGATGACGATTTGACGTGAGTGATTTAGGGACTAAATCCACCACTAGAGGAAATGTGATATTACATAAACCATATAACTCATCACAATTATTATCACGTCTTTCGGACTCACCAACTGGATACGTGAGACAGAAGGTAATATTTCTAATTAGTTCAGAATTTGTATAAGCGACCAAATATTTCCAGTTTCTACTGCAAAAGTCCCATCTTTATAGTGCTCACAACCCACTAGAAATGTCTGAGGTATATACTATTCACATCTCAGTACAAATGTCCAATCTGTATATTATTCATGTCCCACCACAAATGTCCAATTTGTAAGCTACTTATACCCACCACAAATGCCAGCTCTCTATACTAATCCCATCCTACTACAAATGTCCAATCGGTACACTATCCCCATCCCACTAAAAAATGTCCAATATGTACATTACTCACACCCTATTACAAATGTACACTCTGTATACTACTTACATCCCACCACAAATGTCCAATGTGTATAATACCCATATCCCACTACAAATGTCCACTCTGAATACTACTCACATCCCACTACAAATGTACAATCTGTACACTTCTCACATCCCACTACAAATGTCCACTCTGAATACTACTCACATCCCACTACAAATGTACAATCTGTACACTTCTCACATCCCACTACAAATGTCCACTCTGAATACTACTCACATCCCACTACAAATGTCCAATCTGTACACTACTCACATCCCACTACAAATGTCCAATCTGAATACTACTCACATCCCACTACAAATGTACAATCTGTACACTTCTCACATCCCACTACAAATGTCCACTCTGAATACTACTCACATCCCACTACAAATATCCAATCTGTACACTACTCACATCCCACTACAAATGTCCAATCTGAATACTACTCACATCCCACTACAAATGTCCACTCTGAATACTACTCACATCCCACTACAAATGTACAATCTGTACACTACTCACATCCCACTACAAATGTCCACTCTGAATACTACTCACATCCCACTACAAATATCCAATCTGTATACTACTCAGATCCCACTACAAATGTACAATCTTTACACTACCCACATCCCACGACAAATGTCCACTATGTATACTACTCACAACCCACTACAAATATCCAATCTGTACACTACCCACATCCTACTACAAATATCCAATTTGTACACTCCTCACATCCCAGTCCAATCTCTATACTACTCACATCCCACTATAAATGTCCAATCTGTACACTTCTCACATCCCACTACAAATGTCCAGTCTGTATACTACTCACATCCTACTAGAAATGTCCAATCTGTATACTACTTACATCCCACAACAAATGTCCAATCTGTACACTCTTCACATCCCACTACAAATGTCCAATCTATATACTACTCACATCCTACTATAAAAAGTCCAATCTGTATACTATTCACATCCTACTACAAATGTTCACTCTGTATACTACTCAGATCCCACTACAAATATCCAATCTGTACACTACTCACATCCAACTACAACTGTCCAATCTGTACATTACTCACAACCCACTACAAATGTCCAATCTGTACACTACTCACATCCCACTACAAATGTACAATCTTTACACTAGCCACATCCCACGACAAATGTCCACTATGTATACTACTCACAACCCACTACAAATATCCAATCTGTACACTACCCACATCCTACTACAAATATCCAATTTGTACACTCCTCACATCCCAGTACAAATGTCCAATCTGTATACTACTCACATCCCACTATAAATGTCCAATCTGTACACTTCTCACATCCCACTACAAATGTCCAGTCTGTATACTACTCACATCCTACTAGAAATGTCCAATCTGTATACTACTTACATCCCACAACAAATGTCCAATCTGTACACTCTTCACATCCCACTACAAATGTCCAATCTATATACTACTCACATCCTACTATAAAAGTCCAATCTGTATACTACTTCACATCCTCACTACAAATGTCCAATCTGTATACTACTCACATCCTACTACAAATGTCCAATCTGTACACTACTCACATCCCACTACAAATGTCCAATCTGTACACTACCAATCCTACTACAAATTCCAATCTGTACACTCACATCCCACTACAAATGTCATCTGTTACACTCACATCCTCAAAATGTCCACTATCTACTCACATCCCACTACAAATATCCAATCTGTACACTACTCACATCCCACTACAAATGTCCAATCTGTACACTACTCACATCCCACTACAAATGTCCAATCTGTACACTACCCACATGCTACTACAAATATCCAATATGTACACTCCTCACATCCCACTACAAATGTTCAATCTGTATACTACTCACATCCTCCTAGAAATGTCCGATCTGTATGCTACTCACATCCCACTACAAATATCCAATCTGTACACTACTCGCATCCCACTACAAATGTCCAATCTGTACACTACTCACATCCCACTACAAATGTCCAATCTGTACACTACCCACATGCTACTACAAATATCCAATATGTACACTCCTCACATCCCACTACAAATGTCCAATCTGTATACTACTCACATCCTCCTAGAAATGTCCAATCTGTATGCTACTCACATCCCACTACAAATGTCCAATCTGTACACTACTTATATCCTACTACAAATGTCCAATATGAATACTTCTCACATCCCACTACAAATGTCCAATCTGGATACTACCCATATCCTACTACAAATCTCCACTCTGTATACTACTCACATCCCACTACAAATCTCAAATCTGTATACTACCCATATTCTACTACACATGTCCACTCTGTATACTACTCACATTCCACTACAAATGTCCAATCTGTATACTACCCATAACCTACTACAAATGTCCACTCTGTATACTACTCACATCCCACAACAAAAGTCCAATCTGTATACTACCCATATCCTACTACAAATGTCCAATCTGTATACTACCCATAACCTACTACAAATGTCCACTCTGTATACTACTCACATCCCACAACAAAAGTCCAATCTGTATACTACACATATCCTACTACAAATGTCCAATCTATATACTACTCAAATGCCACTACAAATGTCAAATTTGTATACTACCCATATCCTACTACAAATGTCCACTCTGTATAATACCCATATCCTGTTACACATGTTCAATCTGTACACTACTCACATCCCACTACAAATGTCCAATCTGTACACTCCTGACATCCCACTACACATGTCCAATCTGTATACTACTCACATCCTACTAGAAATGTCCAATCTGTATACTACTCACATCCCACTACAAATGTCCAATCTGTACACTCCTGACATCCCACTACACATGTCCAATCTGTATACTACTCACATCCTACTAGAAATGTCCAATCTGTATACTACTCACATCCCACTAAATGTCCAATCGGTACACTCGTCACATCCCACTACAAATGTCCAATCTATATACTACTCACATCCCACTACAAATGACCAATCTGTATACTACCCATATCCTACTACAAATGTCCACTCTGCATACTACTCATATCCCACTACAAATATCCTATCTGTATACTACCCATATCCTACTACAAATGTCCACTCTGTATACTACTCACATCCTACTACAAATATCCTATATGTGTACTACCCATATCCTACTACAAATGTCCACTCTGTATCCTACTCATATCCTACTACAAATGTCCAATATGTACACTACTCACATCCCACTACAAATGTCCAATCTGTATACTACCCATATCCTACTTAAATATCCACTCTGTATACTACACATATCCTACTACAAATGTCCACTCTGTATACTACTCACATGCCACTACAAATGTCAAATTTGTATACTACCCATATCCTACTACAAATGTCCACTCTGTATAATACCCATATCCTGCTACAAATGTTCAATATGTACACTACTCACATCCCACTACAAATGTCCAATCTGTATACTACTCACATCCCACTAAAATATCCAATCTATACACTCCTCACATCCCACTACAAATATCCAATCTGTATAATACTCACATCCTACTACAAAAGTCTATCTGCATACTATTCACATCCTACTACAAATGTCCAATCTGTATACTACTCACATCCCACTACAAATATCCAATCTGTACACAACTCACATCCCACTACAAATGTCCAATCTGAATACTACTCACATCCCACTACAAATGTCCACTCTGAATACTACTCACATCCCACTACAAATATCCAATCTGTACACTACTCACATCCCACTACAAATATCCAATCTGAATACTACTCACATCCCACTACAAATGTCCAATCTGTACACTTCTCACATCCCACTACAAATGTCCAATCTGTATAATATTCACATCCTACTACAAATGTCCAATCTGTACACTACTCACATCCCACTACCAATATCCAATCTGTATACTACTCACATCCCACTAAAATATCCAATCTATACACTCCTCACATCCCACTACAAATGTCCAATCTGTATAATACTCACATCCTACTACAAAAGTCTATCTGTATACTATTCACATCCTACTACAAATGTCAAATCTGTATGCTACTCACATCCTACTACAAATGTCCAATCTGTACCTACCCATATCCCACTACAAATATTCAATCTGTGTATGATTCACATAGAATTAGAAATGTCCAATTTGTACATTATTAACGCAACAAATATTTAATAAGCGCATCAGTATCTAAGTTAGATCATGTAGAATCAAATCTAGATCATTGTTTTGGTTTTGAAAATGTGATGCTTCATGGGACTATGCAGCTTTAAGGTACACTGTACATCCTACTATATGACCTCATATTATCATTACCCTAAGCGCCCTCTTCTTCCTTCGCTCTACCCCACTGGTGCCTCCCCGTGTCTGCGTCTCATGAATTAACATATTGCCACCAGCAGGCACAAGGCCATTTTGTGCTAATTTCCGCCAGTGAATGATGACGGAGGTGTAATATGCCATTGTCTCCAGACCCTAAGTGTGCAAAGGCGACCAGTCTCATTGGGTGATTAGCTCAATTCTGCTGATTAGCAATACTATGCCAGACATAATCTTCTGTCTACTAGATATTAGCCGCACACATTTCAGAGTAAGGCCAAATAAAAAGGGCGGGTGGCTTTTATTTATTTATTCATTTATTTAATTATTTATTTGCAGTATTTTTTACATGATTTCAATGGAATTACATAAATATCAATTTCCAATTAAAGTGAGGTCGATTATAACAATCAAGCAAATACAGATATCTAATAAATATGGCAGAAACTCAAACCTACCGGATTATGTAACTTAAAGATCAGGTGCCATTTTGAAGGCAGTGTATACCATTCAGATATAGTGATAGCAAAGACAATGTATGACAAGATGTGCCACACAGCGCTTTCCTGTGAAATACAGCAAACAAGGTAATTGGACAGGTCCCCTAGCCCAACCTGACTGCTGTACCATTGAAACAAGGGGATAGGTTCCATAGCCCACCCTGACTACTGTACCATCGAAGACAATGTATGACAATTATAGTGTACTATCTCCTAATATTAATAATGAAGACCTATATTATTGTATAGTAGATTTCAAATATACTTTAAGCACTTTAATCTGTGCCATACATAAATAAAATTAGCGATTATGTCTGAGTAAGAAAACTACGATTACCCCATGGGATGGTGCCACTGCATTATTATTTAAGAAATTCCTATCTGAAAGTGCTGAGTGGCGTGTCTTGTCGTACATTGTCTTTGGTTATAGTTGCGTGGATAGGAAGCACGTTAAGGATATAAGGATGTGTGTAGTGATAGTGAATACTTACTTATACGTTTCTGGACTCTGCTCATATTCTGAGATTGAACCATGGTCTTCAGATGAGTCGAACCTATAAGCCAGGTGAAAAACACACAAAAAGAAACAACAATTTTGATTAGAATTGTTATCCTACAGGTGAGGTACACTGCAATACAATTTCAAAATGCAATGTTTACAAAACAATTTCATAATACCCACTTTGTAAAGGAAAATCAGGTGCATATAATATAATATATATAGTTGATATAATATAGTGCTATATAGTGCATTATATAAATATAAATAAACACATATTCTTTATATAACACATAGTTGCATGCCTATGTCAGCATTGTATGCTAGTACACCACATACACTTAATCGGACCTAGATGCAGTGTGCACAAACCGAATCTACATCTACACATAAGGTAGCACTTTCCTCCCCCATCCCTTACCCCCATGCCTCCTCCCCGCACTCTCCGCCCCCACAAGCCCCCATTACCCCACTTGACATTGACAGTGTGGCCTGCTGGGTAACGCGGCTAGATCAATGTGCCCGACCCATGAGACCATCACCTCCGCACGCACTACTTAACGTAATGGGACCAGGCTCCTTGAAGTACACCCTCCTAAGCCACAGTTGCTCCCAGTCGACCCTGCTGCCCTCTAGTGGTGACCGCAAGTGACCCATGGCATCTGCTCTGTTGTCACCAACTGTCGTCTGCTTGTGAGCCAAATTCACTCACCCAGCCAATCACCAAATGTAGCCTGTGTTCACTAGAAGCGTAGTATGCAATAACAATATGATGACCATTTCATTTTACCTTTTCAGTCATAGGTCATAATCAAGATGGCTACTGCTGTTTTATAGCGCTGTCTCATTGGATACCATATCGTTGGCACTATGATCCAATATACCTAAGAGAATCCTTGCTATATCCTGCCAGTGCTGAGAATGATGATTCTATACTAATGTCTATTCTACACTAATTTCACACACGTCTAGGTCTGAAATTAAACAATCTTACTGTTAAAGTTCATTGGCACTCAACCCCATAGATAGACTGTCCTTGTAGAGTGTAAATAAGCAGAGAAGTTCGATCCCGACCATGCAGCTTCAGGTCCAAGAGGATAGTGGCAGAGTTGCTCCGTTGGTTGGAAGTTGTGCGGTGAACCGCTAGATGGCGTGGGCACAGCGGTCATTGTTGGGGAAACAGGACAGCACCAAACCTGCTGAGAGGGTTCAGTTTTCCCATGGTGTAAATTACCCATGTTATGGGGTAGCATAAACAATATTATAGATTCGCTGTGTGATTTACTTGTGAGCTATTATTTATTGCACCTACTAGTTATTATTGGCCTGGTTTTAATGTGTCAGCCCTTGTCTTCACTATTCTATGCAACTCTACCATAGACATTGCACCGTTCGCCGAACATCACATTTTCATATCAATTTCAACACATTTGAACCAGGCGTAGCCATTCCCCGAACACTGCTTGTATCTCATCAGACAGTATCCAGCAAAACACTATTCCTTTATCGATACCTGGGTTTGTAATTCCATCTGTGCATCTGCTGAAAACAGCGTCCATAGCAAAACAAATGCACATGTTCACTGGTTCTACCTATACAGACAACAACACACTTGTATTTCTATTGTTTTCAATCAAATCGAACAATTTGGTATAAATATGAATCCCCTCATGCTATATAATAACGCAATGAATACATTTAATATACAGCTATCCATAATTAAACATTTTGAGCTAATAAGCTTTGTTCCGTGATAATAGGAAAGTGGCCAGCAAATGTGTGTTTACTAATGTAGCTTTGGGGTCGTCCAACGTTTTCAACATTTTTACTGTCATACAAAGCGTATGACATGGGGGGGGGGGGGAGTCAAGTATGACGCTTATCGTTCAATAAAATATGGATATTTTTCAGCGAACTTTATGTTCTGTATTAAAATGTTGACGTGTCCTACTTTGGGGGAAGGGCGGGTAACTGGTAAAGTACTATGCTTTGTATAACCGTGAAAATGTTGAACCTATTGAATGGCCCCTTACATAGTTTGACAATTTGGTTGATCTGGAAATGTTGGCTTATATTTACTGATCCCATGAGAAATCATTTGACTTATACCACTCAACTAATGAATATGTTAGTTGTCATTGTGATGTTTACTTGATTCAATCATAGTGCAACATTATGAGTGTAGTTCTATAGGTTGTACTGGCCTCACCAGGTAACGAGTCACATACACAGGTAGGTCTGGGTACAGTTATTGCACCAGCTAGCCTATGTATATTCAATGGCTAGGATATACCCACTAAGAATGCCAGAAATGTGCGTTTGAGGCCTATGTTAATAGTATGCTATATACTTCTATGTACTTCCTCATTGTTATGCATTATGTAACCTCAGTAATACAAAACTGTGGCCAGTCAGTATTGATCCATATATCCACTATCCTGATTATCTGTATAAACCATTATTAATATTCCATAACAAATATCCCCCACACATATAACAAAAATACACCGTACCGAATATAATATCACGGAATGCGCATGTCTGGTAGTCGTGATAGTACCTCACTGGATTGGTTGCTTACCACAGCACGACATCGAATGCTGACGTCAGCAACTGTGTGAGTGATGCTCTCGAATACTACTAGACAATAACTGATGATGCTGTTGGGTTATGTCCCACACAAACCTACTTCCAGGTTGTAAAAGAGCGGTGAGAATTGATGTTATATATAACATCATATATATAACACCAATTTACCTGTCTCTGAGTCTCTCTATATATATTACAATAAACACTATTTGAAAACAATGGGCTTCCACCCCTCAGGAGTGGTTGTCTAGTTGGAATACCTTATATGTGAATCACTCAATAAATTCATGAACTAGTTCCATTACAACTACTTCATTAGATACTAGGATATGGCAAGGTAGATTGGTTATCAAACACCTCTGGTATGACAACATAGACTGGTCAAGAGACTTATAGACCAAGAACATGTCACACATATAACCAAAACGCACAATAGCATTCATCGTACTAATATTTGCATAAATAGATATTTATACCAAACATATTGCAAGTGAAAATATGCTAAATTTCTTTGTGTGCATACATTGAAATGGTGGACGTCACTCACAGGCTTCAGCAGTAACATGTTTGACTACAATTTGTAATTGATTTACTATTCTCTTGTATGCGGCAACAAATGTTTAATGAGTACACCAGTATCTAAGTTGGATATGTAGGATCAAATATCGGTAAGTGTTTTGGTTTAGAATATTTTGTCTCACCGGACCATGTATTTTAAACTAAGTATGACATGACATGATATGGTATCAGTTTTAATGTTCGATGTACAAATGGCTACAGATTTCTTTTTGAGGGGTGGATGGGAGTTAGAGTGGTATTTGTGTGTGCATAATAATGGTGATGACAATCGATTGGGTCGGCGTGGTGAGGGTATGACTGAGTGAGGAGTGGAAGGTTTGAGAGGTGAGGAGTGGAGAGGTGAGGGGTGATGCGGGGTGAGTGGTGTGACAGGGTGAGGAGGGTGTGGGGTGGGGAGGTGAGGGTGAAGGGGAGGGGTGATGGGGTGGGAAGGGTGGGAGGGGTGATGAGTTGGGGGTGACGGATGGTCCACTAGGAGACTTATTCAAAGAATGCACTCATTCAATGGGGCTCCTATCCGAGGAAATAGAGCAGGCATGCTTACTCTAGATACGTACACCGTGAATCATACCAAAAATTAACAACAACAAAAGAGAGAAAAAAAAGAGAACTAAATCAAAACGCTCTCGAGTTCACCGATAACTTGTCACCAGGGATATAATTTAGGTCAATGGAATTTGCAAGAAATTTGCAAGAAATTTGCGGTCTTTTAGAACATAAAACATGCAGCGCCAGAAGGACGATAGGGGCAGGCCGGGGAACTAATGGCTGCAATATCTGCATTAGTTTTCTGCTGCTGCTGCATTCTGTGAGTGATGGATGCCCATGGGGGTGATGCATCCTGTCCACAGCTAATGACCGAGAGTCACTGTGACGCACACAGTTTGACAGAGACATTCTGACAATCCACAAAACTCGCTGATAGTATTGCCTGCAACAACTACTGCGAGGCAGTTTTGAAACTTAAGCCTGTCGGAATCTGTTTTCATTTGTTTTAATCACAACACGGGGGTGGGAGGTGGTGGTGGTGGTGGTGGGGTGGGAGTGGGGTGAGGGTGGGGGTGGTGGTGAGGGCAGAACGCGCATGGTCATTACGATAATGACGTGTACAGCCCCCGATATGTTCGATTGTCAGCCAACACGAGGGACGCTGGGTCGACAGGAATCAGGTTCAAAGGTACCCGGAGCGCCCTACAGGGGGCGCCACTGGTCTGCCGCTTACAAATGGGGCGTGTTGACAACGCAGAAAATGCAATAAATAATTAGGGGGGCAGTCAGATTAAATGTCTATTTCTAAATAGTTTTGATCCTTCATTCTAAGAAAATAACCCACACTTATTTATTACACTGCCTCTTCTTTCTGAAAGTTTGTTTTGCTTGTTACATTTGTTGATTTAGCGACGGACATTTTAATTAGCAACAATTCAAGAGTTCAGGCACAACAACTGACAAATATATTTGAGTTATTCTCTGTCAAATCGAATTAGTTTTTTGTGCCTTACAGGTAAAGTCTATCAATTTCATATTGATTTATGATGCGCAGCGAAGGAGGAAGACGGAGGCGGGAGTGGAGAAAAAACACACTTTATTATGTAAAGTGGGGGGGCAATGTACAATGTGGGGGAGTAGCTGTACAATGAGTAATGAATAAAGTGCAGGATAAATGTCAGTGTCATTTTAGGGGAGCGGCCCCAAAGAGCCCTCCGCCAAAACAGAGGAGAGGGCTCGAGGGGCAGCGGAGGCGGCGAGGCGAGGGAGGTATGTGTGTACTGCCCCGGAGGTCCAGGTGCCCTGGGCCATGATGTCGCGGAGGGGGACCCCGGCCCTCTGGCAGGCCCGGGCCGCGCCCCGACGTAGGCTGTGGAGGGTGTATCTGTCAGGGGCGGGGATGGCGAGGGTGCGGAGCGTGCCTCTCTGGAGGGCCATGAGGGTCCTGGGGTCAAGTGGGCGGCCCGAGGGCATGATGAAGGCCGGGGCATCTGGGGCGGCAGGGACGAGGGCCGCGGAGGCGTGCCAAGCACCGACCGGGCAGAGGGGGGATCCGGGGGTCGCGGGGATGAAGAGCGCGACCGCCCCCGAGGGCAGCGTGATAGTCTTGGAAGTCCTGAGGAGCACGCGAAGCCCGCCGGGGGCGGGGGCGACGTCGGCGCGGGTGATGGTGTGGGGGCCGCCCCACCCTCGGGGCTGGGAGACAGGAGGCTGGATTGTCTGAGCATCCCATAGTACCCGAGGAGGAGGGCGGCCCGAGGGATGATGCCAGATGGGCCGGCTGCGTGGAGGTGGGTGACGACAGCGCCGAGGTGGCGAGGCAGGAGGGGCTGGGCCGGCCGCGGGACGTGGGCGGAGGTTCGCTCCCCGCCTCGGCAGACGTCCCGGGTGAGGCTCGATCCGAAGGCAGTAGGGTCGCCCCCGGTGGCCTCTACCCAAGAGCGCGCCCCGGATAGGGCGTTGCGGATGGAGGCAGGGGCGATGGAGCAGGCATAGAGGGCGGCCGTGTAGGCCGCGACGTCGAAGGCGGTGGGAGCCAGAGGGTCGCGCCCATGGCCCGAGGCGAAGGTGACGTAACCCTCAGCCTGGCGGCGGCGATTTCTCCAAGTGGCTGGCGCGAGGGCAGCGATCCTGAGTCCGTCGACAGCCGCCACCTCAGCGGAGGAATATCCTAGAATCAGAGCCCAGGATTGTAGGGGAAGCGGTCATGATCGGGGTGGATGTAGGTGAGTCCGAGGCGGGCGACCTCGGTCCGGGTGAGCTCGGCGCAGGGCCCGGAGAGATGGGCGTGGCTAAGGGCATCCGCGAGGATGAGCTCCACTCCGGGCTTATGGAGGATGGCGAGGGTGAATGAGCCCTCGGTGGCCATGAGCCATAGCTCCCGGGCGCAGGTGCCGAGGACCGCATCGCGGGCCCGCCCGGACTCGAGGGCGGCCGCGGAGGCCAGGTTGTCGGTGTTGATGACAACGGTGGCCCCCGCGACGTCGCGGGAGAGGAGGGCGTGGAGGGCGACAACCAAGTTGATGGCCTCGAGCTGGTGGATGGTGGGATATCGCTCCCTCACTTTCTCTCTCCCCGACTTTCTCTCTCACTTTCTCTCACTCATTTTCTATCCTCTTTTCTTTCTCTCTCTCTTTCTCTCTCTCTCTCTTTCTCTCTCTCTCTCTCTCTCAAAAGAAGCGTATTTTATCAGCGAACCCAGGAAATAAGAAGCATAGCTGGTGTGAAGAACTGCGTCGTCGGGATTATGCAGACTCTTCATATCTATATGTAACGAAGGAGGCTAGAAGTCAGATGTAGAGGTAACATAAGGGTGACATCATTTATTCCTACTACAACATGTGTTATGAATGCTTGAATATCAGCACAATATTATCTCTCATGATGAACACTCATCGAATAATTTGCTTAGCAATAATCAATATGATACCACATAATGAATAATCGGTACAATATCGAGTCAAATGATATCTGTCTGGGCCACTGCCCTACCGAAGAAAAAAAACAAAAAAACAAAAAAAACTCAAGGTTGTGCTCTGGGCGCAGCTGGCAGGCGAGTGAAGTCCAGCGCACCTCGGACAGGGTGGGGGCGTGAGCAGACACAGCGCCGCCTGCACCCCTGGTAGCGAACCCAGGAACCACAGTAGTGGACTGATCAAAGAAGTAGTATAGCGGGAGTCCTTCTCTCTTACATCTGCATACAGGTCTGTATACGAGTTATATATATATACATACATATATATATATATATACCAATTCTGCTGTCAACATAATATCCTGGCACGAACCACCAGATTATGACGTCATAAACCAGACACAGTTACAGGAATGAGCATGCGTTGTTTGCAGATCTTACAGCGTTGCTCATTCACTGCTGACCCTCTGTGAGTCATAAGGCATTCATGATGATTACATCTGTAAGATCAATATGTGCACATGCTGATATGACCTTAGATGTTGCCAGGACTTAAAACTCCAACAACCAACCATCGATATGTGCCGATACACACAACATAGAGTGATTAATCCCACAGGTGAGAACAGCTAGAGCATTGTCCTTCCTTTCTTTTCCTTTCCTCCCTCCCACTCCCACTTCCGGTCACATGATTCCAACATGGGTTCTTCGCACAAATATTCGTTCCATTTCAACGAAATATTTCACAGATGGGATAGCAGAATGAGGTCAGTTCCAGCTTCCCCATGTGGCATGTGCTCATGGGGTTCGAACCCTAGCTGAATTATCAAGTCATCGATGTAAACATTTACACTTGTCGCTACCAATACCCTGGCCTGGCACTTGGAATTACTAGGATAGAGAAACGAGTAGTGGACTGAAGAAGACCGATTTTAAGGGATTGAAATTCCCCCTGTTTAATGAATAAATCTAATCCCCCCCTCCCCCCAAAGAGAAACATGTTTAAAATGTCATAGTCACAATCACACATTTCCAGGTAGCACACTTACAATAGATACACAGGGAAGGGATACACTATGCGGCGTGATGCGTGTTCACAATCCTGGCAGATTGTGTGGTGGTGGGAATCCCCTATGAGACCTTCTCCACAGAGCATGGTACAAAGTCAGCTGCTGCCCATTGTAATAATCCTTCTGAAGTAAGGCCTTCAGTTGGTTGGTTGTTGGAGGTTTACGTCCTGGCAACATCTGAGGTCATATCCGAATGGGTACCGACTTGTGACAGTGCACACTCATGGTGACTGGGAAATCAGGCTGCCAGCACAATGATGCAATATCCCACCCAGTCACATTATCCTGGCACTGAGCTAACCAGTCCTTGCTCTATCCTATTAATGTCAAGCGCCAGGCTAGGAGGCGATAAGTATCAAATTTGTAAGTCATTGGTTTGG
This sequence comes from Branchipolynoe longqiensis, assembly GCA_030323885.1. NCBI lineage: Eukaryota > Metazoa > Annelida > Polychaeta > Phyllodocida > Polynoidae > Branchipolynoe > Branchipolynoe longqiensis. The sequence goes on along the minus strand of CM059191.1, from coordinate 56,871,998 downwards.
CTCGACCGGGAACCGAACTCTCGAACTCCCGACCTCCCATATGCGAGCCCGCGCTATACCGATTGGGCCACCGCGCCCGGTAGTAAAGCCTTTAAGATACAAGTTACTTGAAACTAAAGTAAAGTAGATATTATGATCAACCTAATATAGTCATAACAAATTTAATATGTCAGGAACTTTAACAATGACCACAATATTGCAATGTTGTGAGATTGCTGTCAATAGCCTATGTCATCTTTAAGCAAGGAACTAAGTACGTTCGAGGTCACCACGTGATATTTGTGAAGAATAATCGTAGAGATGTCTCACCCAAGTCGATCAGTGTGGGCACGCCTATGCACTAACTCACAGCAAAATAAATTAAACACAGGAACCACAGCTTATGCGCTGTTTGGCATATCTTAATTGTAGTAACCATATAATATTTATCCGCTCATCTCTATGCACACAGTTTCAGGTTCCATATACATATATTTATATATATACATCTGCTCGTGTGTTGATGTAGGTCATGACTCACTCACAGAGGAGACCACCAACAAAGATCACACCTCCACCCACCTTACACCTCCACTTCCACCCACTCCACCTTCCCGCACCTCCACCCACCTCCACCACTCCACCTTCCTGCACCTCCACCCACCTCCACCCCCTCCACCTTCCTGCACCTCCAAACATCTAAACCCCACTCCACCTTCTTACACTTCCACCCACCTCCACCCACCTCCACCCACTCCACCTCCACCCCTCTGCACCCCTCCTACACTTGCACCCACTCCACCTTCCTGCACCTCCAACCACCTCCACCCCTCCACCTTCCTGCACCTCCACCCACCTCCACCCCTTCCACCTTCCTACACTTCCACCCACTCCACCTTCCTGCACCTCCAACCACCTCCACCCTCCACCTTCCTGCACCTCCACCCACCTCCACCCCCTCCACCTTCCTACACTTCCACCCACTCCACTTTCCTGCACCTCCAACCACCTCCACCCCTCCACCATCCTGCACCTCCAACCACGTCCACCCACTCCACTTTCTTACATCTCCACCCAACCCACCTTCCTACACCAGCCAACCAGGCTCCACCAATCAGAGCTTGCCACACCTCACTCCCGCTCCTCTGTGACCAATACCAACCCTCTGAAGGAGGCTTCTACCATCAAGCATGGCCCGGTTATGAATATTCACTAACCTATCTATGATTATTTAGACATGGTTAGCAGCGATAGGAGTGACAGGTTCTGGTTAGTTGTAACTATGATTATTTAGACATGCTTAGCAGCGATAGGAGTGACAGCTTCTGGTTAGTTGTAACTATGATTATTTAGACATGGTTAGTAGCGATAGGAGTGACAGATTCTGGTTAGTTGTAACTACGATTATTTAGACATGCTTAGCAGCAATAGGAGTGAAAGCTTCTGGTTAGTTGTAACTATGATTATTTAAACATGGTTAGTAGCGATAGGAGTGACACCTTCTGTTTAGTGGTAACTATGATTATTTAGACATGGTTAGCAGCGATAGGAGTGAAAGCTTCTGGTTAGTTGTAACTATGATTATTTAGACATGGTTAGTAGCGATAGGAGTGACAACTTCTGGTTAGTGGTAACTATGATTATTTAGAGATAGTTAGCAGCGATAGGAGTGACAGCTTCTGGTTAGTGGTAACTATGATTATTTAGACATGCTTAGCAGCGATAGGAGTGAAAGCTTCTGGTTAGTTGTAACTACGATTATTTAGACATACTTAGCAGCGATAGGAGTGAAAGCTTCTGGTTAGTTGTAACTATGATTATTTAGACATGGTTAGTAGCGATAGGAGTGAAAGCTTCTGGTTAGTTGTAACTATGATTATTTAGACATGGTTAGCAGCGATAGGAGTGAAAGCTTCTGGTTAGTAGTAACTATGATTATTTATACATGGTTAGCAGCGATAGGAGTGAAAGCTTCTGGTTAGTTGTAACTGTGATTATTTAGACATGCTTAGCAGCGATAGGAGTGAAAGCTTCTGGTTAGTTGTAACTATGATTATTTATACATGGTCAACAGCGATAGGAGTGAAAGATCTGGTCAGTTGTAACAATGATTATGTAGACATGCTTAGCAGCGATAGGAGTGAAAGCTTCTGGTTAGTTGTAACTATGATTATTTAGACATGGTTAGGAGCGATAGGAGTGAAAGCTTCTGGTTAGTTGTAACTATGATTATTTAGACATGGTTAGTAGCAATAGGAGTGAAAGCTTCTGGTTAGTTGTAACTATGATTAGCAGCGATAGGAGTGAAAGCTTTTGGTTAGTTGTAACTATGATTATTTAGACATGGTTAGCAGCGATAGGAGTGAAAGCTTCTGGCTAGTTGTAACTATGATTATTTAGACATGGTTAGCAGCGATAGGAGTGAAAGCTTCTGGTTAGTTGTAACTATGATTATTTAGACATGGTTAGTAGCAATAGGAGTGAAAGCTTCTGGTTAGTTGTAACTATGATTAGCAGCAATAGGAGTGAAAGCTTTTGGTTAGTTGTAACTATGATTATTTAGACATGGTTAGCATCGATAGGAGTGAAAGCTTCTGATTAGTTGTAACTATGATTAGCAGCGATAGGAGTGAAAGCTTCTGGTTAGTTGTAACTATGATTATTTAGACATGGTTAGCAGCGATAGGAGTGAAAGCTTCTGGTTAGTTGTAACTATGATTATTTAGACATGGTTAGCAGCATTAGGAGTGACAGCTTCTGGTTAGTTGTAACTATGATTAGCAGCAATAGGAGTGAAAGCTTCTGGTTAGTTGTAACTATGATTATTTAGACATGGTTAGCATCGATAGGAGTGAAAGCTTCTGATTAGTTGTAACTATGATTAGCAGCGATAGGAGTGAAAGCTTCTGGTTAGTTGTAACTATGATTATTTAGACATGGTTAGCAGCGATAGGAGTGACAGCTTCTGGTTAGTTGTAACTATGATTATTTAGACATGGTTAGCAGCGATAGGAGTGAAAGCTTCTGGTTAGTAGTAACTATGATTATTTATACATGGTTAGCAGCGATAGGAGTGACAGCTTCTGGTTAGTTGTAACTACCTCCGTCCTACCAGAGTCAGGATACTGCTACACAATTCACACCAAGTAACTTAAAGCTGCATAGGCTGGTAAAAACATCAAACTTTCAAAAGCAAAACAATTATCTAGATTTGATTCATCATATCTAACTTAGATAGTGGTGCACTTATTAAACATGTGTCGCCACATAGAAGGGAATACTGAGGCATTTTAATAGAACCTGCTACTGCCAAAGCCTATGGTGTCAGGGTTTTGCCAAAACTAATTTAGCATATTTTCACGTCAAGTATGTCTAAAGTTAGCCATTTAAAATAAAAGTTATTTCAAACTAAAGTAAGGTAGATTATAACAGCCAATCTAATATGTTTATCTCAGAAAAGGATAGAAGCACAAAACCATCGGACTATGCAACTATCCTAACCACCACTGCCCTAAACACCACCTCCATCAAACACGCCCACGGCGATCCACCTCAGCAAACACCGCTTTACGACGCGTCACGACCCCCCGTCGGACCTCATTACCACATGACTTAATAATGAGGTCAGTGAGACGCTGTCACCACGCTAATGGCGCCATCTGACGGATGTGCCTGGCGTTATTTCCGGGCTTATTGGATTATTAGCCGTCGCGATGTGGTGGTAATGACATAATCTGGACACACAGCAGAGTGATAATGTGGTGCATACGAGGTCTGCGCTCACCCTGCACCTCGGTGTCAAATCAGAGGCAAGCAATGGTCAGAATAAGGGATAATGCTTTCATATATTAATTCTTATAAGTTATATGCATATATAAATGTGTATCTATATATATATATATATATATATATATATACATATATATATATATATAGATATATAGATATATAGATATAAGAATAAATATGTCCACATACACGCCTATCCTAGAGTCATATTTGGGCTAGCTATCATATTTACACCCGTTCTGATATGACCTTAGATATTGTTAGGACGTAAAACCCCCAAAAACCATATGTGCATGTCCCTGCCCCCCCCCCCCCCCCAACCACCGACACCATATTCCGTCATTTTCTTAGAAGTAGCTTTTCTTCCCGGACCTTCCTTAGTTTCCGCTTAGGACTTAGTTACTGTTTAGATATCTAGAAACTCTTCTTTCTTTCTTAAATAGTTTATTTATCGGCATTGCAGTTGGCATTTTCATATCAATATAGCGACCGGACTGGGTGGCCGAATCAGCAACCTTTGGCGCTTTGATTCGAACGCATGCTGAGTCAAACTAATTAACTTACCAAATTGACACTTGTCGCTATCTAGCCGAACACCCGTTATAAATACTGCTTTGCTCAGTATCAGGATAATGTTTCTGAGCTGTGCAGCACTATACAAATTGGCAGGAGGGGGCACTGTCAAAAGTCGGTACCCATCCTCATATGAACTTAGATATTGCCAGGACGTTAAACTCCAATAACCAATGCCCTACACAGGTTGGCCTCTGCGCCGTCTCATTTACAGTGTTGCAGTGTAGGGGTGTGCTCGCCACACAGACCATGTTCAGTACACACACAACAAGTAAAGCTTGTTTTATTTAACAACACCTCTAGAGCACATTGATTTCCATATCATCGGCTATTGGACGTCAAACAAATGGTCATTCTGACATATTTCTTTGGAGGAAACCTGCTGTGCCACATATGCTACTCTTTCCGATAAGCAAGGGATCTTTTATATGCACCTTCCCACAGACAGAATAGCACATACCACAACCTTTGATGAACCAGTTGTGGACCACTGGTTGGAACGGAAAATGTTCCATACACACAGTCACACCGCACCTCATCAATATTCACAACGCCCCGAAAATAGCCGTCAGAGGGCGGCTCTCTATTTCCGGCCAATATGCGCCCGACCAGTCAGTGATCACTTAGGCTGCAGTGGCGCCACCTATAATGGAAAAGCTCGCCGCTTATACCTCGGTTCCTTCTCAGCAGGTGAGATACCTATTCCTTCCTACCCGTGGAGGATTCTAATCCGCCCACCTCACATCCCGTCAGTATTCTCATGTATGCCTTCTCAAGTGGGTTTAGCTTCGCGCTGATTGGCTGCGCGTATGAATCTCCAAGAGGTGAAAGTTCTTATATTCACTTTGATGGGAAGTCCTCCTCCCCCCACAAGCCTTCTTTTGGTCCCCTGCACACCCCACCCACACGCCCCCTCCTCACCCATAACGATCCCATCATCTCTCTTCATATAGAGTGTGATAAACTAAGAGCTGCAGCACGAAGAGAGGAAAGAGAGTTATGAAGTTTTGTTTTTTATTTGCGGTTTACGTCCTAGCAACTTCTGTGGTCATATCAAGACGGGTACCGACTTGTGACAGTGAACACTCATGGCAACTTTATAGTGATGTCCCACTGGGAGATTTGGCCACTGGTACCATGACCTGATACCGCAAGTGCTCAGTGACATTATCCTGACACTGAGCCAACCGGTCTTTGTTTCTATCCTAATAATGCCGGGCGCCTGGCTAGGAAGCGACAAGTATCGATTTTTAGGTAATTGGTTTGACTCGACCAGCGTTCGAACCAGTGGGTTCGAATCCAACGATCTCCCAAACTCTTCGTATAGAGTGAGATGTGATCAACTAAAAGCTGCTGCGGGTAGATCAAGCCGCCGGTACCATGACCCAATATCCCACACAGCCATATTATCCTGATACAGTGCTAACCAGTCTTTGTCCTACCCTATTAATGCTGAGCGCCAGCTTAGGTAGTGACAAGTCTGACTCGGCTGAGAATCGAACACCCGACCTTCCGCACGCGAAGCCTGCGCTCTATCGGTTCGGCCACCGCGTCCGGTGAGCTAGAATGTTGCCGCATGTGGGAAGACTTGGCTGGTTTGATTAATTGGGGGTTTTACGTCATAGAAACATCTAAGGTTATGCACAAAAAAGGGGGAAAAGGGGGACCGACTTGGCTTGTTTATCTGTTTGATATGTTTTGACGTTCTAACAAGATATAAGGTTATATCACCACACTTATCGATTTGTAACAGTACACACTTCTGCTGACTTAATAGTGCTACCTCATTGAGATACCGTGCTGCGAGCCACCATGCCCCGACATTCTATTCAGTCATATTATTCTGACATTGAACTAACAAGTGATCTATAACATTGATACTTGTCGCTACCTAGCCTGGCGTTCGCTCGACATTACTAGGATAGGAAAGGACTAGTTTTCCCAGTATCAGGATAATGTGACTGAGTTGATTATCAGGTCATTGTGCCATCAGCAGCAAGGCAGCACTATACAGTCATCATGATAGCGCACTGCCCCAATGCGGTACTCGTCCTGATATGACTTTTACTCCTGCTGTGACATAAAACCCAAAGAAGCAAACAATAAATGGAGCATAAGTATTTGAATCTTTGCTTGTATTATACTCTGATGAGCTGTCAATTGTCCAGGTAAATATCTAACTGAACTTACGACTGTCACTGGAACAACCTGTCAGCTGCACCATGACCTGTACGACCAGGCGGGATGGCCGAAAGAGTTGAGCGTCCGTCTCCCGTTTTGGTAGATCGTGGGATTCGAACCCACATGTTCGAACTCTGGTCAAGTCAAATCGATGACTTAAAAATTGATACTTGTCGGTTCCTAGCCAGATGCTCGGCATTATTAGGATAGGGCAAGGACTGGTTGGCTCAGTATCAGGGTAATGTGACTGAATGGGATATATGGTCATGGTGCTGGTGGCCAGGTCTCCCAGTGGAGCAGCACTATAAAGTCGACATGAGCGCGCACTGTCATAAGTCGGTACACATCCCGATATGACCTTAGATGTTGCAAAACACGTAAAACTGCAACACCCAACCAACCATTACCTAGAGGCATGAATAGTGCAGGAAACTCGGGATAGGTGCCTGCTAGGCGGAGCAGTGAACCGTGACGATGTAAGGCTGTTATAAGAAACCACCCGTGACCATTAACCTGCATCAAAGTTGTACAGGCACATCCCATAGTATTTGCATGTATACATGTGCCAGTGTACAGGCAGCACAAGTTTATGCAAGATTAATGGCTAAAGCAATTGAAATTTTCTCTCATTAATCAAATAATATATACACACATATATATGAATATGCATATACTGTACTTTCATTATATATATGCATATATATTTATGGTTGGTTGGTACAAATCATTCTGGAGTTTTACTCAGAACATTTATTCTTTCAACTGTCACCAGCTGATGGGGTTGGTAGTGAGACTTGTTCTGGAGTTTTACTCAGAACATTCATTCTTTCCACTGTCCACTGTCCACTGTCCGCCGGCTCGTTAAAAACGCATCTATTATCAATGTGCAGAACCCACGGTGCTGCCACCACCGGCCGCTCATGGAACTAACGCCAACCTTGCCTCCTTCCGCCATCTTTAATTCAAAAGTCTCGCAACAGCCAAACATTGCAGGAGTGGGATGAGGTCTCAAATGAAAGCGAAATTAGCACTGACCGATCTACCAGTAATGACGATTTATTGTGACGTCACGTTTGTGGCTGAATATCAAAACAGCAGTTAGTGGCCTGTCTACATCCGGGCATAAAGGTTGTGTGACTACCGGGGGTGAACCGGTGTGGCATGCTCAGCCGTGTCCCATGCTCAGCCGTGTCTATCGCTTCTGCGCATGCACAGATTTATTATTGTTTTTGTATCTCTATTTCCTACTGCAGGAATTCACAACACTTTTATTTATCTTTTCTTGGCTGGGGGGAGGGGTCTAGAATTAGCCTACTTAGGCCACAGTTGTAGTGAACATCCAAATAAGTCTTAGTGAAGTGTCTTAGCTGACAGCTTGAATGTGGATGGATTTTGATGCATGCGCAGACGATACTGTTAGATTCTGACACATGCGCAGAAGCGATGGACACGGCTGAGCACGGGACACGGCTGAGCACGCCACACCGGGCGCAGTGGCAGAATTCGTAGAGCGCAGGCCTCGCATGCGGGAGATCGGGAGTTTGGTTCCCGGTCGAGTCAAATCAATGACTTATCAAATTGATACCAGTCGCTTCCTAGCCTGGCACTCAGCATTACTAGAATAGGGAAAGAACTGGTTAGTTCAGTGTCAGGAAAATTTGACTGAGTGGGATATGAGGTCATTGTACCAGTGGCCTGATTTCCCAGTGGGGCAGCACTATAAAGTCGCCATGAGTGTGCACTGTCACAAATCGGTGCGCGTCTTGATATGACGTTAGATGTTGCCAGGACGCAAAAGTCCAAAAACCAACCAACTAACGGGGGTGGAGGTTTGGGAGTGTGGGGTGTGTCTGTGTGTGTGTGTGGGGGGGGGGGGGGTAGAGGCAGTCCTTTCTATTCTCTTTAATATAATTAACCGACCAGTAATGTCTACTTGGTGTGAATTAGACAGGCTGCGAACATCGTGAACAAATGCGTTGCTATGAATTATGAAGTGTGTGTCCACTTCCACCATACATGTATAATCTCTGTACAGGCAGCCACAGCAGGCTGCCATCTCCCTTTAATGTAGCAGTAATGTAATCCAGTGAAGCGATACAGCACCAAGGCTCCAATACACATTTACTAATATCAAAATGTATTAAACCAACAAGTTAATATCATTCACGTTCTAAATAATTGATTGTCTGCTTTTACATGTAAAAGCGATGGTTTGAACAAAAAACTAACATTTCTCGCCGTGAATATGGCCTATGCTGCCGACATGGCATAAAGCAACCACCAATCAATCAATCAATCAATCATCGTTCTAAATAATTAGATATACGGTAAATCCCCATTAAACCGCACTAAATGTTATTCATCATCATCATCATCATCATGCTGTCGGTCGCGATGCGACAAAGACTGCTTTCATTACTTGACTGCCGCTCTCCATTAAGCTCTCTGCTGTGAGAGTTGCGTCCATGAGACGGTCTTAAACATTTCATGAAAGCTGCCTGCAAAAGTGTTGAAGTGCTGCTGGCTTTTGCAAGTTACCAGCGGCACTCTCTCGGGGATCAAATAGAGGTTTCACACCAGCAAGAGCATGTCAAGACAGGCACAAAACTATTTGTCCCTGCAGTGGCTGGTCGAGAGATGTTGGGAGTTCCATACATTAACCGCCCCTAATGCTGCCACAGTGACATGGTTTTCTATTTAGGGTTTGCTCCCTTAGCCTTCGGTTCTGTCAGGAACCTGTACCACAAGGCAGTGGTTTACAACTCTGCAGGACAGGGGCATCAAAGTCCCTGAGGTATTGCTATACCTGCAATACCTGCATACACATCACACATACATACACACACATATATATATACCACATACATACATACATACATACATACATACACTCACATACATACACACACATACACACTTTGATGGTACTTATTTAAAAAACTGGTCCTCCCAGCTCCTCCAGGCAGGTAACTGTGATTTTATTCACAGAACCCAAAATCAGATTAATCAGCTTGTCCGATTGGTTGGTTGGCTATTGAAAGTTTATTTCCTGGCAACAGAGATTGTCCAATGAACAATTTTAATCTCCGATCCCTCCCATTATTAAATGGTGAAAGTTTGTTCCATGGATATTATGTTCAGATAATTAGAATTTGTCCGGATTAAATAGGGTCGGACTAACACGAGACGACTGTCATTATTGAATGTGAATAAAAAAGAAGACAACAAATAGATATGTATGTTCCCTTTAGAGCCCATTAAATTATTTTCGGGCCATTCATTAGAAGCGAAATCTCCAGTTCTTCAATACATGTGTTCAGATATCAATATTTGTTCCTTTCATTATCCATGAGCAAATAGAATGGTGAATCTGCAATAGGGATCACACTGCACGCACTTCACCAGATAGGAGCTCGTGCAGTGGTGTGCAGACGCAACGTGGTTGCACAGAGATTGAACTCCCGACCTTCCGCACGGGAGGCCTGCGCTCTACCGATTCGGCCACCGCGTCCGCTAAATGTGTTGGGATAGCCTTCAGCTTAAAGTAAATTTGTACTAACTTTGGAGATATCTGAAGTGTGATCATTCATCAAGATACATCGATTTTACGTGTAACGAATACATGGTAAGATCACATGACCAGATCTGTAACACTGTATTGATGTGCCTACTTGTGGAGTCCATACTTGGTAAGATCACATGACCAGATCTGTAACACTGTATTGATGAGCCTACCTGTTGAGTACATCCATGGTGAGATCACATGACCAGATCTGTAACACTGTATTGATGTGCCTACTTGTGGAGTACATACATGGTAAGATCACATGACCAGATCTGTAACACTGTATTGATGTACCTACTTGTGGAGTACATACATGGTAAGATCACATGACCAGATCTGTAACACTGTATTGATGTGCCTACTTGTGGAGTACATACATGGTAAGATCACATGACCAGATCTGTAACACTGTATTGATGTGCCTACTTGTGGAGTACATACATGGTAAGATCACATGACCAGATCTGTAACACTGTATTGATGAGCCTACTTGTTGAGTACATCCATGGTGAGATCACATGACCAGATCTGTACCACTGTATTGATGTGCCTACTTGTGGAGTACATCTTGGGTTGGGGGATAGACCTATATACAATTTGTATACGACATGTACCAGTGTACAGCTGCTGTATATGTTATTGTAGGTGAAGGTGTAGATGACTGACTGACATTAAGTGATAATCAATCAAACAATCAATCACAAATCCATGTACTTATTTAAATTTTCTTTTTTTACTTTGAATTCATTCTCACCCCCTAATAATAGAGAGTTCGGCAAACAACAACATTGTATTGTCCCCATATTTTAATCAGTGTTGTTGTACGCCTAATTCTGCGTTAGTTTTAGCTTCTCTTGACAATTCAACAAAAGAGGGAGAGTTTCAGGTTGGCTTTACCTGCAACACCGGAGATGTTTTTTTTTTTATTAAACCACCAACAAACATTTTAATTTGGTAACATTTAAAAACCAACGACCTCAGTGGTGTAAGTCGTGTTGGAGATGGAGGTCCGTGTAGTGAAGGTGAGAGTGTGAGAGCGAGAGGGTGAGAGGGTGAGAGGGTGAGAGGGTGAGAGGGTGAGAGGGTGAGAGGGTGAGAGGGTGAGAGGATCAGCTGAAAGTTCTACAATGGCTGACATGCACATCGACTCGGCTGATTCTAAAGTCTGTCGTACAATACACGACCCGCTTTGATGAGATCCTTTAAGCGGATATCGGGAACAATTAAAAGGTTCACACTTCGCATACACTTTAAAGTTGCATAGTCCGATATCTTTGAGTTTCTGTCATTTTCTGAAATAAATATTTTAGGTTGGTCATTATAATCTACCTCACTTTCTTTTGAAGGGACCTTTATTTTAAATGGCTATCTTTTGAGATATTTAAAGTGCAAACATGCACAATTAATTTTGGCAAGCACGCCTAAACGCGGACACCATAGGCTTATGCAGTAACAGGCCCTATTAAAGTGGTTCAGTATGCCCTTCTATGTGGCAACAAATGTTAGATAAGTGCACCAGTATCTAAGTTAGATATGGAGAACCAAATCTAGATCACTGTTTTGGTTTTGAAAATGTTATGTTTTCACCAGACTATGCGACTTTAAATGGTGGACAAACTGACCAGGAACTCTTCCCCTCCACAGCCGCCTCATCCCAACACAATCTTCCGCTCATGTAGAAACTGACTTCATACAGCATCACATGCATCACCTTAGCCCAGGTACACATACACAACTTAAAGCTGCATAGTCCCAATGAAAGCATCAACATTTCAAAACCAAAACCCTCATCTTGATTTTATCTTACATATCCAACTGAGACACTGGTGTACTTATTAAGAATCTGTTGCTGTATATGACGGAACACTAAGTCAATGTAATAGAAACTGTTACTCCTGATGCTTACGGTGTCAGAATTTGTACATACACACCAACATTAATCTGGCATGATTTCACATAAAATATCTCCAAATATTAGACTTAAAAGTGATTTCAAACCAACATCACGTAGCCTATAACATTCAACTTAATATGTTTATCTAAAAGAATTGCAGAAACCCAAAACCATCGGACTATGCAACTTTAATTGGAAACTGAACTTAGACTACACAATTGGAATCCCCGATTTACCCTCACCGCGAATTATCACAATAAATTTCGCCATGTAGTGTACGACGGTCCTGAAGGAATGGAATCCGCTTATTTGACTGGTGTGTGCGAAACACAAACACGGGTGCAATTATGGCCGCCGGAAACAAACGTAAACCGAGAGAAGCGCAGATGTCATCAGCGACGCCAGTCTCGCTTACAGGAAGACACTTCCGGGCAGCCATAACCCTCTAAGAATGGCGGGAAATCTGTTCACTGTATTTGTTTGGGCTCCGCGGGGAAATGCAAATCCTATTTCCTCTTTATTCCTATGTATGCAAGGACTAATAGCACAGTAAATCACGGGAGAATTGGAGAAAGTGTGTTCACTGTATTGCATTTCTACTACCAGTCTGCACTGACTTCTCAGGCAAGAAGCCGCATAGACAGGTAGACGTGGTTAGGGTGGTGACATCAAGGAGCCTAGATGGTCTAATGGTTAGCATACTAGCCCGGAATGCAAGAGATGTGGGTTCAATTTCCGGTCTAGGTGCAACATTTCCCATTTTAATCCCCCCATGACACTGGTTTTCATGACCAGGATCCCGTACAAGCTATGAAATGTATGGTTGTTGAACATATCCTGTGTATGTATATGTAAGTGCATTGCCTGTATGAGTAGTATGTATGTAATTGTAAGCATTAAATGACCATTTAAAAGGCTTACAATTCCAGGGGGGATGAGTGTAGTAGTCTGCACTGACCTCTCAGGCAAGGAGCCATATAGAAAGGTAGGCGTGGGTAGGGTGGTGACATCACTGAGGCTAGATGGTGTAATGGATAGCACACTGGCCTGGAATGCAAGAGATGTGGGTTCGATTTCCGCTCTAGGCGCAATATTTCCCACTTTCATCACCCTCACGACAATTTTAAGGGGAACTCTAAGATATGTCAATCATTACACACCCTCCTTCATTGATGTGCGTAATTTCGTTCAGAGCGCTTGAAACCAAGGGAGGATTGGGCGCGATATCTTCACTGTAATTTACGAAATTGTGCTTGATGTGCACCTTTATGATATTTTCTGATTTAGCTTTAAACAATGATTCACTGCTTCACTTGATGTAGGTAGCTCACTGCGCTGTAAATCAAAAGAGAATTGGGGAAAATATATGTTCAATGTAGTTTTTATTGTTGTTTTACATTAGTTGATTAAGCAGGAGAAATGTGAATCACAGACAATTGGTCTTCCTCATTCCATTGCTCCTTGCACTATCCTAGTAATGACAAGCACCTGGCTAGGTAGCGACAAAGATACATATTTAAGTCATTGTTTTGACTTGGCCAGCAGGTGAAACTGGGGACTTGAGTCCCACTACCTACCAAAATGGGAGGCAGACGCTCAATTCATTCGACCATATCGTTTATTCTAGTATTTGTAAGAGCACTTCTGCGATATATAACTCCTTTAAGCAATACTTCACTTCCTTTTAATACCATTAATATCGCCGTCAGTTAGGGGACAATTGGGATAAATATGTTCAATGTAGTTTATTGTAGTATTTTATTAGCATATTTTGTCTATGTAAATCCTTTAAAAAAACTATTTAATTGATATGCTTGATATCGTTATTAGTGTTGCAAGATGGGGGGAATTGGGGAAATATGTTTGCTTAGTTTTATACTGTAGTATTTCTACAGGCATCTCTAAGATATTAAAATGTTTTTAAGAAGTCATTATCTTTTATGCTTCATATAAATAGTGCTTACATATGGATCGTGGTTCCCCGATTACAACATTTCTATGTGAATAGAGTAACTTGTCTCTAGAAAAGTTAGATCTATACTATATACACTATATGTATACTATTTACACTCTATACACTATATCCCCTATATACATTATACACGATATATACACTACATAAGTAAACCCTGGTCGTGTCAACCCAATGACTTAACAATTGATACAGCCAGGCGCTCAGCATTATTAGGATATAGCAAGGACTGGTTAGCGCAGTGTAAGGATAATGTGACTGAGTGGGAAATCGGGCAGCCTGGTCTCTAAAAAGTTGCCATGAGTGCACTGTCACAAGTCGGTACCCATCCTGATATGTTGCCAGGACGTAAAACTCCAACAACCAACCAACTCTATAACTATATACCCTATATATATACTATATATGTACTATATATAGCTCAGATACAACCCGCTGTATACGGGTGTAGAGCGAAGGGGCTCTGCCAACTCTATTCTGTACCTGGATGTTATCATTGTGACTCGCGGGTTCGATGCTAGGCGCACGTGCAGCGCTGCCAGCGCGCACCGAACATAGGGCCGTTGGGCACTGGACACTGCACTCATCCATCAGTACTTAAGAGGGATACACCTCCTGATTTTTGCCCTGCGATACACCTCCTGCTACACCACGTGTGCACCGCTCTTCGACACTTGCGAGCCGCTGCGTGCACTATGCCTAAAGACTATTGCTCAAATTGCCGCAAGTCACATTCAAGGCCAGTGGACGACCATTGCCAGAGGCTTCCTGTGAAATGTATTTATGTATGTTTGTATGTGTATATATGTATATATGCATATATGTATAGATTGTTTGTTTGTTGTGTTATGTCCTAGTAACATCTAAGGTCATATCAGGACATATATACATGTATATATGTATTATGTATGTATATGTGTGCATATGCACATACGTACAGATATGTGTATATATTATATGGGTATATATTATATACTGGCTTTTAATTTCATGTACACAAAGGCACAACAAAGTGATTTAAAAAAACAAGTATATAAAATGCATGCATATATAGGTATTTACATACATGTGTGTACATGTGCATATATATATGAAGAGTTCAGGTTCAAAACCACGGAAACGCCAATCTAAAAATGGAGATAAACATTGGTATTGTAGTAGTCTGTACATGAGCTCCACTACCACGCGGTGGCGGCAGACACTACGCCGCACACCTATGGAGTTACACTGAACTGCGCTAGGTGGTGGCACACTAGCCACCGGGCAGGGCCCCGACTGGGCTGCCCTCTCAATCAATTCAATCAATTCTTTTATTTTAACTCTCTGCAAGGTATGTTTACAATAAATTGAGGTGATACAATAAATGCATACAAATTCCTTACAGACAGAAAGGATCCCAGAAAAGTGATGTTTATCTAGCTGGTCTCCACACACCCCACCCACCTATAGAGGCGACATGGGACCTAGCGAGTTAGGGGGCAGGTCACTTGACTGTTGGCACCGCGGAGAGCGGAAAGGTTTTGTAATAAACCAGTGGAAGCATACTGGTGTTCTTCTGTGAGTGTGTGTCAGAGTGAAAGACCGTGGAACGGTGAACATTGTGCACTACCACAGAATCAAACCTAAAAAAGTGTTTTTTATATTCCTACTTTTTTGTTCATTTCAGCATAACCATATGATCATATGAAAAGTAGAATTAGTGAGAATTAAAATTATTTTCAGGGAAAGATCGTTTATGTAAGGAAAATCTTTTTATGTAAACAACATTTTTCGATTGCCGTTCACGTGGTTTTGCGCCTGAACTCTTCATATATATATGTTGGTATTTATATACACATATGTATGTATAGAATACATAGGATTAGTTCAGGCTACTACCCCCATGGTGCGCCACTGGCGCCCCGTTGCACACAGAACAACGGGGAGTGGAATATCTTTGCATAGTAATGAGTAGAATCTTTGGTTTTACATCGGGGTGGGTGAAAGCAGGTTAAACAGTAGGCGCAGGCCATGAGGGCCCGGGAAGGTGGGGTAGTACTAGTACTAGTAGTATGTAGCGTGTAAAGAAGGGTGTAAGGCGCAGGGATGTGGGGAGTGAGAGAGGCTGGTTGGTTGTTATAGTTTTACATCCTGGCAACATCTAAGGTCATATCAGGATGGGTACCGACTTGTGACAGTGTGCACTCACGGCGATTTTATAGTGCTGTCCACTGGGAGACCAGGCCACCAGCACCATGACCTGATAACCCACTTCGTCACATTATCCTGACATGAGCCAACCGGTCCTTGCCCTATCCTAGTCATCCCGAACACCTGGCTAGGAAGCGACAAGAATCAATTTTGTAAGTCAATGATTTGACTCGACCGGGAATTGATCTCCGGCACGGGAGGTCTGCGCTCTATCGATTTGGCCACCGCTTCCGGTCGGGATTGAGACTAATGCCTAGTACACACCTACCGTATGCGATTTGCACACTAAAACCCGCGACTCGACCCGACCAGCTTAAAACTGAAAACGGGCCGATTCATTTTTAGAATTGCGAATCGCAATCGTAATCGGCCGGTTTTATGCCTAAAACTGAGGTTTTATGCACGAATTGCAATCGCTAGGTGTGCGCAGGGAGTGCACACCTAGCGATTTTTGTGTGCGAAACGGGCAGTTTTAGATCGTATACGGTAGGTGCGCACAAACGGTAGGTGTGTACCAGGCATAAGAGAGAAGCTTATCGTAAGGAAGGGAGCTCCTCGGGGGTTCCTCGGTCACGCCCTGGGGAAGTTAAATAGAGGATGGGGGTGGAGAGGAGAGGAGAGGAGAGGAGAGGAGCAGGAAGGCAATCTGCTGATGTAGATGACTGCTGAGGAGTGGCGTTGGAGCGGGTTGTGGCGGCAGGAAGTTAGGCAGGGAGTCAGGGAGGCGTGAAGGCGGGAGGAGAGGAGGTGAATAGCAAGGGTAGGTTGGTTGGTTGTATTAGGTCCTGGCAACATCTAAGGTCATATTAGGATGAGACCCGACTTGTGAAAGTGCGCACTTATGGCGACGTTATACTGCTGCCCACTGGGAGACCAAGCTGCCAGGACCATGACCGGATATCCGACTCAGTCATAGATTATTATCCTGACACTGAGCAAACCAGTCCTTGCCCTATCCTATTAATCCCGAGGGCCCAGCTAGGAAGCGTGGGTTCGAATCCCACGAGCTACCAAAATGGGAGATGGACGCTCAACTCATTCGGCCATCTCGGGTTGGTTGGCTGGGAAGGAGGGAGGGAGTTGTCGGGGGGGGGGGGGGGTATGGGAGGGGGCGTGAGGAGTGGTATGAGGAGGCGGTTATTTTGTCCTCCCTGATTCACCCAAAATTTAATTTTTTTTGGTCCATTAGTTGTTTAAGCAGGGGAAATTTCAGTCATAGACGGCTGGTCTTCCTCATTCCACTGCTGGTCGACAGAAAGCCTGAGCCTACACTTTTACCGACCCAAGGGATTTTTAACCTCCCACACCGCATAGACATGGTATGAGAGCAACCGGCCTTTGATGACGCTGTAAGTTATACACAGCGGTGGAAATCCAAATTGGCAGAGCTGGGGGCATGGGGAATCGAACCGCCGACCCTCAGATTAGGAGTCTGACCTAGAAAAAAGTCAGACACTCTAACCACTCCGCCACAATCAGTGATGCCCTCTACACTAAGGGAGAAACCTACTATGTTCGCTAGTAAAACTGATATCAGACTGGCCAGCCTGATATACCCCTCCTTCCCTGTTTGACGATGTATTTAAAATGTGTATGGGATTTAAACCTTTACTAACCAAAATGATTAAGTCTGAAAAACTGAAGTCATGCATTAAATGTGTTATCTCCCAATGTATCTTATTACATATATATAGGTATATATATATATATACCTATATATATGTAATAGGATATATATATATACAACAAAGGTTTGGATCGTGCAAACGTTAATTGTCAACCATATTACATTACACCGACATTAAGTTGCATAGTCTGATGGTTTTGAGTTTCTGTCATTTTCTGATATAAATACATTAGGTTGATTGTTATAATCTACCTTCCTTTAATTTGAAGTAACTTTTATTTTAAATAGCTAACCTTTGAGATATTTGAAGTGCAAACCTGACAAATTAATATCGGCAAGGACCTAAGAACTCTGACACTGTAGGCTTCTGCAGTAACAGGTTCTGTTATATTGCCTCCATATTCCCTTCGATGTGCTGACAAAGGATTAATAAGTGCACTAATATATAACCAGAATCAAATCTACATATTTGTCTTGGTTTGGAAAATGTGATGTTTTCATCGGAATATGCAACTTTAACGCCCCAAAAAACAAACAACACAGACGGTGTACATGACGGATACGGATAGATGACATTATTGAAAGAAATGAAGGCATGTGTAATAATAATTCAAGTGAGCGGGCCAAATGATGAAAGAGGGCCAACATCGAAAGATGGCGCCCTTTTGAAAGCAATCCACTCATTTGCTGTTGTTATTATAATGCTAATTAATTAAGTAAGGGACATTTCAATCGCGCACAATTTGTCTTCCTAATTCCACTGCTCCTTACCCCTATCCCTGAAATGCCGAGCACCAGGCTATGACTATGTAGTGACAAATATCCATCTTGTCATGTCACAGCCCGAGTTTGTCATTCCACTCTACGTCAAGTCGGAGTCATTTGATTAATGATAAGTACACATGTTCTTAAGTCCTTGGTTTCACCTTGCTGTGGTTTGAACCTGGGGTTCGAATCCCATGACCTGCCACGCGGGAAGTGGGTCCTTAACTCATTTGACCAACCACTATTAAGTATGTCTACGTAATTGTACAATTCTGAATATATATGTATACATATATATGTGATGCATAAGCATTATATATGTATAATTAATTGGAAGTGTTCACTCCTTATTATATTCTAAATCATCTACTGTACTGATCTGTTATTAATTGTTCATCCACTATGCAACCGTCACTCTGCCCGCAATATATATATATACATATATATTTATACATAAGTTTAGCACACTATGTCATTGTTCAGTGTGTGTCAACTCGCACCAATCAACATAACAGACATGCGTATTATTACAATATTAGTTATTACACAATACAGAACACAGTACTTAGTTGGATTGAGTAGATACTCTGGCTGGCCCCCTAATAGACCTACCTTTTAATTTACTTAAAATTAAATTAAAACTAGAGCTTCAGACACACTCAGCCGAGATGACTAGAGGACGGTTGGACGCTGGAGCCAGCGTCCCCTTAACCCACTTCCGGGCAGATTAAACGTCACCAGGTTCCTGTAACTGCCCCGTCACCACCACCCAGTGTGCAAGCTTGGGGTTGCAGGTTCAAGTCCAACACATACTGACATAGGCAATTAATAGAAATGGTACCACCACCACCCAGCGCGCAATCTTAGGTTTGCGGGTTCAACTCTAGCACATAAGCAAATAATAGAGATGGTTCCATAATAATAATATTTGTATAAAAACTTTATACTACCCAATAAATAAGCCACAATAAATGTTGTGAGAGTGAGGAGCCCTGTGTGAGTAGAAACTTACCCCAACACGAGGTGGGTGCAGAGGATGGCGATGAGAGCTGTCCCCAGCACCATTCTGGTCACTGCCGACATTGCAGGCTCCGTATCAGCTTAGAGAGACGCCGTGTGTGAGTAGCTTGTGCTGTGGTGTGCGCTTGTTCACCTGTTAACCTCTCACAACGCTTCTTTATACGGATTGGGCCTCGTTTTCGATTACCCTTCTCTGCCGTCAGGTTTTCTTCTACTTTTCTCTCGTTCTCTTTTTCTCTCTCACTCTCTCTCTTTCTCTCTATCTCTCTCTCGCGGGAATCAGCCTGCAAACGTCGTGGCTCTCTGTCGCGTCGCACTGTTTGCGGTACTCCGCACGATGGGTGGAGTTAGCTGCCGTTGGCCAGCCCGTCTCGTCCAATCAAATGGCTCGTCTTATCCGTGCGTAGGCGGGCTGGGTGACGCGCGCTGAAGGCTAACCGGACACTGTGGGTGATGCGGTGGACGGGTGGAGGTTTGTGGTAGCCGCGGTTGGGTGGGGGTGGGGGTGGCGGTCGGGGTGGGAAGGTGGTGGAGGTGGTAGAGAGTGAGAGTTTGAGAAAAGAGAGGGCCCAGAGAGTTGTAGGTGGGAGGGAGGGCAGAGAGTGAATGGGGGTGGTAGATGGGATGAGCGAGCTAAAGAGAGAGAGACAAATAGAGAGAATGAAAGAAAGGGTTTGTTTGTTTGTTGTTGTTTTACATCCTAGCAACATCTAAGGTCATATCAGGACGGTGATGGTGCGCACTCATGGCGACTTTTATAGTGCTCCCCCATTGGGAGACCAGGCTGCCGGCATCTAGACCCGATATCCCACACAATCATATTATCCTGATACTGTGCAAACCAGTCCTCGCCCTATCCTATAGAGGGGGTGTAATGACGTCACAAGACAACTTTCGGTGGCCATATTGGATTACATACAGAAGGCTTGCAACTGCCTACACTGGGCTTATTTACTGATTTCTTTGTCACTGATTTATTTGTCACTGTTTTGAGTAGTTTGGCCTCAGACGTTGTTGCTAAAGTGCTGTAAGTAAACACATTGGATGTAAACTGCCCAGAACCTCCCAGAACACAAGAAAAGTCTGTTTTACTGCATCTGCATGCATTCACAACATGGCTTGGGAGGGTGCTCATAATCCAAGATTTTTTTTGATTTTTTTTGTGACAAGTTATTTATTCTGCCCATAACGTATAAGCTCCCGTGAGGGTGCTTGTTTTCAATGCTGGACAGCTGTGATACTGGATTGGTCTGGTCCCGCACTCAGGAGACTTTACCTGATCTTTCTCGGGGCAACCTTTGCGGTTTTGAGTGTTAGTAGCTTCTATATTAGTTTTTTTTAAATTTTCAAGTTTTTTTCCTAGCCTGTATATGATAACTTAGCCTACTCTGTACATCTATGCAGATGACATACAGGCCTGTGGGAGAGGATCCCATCCCATTGTGGTTTGTTACAGCATCCTTTCACCCATGCCCTGTCCTTAGATAGTACACCCGTGTGCCAGAACACCCCTGGACCCTTCAGGACTGCGACTAGGTGGGATGGCTGTGTTGTATGGTTAGCCATTTTGTATTTCAGGGTGATTCGGATGCATGACCGTGGCCTGCCTGGTTCTGCTTTGGTTTGTGCCAGTACACATACCCAGACGGACTGCGCCCTATGGTGATAGTCATTTCGAATTCCTTCGTACTTAGTGGGGCTAGTTTCCGTATTTGTAATATCTACCATCTTTTCTAGCCAGACTTTTGCTTTTTGTGCCAGAACACAGCAAGCAGTGACTGCGCCCACGATCAGGTGAGATATTGTTTCTTCAGTAGGTGGTTGTGTATTATGATTTCTTTAAGGACCTTTTATAGTGGTCCATGCTTTCGATTGCCCGTTGTTGTGTGGGTTGATTATTCCAGGCATGTGCCGCCATGGCCAGTACACTTCTCTCATAAATTTTGGTGTTACTTATTGCTGTCAGTAGCACTGGGGCTGCCATTTGCCTGGTGTCCCTACGGGGGGTTGCTGTGTAGCCTGGTTTTGTGGTGTAATGGTGTGCCAGTATTTTGAGGTGCGTTTCCCTTCTACTCGTTAGTAGTGTTGCATTGCATTTTTTGTGTAATTCGATTGTGGGATATCTTTTGTTCACCTGAAGGCATACTTTGAGGGCTCTATTTTGTAGCACCTGTAGTTTGTTTAATAGTTTTGTATTTCCTCCCATGTACACTACATCGCCATAGTCAAAGTAGGGGAGGATCATGCCTTTATATATTTTAATTGCCATGCTTTCAGTCATGTAGTATCTCAGTTTAGCCAGTAGCCATATTTTATGGTTTACTTTTTTGATAGTATTTGTTATGCAGAGGTCATAATTTAGGTGTCTGTCTAGATCCACTCCCAGATATCGGTAGTTGTCTACTTGTTCTAGTTCGGTGTTTCCCAGAAGACACTTTATTTTCTCGTTACTTGTTAGCCTGGTACCAAATAGTACTGTTTTTGACTTGCTGTTGTTTATGGTTATCCTATTTAGTTGGCACCACTCGATTAGTTTTGTTAGTGTTAGATTCAGTTTCGTTTCTATTTCTTCAGTTGTTTTGCCTGCAGCATATACCACAGTGTCATCTGCATATAGTTGGATGTTTTCAATTACTAGCCAGTTGTTTAGAACGTTAATATATATGAGGAAGAGAAGTGGCCCCAGGACTGACCCTTGGGGCACTCCGCAAGTTATCTTTTCCTCAATGGATATGGATCCATTTACTGTGGTGCATTGCTTTCTGTTTTCTAGATAGCTCGCTAGCCATTTTCCTGTTACTCCCGTTATTCCCATTTGGGTTAGTTTGCTCCTTAGGATAGGGTGGTCCACCGTGTCAAACGCTTTGCTGAAGTCTATGAATGCTGCACCCACTAGGTTCTTTTTATTGATACTGTTTGCAATATCAGTTATTAAGTTAGCAAT
Source organism: Branchipolynoe longqiensis (assembly GCA_030323885.1). NCBI lineage: Eukaryota > Metazoa > Annelida > Polychaeta > Phyllodocida > Polynoidae > Branchipolynoe > Branchipolynoe longqiensis. Next base: position 56,849,499 of record CM059191.1, on the reverse strand, counting down.
TGTTTTTATTGTCGAGTGGTATTTTCTGAAACCGCCCTGTTTACTGTTTAATATTTTGTGTTCGTTTAGATGGTCCATAATATGTCTATGCATTATGGCTGGCCGCTGACCGCTGACTGCTGAGTGATGATGTCATGTGCACTCCCTGTATAAATGCAGAGTGCCAGGCTAGGTAGCGAGAAGTACCAATTTTATAAGTCATTGGTTTGACTTGGCTGCGCTCTACCGATAGAGGGATAAGAGAGCATGGCCGGATGGGTTAAGCACCCAAAATCGGTTGTGGTAGGTGGTGAGATTTAAATCGCGAGTTCAGAGCCCGGCCGAGTGAAGCCAATGAAATAAAATAATGTATATTTGTCACATTGGATTCGGTATTACTAGGATAGGACAATGAGCAGTAGAACGAGGAAGACCTATTGTCCGCAGTTGATATTTCGATCGCTTAATAAAGGCATGTAATGCTATAATAATAATAATAATGCTGAGGATAATAATAATAATAATTTGTTTTAAAGTCTAAACGAGATTTTTTTTAAAGGCTAAAGAGCTAAAAAAAAAAAGAAAAAAAGAAAAAGAAAAAAAGAGAGAGGCTCAGATAATGAAATGGTGATATCGTTATTGTGTGGGGAAAGAGAGGATAGAAGCTTTAGAGAGTGAAATAGAATCGTATAGGGCATAAGAGATACGGAGAAAGTAGGGAGGGGAGAGAGAGAAGGAAAGCGCTGAAATAGTGTTTATGTGGAGGAGTTCTGGTGGGAGTATTATGTGTGGCAGACGAGCGGTCACGTCGTAGTGGTATAAGGACTGGACTGTAAGAGTTTGGGGCGGGTGGCAGGGAGGGGGTAGTTATACAGGAGGACAGGCAGACAGGAAGAAGGAATGGGAGAGTACACCATTCATAGATCCACCAAGGGTTGGACCCAAACGCAAGCACGTACAGCGATGCCAAACTTGAGTGGGTGTAGTCACGTAAGCAAACCGGGATGCGTGCGCACATCTCTCCGGTGCACCGGAAGTGTCTGGCCGCGGAGTGTTGTGTACATAATGGGGCCGTGCCGAGACGACCTTCTACCGCCATACTTCAGCCACGCTGGTCCCGGCCGCTCTCACTCTCTCTCACTCTCACTCTCTCTGTCATTCTGTCACTCTCTCACTCTCTCTTTCACTCTCGTTGGAGACTCCCCAAAGTGTGATTACGAACATCCAGCACCGAGAGATTCTCAGGGGTCAGGATGGCTATGTTATCGTTGGTCATCAACCTCCTGATTTGGCTAAAATATGCATAATTGCCTTAGTCATTTTGGCGTGTTGTCCAGTGCCCTGTCCAAAGATAACAAGTTGCATCCACAAAGTAATTAACATCATGGAATCTTATTCATTAGCTATAGTTGCAAGATAAATTACCAATCATGTGCATACATACATATATAAATATGTTTGTAAATATGCATATAAAATGCATATAAATATGCACATAAATATATATATACATAAATATATAAAAATAATTATATATAATTATACATAAATATATATAGATATTTATAGATATATATGAATATAAATACACATAGATTTAAATACATTTAAATAGATATAAATAAATTTATATATATAATATATATAAATATATATATAAATAAACATAACCAACAAATATATATATGTGATCTATCACCCAACCCGCGGTCATACCCCCTTCTGAGTCTCCCTAAGAATGGGCAACGAGTGACTCGCTGCCTTTTTCGCGTACGACTCAGTTCCCGTATGCCTACAGAATTTAAGGTGGCTCACTCGGCCTACGGGCATTCTGTGCCGCTTTCCCATGACTATCTGTTGTTCTTGTCAGGAGGGGCCGGAGTGCCGCGTTTGTCCAAGGTTGACCTATGAAAAGACTGAGCCTACATAAAGCCCCATGTTTGTCCAAAGCCTGACATATGAAAAGACTGAGTCTACATAAACCCCCACGTTCGTCCAAGGTTGACCTATGTAAAGACTGAGCCTACATAAAGCCCCATGTTTGTCCAAAGCCTGACATATGAAAAGACTGAGTCTACATAAACCCCCACATTCGTCCAAAGCTATCAAAAGAGGCGGGGACCGATTGGCGGAGGCTGCATAGGTGGCATTGCAGGAGAGTGACAACAGTAGTTACCGGCATCTATTAATTTACGCATTTATTTATGTAATTTTTAAAAATTATTTCTATAGTTTTTAATTATTTCTATAGTTCACCACATCGATAACCTTCAAACGCATTGATAGAGAATATATAAAAATCGGTACACAGCACCATCTTTTATTTTTGCTGTGTGGAATAGACTTACTGCATCCACTTTTACTGCATCGACTTATCTTCTACTTTATGTAGTTATGCAGTAACAACCATTGTTTACCTTAAGGTTTGTTTGCGGCTGTACATCTGCTTCCCGCCATAGGCACTAGGTGGTGCCATCATTGATCTTCAGGGTTCTAACCTAATATCTCCAGGTGGCAGCACCAGACAACAGAGGTCAGACAGTCGTCTTCTTTTCTAGTTACAAATCTTCACGCCCGATGGCACCACCTGCGTGAAACCTACTTCATTTCCTTCCTTACCACTAGGTGTCTGACCGCTTGACCGATTGACCGATTGACCTCTTGACCTCTTGACCATGCCTCGCCTCACCGCACTGCTCGCGCACCAGCTCAAATCTACTCACACACTCTCACACTCGCGCACCTCACACACCTCACCTATCAGCTACACCTACTCCGAACGAATATCCAAAGATGTCTTCTCACGGTGCCCCCGAATCTAAACGTGTGAGTATTTGACATATGATGTATGATTCTGTATTCTGTATTTTGACCGTCAAATTTTGTACGGTAGATATGTAATATGTGCCAAACAAATTCAAACAACTTCAAACCCCTTCATGGCGCCTAATATAGTCGGCTCACATTGGCTCACATGCGCCATTGGCTCACATCCGCCACGTGTGAACCCGATGCTGAGGCGGATTATGGTCATTGGTTGAGTCGCCTCATCTATTTCGCCTCCAGTAGGTTGTGGGTGTGAACACGGCTTATGTCACTGGCCTTGGCCAATCTTAAACTTTTGAAACTAATACTGGTCAAATTGAAACAGTAAAAAAATGAGTACGTAGATAAATATGTGCTCTAGGGCATGCAACCAAGACTTAAATTGTAGCTAGAAATCCATCCTTTTGGCGACCTGAAACGTAACACATACTACAAAGCTAGCGTTATCATCCTTGCCGAACACATTCACGGTGATATAGTCGGCTCACATTGGCTCATATCCGCCGTTGGCTCACATCCGCCACGTGAACCCGATGCTGAGGCGTATTATGGTCATTGGTTCAGTCGCCTCATCTATTTCGCCTCCAGTAGGTTGTGGGTGTGAACACGGCTTATGTCTAAATCTGTAGGTTTAATCTGTAGGTTTAATAATCATTATTTAGGTTTGTTTGGTTTTGGTTTTGCAGACAGTGGTTTCCACCACAGCCGAGCAGCGGGCTATCCTGCAGCAGTTTTATGACGATGGGCTTGTTAGCACATCCAAGCCCTTCGAGCCGGAACTGCTGCGGGCTGCAGAGGCTGCCAACATGTCGTTGCGCGCAGTCAAGGTTAGAATCAATTAATCATCTTACCCCCCTTCAGAAATTAGTTCTGTAACTAGTAAGTGACCCGACCCCCAGTGGCCCCACCTACCAGGAGCGCTGGAACGTGATCTCTGAGCCTGTTTCCGGTTTGGCAGTAAATCGCAAACCCGTGGAAATTCCACATTCCGGGTTTTGCGATTTACTAGGAAATCACAAACCCCCCTGTAGCGGCGGCGTTAATATCACTTCGATTTTAATGTTAATTTGATCAAATTTCACTTTTTGAGTATGTAATTCTGTTAAATATGATAGCATTGAATAGATTTGGGCCTAATCGGTACCTAACACCGCCCTTAAACCTGGTACGGAGTGCTGTATCATGTATTTTAAATTTAAATGATTATAAATCTAAAGGGTTATTAAATAGATAAGACTTTATTTTCCCGTGCACAATCCTCTGAACCAAATACATCTCTCAAACGTATTTCGCCCATTTTCGCATTCCCTTTAGGTGCGCATCAGCAACATGCGCAGAAATGCGCAGGAGCGGTGCGCTCCAGCCGTTTCTGCCGTCGCGGACCCCGACAGCCTTCGGCAAAAGGTGCGCCTTTCGGTGCAGCATGCGAAGCGCACAACGGGGTTCGACCTCTACAAGCGCTCCACCCAGTCCGGTAAATTATATAGATTCCATATCAACGTTGGCCGAAGTATTTTTTTAGCTGTAATTTCGTACGGTAGATATGTATGTAATATGGCAATGTAGCTTTGTCAATCAAAAAATCGGTTGACAGCACCGTCTTTATACTCTTTCAATACACACTAACCTACACTCTGCTCGAATAATAGTTGCATAACTAGTTACACGCCACGGTACTGACGGGTAATGTCCTGGCATGATTTTAATGGTTTAGCGTTAGAAAGTAATTAGATATTTAGTCGATTGTTTTTCTAAGTATGGTCTCATCTTATAATGAGGCGTTTTTCTATGTTGTCATTTATATGATATGCCTTACAGTTAGACACTTGGTAGACACTGGAATATCGTTACATGTAGACATGGACTTAAAATATTTCAGCCGCCGGGACCTTCGGCGAGAAGCAAACTGCTTGGCTGGCTGGGTGGAGAGCGCTTCTCCCCGCTGAGCGGACCACATACAGCGACGATGCCCGGCAGCTCGCTCAGATGTGCCCGCAAGCAATGACCCGTGAGGAGCGAGTTGCCGCGGTGAATGCCTCTTATCACCGTCTGTGCAAGGAGGTATATTAGTCTACGATAATATTCGCTAATATTCCTTGTTTCTGTTACATCTACCGAATGTAAAATGTCTTCACACTGTCTCTGCAAGCTGGAATATTAGTCTACCATAATAATTCATAATCTTCCTTGGGGCTGTTATATGTACCTAAGATACTATTCTGTCAGCATTGTTTTATATGTCAATTTATTTTACTTGTGTCTGTTATATATACCTAAAGTTGACCCATTTATATCGCTTTATTTATCTAGCCTTGTCTGCAAGCTGGAATATTAGTCTACCATAATAATTCATAATCTTCCTTGGGGCTGTTATATGTACCTAAGATAGTATTCTGTCAGCATTGTTTTATATGTCAATTTATTTTACTTGTGTCTGTTATATATACCTAAAGTTGACCCATTTATATCGCTTTATTTATCTAGCCTTGTTAAAAGCACCTACATTATTTGCGGTATTGATCCAGGCCACCCTGCTGCGCTCCCTAAACACAGACGGTGATGTTGATATGATCGTCTTCCTGAAGTCACCACGGGGCACCGTGGACATCTCCTCCGGCACTGGCCCCCAGTTTTTAAAAAAAAACTGGTCGCTCTTCCGGGCAGGCTTCGATTTGCACGATGGTAAGTTTTAGCTCAATGCCAATTCTGTTTTTTCCCCCTACCCACCCTCTATCACTAAGGACTTACAATAGGTATCCCAACTCATTTTTGCAACTCAATAGAAAGTACCATATTTTGATCTAGTTCCATAGCTCTTACCAAAAGTAAAATGACACCAACTTCATTAAGATCGGATGATTACTTAAAAAGTTGTTGGCTTTTTAATATGGACAAAAATGATCCAAACAGGCCCACGCCACACACACACGACTTACGACTTGTTTGTGAAAATCTAACCCTTAGTAAGGAACCCGGAGCAGGCCGAGGACGTCCCGGCTGCCCCTGCTGCTGCTGCCGCTTCCCCTGCTGCTGCTGCTGCTGCCGCCCCTGCTGCTGCCCCTGGTCTCCCCACGAGCGCCAAGGATAGGATGCGCGCTACCTATCTTACCAAGCTGCAGGATGCTATGGGTACGATCGAACACTTGATAATTGTTATGAGTATAAATGCCCGTCCTATTTTGATATCACCATTACGAAATCCATTCCCAAAATTGTAATATTCTACATCACAATTTATTTTTGTTAATTCCCGGTAAATCTAAAAAGAAATTGTCCATTGCATTTTACTTATGTTATTATTGGGCAATACTTATTAGTTAAATCCTCATTCTTCCCAGCCTTACTTATTAACCTGTTAATTTTATTTTTTTCAGGACCCACTGACAATATATGTATGATGTTCTTCCTTTACTAACTAACCGTGTAATTTTTTGTTGTTTTCAGAGGCCTTTCTTGGTCGACGTCCCGCAGGCTTCAATGTTGGAAGGGTCCTACCAGAGGCCCTTGCTAAATTAGGGGCAGTCATAGTGGGTCTTCCTGGTCCAATTGTCAACCTGAATGCCCTACGTAAGGAGTACTTCCTCGCCATCATGGCGGCTGACATTCGGATCGTGAAGGCCCCTGTGAGTGCTCCTTTTGATACCTGTGCTGAGACTCCCCACCGACCTGTCCAGGTATCTCCCACAATTCCGTGTGAGTCAAGCTCTACCGATGGCGAAGCTGCAGTTCTCCCAACTGTAGCTGCGCCCTTGGTGGAGAATGACAGCACTTGGGAAATGGCTGTTGTGCCCATAGCCATCGAGAATGAGGATGGCGTGCTACTTGGTTGTAGTCAACCTTCCTCCTCGTTTGCTATGAGCACAGCTGAGGATTGTGCGTCTCCTTCGCCACCGAGAAAGGCGTTCAAGCAATCATCCCTGCGACAATACATGGGCAGCAGTAAGGGGCAGAAGCGCGGTGCTCCCCGCTTGAATATATATGTATATTTTGTACATAATGTAAATAAATATCTATATTTATACATTATTTGTACAGTAAATGTAAATAATAATATCTATATATTGTAAATATCTATATATTTGTACTTTTAATGTAAAAAATTACAAAGTTGAGCAAGCACATTGGCTTAGTACATAATCTGGCTTGCCTTTTGCATAAGTGCAATAGTTAACTACGAAATACACTACGAGACCAAAATCTAGTATACAATAATGTTTTAATTTACAACAGTTCAGCGATACACTTCATATACATATTTATAGTATAGACATACTTCTTTGACACATAGATATTTGGTACAGAAGGCAAAATATAGTATACAATTATTTTATTATTTAGAATAGTTCTTGGATACATAGAGATTTGGTACAGAAGGCTTTTGCTCACCGAAATATATATTTAATTCATATATACACATTTATAATTCATATATACACATATTTACACACAAAATACCTGTCGCCTTTTGCTCAGTCTCTTGTGCACAGATATCACCGAGATTTGGTACAGAAGGCTTTTGCTCACCGAAATATATATTTAATTCATATATACACCTCTGTATTTTAGAATTGATATATTAATTCATATATACACATATTTACACACAAAATACCTGTTGCCTTTTGCTCATTCTCTGGTGCACAGATATCACCGAGATTTGGTACAGAAGGCTTTTGCTCAATTGCTCAGACATAATCACACACTATATACAAATAATACATATAAATAACTAAATAAGTTCATCGGTCACTCCATATAGAAATATAGTAATACTTCACATTAACATTGCTCAGTTACATTCTGTATAAATTAACATTGCTCAGTTACATTCTGTCTGGTACGCTTTTGTGTTTGACAAGCAGTAGAAGGTGAGCATTAGACAGTGAGCAGTAGAAGGTTTAAACCGCAACCAGCCAGGAGTTAGACCATCTACTGCTCAACATCTAATGCTCACCGTCTACTGCTAACAATAAACATCACACCATACTGGTACAGTTATTTTGCTCGACAAGCAGTAGAAGGTGAGCATTAGACAGTGAGCAGTAGAAGGTTTTAAACCGCAACCAGCCAGGAGTTAGACCATCTACTGCTCAACATCTAATGCTCACCGTCTACTGCTAACAATAAACATCACACCATACTGGTACAGTTATTTTGCTCGACAAGCAGTAGAAGGTGAGCATTAGACAGTGAGCAGTAGAAGGTTTAAAACGCAACCAGCCAGGAGTTAGACCATCTACTGCTCAACATCTAATGCTCACCGTCTACTGCTAACAATAAACATCACATCATGCTAACATACACCGAAATCAACAAACACACACTACATACAATTAATACACAAATTTACACACATAATTCCATTAATTCATTGCTCAGTTACACCTCACTCCATATAGTAATACTACATATAGTAATACTTCACATACACTATTGCTCATCACATCATACTGGTACGGTTATTTTGCTCGACAAGCAGCAGAAGGTGAGCATTAGACAGTGAGCAGTAGAAGGTTTAAAACGCAACCAGCCAGGAGTTAGACCATCTACTGCTCAAGATCTAATGCTCACCGTCTACTGCTAACAATAAACATCACACCATACTGGTACAGTTATTTTGCTCGACAAGCAGTAGAAGGTGAGCATTAGACAGTGAGCAGTAGAAGGTTTAAAACGCAACCAGCCAGGAGTTAGACCATCTACTGCTCAACATCTAATGCTCACCGTCTACTGCTAACATACACCGAAATCAACAATATTACACACAAAATTTAATAAGTTCATTGGTAGTTCATTGGTATTCATAATCACACACACTATATACAAATAATACATATAAATAACTATTGCTCACTTCACAGCATACTGGTACGCCCATTTGCTCATACACCCAAATCAATACTACTACACACATATACTTCACTTACCACTTCATAAATTAACATTGCTCAGTTACATTCTGTCTGGTACGCTTTTGTGTTTGACAAGCAGTAGAAGGTGAGCATTAGACAGTGAGCAGTAGAAGGTTTAAAACGCAACCAGCCAGGAGTTAGACCATCTACTGCTCAACATCTAATGCTCACCGTCTACTGCTAACAATAAACATCACACCATACTGGTACAGTTATTTTGCTCGACAAGCAGTAGAAGGTGAGCATTAGACAGTGAGCAGTAGAAGGTTTAAACCGCAACCAGCCAGGAGTTAGACCATCTACTGCTCAACATCTAATGCTCACCGTCTACTGCTAACAATAAACATCACACCATACTGGTACAGTTATTTTGCTCGACAAGCAGTAGAAGGTGAGCATTAGACAGTGAGCAGTAGAAGGTTTAAAACGCAACCAGCCAGGAGTTAGACCATCTACTGCTCAACATCTAATGCTCACCGTCTACTGCTAACAATAAACATCACATCATGCTAACAGCTGTCCTGGTGGGATGACCTAAATTAACAATAAAAGATTATTGCGTAACGACCAACCGGCGAAACGCCCGGTGTCGCAGTTTCCGCCGTTCTATAAATTTTTCGGTGCGCATCATCAGTAACCTTATAAATTGAATAGAATGTTTTGGGTACGGATGTTTTCTGTATGTCTACCAACCGATTTGTTTCGAGATGCTGAGGTTTTAGAGATTTGTCACTTTTCGGTAGGGAGAATGCTCAAGTGCATGGAAAATGCATTTTAGTGTTGCCGTTCCTCGGCGTAATGGCGGACGGTCTCAATTGCCACACCGGGCAAGCCGGGCACCGGCACATTTAATTCGAGGGGGGAGGGTGTGTGTGTGTGGGGGGGGGGGGGGTCCGGGGACCGGCGAGCTGTGCCGAGCTGATATAATCTGATATAATCTGAACAAATATACTTTGATTTAGATTAATTATCTAGAAATTTGGAGCAACTCTGTCAAATATACTTTGATTTAGATTAAATATCTAGAAATCTGGAGCAACTCTGTCAAATCCAAAGTTTAATTAGGCACTTCGCCATACAACATTCAAATTATTGAAGCTAATGTTTTGCACTGCGCGTTAAATGCACTGCGCGTTAAATGCACTGCGCGTTAAATATAGTTTATGTTTTATTTGGACGAATGCTACTAAAGGAGAATCGTTGCGCATATTCAATTCAAGTAACAATAGGAATATTATATGGATATTGTGTCATGGATTCATGTACTTACATGCAGTATCAGTAGTTATTTTGCACGTATGTTAATATGGGTATTATATATATTCTTTACTGGTAATCGATTTAGTATGCATTGAGATAGCTTTTCCTTAGCACTAAAAAGTTAATTGTATGCTATCAGGTGTACTCAGAAAACATGGCTCGATTAGGAAAGAAATGCGATCAAGCAAATCGGGTCAGATAAGAATTACACAGTTTCTCACGTTATTCTGTCGCCCATAAATAAAACAACCCTCACCCCCACCGACACTGAGCTGGGGTAAAGCGATGAAAGTAAAGATAAGGGGACGGTAATTGCGTTTCCGTAAAGAGCATGTAGGTCACATTCGAATACAGCGAAATACTTTATTTACGCATCAGGTTCGTTTTGTGGTAATTAGCATCTGACATTATCATCAGCATCATGCTGTCGGTCGCGAAGCGACAAAGACTGCTTTCATTACTTGACTGCTGCTCTGTGCGGTTGTACATTTCATGAAAGCTTTTATGCTGCCACAGTGACATGGTTTTCTGTTTAGGGTTTGCTCCCTTAACCTTCGGTTCTGTCAAGAAGCTGTACCACAAGGCAGTGGTTTACAACTCTGCAAGGCAGGGGCGTCAAACTCCCTGCGGTATTGCTATACCTACAATACCGGCATACTCGAAATCGGCACGATCTGACATTATGTGTTGTGTAACTAGTTACGGAAATATTATTCGAGCAGAGTATCGGTTAGTCGTTGGTCAAACGCTCCGGTGGCCAGTGCAGCTCTCATGTTTAGGCAGCACTGTGCTGCTTTGATGTTGGGGGCCGCCCACAGGGCTGCCCGCATCCGGTTACTGCAGCTCGCCAGTCCACCTGCGGCTCCAATACACTGTATCTGCCTCCAGTCGGCAGGAAAATTTGCTTTATATAAACGGAGGGGCCTTTTAGGGGGTACCAGCCAGAGGAATTACTCATCCAATTGTATTATGTGTTGTGTTCTTGTTTTGTTAGTTACGTAGCGGTTAAATAATAGATACTGACATAAATACATACGTAGGGACAGCAGTAGGGATGGCTAACTCCACACAAACGCTTGTTTTGACAACCACCAAGTATGAAACGGCTGTGTGCAGTTTACATCCGATGTGTTTGTTTAGTGGGTTTGTTTAGTGGCAAACTAACAGATGGAGGAAAAACATTGACAGTATATCCAATGTTTGAATTTTGATTTTTGAATTTTGAATATCTCATCATCAAAAGGAAATATAACACTATGAAATACCAGAGCAAACAATGCACATCAAACCGCACATCAAACAGCACAAAAATGCTGTCATAAGTAAGAATCAAATGGCATTACGCACAAATGAATAATGTGAAACAACATACGAAGCGTTGGTTAATTTACTGGTCTCACCCAACCAATGATCGCGGCCTTCATAAGAACCGCACGAAAATGCTGTCATAAGTATAATACGGATGCAATAGATAACAAACAATCCACCTAACAACCGTATGGCTGTCAAACTACGACTACGTAGTTTTTGGTAGGGAGGGGGATATAGACACTGACACTAGAGTGACATAGTAGAAAGGATTGGTTGATGTTGTGGGTTGTTTGTTGGTTGTGTTGTTTGATGGTTGTGGTTGTTTGTTTGTGTTGTGGTTGTTGATTGTTCACTGTGGTTGTTGATTGTTCACTGCTGTTGGTGATTGGCGTGCTAGGATTGGTTGTTCAGTTGGTTGTTGTTGGTTGTTGTTTATTGGTTATGTTGTTTGTGTTGTGGTTGTTGATTGTTGTTGTTTGTTGGGTGTTGTTGGTTGTGTTGGCTGCTGTTGGTGATTGGCGTGATAGTATTGTTTGTTCAGTTCGTTGTTGTTTGTTGGTTGTTGTTTCATTGTTTGTTGGTTGTTGTTGTTGGTTGTGTTGTTTGGTTGCGTTGACTGTTGTTGGTTGCGGTTGGTTGTTGGTTGTGTTGTATGTTAGTTGGTTTTTGGTTGTGCTGTTTGTTTGTGTTGTGGTTGTTGATTGTTGTTGTTTGTTGGGTGTTGTTGGTAGGATTGGTTGTTCATTTGATTGTTGTTGTTTGTTAGTTTTTTGTTGGTTGTGTTGTTTGTTTGTTGGTTGGGGTTGTTTTTTTGTGTTGTGGTTGTTGATCGTTGATTGTTGTTGTTTGCTGGGTGTGTTGATTGTTGTATGGTTGCGTTGACTGTTGGTTGCGGTTGTTTGTTTGTTGTTTGTTGGTGATTGGCGTGATAGGATTGGTTGTTCAGTTGTTGGTTATTTGTGTGTTTGTTGTTTGGTTGTTGAGTGATGTTGGTTGCGGTTGGTTGTTGGTTGTGTTGTTTGTTGGTGGTTGTGTTGATTGTTATTTGGTTGTGTTGACTGTTGTTGGTTGCGGTTGGTTGTTGGTTGTGTTGTTTGTTAGGTGTTGGTTGTGTTGTTTGTTGGTTTGTGTTGTGGTTGTTGAGTGTTGTTGTTTGTTGGGTGGGTGTGTGTGTTGATTGTTATTTGGTTGTGTTGACTGTTGTTGGTTGCGGTTGTTTGTTTGTTGTTTGTTGGTGATTGGCGTGATAGGATTGGTTGTTCAGTTGTTTGTTTGTTGTTTGGTTGGTTGTGTTGTTTGTTATTTGGTTGTCTTGAGTGTTGTTGGTTGCGGTTGGTTGTTGGTTGTGTTGTTTGTTGGTTGTGGTTGTTGGTTGTTTGGTTGGTTGTTGGTTGTGTTGACTGTTGATGGTTGCGTGGGTTCATTGTTGATTGTTGTTGGTTTATGATTGTTGTGTTTGTTGTGGTTGGTTGTTGGTTGTTGGTTGTGTTGTTTGTTAGTTGTGTTGACTGTTGTTGGTTGTGGTTGTTCGGTTGTGTTGTTTGGTTGTTGGTTATTGGTTGCGGTTGTTTGTTGGTTGTGTTGTTTGTTAGTTGGTTGTGTTGGATTGTTGTTTGTTGCAATGTTGGTGATTGGCGTTCAACATTTACGTTTGCAAAATTGATTTTGGCATGTTTTTCGCTTCAAAGATCACCGCATCTACCCCAGTTGGGTTGTTTGAAATTTACAGTACATTTCAGTGTCGTTATATTGGTTGTTGATTGTTGATTGTTGTTGGTGTTGGTTGTGGTTGTGGTTGTGGTTGTGGTTTTGGTTTTGGACACTGGCATCATCAGGCAATTTGTCAGGCAATTTGTCGATAAAAACACGGCGCTGACACAACACTACGCCAATCCACAAATGAACGTAACCCAAACCCACGTATCATCCGAGCTACACGGTGACAGGCAGCGTAAACACCCCCTAACAGCGTACCAGCAGGAGTATGGTGCTACAGTGGCGTCTACAGTGCTACAGTGGCGTCTCCTAGTGGGGAAAGCAAGAGTTAAGGGGTGGGGAGGCGACGACTGGCGACGACTGGCGCCACCTAGAGTATATTGGCAGATGTAAACAAAGACAAGTCAATCGTGTGTACCGAAAACAGTGATGGCGATATGAGTCTCCGTAAGAATGGGCAACAAAGTCTGTGTAATCCCATATCACCAATTTCGACCCAAAAGCAATAATAAATAACATTTGAATCGTATGTGAGGTGAGCGCAAGCACAAAAGTGCAAATGTTGTGATGGCGATATGAGTCACCGTAAGAATGGGCAACGAAGTCTGTGTAATCCAATATCTCCAATTTCGACTCAAAATCACTAATAAATAACATTTGAATCGTACGTGAGGTAGCAAAATACGGTGGTGAGCGCAAGCACAAACGTCCAACTGGGTAAAGTTGTTGTTTATGTGCTATGGGGCCGGGCCGAGCACAGCTTGGTCACCGATAAATCCACCTGGTGGACGGATACAGTAAGAACAGTAGCTAGTAGCAACCACTGAGCCGTGGATGGCCGGCCCTTTTCTAGTATGACTGAGTAGTTATTGATAGTAAGCGTCCTCAGTGGATCTATAGTAAATCATGGGCGTGTAACCAAATGACAGGTCATCTCTCAGTTATCTGCCATACTCGCCAAGTACCATCACCTCAATTATATGTTTTACAGGCTCTACTTCCTCATTCTCTCACATGGCGCCACCTGTGAGTGGTCAACTGCGACCTACTTCCGCCACTGTTGGCTGGAGTACACATATATATATAGCAAGTATATGTAGCAGGTTTCTTACAGCGGGTATCTTGTGTGTATATATATACATATATATATTTACATAAACATATATATATACATATCCATAACAAAAAAAACCTCTTTAATTCCGAGGAGCTCAGCACTTAAAGGTCCGGAGCTCAACAGCCTAAGATGCAGTTCTTTTTATCGATATAGGTGGCGCTGCACCGTCCTCCTGCTTTGAGCCCGCTCACATTCGCTCGACAGCGTCGTGTTCGGGAGAGCCCCAGGTTCACACTATAATATATATAATATATATAATATATATAGCATATATGACATATATAACATATATAATATATATAATATAAATAATATAAATAATATATATAATATGAATAATATATATAATATATATAATATAAATATAATATTATTAATATAAAATATATAATATAATATAATATTAATATAATATATATATAATATTATGAATATATATAATATAAATATAATATTATTAATATAATAGATATAATAATATATGCGATATATAAATAATTATATGAGTATAAAGGTCACTGTGACAGAAGGTAACAATTCATGAGTTGGGCTGAGTACTATTTTTATTAGTCTCTGGCAGGACTGATAAATATGCCCACCACAAAAATTGAAATTCAGTGAGAAATGAATCCAATATGGCGCAATACAGGTGGCGCCCCATAGGCGCGCATGCCGAGGGAGGTTGACGCGCGACTCCAATACAACAATAGCAAGTATGGGCATTAATAAATACAATACAACCTGTATGTGAGCTCCGTTATTTATATAATTATAATTGTTATTATAATACACATAAAGGTCACTGCGACAGAAGGTAACAATTCATGAGTTGGGCTGAGTACTATTTTTATTAGTCTCTGCCAGGACTGATAAATATGCCCAAAACCTACCAGGTCCCCAACCCAACTCAATTAACATCAGCCAACATGGCTGCCACTTTCATGTCATTCATTATCCTAGTAGTCAATGGCGTTTTTAAATACTCAAAAACCGCATTGCTACTGCAGTCTCCTCTTGCGCGTATCTCCTCCAGCGAGGCACCACACATTGACAAATACGTGCATCCAGCCCTTCGTAAGGAGTGCGATGATAATAAATCAACATCTAACCCTACTCGACCTCCAAATATTTTTAATGTCGATTGGTAAATTTCATAGGATAAGGGGAAACTACCTCCCTTACCGTCTGGCAATAAAAAAGCAAAATCCTCCCTTGCGGCCGGACTATCCTGAAAATGCTTTTCCGTCCAATGGACTGCGCATAACTCCAATTCTACACACCGAGCTAGAGGAATGATTAATGACCTTTCCGAGAACTGAATTGTCTTAGACTTACAATCATCCCCCACGGGTAGATCTTAAAGTCCTTCCTCCGGAGCATGGCTCCTGAACATGTTACATTCGACTTCCTCAGCAACCCCCTGAAACTACACAGGACGGCCACCCGCCACGCAGTATGACCCGAACTACTTGATAGTTGGGAAAAAATACACCTCAACATATTTAGCAACAACGCCATGGCTTGCTTAGGTGCATCCCCAAGCTCCCTCCGAATCCCTCGCAATGTAGAAGAAACTACAAAGTCTGAATAATCAATAGGTACCGCACAATTCCTCTTCAACAAATAATTGAGGCCACTTAAATAGTTAATAATCGAGGAATACTTTAAAGTTCTTGCCAGCCAGGTCGCATATAACACCACCTGTAATGAATTGCAGGGGAACGGAGCGTGCGTTTCCGAAAACTCCCCAACAAAAGTCAGATATTTATTCACCTGTACCTCCCTAGCCATCACAGAGTTAGGAGCATAGGATTTTAGTTGGAATTCCTTCTGCTCCTCCTTAAGTCTATCGACCCCTGTAAAGAGAATGGCCGTTCAAACAGACTAATACAGCATAAATATTTATTACAATCTGCTTTATATAGGACACTTTGCATATAGTCATCATTTAACCTACTCAAAGCATCCGTTATAACATTTGCCTCACTTGTAATGTGCACAGCGGTAAATACAACATTATACTTTATGGATAACCAAAACAGTCTTCTTATATAATGCATTATTAATTTGCATTTTGACCTCCCTGTGGCTAACGCTGACTCGACTGTGGCACTATCTGTCACCATCACTATGGATGCCCCCTGCCATCCAGGCGCCCACCTCTCTACCGCCGCATATACTGCCCACATCTCCTGTATATTAATATGGGCATCCAGCACCTTGTTTTCAGGGCGGTCATAATGGTGACCAACTACTTCCTGCAACTGCCTATCGGCTTGCCTGTCGTAACATCCTACTAACCAGTCGGTATTGTGCATAGCACCATATCCCCACTTACTCGCATCACTATAAACTGCTCTAACTGATGAAAACTTCCCTAGCATTAAAGCCTTTCCATTAAACTCGTTTGCAAAGTGGCTCCACCAGTATACATCCTCCCTGAATGCTGAGTTCAGTCTTACTTTATAGTATGGACGAGCTACTGTATTTATTAAGTCGCATACTCAACGAGAAAAAGTTCACCCACCACGCACTACTTTGGCGCAGTGGGCTAACAATCCCGCTAGCCTTTCCAGGTTCTTCCTTGTCTCTTTCTTCTTCCCTTTGAAGGCTTCCAAAGTTCTACCTAATTTATCCAACTTATCTCTCGGAAGAGTCAATTCAAGCTTCACTGAATCCACTAATATCCCCAGAAACCTAATTTTCGTATCGGGACTAATTAGTTTTTTATAACTTATGTAAAAACCTAACCTTCGAAGCAGGCTAATTAATTTGTTTTGCAGAATTACAGTCTCATCATATGTCGAACCGATGATACAAAAATCATCTAAATAATTTACTATACGACTCACTCCTTCTCTAACTGCACATCTTACTATAAAGTCTGAAACTATATGTTTATGCAATAAAAGAAATCAAAGAGGGTTGTTAATAGGAACAATATGGACAATATTGTGTTACACCAGAAAATATAATTATAAATGGTTGTTAAGCTGTTAGTTACCCTCCCCCCTCCATACACAAGTGTAATCCGTTGCTTTAGACTTCCAGTAAACCGAGCCCCCAATATAGGATTAGTGTCGTGTGCACAAGGGCTGCCACTCCCCTTATATCGCTCACTGATACGTATTTTGAAAGGTCAGATTGGCTCAGAACTTAATTGTACTGAACAACTTCCAAAACATTGTCCCCGCCCTCTCCCGCCCTCCCATCCCCACTCCCACACTCACATACCTGTTCCCCACCTCTCTCCCGCCACCCCCACATCCACACACCAGTCGAGGCGCCCTCTTTAGGGAAATATCCTATCTCAATGTAACAACAGATGTGTCCGCCCCCCCTCCGCAAATTATATGCTGCAATATGGTGTGTAATCGGTTTGTTTGCTTGTTTGCTGGAATTTTACATCCTATCAACATCTATGGCCATATCAGACCGCGTACTAACTTGTGACAGTGCACCTTTATAGTGCAGGCCCATTGGGAGATCAGGCCACCAGCACCATGACCCCATATCCTACTCTGTCACATTATCTTGATACTGAGCTAACCAGTCCTTGTTCTATCCTAGTAATGCTGATCACCAGGCTAGGTAGCACCAAGTATCAACTTTGTACATCATTGGTTTGACTCAGCCGTGTTTTGAACTCCCGACCTTCTGCATGGGAAACCTTGCGCTCTACCCATTGAACTACCGCGTCCGGCATGGCGTGATCAGAGAAGCTTTGTATATTCATTGGGGTTCAACATTCTAGTAACATCTAAGCTCATTCCAGGATGGCTGCCGACTTGTGACAGCGGGAACTCATGGCGACTTTATAGTGCTGTCCCACTGGGATGCCATGACGCTGGCGGTGCCATTCAAAATGGTTGTCGCCCTGGCGCCGCCCTGGCACTGACCTTGCACCAAACTCTTGGTTGGCGAGTTGCCGGTGACCTGACGCTGATCTGGCGCCGACAAGGCGCCAGGGCGCTGCCCTTTCCCCAACCCGGCGCTGCCCTGGCGCCGACCCGGCGCCGACCCGGCACTGACCCAGCGCCACCCTGCCACTGACCCAGTGCTGCCCTGGTGCCGCCCTGCGTCCGACCACATATTTGAATCAATGTATCGAATGGGATGCTGGGAGGTTGGCATCCTTTTGGGCGTAAGGAGGTTGGCGGCGAATGCTGGCTCTTTTGTGACTGGGGTATCACCAAAATGGTCGCCTGGAGGTCTGCGACCACTGAGACCATTTTATGACCATTTTGCGACCACTTGCAACAATTTTGCGACCACTTGCGACGATTGTGTTACCACCCATTTTTTTGTGGTTGCAAAGTGGTCGCAAGCATAATGTGACTGGGGTATTACAGGTTGCAAAAAGTTCATCATTATTCAGGCTTATCCATTAGGTTCTTTATGTTTGTTGGACTTTTAAATCCCAACAACATCTAAGGTCATATTAGGACGGCTATTGACTTGGGACAGTGCGCATTCATGGCGACTTTATAATGCTGCCCCATTGGGAGACCGAGATGTCAGCATCATGACTTGATATCCCACCCAGTCATCGTGATACTGAGCAAATCAGGCTATGACGTCATGTACGGAAGGAGTCGATAGAATTACTGAGGCGATAGTGAAAGGGCTTCAAATTCATAATTATTCAAAGAAAACGCATATCCAACTGTGTCGGCCTTCGCTGGCCAGTGCCCCTCTTATATGTGTTGTTTGTTGCGGTTTTATGTCCTAGCAACATCTCAGGTCAACTGAAGATGACCGTCTTATGGCCGAGGATGAATGACCTGAATAATCAAACCTTGACCACAGAGGCCCTCAGCCTTGAATGGGACCTAAATATATCTGAGAAAATATATCTTCTCAAGATATACAAACCATGAATGGAGTAATATATACTCTAGACTATATACTATATTATACAATGCATATTATTTGCTATGTACACTAGAGCATGATATAGAATAGTCATAATTGTAAATAAGTGAATCTGTGCTGGTCAAGTTACTGCCCCTTTAAGTTCAGTAGCTTGGACAATGATCCTGAAGAGCCTACCATACACAAATAAACAACTAAATAATGCACCAATGGAGCCCGATGACCGAACCCCCCATGGACTCCCCCCCCCCCCCACCCCACTGCAAACAGGAGAGAAAGCCCCAATAACAAAAAAAGCCACCAACTGAGTACAAGACCATCGTCAACACACACTCTCCAAACGCAAATTTACAAAAATCAAACTATCACCCAACCCAGACCAAGCCGTCCGAAAAGGATCACCAAATAACCAACTCTCAAAAAGACTTGCAATTGTCTGATTAATCCAATCTGCATAATGCTAATGCATAATGCCAGTTTTCTGGTTATTGTGCAAAGCAATGAAGAAAACTCGTTATATTAGACCTACTGCATGCCTTAATTAAAATAGCATACGCCGTCAGTTTTGAGTTTTACACATATTTGTACAGATACTTATATTAATTTGACGATTATTACTTACTCCTCTTTGGTTTAATTAAACCTTTATAATAAATAGCTTAGGCTTGGCATATTTGAAATGAAATCATGTAAGATAACTTTGGTGTGCACACTGAAGTAACAGACGGCACAGGCTTTTCTCACCTTTTGTTTTTCTTTGCAGTGAGCAGCATATAGCTACACTGATACTCACATTGGCCGTCGCAGCGTCACCAGGTGCGCTGATCGCAGCAGAGTGGCACACGAGCACCTTACTCAAAGCTACACTGGCACCCATGAAACTTTGTTTACATATTTTCACTACGGAATTTGCAGCCGTGCAATTACATGTTTGATTTAAATCGGATATTCTGGGTTTCGCTGGTACCACAGGAAGGGCTGAAGCTGGGACCCAGCACGCCGAGTCGCAGCTTCAGCTTACACAGGGGAGCGTAGGCAGGGTTGGTTACCCCTTCCAGACTTTTCCTTCACCATAAAAAAAAAATTCTTTATAAACTTACTTTGCACCTATATAAACACATGCCTCCTGGTAACATAATTTGTTAGAATTATTGCCATACTTAATGGTTCTAATGTAGATTGCAGTTAACTTGTCCTCCCAAATATTTTACATCAGATGAAATTTCACTTCCTGTATCATGGTGTATGTTAGATAAAAGTTTCACCCGGTACTTGTAGTACACGGGTGAAGATAAGCCTTATAAGTTATATAAAAACGGTTGATAAATCGGGCTAATGAAATGAGTCTTTATGAGAGCCTAATTTCTCAATCTAAGAAGCAACATTTATTCTTTGTATATGTCTTCATGTTTACCCGCTACTTTTGAGTTGGAAAATATAATAAAATATATACCTTAATGCAATTTAAAAGTGAAATCGAAGCTGTTCTCTGGCCGCCATCTTGTCTTTTTGCATTCTAGCCCATTTCACCAACTCTGTGCCTATATGAGTAGCCATTTGATACTGGAGCCACAGTTTCTAGTTCATGTTCCATACTAAACCTATATTTGCCCGTATTTACACTACGTTGTCCTTCACCTGTGTACTACAAGTACCGGGTGAATCTTTTATCTAGGTGTATGTGTATCACTACCCTCCCCACCTTCCACCATGTAAGCTGGACCAGACGGGATGGCCGAATGAGTTAGAGCGTCCGTCTCCCGTGTTGGTAGGCCATCGGATCGTGGGTTCGAACCCTGGTCGAGTCAAACCTATGACTTAAAAATTGATACTTGTCGCTTCCTACCCAGGTGCTTGGCATTATTAGGAAAGGTCAAGGACTGTTTGGCTCAGTGTCAGGATAATGTGACTGATTGGGATATCAGGTCATGGTGCTGGTAGCCTGGTCTCCCAGTGGGGCAGCACTATAAAGTCACCATGAGTGTGCACTGTCACAAGTCGGTACCCATCCTGATATGACCTTAGATGTTGCTAGGACATAAAACAACAACAAACAAACCATGTAAGCAGTGGCTGTGACCCGGCATCTTGAGTCTCACCCTCAGTCCTTACTGCTGGACCAGCAGAACTCAGAATTCCAGTATTACCTTAAAGCTGCACAGTCTGAAGAAAATATGAAATTGTCAAAACCAAAACAATTATCTAGATTTTATTCTACATATCTAACTTACATACTGGTGCACTGTAGTTATGAACCATTTGTCACTGCCACATAGTTGTGGATACTGAGTTATTTAATAGAACATGATACTGCAGAAGTTGATGGTGTCAGAATGTTGGCATGCTTGCCAAAATTAATTTGGAATGTTTGCACTTCAAATATCTCAAAAGTTAGCCATTTAAAATCAAATTTACTCCAAAGTAAAGTAATATAGATTATAACTAGCAACCTATATATATGTTGATCTCAGAAAATGACGGAAATTCAAAACCATCGGACAATGCAACTTTAATATCACTTCTCTACAAAACCTAATAATTAATGAGTGTACCAGTATCTAAATTGAATATGTAAAATTAAATCTATGTAAGCGCTTTGGATTTGCTAATGAAATGCCTTCATAAAATTCTCTAACTGTAAGCTTTAGCTGACAGTAAGGGCATACAACAATTTGTCATTCTCTGTGACCATCTAATGACGGTCTCACTAGGAGCAGTGGACTAGAAGAAGTCATTGGTAATCACACGGAATGAGTGGTCGGTTAAGTTTGTTTGTTGTTCTCTTACGTCTTAGCAACATCTAAGGTCACATCAGGATGGGAACCTGCTTGTGACAGTGCACACTCATGACGACTTTATAGTGTCGCCCTCCTGGGAGACCATGAAGGATGCTGGCACATTGGCCCGATATCCCACGCAGTCACATTATCCTGATATTGTGCTAACCAGTCCTTGACCTATCCTATTAATGCCGATTGCCAGGCTAGGAAGCGACAAGTATAAATTTTTAAGTCATTGGTTTGACTCGACTGGGAACTGAACTCCCGACCTTCTGCACGCGAGGCCCGCGATCTACCGATTAGGCCACGGCGCCCAGAGTAAATTTGTGACAGTACGGAAACTGCGTCAGTGTGTAAAGAGGCCGGACATACACTATCGATTTCTGCAAGTGGAGCTTTCCCGATAGCAGTTCAGTGGGGTTTGCTGACTCATTCTCACACGGTATTAAGCCCATCACACACTACGCGATAATGTGAATAACGGAAATCATTAAAAGTTCAGACCCTTAAACGATTCCAAACGCAGACAATCCCAATGGGACCCCTCCCCTCCCCTCCCCCCACCAACCCCTTCCACTCATTCTATACTGGTTCTGGAACTGACATTCCTTCATCACGGATCAACACAGTGTAAACATATTCTGATATTCGGCAAGGGGGAAATACAAATATTCTATTACTGATCGGTGTATGTGACCAGGTGCATATATATATATATGGGTTGGTGGTGCCTGAGTGGGATGTAAATAGGCAGGCAGGTCTGGGTGCGATTGCACTCAGGGCCTAGCCCTTCTGTTGGGGTAGGGGTCACCACACTCAAAAGGTCAAGGTTGGTGGTGGCCAAGAGGCCATACAGCTACTGGTGGTGGGCAGACCACTGGTATCCATGGATACCAGGAATGCTGGATTCCTATTGGTAAGACCAGGAATGCTTGATTCCCATTGGGGGAAGGAGGTGGTATGATACTCTACCAAGAACCCATGTAACTATATAACAATAAACCAGAGGGCTGGACTCTCTCTCTTATACTTTACTCTCTTCCTTTCCCTTTGTCTGTATTGTTTTCCTCATAGCCTACGTACACAGCCACAGATCCGAGCATTAGATTCTACAACATGTTGAAGAGCAAATGTCACGTGCGTTGAGGCGGTCTTTGCGCCGAGAATTAATGGTATGGTGTCGTTAATTTAGCCATCTCTCGCTGGTTATTGCGGCTCACAGCTTGTCCCCGCAGCCAACCCATATAACCATCACCCGGCCGGAGAAGGTATTACATGGACCAATATTCTAAGCGGGTTGCCTCAATAATTCACTAGGTGTCGCTTCATACAGTGACTCCCCCACCCCATCCCTCGCCTACCCCAGCCCGCTCACTTCCGATGTCGGTATCATAACCTACCTTGCCCACGCGTTCTACGGAAAATATTACCAACAATATTACCCCACGAAGTAACCACTCCTCTCACCCTGTCGCCTAAACATCTTGAGACCAGAAGTTTTGTTAGAACTGTATAAGTCCGATAGAAGAAGAAAAAACCCACCTCCATCGCTCTGAAAATCTTACCTTATATGTGAGTTATAACGCATTATGCAAGTATAAAGATACGTAAGGGAATTATTATTAATATTGTTATACTCCGTAAGATCCACATCACTGTACTGGTGGCGCCACCTGCGGCCCTCCTCACCTCCACCGGATGTTTGTTGCTTGCTTGTTTGTTGTTGTTTTACGTACCAGCAACAGCTAAGGTCATATCAGGACGGGTACCAACTTGTGACAGTGCGCACTCATGGCAACTTTATACTGCTCCCTCACTGGAAAACCAGGCCGCCAACACCATTACCTGATATCCCACTCAGTCACATTATCCTGACACTGAGCCAACCAGTCCTTGCCCTATCCTAATAATGCTGAGCAGCTGGCGAGGAATCGACAAGTATCAATTTTTAAGTCATCGGTTTGACTTGACCAGAGTTCGAACCCACGAACGCATGGGTTCAGATACCACGATCTCCTAAAACAGGAGACGGATGCTCAACTCATTCAGCCATCCCATCTGGTCTCCACCGGATGTTGATAAGTGTCAGGCGCATATATTACATAAATCAAACTTGAGAGGATATTGTCCTTGGGATTGCGAGTATAGATAGTTGTCAATAGAACTCTTCCATTTCTCGGCGGGGCGTTTCGCGCTCTAATTGTTATTGAATTGATTATTTACCGGAAATGGCTCACACCGTGAGGTCCATTATTTACCCTAATTGATCGACCTTTGGAGAAGGAATGTTGTCCGAATACTCTTAAATATTCACATATTGACTCATCGTAAGCAATGCCCGAATGTTAATTTCAAATGACTTTAGTTAAAAGTAGCTTTTATTATAAATGGCTAACTTTGGATATATTTGAAAGGGAAAATATGCAGTTTCCTTTGGCATGTGCACTGACATATTGGACACCATAGGCTTCAGCAGTAACAGCTTTACTTCTATTAAATTGACTTAGTATATACTCTTTCCCTTAATAGGTGCTCCACTATCTAAATTGATTAAATCTAGATAAGTGTTTTGAATGTTTTACTCTGATGCTTTTATGTTCCAAATATCAGTTCCCTACGTGAATTCACGCAATTGGACTATTTGGACTTCTATCCCGATAGCAAGTTTTGACAGTTGCAGGAGTAATCTAACTCTGTACACTGATTGGGGTCCAATTTCTAAACCAGGACTGAGGATAATGTAATAGGGGTGATGAAAATAGGAAATATTCCACCTAGAACAGGAATCGAACCCATATCTCTTATATTCTGGGTTTACTCTATAAGTCGTTTAATGCTTACAATTACATACACATAATAGACAATTCACTTACATATATATATTTAACCGTTCGGCTTTTTCGCCCCCGCCTAAGGCGAGCCTATGTGTTAATATAATTAATTGTTTCCATGTGAATTTCCTTGGGCCAGCCGCCGCCGTTGTAGCCTTACCTCCCGCGTACGAGTTGTCCGTCGTCGGTGTCCGCCCCGTACGGAAGGCGCCAGCCAGAGTATCGTCTAAATACTAGATTTGCCATCGTGCGCATTTATCGGCCTAAAGTGTATTTATATTAGGTTATTTCAACTACTGGCTGCCCCCTTCGTCGTTGGAGATATTATGAATGTTACTAACTGAATCCAAATATGCGCAGTCCAGCTCGAGTTGCTGCCGCTGTCTCTACTATTTAGTTTACATTATACGTTGTGGTTCTAGCCTAAAAGTAACACTACGTTAATTCTGTGAATGCGTCAGTTATTAGATTCCCGCAGATGGGTGCATTACTTGCAGAAGGCCGACTTAGGCTTAAGGCCTCTCAGTTCATAGAAAGCAATCGAATATCAAGGTTCCATAGCGGTTAATCTACAATAAGACTGGAGGATAGTAAAGAATGCAAGGAACGTCCTGATTCACCTTCACAAGAGCTCATGTTTTATTCTTAACCAAAGACTAACATTGATACCAACATAAATAGTAATAAAGGTCTCCCGTTCCCTCCCGTGTGGTTTCTATAATTTAGTTTAGAATTTTGACCCTAAAAAGCCTAAATATCGGTTGAGAACGACGGAGCGTGTAGAAACACGTCCGCCGGGTCTGGCCCCGAATGCCCGACCTCCTATCATTGCTAGGATAGTCACAATCGACATATCCAAGCAACGCTTTACAGCAGGGAACCCTGCCTCGCAAAATGCGCGCCCGCGCAAAATGCGCGCCCGCGCAAAATGCGCGCCTGCGCAAAATGCGCGCAAATAATCGGTCGAGTAGTCTCGCCCACTTCATATACATATATATATATATAAATATATATATATATATATATATATATATATACAGGGTAGGTTCAACAACCGTACAACACGCAGCTTGTAAAGGATCCTGGTCATGGCAAATATTGGGTCTACAGCGGAATCGAACCTACATCTCTTGCTTACCGGGCTAGGTTCCCTGATGTCACCACTCTATCCACGCCCACCTGTCTACGTGGCTCATTGCCTGAGAGGTCAATGGAAACTACTACAATAAAACCAAGTACTCCGCACACATCCATATCCATGCACATATCGCTTCCAGTGCATGCACGGCTCCTGATCCTTCTGACCTATTATTATTATTATCCTCTTCTTTGATGCAGGCTTGTGGTAGCCTATACAAAGCTCGTAGCTCTCAGCTCTAGTGGTTCTATAACTTTAAAAAAACGAAATAATAATACTTCTCTGATGGCTTATGCAGCCAGGATCTCACGCGTTTTCTCCAGACTATATGTAACACCAATTCTGATTGGATGGTGGCAATCAAAGCAATGACTTGCAAAATTGATGCTTGCCGCCACCTAGCCTGGTGTTCGGCATTACTAAGGTATGCATGATACTTATTGGACTGGACTTGTACACAGCTGATACTTCATTTATAAAATGTATAATACTTTTAGTATGCAGTTACAACTACAGCTGATACTTCATTTATAAAATGTATAATACTTTTAGTAACAAACAGGATTTGCGCACAGTCGCTATTACATCTGGTGGTGGTTTCATCTATGTATTAGGGAATTGTACTGTACGGCCGGAAGACCAGTGCTCTGGCGCTGACAAAAGATATTATTCGATGAATAAATACTTGAACCAAAAAAAAAAAAGGTAGGACAAGGACTGGTTAGCCCAGTATCAGGATAATGTTGTTGCCAGGACATAAAACCCCAACAAACAAACAACCAGTACACCTGGACCATGGTCGTGAGAGGCCCTAATAGCCCTAATATTTGCATATTGTATACACTCGCACATCAGGTTGGAATAACACAGAAATCACTTTTACCGGAAGTGAAAACAAGTAACATTGGAGCATATACTTTTTTTTAAATCCATAACTTTTCAAACACTTTATCAAAAAATAGTAAAATTTCAATAATTTTCAAGTCATTGAAACAGAAAGTGTTTCAGTTCAATTATATGATAATCAAATGTTTTCAAGAGTCCTTTCTAATAAATATTCCAACATAAAATGAGATAGTAATTACCTGCAAATATCACATCGGTCTCACCTCCCACGTCTCCGGCCTAATTCTCTGTGATTTTGTCTGGGAATGTCAGGAAGGGTGAACTTGCTAGGCTGGTCTTTGTTTTCTGTGCTGGATCAATCTGACCATTTTGTTATGCTCTGGATCATGACTCAATCGATTATGATCACATTTGGCAATATTTAATGATATAATATATTGATAGCTTTCATAGAACCGCCATGTAATTCAGTTCACAACCAAATTGACATTCTGTAAATTTCCCCACCTGTATTCTCTTATTTTTAAGGTGAGAGGTATGTAGGAATATCCATTGGAAGTCTATTTTCCGAGTGACAGTAACAATGGCGACAATGCGTTCTCTGTGGCGGAGTGGTTAGAGTGTCTGACTTTTTTCTAGGTTAGACTCCTAATCTGAGGGTCGGCGGTTCGATTCCCTGTGCCCCCAGCTCTGCCGATTTGGATTTCCACCGCTGTGTATAACTTATAGCGTCATCAAAGGCCGGTTGCTCTCATACCATGTCTATGTGGTGTGGGAGGTTAAAAATCCCTTGGGTCGGTAAAAGTGTAGGCTCGGGCTTTCTCTCGACCAGCAGTGGAATGAGGAAGACCAGTCGTCTATGACTGAAATTTCCCCTGCTTAAACAACTAATGTACCAAAAAAAAATCAAAAAAAAAAAAAATCTTCATTTCATGTAAATGTTCCCAATTTTGTGTGTGTTTGTGAGATGTCGGAAGATCTATTGGAAACCTATTGTCCCAGTGACAGTGACAGTAGCAGTAATAACCACCTTGATTTTCAAGCAAATTTTCTCATTGTGTGGGGTGTGAGTGACAATGAGTGATTGAGTGACAGCCACATTTATATTCTGCAAACTGTCCAAGCTTTGTGGGGCGGGGAGTGTGTAGGAAGATCCATTTGCAGTATATTTTCCTAGTGACAGTCACAACTGCAACCACCTTTCTTTTCTGCTAATGTTCTCACACCTTTGTGTGCATTTGTTAAGCTATCAGAAAATCTACTGGAAATCTATTATTACAGCGTTGACAGTGACAGACGCAACTACCTTGGTTTTCGTCAAATTCACCCACTTCCGTTTTTTAGTGGGGGATAGATGGGAGTTGTTGGAAGATCTATTGGAAGACTATTGTCCCTGTGACAGTGACATTTTCCAGTGTGACATCAGTCCCGTTCGGGAAGGGTAGCACTGTGGAATTGGTCTCGTCCGACAGGGCGGCTGCGTCTGATGTTGCATTCTGGGAAGTTGTGAGCCTGGCGGCCAAGCCGGCCAGGAATACCAGTAGGAAAACTGCCACAGTAACCGCCCTCTTCACGTAGACACCCTTTGGGACTTTACTGTCCGTTATAGCGGCATTCCTTTGCCGCTATAACGGAGGGAATGCCGCCTCAGACGAGGACCCGGAGATGAGTGCTGATGCGCGAAAAGGAAGAAGGCAAGGCGGAAGTGGAAAAGAAAGGCGTTTATTGGAACGCCTCAAACATCATACAAGCTATAAAAAACAGTGGAGAGTACAAAGAGGAAGCTCAGAAGGAGCGATAACGTATAACTTATACTAGGGTAGCAGGAGCTCGTTGGAGCTTAGAGTTCAGGGGAGGGGCGCCGAGGAGCCCTCCACCAAAACGGAGGAGAGGGCTCGAGGCACGCTCGAGGGTGCGAGGCGGGGCACGGAGGCGTGGACCGCCTCTGAGGTCCAGGTGCCCTGCGCCAGTATGTCGGCCAGGGGCACCCCGGCGCGGTGGCAGGCTTGGGCGGCGCCTCGGCGGAGGCTGTGGAGGGTGAAGGTCTGGGTGTGGTGATGAGTCCGGGGCCTACATCGACAGGGATGCGGGCAGCCAAAAAGTTGGGGAGGCCCGCTCCCTGGAGAGCTGCGGTGAGGAGGTGTGGCGAGGGTCGGAGAGGGGGGCGGCGAAGTCATTAGGGCTGGGGGGGGGTGGGGATCGGGGGAGGGTCGGGTGGGTTGAGGAAGGCAGTATCGTGGAGGTCGCGATGGTCGGCGTGATGGTCGGCGGCTGTGGTGTCTAGGGAGGGTTTGTGGTCAGTTTGGGTGGCGTCTGGGGCCTGCGGCGCGAGGTGATGGTCCCCGGCTGTGTCCTGGGTGGCGTGTTGGTGGTGGTCAAGGGGTTGTCGGCAGAGGTGTAGGTGAGGCGCCGGATATGGCCCCCCAGGCCGGCCGGGGGGGGGGGGGCGGCGGATCAAAAATCCGCCGAGGCGGCCGGGCTCTGGTGCTCACGGGCTTGTTTGGTGAGGCATAGGGCCTCGCTGTGCATGGTGAGAATCCGCCTCACATTAGCACAGTAGGCGCATATGTGCCGGTGTCTGTCCCCCACCTCGCCGTGGGCCTCCCGAATGGGGGCCCGATCGCACGAGGTGGGCTCGCGGTTCCAGGCGGCGCAGGGAGCCCCGTGAGCCTCTCGGTTGTAGGTGAGGCGGGTGTCGGCTTGCGTCCGGGGCTGCTGTGCGCCTCGGGGAAGGTCCATGTCTCAGCGGGCCGGTGCTGTCGGGACGGCCTGGGGGGCGGGCATGGTGAGAACCTCCATTCTCACCATGTTCAAGGTGACTGGGTCGTGCCACCCCTGGGGGAGTCTACCGTCCGCTATCCAGGTGAAGATGGTCTCCGAGTAGCGGTGGACGGTAGCCCAGGGGTAGAGGAGGTTGTCACGGAGAACTGTGAGGGCGTGGTGGTTCAGGCCCGGGAGGGAGTGTGCGGGGAAGGCAGGGTGGCTAAGGAGGGTGAGGAGGGCGAGGCTGTACTCGTCCTTGGTCGCCTCCCCCCGCTTGACCGGCTTCCGCTCGGGGCCCCTCTTGACGAGATCCGAGGGGAAAAGGTAGTCGGGGGAGATGCCTTTTCTCCTCCCCGCCCGCTGCGCCTCGGCCGACGCGAGGATCTCCCTTACGGTGTCGGCCGCGGATGCCGGGGTGTGGTTGACCGTGTCCTGGTCGTAGGGAGGCGCGGGAGCCGGTGGGTGGACGGTGCGGCGGGCGTACTGCTCGTACTGAGGGTGCAGCGCCCCTGGGAGCGGTGCCTGAGGCGGGGGCGGTGGGAGTGCTCCCCGGACTACGTGCGCACGAGGCGCTGGGGTAGGCGGCGAGGAGTAGGCCGCGCGCCGGGGCGTGGCGGCCGGAGTCATCTCCTCGGCGTGATGGGAGCTGCCGCAGTCAAGGGTGTCGAGGCGTGCGGTGATGTGCTGCAGCGCCTGAAGGATGGCGGCTGTGTCTGTGTCGACGCCGGCAGCCCAGTCGCCCGAGGTGCGGTTGCGAGGCGCCGGCGTGCCCGAGGCAGCGCTCCGGACTCCCCCACGTCCCTTCCCTTTGCCTCGGCCAGGCATGGTGTCTGTGTCTGCATTGGTTGAGGGTAGAGGTGCGTTGGCCGTGGAGAGGGCCGTCGGCCGTGGAGAGGTCTGTCGGCTGAGGTGGAGAGCCAAAGAAGAAGAAAGAAGAAAGAAAGAGGTGCAGCAGGGAGGACGGCTGGAAGGCGAGTGACTGAGGGAGGCCGGCGGGCGGCCTTATAAGGGAGGGAGCGGCAAGGCGAGGGGCGAGGAGGTGCGAAAGCGGCGGGGCAGGGCGAGAGGGCGAGGGAGAAAGCTGAGGGATGGATGACAGGGCAGGTGAGAATGCTGCGCGGCGGCAGGAGTGGCGGGGGGAGGGTCTCTTCCTTTCCTCGCATCAAACGCAATGCGAGCATTACGACCAAGGTTGTATGGGAAACAATGAAGTGGATGTACGTGGGTTCAACGTGCAGTAAGCATGAAACAACGTACAGTAAACAGCAAGTACGAAAACAGATGTAAGGAGCTGCAACATGAGAAAACCAACTTTACTTGTTAACAATTATCATCATCAAATATGATTAGTCATGAGTTGAACAGCGTGAAATAAGCTATTCTCGATGAGTTATTTAATCCCAACTATAGCCAGGGGGGGGGAGGTATTGCTATTACTGCAATCCAACCCTAATAATTGTCATTAGTGAAGTAGATTAAGGCATATTACATAAGTGGGAAGTAGTGAAAACCTTCCTATCATTTAAAATAAGTTTGAATTTGAAGCCCATAGAGTAAACAAGACTATATACATGGAAGAGCCCTGGTGATGTATGTCGGAACCAGATCGATTACATTCTTGTCAACCAACGATATCGAAATTGTATCAACAGGCAAGGACATATCCAGGTGCTGACATATGTTCGGATCATAATCCAGTAGTAATCAGTATGGTAGTGAAATTGAAACAGCAGAACAAAATTAAAAACAACATTCAAATGGATATGAACATGTTAAAAGATGCAAAATACAGAACTAAGTATAATGTCTCTGTTCATAACAAATTCAGTGTACTGATGAATGAAGAAACTCCTCAGAGAGAGTATAACAACATTGAAATGGAATGGGAAGCTCTCAGAGAAAGCATGGTCAAGTCAGCAGAGGAGGTGTTACCAAATAAAAAACGAGAGACAAAGCAATCATGGATGACGCAAACCATACTAGAAAAGATGGCAGAAAGGAAGAAAGTGAAAACCACTGATCCACCTAAATACAAACACCTGAAGAATGAAATAGAAGATGAATGCAAAAAAGCTAAAGATGAATGGTGGAATAAGAAGTGTGAAGTAGTGGAACAACTTGAGTCTCAACATCGTTCAAGAGAGATGCACAAGAAAGTGAAAGAGATAACAGGTCAAGGATACAGACAGAGAAGCAGTAAATGTATCAAGAACAAAGACGGCAAAATGCTCTTTGAAGAAGATGAAATAAAGTCCAGATGGGAAGAATATGTAAACAAACTATACAATGATGACAGAGGGAACCCACCCACAATTGAGAAAGAAGATGGGAATATTATATTAGTATCAGAGGTTGAGAAGGCTATCAATGATCTAAAGTCAGGTAAGGCTCCTGGAAGTGACCAGATAACATCAGAAATGATAAAAGGACTAGATGAAGTGGGGATTCAAATCATTCATAAGCTAGTAAATGACATCTATGAGACTGGATTTATACCATTGAATATGAATGAATCCATATTTGTACGACTCCCAAAGAAGCTAAAACCAACATTGTGTACTGAGTACAGAACACTAAGCCTGATGAGTCATATGTTGAAGATGATCCTGAAAATAATTTTACTGAGAAACAGACAGAAAATTGAAGAACAAATCAGTAACGTACAAAGTGGGTTTATATCTGGAAGAGGTACACGTGAAGGGATTTTCAATATGCGAATGATTTGTGAACGTTATTGTGAAGTGAACCAGGATGTTTATGCCTGCTTTATTGACTATGAGAAGGCCTTCGACCGAGTCAATCATGAACTGTTAATCAAATGTTTACAAGATATTGGTGTCAATGGCAAAGACATTAAACTAATTGTGAACTTATACTGGACACAACATGCATTTATAAAAATGGAGCAGGGCCTATCGGATGAAGTTATGATTAAACGAGGAGTTCGACAGGGGTGTGTATTGTCACCATGTCTATTTAACCTGTACACAGAGATGATTTTCAGACACATTGAAGATTGCAAGGGAGTGACAATAGGTGGCATGAACGTCAACAATCTTAGATATGCCGATGACAGTGTAATACTAGCAGACAGTGAGAAAAACCTACAAGATATAGTGAATAGAATCAATAAAGCTGGAATACTATTCAACATGAAGATGAATGCCAGGAAGACCAAAACAATGGTTATAAGTAAAAAGACAGATAAACCAAATGTCAATATAACCATAGATGGCACAAACATAGAACAAGTATCCGAATTCATATATCTCGGACAAAAGATTACAAATGATGGGAGATGTGAGGAAGAAATTAAAAGAAGGATAACAATAGCCCGAACAACATTCTCCAAAATGTATAGAGTGTTAACATCAAGTAAGATATTAATACAAACAAGGAAGCGTATTCTTCAGTGCTATGTGTGGTCTACTCTAATGTATGGGGCAGAGACATGGACAATCTCTAAGAAAATGTATAAACGTTTAGCAGCATTTGAGATGTGGACTTATCGAAGGATGATGAAAATATCATGGACAAAGAAGATCACCAACAAAGAAGTTCTCAGACAAATTAAAAATAAGAAACGCTTGTTTGCCACTATACAGACAAAGAAACTTATTTATTTTGGCCACATCATTCGTCAGAGTTCAATATACTGTACATTGTTGGAAGGGAAGGTAAATGGCAGCAGAGGGAGAGGGAGACCAAGAACATCATGGTTTACAAATATTTCACAGTGGACAGGCTTGAATTATTCAGAGTCTATCAGAACAGCACAACATCAGGACAAGTGGAGAACCATTGCATCCAACCCTCGACTAGAGGACGGAACTATTGATTGATTGAGAGTAAACATAAAGTAGACATCATGTAAACATAGCAGATACATAGAGTACTCACGAAGTAGCCAACAAGTAAACATATAACACACAGAGAGTACTTACAAAGTAGTGATATGTCTAAAGTAAACATAACACATACATAGAGTACTCATGAAATAGACATAAAGTAAGATTATAAATACATAGAAAGTACTTACAAAGTAGACATATGTCTAAAGTAAACATAGCACATACATAGAGTATTCACGAAGTAGCCAGAAAGTAAACATATAACACACACAGAGTACTTACAAAGTAGACATAGATCTAAAGTAAACATAGCAAATACACAGAGTACTCACGAAGTAGCCAGAAAGTAATAATAATAATAAAACATTTATATAGCGCCCGATCCAGCAAGCCGTTCTCAGGCGCTTTACACAAAAAACAAATATACAGGAAAATATATTTCACCTCGTTAAAAGCAGATTTAAACAAACTATTTTAAAAGCACCAACAGATTTACAATCAGTGATATATCCTGGCAGAGCATTCCACAGTCTCGGGGCAGCAATACTAAAAGCACGATCCCCAAAGCCTTTGAGTCTGCTCCGAGGAACTGCTAACTGGCTGGAGACTGTGGAGTGCAGTGTTCGAACATTTGTTCTCTCTTGGAGCATATCTCTCATATATTCTGGAGCCTGATCATGCAAGGCACGATATACAAGAAGTCAGTGTAATGATTTCAGACAGGAGTGATGTGTTCAAATCTCTTTGTACCTGTCAACAACCTGGCAGCCGCATTCTGTATACGTTGCAGTTTTGGAATACTTGACAGTGGCAGACCATACTAGAGAGCATTACAATAATCCAGGCATGAACCAATGAAAGCATGAGTAACCTTCTCTAAGTAGTCATGTGTCAGGGCATCCTTGATGGGTCTGAGATGTCTCAGTTGAATAAATGATGCCCCACACACCGTCTTGATGTGATTAGACATATCAAGAGTATTGTCAAAGATCACACCAAGGTTACGGGCTGACTCACTAGCTTGAACACTAGCATCACCAATTCTCAGATGGGTTCCATGTAGCCTATCAGTGAATGCTCGAGCGCTCGAGCGTTCGAGCACTCGAGCGTTCGAGTGCTCGACAATTCGAGCGCTCGAGCATTCGAGCACTCGAGCATTCGAGTGCTCGAACGCTCGAGTGCTCGAACGCTTGACCCTATGCTCGAACGCTCGAACGCTCGAATGCTCGAATGCTCGAACGCTCGAATGCTCGAGCACTCGAACGCTCAAACGCTCGAGCGCTCGAATGCTCGAGTGCTCGAACGCTCAAGCGCTCGAACGCTCGAATGCTCGAGCGCTCGAACGCTCGACCCTATGCTCGAATGCTCGAACGCTCGAACGCTCGAATGCTCGAATGATCGAATGCTTGAGCGCGGGAACGCTCGAGCGCTCGAGTGCTCGAGCGCTCGAACGCTCGAGCGCTCGAACGCTCGAGCGCTCGAACACTCGAGCGCTCGAATGCTCGAGTGCTCGAACGCTCGAACGCTTGAGTGCTTGAACGCTCAAGCGCTCGAATGCTCGAGCGCTCGAATGCTCGAGTGCTGGAGCACTCGAGCGCTGGAGTGCTCGAACGCTGGAGCGCTCGAACACTGGAGCGCTCGAACGCTGGAGCGCTCAAACACTGGAGCGCTCGAACAGTTGAGCGCTCGAACGCCCGAGCACTCGAGTGCGAAGCTTGACCCTACGCTCGAACGCTCGAACGCTCGAGCACTCGAACGCTCGAGCGCTTGAACTCTCGAGCGCTCGAATGCTCAACCGCTTGAATGCTCAAGCGTTCGAACGTTCGAGTGCTCGAATGCTCAAGCGCTCCAGCGTTCGAGCGCTTCAGCGTTCGAGCTCTTGAGCGCTCGAGCGTTCGAGCGCTCGAGCGTTCGAGCGCTCGAGCGTTCGAGCGCTCGAGCATTCGAGCGATCGAGCGCTTGAGCGCTCGAGCACTCGAGCACTCCAGCGTTCGAGCACTCAAACACTGGAGCGTTCGAGCACTCGAGCGTTCGAGTGCTCGAGCATTCAAGCGTTCGAGAGCTCGAACGTTCGAACGCTCGAGCGTTCGAGCGCTCGAGCATTCGAGCACTCGAGCGCTCGAGCGCTCGAGCGCTCGAGCGCTTGAGCGTTTGAGCGCTCGAGCGTTAGAGAGCTTGAGCATTCGAGCGTTCGAGCACTCAAGCATTCGAGCGCTCGAGCGTTCGCACGCTCGAGCGTTCTAGCGCTCGAGCGTTCGAGCACTCGAGCGCTCGAGCATTTGAGCGTTCGAGCGCTCGAGCGTTCGAGCTTTCGAGCGTTCGAGCGTTGGAGCGTAGGGTCAAGCGTTCGAGCGCTCGAGCGTTCGAGCGTTTGAGCGCTCGAGCGTTCGAGCACTCGAGCGTTCGAGCGCTCAAGCGTTCGAGCGTTTGAGCACTCGAGCGTTCGAGCGCTCGAGCGTTCGGGCATTCGAGCGCTCGAGTGCTCGAGCGTTCGAGCGTTCGCACGCTCTAGCGTTCGAGCGCTCTATCGTTCGAGCATTCGAGCGCTCGAGCATTCGAGCGCTCGAGCGTTTGAGCGCTCGAGCGTTTGAGCGCTCGAGCGTTCGAGCGCTCGAGCGTTCGAGCACTCGAGCGTTCGAGCACTCCAGCATTCGAGCGCTCGAGCGTTCGAGCGCTCGAGCATTCGACCACCAGGCTACGAATGTGGTCACATACGCATAGCCACTGCCTTAAAACAAAGGCATTACGGGAATAGAAATAGCTCTAGCACCTTTAATAATCAACCGATTGACATGATTGTTGGATTTTCTTGTATGGTTTTCAAAGCTCTTTCCAACAATGCAATCCAATTTCAGATTGGTGTGGTTTGAAAATGTCCACATTGCAAGTACTAGCATTAGATTTAAGCCGTGTTCACACGGGCAAAATGTGAAGCGAATTAAACAAGTCGAATCATATGAATCGATTTAGTTTGAAAGTGTTTCGCGTTCACACGGGCAGTGCTTTGAATCGGTTTAAGGCGGAAGTGGATATCTGCGCATGAGCAAGTTCAAACTAACCAGCGCCATTTTGGGTTTGACGATGCTGGAGCGTTCGAGCGCTCGAGCGCTTGAGCATTCGAGCGGTCGAGCATTCGAGCGCTCGAGTGTTGGAGCGCTCGAGCGTTCGAGCACTCGAGCGTTCGCGCGGTCGAGCGTTCGAGCGCTTGAGCGTTCGAGCACTCGAGCGTTCAAGCGCTCGAACGCTAGAGCGCTCGAGCGATCGAGCGCTCGATCATTCGAGCGCTCGAGCATTCAAGCATTCAAGCGTTCGAGCGCTCGAGCGTTCGAGTTTTCGAGCGTTCGAGCATTCAAGTGTTCGAGCGCTCGAGCGTTCGAGCGCTCGAGCATTCGAGCATAGGGTCAAGCCTTCGAGCGTTCGAGCGTTCGTGCGCTCGAGCGTTTGAGCGTAGGGTCAACTGTTCGAGCGTTCGAGTGTTCGAGCGTTTGAGTGTTCGAGCATTCGAGCACTCGAGCATTCAAGCGCTCGAGCATTCAAGCGCTCGAGTGTTCGAGCATTCGAGCTTAGGGTCAAGCATTTGAGCATTCGAGTGTTCGAGCGCTCGACCGTTTGAGCGTAGGGTCAACCGTTCGAGTGTTTGAGTGTTCGAGCGTTCGAGCGCTCGAGCGTTCAAGCGCTCGAGCATTCAAGCGCTCGAGCGTTCGAGCGTTCGAGCGCTCGAGTGTTAGAGCGCTCGAGCGTTCGAGCGCTCGAGCGTTCGTGCGGTCGAGCATTCGAGCGCTCGAGTGTTCGAGCACTCCAGCGTTTGAGCGGTCGAGCATTCGAGCGCTCGAGTGTTCGAGCGCTCGAACGCTCGAGCGTTCACGCGGTCGAGCGTTCGAGCGCTCGAGCATTCGAGCGTTCGACCGCTCAAACATTACAGTGCTCGAGCACTCGAGCATTCGAGCGCTCGAGCATTCGAGCGCTCGATCGTTCGAGCACTCGAGCGTTCGCACGCTCGAACGTTCTAGCGCTCGAGCGTTCGAGCGCTCGAGCATTCGAGCATTCGAGCGCTCGAGCGTTCGAGCGCTCGAGCGTTCGAGCGCTCGAGCATTCGAGCGCTCAAGCATTCAAGTGCTCGAGCATTCGAGCGCTCAAGCATTCGAGCGGTCGAGCATTCGAGCGCTCGAGCGTTCGAGCAGTCGAGGATTCGAGCACTCGAGCATTCGAGCGCTCGAGCTTTAGAGCGCTTGAGCATTCGAGCGCTCGAGCATTCGAGCGCTCGAGCATTCGAGCGTTCGAGCGCTCGAACGTTCGACCATTCGAGCGCTCCAGCGCTCGAGCATTCGAGCGCTCGAGCGGTGCTCGAGCGCTCGAACGCTCGAGCGCTCGAACGCTCAAGCGCTCGAACGCTCAAGCGCTCGAACGCTCAAGCGCTCAAACACTCGAGCGCTCGAACGCTCAAGCGCTCTTATGCTCGAACGCTCGAACGCTCGAACGCTCGAACGCTCGAATGCTCGAACGCTCGAACGCTTGACCCTACGCTCGAATGCTTGAGCGCTCGAACGCTCAACCGCTCAAATGCTCGAGCGCTCAAACGCTCGAGCACTCGAACGCTCGAGCACTCGAACAATCATGCTCGAGCGCTCAAACGCTCGAGTGTTCAAGCGCTCGAGCGTTCGAGCATTCGAGCATTCGAGCATTCGAGCGTTCGAGCGCCCGAGCGTTCGAGCTTTCAAGCGTTCGAGCATTCGAGGGTTCGAGCATTCGAGCGTTCGAGCATTCGAGTGTTCGAGCGTTCGAGCATTCGAGCATTCGAGCGCTCGAGCATTCGAGCGTAGGGTCAAGCGTTCGAGCGTTCGAGCGTTCAAGCGCTCGAGCATTTGAGCGTAGGGTCAACCGTTCGAGCGTTCGAGCGTTCGAGCGTTCAAGCTTTTGAGTGTTCAAGCATTCGAGCGCTCGAGCATTCGAGCGCTCGAGCGTTCAAGCGCTCGAGCATTCGAGCGTTCGAGCGCTCGAGCGTTCGAGGACTCGAGCGTTCGAGCTCGAACGTTCGAGCATTTGAGCGCTCGAGCGTTCGAGTGCTCAAGCATTCGAGCGCTCGAGCGTTCGAGCGCTCGAGCATTCGAGCGTTCGAGCGTTCGAGCACTCGAGTCTTCGAGTCTTCGAGCGTTCGAGCACTCGAGTCTTCGAGCGCTCGAGCAATCGAGCGCTCGAGCATTCGAGCACTCGCTCGTTCGAGCATTCGAGCGTTTGAGTGTTCGAACGTTCGAGCATTCGAGCGCTCGAGCATTCGAGCGTAGGGTCAAGAGTTCGAGCCTTCGAGCGTTCGAGCGCTCGAGCATTCGAGCGCTCGAGCGTTCGAGACAGACAGAAAGTGTATATGCTCTAAGAAAGCCCTGTAATCTTTGACAGTCAGGTTGTCTATATCTAGACACCACACCTTGGAGGCTGCCACCAGCTCGTGGGGGTTCAGCTTCGGTACATCTTTAGCGGCAACATTGAAGTGTTTCTGGGCCCACCTACGTTTCCTCCGTCTAGTGGAGCTGCTGGACTGGCTTTTGGAGTCCGATCCACTCCGTCATCTCGAACTGCGCTGCCGGGATTGGGTTCGGCGGTGTAACTGGGTGCCGTATGATGAGTGGCCCGCCGTCAGGTCCGCCGGCAGGTCTGCATGCGGCCGGTTGGAGGCCGTCGTGGCTCCCCCACCGCGCTGCCACCCGCTACCCCGTCTCCTACCGGGCCGTCACCCGTCGTTGGGGCTGGTGGTTGATCCTGCTGGCACGTCTCCGGGCGAGTCTGTCCCGCATTTCATCTAGGACAGCCACTTGCTCCTCCATCTCCATCGCGTCTACGGCCGCCCTCGCCGATTTCTCGCGGTCCTCCATCGACATCGTCTGCATTGTGGAAGCCAGTGAGTCTGCCTCCTGCTTGGATTTGGCCATCCTGTCTGCCGAAGTTCTCCTCGATAACCGTGTGTGCTGACCATCCGCTCCTTCCCTCTCCAGCTCATAGCGAGCACAAGTCTCAAGATCTCCCACCGGGTGGTGTTTGCCGCAGAGGGAACAGTAGTAGTAGACTGGCATCAAACTGGAGCTGGGAGGGGGAGTGAAGCAGGAGCTGTAGCTGGTAGTTTGTTCAGTCCAAATCCTCCTGTGAATCCTCCGGTGCGACTGACACTGGTTTACATCCAGTGGAGGAGAGGAGGGTAGGTGTAGCCACTGGTACAGTGTTGGTCTTACAGAGTATAACAAATAATTGTAATAATTAACCCTTACATATCTTTTTACTTGCATAATTCGTTATACATCACATACATATATATATCTGGAAATATCTGTCTATATATATATATATATGTATATATATATATATATATATGGCTCTAGACTTATATCTATACGTATATAGAGATATGTAGATATAGACACATGCTTTGTACATGGGGATAGTGATAACCCTCATAGCTGTATAAGCACTGATGGGGGGGGGGGGGCGGTCCGGCATGCACCCTCTAACCTCCCTGTGCGGGGCTTGACACTCCACTCGCTCTGAGTTATAAAAAAAATCAGGCAGAAGTGACCAACGGCAGTGGGACAGGAGTAACAGCTGACCGGCTACTTTTACTTACCTGTCCCCACAGACAACCGTGCACCAAGTCGCTCTAACCGCATTGCACAGAACATTCCAGATCTACACACATTCCAGATCTACGCACAGAACATTCCAGATCTACACACAGAGTCCTCTGACCGCTTAGTATAATATTTGTATAAAGGTGGACATTTATACGTACATATATATATATATATATATATATATATATATATATATGGATTATTCTAAAAAACTGGGCACCACATATTTGGTCTCCACGTTATGATGCTGATAATTAAGTCTTTGTTTGATTGATAACAAGTCAAATAATTACTTTAGCCTATGTATGTTAGGTCTGTTAACAGTTCTACATGTATTGAATTTATCCCACATAAGATATCAAAATTATAATTGTATGATTTTCCGCTAGAGTGAAAATGTGAAGATTTACACATTCACACCATACATGTAGCCAAACATTTTTTCAACTTATTTTTCAACTTTTTTCTTGTAAGTCATAACCTTTTCTGCTTAACAGTAATCAATCAAATGTTGTTTGACTATGTTGTATATGTTAAAAGGAGGTTCTGGTTGTGTCTTTGATGTTCATCCTACACAAGTGATATTAATGTATTGCTCAATTTGTATAAGATCTAATTCAAAAAGTGAAATTCATTTTTTTCCAACTCTGACATATGCGCAACATGCAAACCTTCATAGGACATTGGATTATGCTATTATTTGGAAGGATTTTTGCTATTATTTTGAAGGTTTTCATTTTTGGTTTCCATGTCACACTTTTGTACCCAGTTTTAGAGAATGCCCCACATATATTCACATACAAAACGTTTATATAGAGCCAGAGAACGTGGACAAATCGGCAACACGGGCTCTGGTGGCACCTCTGGCGGCTATTGTTGAACAGCGGAGAGAAACGCTGGAGAAGCCACGTGTGGTGCTCCAATTCCGATATTCATTTGATAACAGAATATGTTAATATAAAGATACAGATAAACCAAATAATCACGATGATCACGCTGGTCTTACTGTCACAAA
This sequence comes from Branchipolynoe longqiensis, assembly GCA_030323885.1. Classification (NCBI taxonomy): domain Eukaryota; kingdom Metazoa; phylum Annelida; class Polychaeta; order Phyllodocida; family Polynoidae; genus Branchipolynoe; species Branchipolynoe longqiensis. The sequence continues at coordinate 56,808,662 of CM059191.1, read as the reverse complement.
GAGCTCAATAATGAGCGTGTGACCTAGATCTATACTATGACTGCACTAGCATGAGTTAATTAAAGTTGCATAGTCCGATGGTTTTGAGTTGCTGTCATTTAAAAAAAGATAAATATATCAGGTTGATCATTATATTAATCTAACTTACTTTGGTTTGTGGTAACTTTTATTTGAAATGGCTAACTTTGGAGATATTTGAAGCGGAAACATGCACAATTTATTTGGGCAAACATGCCAAAACTCTGACAGTAACAGGTTCTATTAAATTGATTCAGTAACAAAGGCTTAATAAGTGTATCAGTATATATGTTTCCCACCAACTGGACAGCCCACGGTGTGAAAACCGGAAATATAAAAGCCAGCTAAGATGTCCAACAACAATATAAATCAAATCAAATCCAAACAAACATAACTCAGCCACCTATTACGTACAAGCCTATGGACATGTAAATAAAATAGGCTAGTATAGAATTAAGTAGAAAAAAGTGGAAAACTCTTCCCAAGAAAACCCCAAAACACTAACATAGAACCTTAAGAAAACAACTAACATAGTAATAAGAATAGAACAGAAATACAATGCCAAGAGGGCCCAAAGAAAACTAACATAGACTACTAAGCATACCAACAACCCACTATCTATCTGCTACTGAAATGCAGGCAATCAAATAACTTATCAGCAGCTACTGTTTGGTAAGACAGCACCAACACTACAGCTGACCAGCATTGAAAACAAGCCTAGCTACCCGGGCTTGCATGCTATGGACAGTATAAATACAACCTCAATAAAAAAATTAAAATTAAAAAAAGATGTCATATATGTAAAATCCAATTTAGGTGAGTTCTTATGTTTTGAAAAATTGATGTCTCATCGGATTATACAACTTTAAGAAACGATTTGAACACTTAACAATATGTGTGTTCCAAGTTCCCACCCTAACTATCACCCTCCTTCTCACCCTCACTCTCACCATCATTGTTACCCTCACTCTCACCCTGCTTTTCACCTTCACTCTCGCCCTTCTTCTAAACGTCACTCGCACCATCCTTCGCACTCTCATCCTATCACCCTCACTATCACCTTCACTCTCACCCTCCTTCTCACCTTCACTCTCACCTTTCTTCTCACTCTCACCCCATCACCCCCACCCTCACCCTTCTTCTCACCGTCACTCGCACCATCCTTCTCACTCTCACCCTAACACCCTCACTATCACCTTCACTCTCACCTCTCCCTTCACTCTCACCTTTCTTCTCACTCTCACCCCATCACCCACCTCACCCTTCTTCTCACCGTCACTCGCACCATCCTTCTCACTCTCACCCTATCACCCTCACTATCACCTTCACTCTCACCCTCCTTCTCACCTTCACTCTCACCTTTCTTCTCACTCTCACCCCATCACCCCCACCCTCACCTTCTTCTCACCGTCACTCGCACCATCCTTCTCACTCTCACCCTAACACCCTCACTATCACCTTCACTCTCACCCTCCTTCTCACCTTCACTCTCACCTTTCTTCTCACTCTCACCCCATCACCCCCACCCTTCTTCTCACCATCACTCGCACCATCCTTCTCACTCTCACCCTATCACCCTCACTATCACCTTCACTCTCACCCTCCTTCTCACCTTCACTCTCACCTTTCTTCTCACTCTCACCCCATCACCCCCACCCTCACCCTTCTTCTCACCATCACTCGCACCATCCTTCTCACTCTCACCCTATCACCCTCACTATCACCTTCACTCTCACCCTCCTTCTGACCTTCACTCTCACCTTTCTTCTCACTCTCACCCCATCACCCCATCACCCCACCCTCACCCTTATTCTCACCGTCACTCGCACCATCCTTCTCACTCTCACCCTATCACCCTCACTATCACCTTCACTCTCACCCACCTTCTCACCTTCACTCTCACCTTTCTTCTCACTCTCACCCCATCACCCCCACCCTCACCCTTCTTCTCACCGTCACTCGCACCATCCTTCTCACTCTCACCCTATCACCCTCACTATCACCTTCACTCTCACCCTCCTTCTCACCTTCACTCTCACCTTTCTTCTCACTCTCACCCCATCACCCCCACCCTCACCCTTCTTCTCACCGTCACTCGCACCATCCTTCTCACTCTCACCGTAACACCCTCACTATCACCTTCACTCTCACCCTCCTTCTCACCTTCACTCTCACCTTTCTTCTTACTCTCACCCCATCACCCCACCCCTACCCTTCTTCTCACCGTCACTCGCACCATCCTTGTCACTCTCACCCTAACACCCTCACTATCACCTTCACTCTCACCCTCCTTCTCACCTTCACTCTCACCTTTCTTCTCACTCTCACCCCATCACCCCCACCCCTACCCTTCTTCTCACCGTCACTCGCACCATCCTTGTCACTCTCACCCTAACACCCTCACTATCACCTTCACTCTCACCCTCCTTCTCACCTTCACTCTCACCTTTCTTCTCACTCTCACCCCATCACCCCCACCCTTCTTCTCACCGTCACTCGCACCATCCTTCTCATTCTGACCCTATCATCCTCACTCTCACCTTTCTTCTCATCTTCACTCTCACCCACACTTCACTTGTACTTCGCTGTTAGCCTCACTTCATGCTCACTTCTCCCTCACAAGGACCCTAAATCCCACCCTCACTCTCACCCCCCCACTCCCTCCCACAAACCCTCCCCCTGTACACGTTTTCTGATATAATTAATAGAACATGTTACTGCTCTGAAGCCTATGGAGTTATAGTTTTGACAAGTATGCCAAATTAATTGTGCATGGCTACACTTCAAATAGCTCCAAAGTTATTCACTTTAAAGCAAAATTACTTCAAATTTAAAGTAAGGTAGATAATAATGATCAACCTAATATATTTATATCAGAAAATGACCGAAATTCAAAAGCACCGGATTATGCGACTTTAAGTTGATCACGTGACCCGACCGTTTTCACGGTTAGGGTTCGGCATCGTTGAGAGAACGTCCATTTTGTTTACTGTTACTAACGGGTCATCCGACGTTTTCAACATGTTCAGTCCCACTTTGCTAGACCCCACACTAATCTCCGTCACACAATAGTGCACATCAACATCTCATCATAAAACATAACAGTGGTTTATGTCATACCGACATGTTAAATTAATCACTCAAGTTGGATATTACTAACACCCCCCCCCCCCCCCGCTCCCTCCCCCGGCGCTGGTTCTTTGCGCGACTGTGGAAATGTTGAAAACGTTGGATCCCCCCTAAGAGATTAGGGCCTGCGCAAAGAAGTGCAACCGTTGGGTTCGTACCACACAGAATACCTGAGGCCCTGGGTCGGGGGCTTTCACAAATGTCCTAGTACACTAACACATCATCGTCTTGTTGCAGCCAAATTTACAGTCTCAGCCCCCAGCACCATATGCACTAGATAAAAGATTCACCCCGTACTTACAGTACAGGGGTGAACGACAACATAGTCTAAATACGGGCGAAAATAGCTTTAGTATGGAACAGGAAGTAGTATATCTGGTACTAGTGTCAAATGGTTACTTATATTAACATAGAGTTGGTGAAATGGGAGAGAATGCAAAAAGACAAGATGGCGGCCAGAGAACGGGATCGATTTCACTTTTAAATTGCATTAAAGTATATGTTTTATTATATTTTCCAACTCAAAAGTAGCGGGTAAATATGAAGATGTACATATAGAATATATTGTGCTTCTTAAATTAAGAATTTACCAGCTCAGTTAATTAACCCAGCATGTCGAAATTCTTCGGCAGCTTTTCTAATGGGTTGGTTTTCATCCCTGTACTGGAAGTACCTGGTGAATCTTTTATCTACATATGCACCTGTGTGTGTGTATTTGTGCGTTGAATTGCTGACTAGGGGGGCCCATTGGATTCGGTCATTTGAGGGGGCCATCCATATACAAACCAGCGTTGCCGTCACTCCCACTCAGTAGAACACCAGCAGCGTTCGAGGTAAGTCTTGGTGCTTTTCTTGTTGATGTTGTTGGTGAAGTATTACTGTCATGTACTTCCTTACACAGGGTGACAATGGTCGTCTGCTTCATCCAGCCATTTTCATAAGGATCGGATTGATTATGTGTCGAATTATTATTGATTGATATTCGAGTTCATGATTCAACGGTTGGTGTTTTGTTTTGCAATTGTTATGGTGTTTTCGTATTTCATTATTCACCGTGGAGTGTAGCGGCCTGAAGGGGGGGGTGTGTGAATATGTGTTCTATATCTGATAACGTATATGTGGTGGTTATGAATAATATACTTTATATTATCTATTTTAACATACAAATTCCCGCCCATTTGTTCTTTGATGCCGCATTGGCTACTAACGTTTGAAAACCATATTTTTCAGTTATTTTCCACGATTAGCAGGTTTGTTGGATTGCTTTTTTTTTGTTGTTGTTGAAGATTTATACTGCCTATCATGGATAAGCCTGAATAGGCTTGTTTTCACCATTAGACAGTTTGTCGATAGAAAGCCCGAGCCTACACTTTTACCGACCCAAGGGATTTTTAACCTCCCAGACCACATAGACATGGTATGAGAGCATTGGTGCGAGTTTATTCCATAATCCATAATAACTTTATTTCCGTACATACATATTTTATTTTGTTAGTCCTTGTATGAAATGAAACGGGCTTATTTTAGGAATAAGGTCGGTGTTGTTTTCAGATATTAGTCGGGATGGCCGAATGAGTTGAGCGAGCGTCCGTCTCCCGTTCTGGTAGATCGTGGGTTCGAACCCTGGTCGAGTCAAACCAATGCCTTAAAAATGTATACTTGCCGCTTCGTAGCCTGGCGCTCTGCATTATTAGGATAGGGCAAGGAGCAGTGGAATGAGGAAGACCAATCGTCCACGATTGAAAATTCCCCTGCTTAATCAACTAATCAACACACAAATAAGTAATCTATGGTTAGGGTGCTACCCAGGGAATGGCAGCAGTGTGGGTTCGAGGCCCGTTCTAGGCGTGATGTTTGCCTCAGTTAGTGGAACCCACGCCCCCCCCCCCCCCCCCCCCCCCCCCCCCCCACCACACTAGAGTATACTGATTGATTGCGTTGATATCTTTACTATGCTTTGTGTGTTCAAAGTTAATTTGATCTCATATATTATCGGTATATTGGTGCCGTGAAACATAGTCTGGGTCAGTTATCGTTGCGGTGCTTAGTCTGTTCAAACCTAATTAGAGTTGATATATTATCGGGAACATTGGTGCTAATTTAACCTATTTAAAAACAATAGTTGTTTGTGTTTATTTGACACTGCGCAATCATGGCGACTTTATAGTGCTTCACCACTGGGTTACCATGCTTCAGCCCTGTCCTAGCATGTCAAGCGCCTGGCTAGATAGCGACGTATTTTATAAGTAATTGATTTGACTCGGTCGGGGATCGAACCCACAAGCAGGTGCCCTTTCTACTCACCCGGTTTGTGTTATATGAACTACATTGTCAATGTGATGCCTTTGTTTGATCTTTTTGTGCAATATAATTTGCTTATGATTGCTCATCTCCCATATATACCTTTTTATGCCGTATACTTCCGTTTGAAAATCTCCTCTCTTCGTTCTCTCCACTTTCTGTACGTATTTTTGTTTTTTTGGGGGGTAAAGGCTCAGTCACACCTTACCGGATTGGGGTACCAGAGAGAAAACGGACACTGTCCGTTGAAATACATCAATGTCTGGTTTATATATGGTACGCATCCGGCGTGTCCGTTCTGTGTCCGGTGGCAAGTTTGGACATGCACAAAACTTGTACCGGACACCGCCGGACTGACGTGTACGTTGTTTAGTACGTTTTGTCCGTTTCATGTCCAGTACCCATCCGTTACATCTCCGGTTTGCTTCCTGAATAGTCCGTTGACGGTGTTGGGGGAATTCGGTCCGTCGTTTTTTTCGGAGCGTCCATGAACAGTCTGGTGGCTATTCATTAATGTTTGTTCTGTCCGTTTGACATTCGCTTGTCGTCCGGTTATCATCCGGTGGCTATTCGTTAATGTACGTTCCTTGTCCGTTTAGCATCTGTTTCGTCCGGCGGCCTTAGACCCGATAGCGCAACATTTCGATACATTTTGATACCAAACACCACCGGACTAGAAAATCCTTTGTCCGGTTATGTCCGTTGCTCAATCTGGTAAGGTGAATATGACATTTGTCAGCGCCGGAGCACTGGTCTTCCAGCCATCTTACTATTGGAATTGACAGTCTATATAATCTAGGTTTGATCAGTGCTGTATTAGTTACAGCATCGATCCTGTAGAATTAAGGGAGTGGCTCCTGCTGTATAATGTATAGCAACAGTCACTGTAGTTCATGCAAAAAATGGGGTGCAGCACCAAATAGAAAGAGTATACTCGGGGCAACTCAAGCAATCGTTGAGGGTTAATTTTTTTTCTCTTATAAAACAGAGTAAGGTTATAGTTAACAAGACATTTTGTCTGTCTTATATAATTTTCAATGGGTTTAAAACAGGTTGATAGTTGTGTATGATGTTCAGTGTGTTGATGGTTTGTTCATGATGGTTAAGGATGGTGGCAGGGGAGGGGGCCCCATTGGGGTGGGTGGTGGCGTTCCAGATCCTGATTAACTTTTGGTTGGAACATGCATAATTTATGTCTCATTTATTTAGACCATATTTTCCCAAAATTATTTTGAGTAAAAACCTAAAGATTCTGACACCATAGGCTCAGCAAAAATGTCCTGCCACTGTGCCAGGCACTCAAGTGGTCAGTAGTTGTTTGATATGGTGTGTTATGGATTACTTACAGTGTATTCCTCATCTAATACTTAGTGCAAATTTCTTTATCTTTATCTCACTTCAAGCCTTTCTTGATTTTGTATGTGTATTCTTTTAGTGTTTTGGAGTTTCTTAGATTGCTACATTAGGTTTTGTAATTTCCTTGTTTTGTATTTTTCTACATAGTCAACAGCTAATATCCTGCGGGGTGTTTCTTTTCTAGTTTCTAGAATGCAAATCTTAGCCTGTTTGTCTAGGTGTTTGTGGTTCTGTTTTCTAGTCCGTGACATAGTTTGTTGTTTTTGTAACTTAGTTAGTGCTTGTGTGTTCCCATCCATAAAAGTTACATCCCCCATAGTCGAAGTATGGTAATATTATTGATTTGTAAATCTGGATAGCCATGTTCTTAGTCATGTTTTCTTATCATACTGGATAACCATCATTTACCATTGCTCTTCTGTATCGTATCATTTATTCTCTGTGGCAGAGTGGTTAGAGTGTCTGACATTTTTCTAGGTCGGCCTCCTAATCTGAAGGTTGGTGGTTTGATTCCCCATGCCCCCACCTCTGCCAATTTGGATTTCCACTGCTGTGTATAACTTACAGCATCATCAAAGGCCGGTTGCTCTCATACCATGTCTATGTGGTGTGGGAGGTTAAAAATCCCTTGGGTGGGTAAAAGTGTAGGTTTGGGCTTTCTATCGACAAACTGTATAATGGTGAAAAGAAGTCTATTCAGACTTATCCATGATACGCAGTATAAATCTTCAAGAAAATAAAATGACAGTAGGCATACCTGTGTTTTATTTGGATGCATTAGTAGTATGGGTATGTATTACTGCTGTGGGTACCGACAGAGTGATGACAAAAATCCAGGAATTGTGCTTTTTTTTTAATCAATATTGACATGCTCATAACTATTTCTGTATGTATTGTATTTGATTTTGATTAAATTTGAATCTGATGTTGTTGGATTGAATATATAGTAAGTTTGGTTTTAGGTAAAATTCATTTGCATTATGACAGTATTTAGTCAAATATTCCCTCATCATCCAGTAATTCAAAATGGCGCTTCATTGTACTACATCAAAGAAAGTCATGGATAGTACCAATATTGCATATGTTTGTCATAGGTCAAGAAAGCCAATCAGGGCAAATCCTGCACTTTAAATTATTTCTAAAGGTTAAAACCATCTATTAAATTTTAAAATATACAAAACATAATAAGATTTGGTATGGATAGATAGACAATTTGATTTCCTTTGCAAAGGTATCAATCTTACCATAGTGCTAGTTAGTGCAAGGAGAGAGGTTCCTTAGCCCACTCTGACTGCTGTAGCATCAAAGACAATGTACACCAATTATAATGTATTATCTCCTCATATTAATAATGAAAACAATATTATAGTATAGTAAAGTTCAAACATACTCTAAGCACTTTAATCTATACATAAATAAAATTGTTGATAATGTCTGAGTAAGAAAACTACTACTACACCTAATCAAAGACAATGCACCTTGTTTCCCATGAGATGGCGCCACTGCATGATTATCGAACACTGTCTTTGGTATAATCCAAATTCAGCTAATTGGTTGCGATGTATCTAGTTTGCAGCAAGCGTTCAGTGTGTGCATCATTTTGCCAATGTTTGCTTATTGCTTACCATACATACATCATGTTTCTAACCTGACGATGTTAACTGGGTGTGTCTGTTTTCTTACAGTCAGTCGGCTACGACGGTCGTCAACCACGGATGCATTTAGTGGGTGAGGAGGCAGGTGAGGTTGGGGAAGGAGAGCGGGTGACAAGTTCAGTTCTAGAACAGGAGCGGGGTGGTGGGTAGCGTGAGATAGGGCATGCCAGGTTGGTGGGTGGGCGGAGGTCAGAGGTCAGCTGAGGTTAGATCCATCGTGGACTGATGTTCCCGACAGCCTGCCGACTTGTACGTCGTTAGTGTTCGAAGACCGATCTGCGCGGAACGTTGGCAGTGAGTAATCTTTTTAAATCTTCCCATATTTGTATTAGTTTGTCTATCATTAAAACTGCATAGTCCGATAAAATTCCAAATTTTCAAAACCAAACCAATCATCTAGATTTGATTTTTACATATCTAACTTAGATACTGATGCACTTATTAAGCATTTGTTTCTGTATAGAAGGCAATACTGAGTCAATTTAACAGAACCTGTTACTGCAGAAGTCTATGGCGTCACAGTTTTGGCAAGCTTGTCAAAACTAATTTTCCATGTTTCACTAAAAATATCTCAAAAGTTTACCATTTAAAATAAAAGTAACTTTGAACTAATGTAAAGTAGATACTAGTGATCGATCTAATATATTTATCTCAGAAAAAATACAGAAAGTCAAAACCATCGGACTATGCAACTTTAATAGCTATTTAAAATAAAAATAATAAATTTTGGCATGCACTTCAAAATGCTTAGCATCATTTTTGTAATATTATTTTGTGTGTGATGAATTTATTTACCATGCTCATAACGGATAAGTGTGTTAAAACTTGTTTTCACCGCTGGGCAGCAATAGTCCAATTTGATTCAAATCTTTAGAATTTTTGTTTTAGTAATAATTTAGAGTTTTCAACAGTGAGACCTTCTGTTAAACTGACTTAATATTACCTTATACGCCGCAATAGATGTTTAAAAAGTGCACCAATATCTAAATTGGATATTTAGGATCAATTCCAGGTGAGTATTTTGGTTTCGGAAATTTGATGTTTTCATCTTGTTCAATCAACACTACCAACAAAATAAAATAGTTGTTTATGTTCGTTATCAGTTTCGGCATGTGAATTCAGTTAACTTTTATTGTGTAGTTCAGAAAGCATGGTTTTCTAAACTCGATTCAGTAGTAGAATATGGACGAGGCTATTCGCAGACCTGTGAATTAACAGAAGAATGATTATTATTTGCAGAGCTGCTTTGCTCTGCGAATTAGCACACTAATGTTTATTATTCGCAGAGCTGCTATCTTTGTCTTAAATATATTGATTATATCATTTTGCACTACCGTAAACCGGGGCTACTTGGGACAGTTTTTAGGATCTTTTAAATACAATTATTTATGACTGCACTGGAGTGCTATGGTAAGATATTATAATGGGAAAACGGCTTGTATGCAACACATGTGATTTGTTGTCTTATTTCTAGATGGTTGTTGTGTATATAAAATGCTCCATTCTTTGCCTGTCCCAAGTTACCCCAGTTTGGGGCAACTTTGACTTTGAAAATGACCATTGCAAATATATATCCAAAGTAGGACATATATACTAAGGCAAGTAGGGTATCACTGTTCATAAAGAAATCAAACAATATCCTATATGAACATTTAATTAAATAAATTTCTTTTTTTATTTAAAGTTTCTTTTTTATGGGGTTTCATTGATTTTTCAACATCAAATTTTATCATTTCATTTCTTTTTTCAGCTTATTAGAAACTTATTAGCACACATCAATTTTAGTTAGGATTGCTCATCACACTTCTTATTTCCCTAATCAACTTTATTTCCTAACATAAAAATGTAATTACCACATATATATATATTTACCAACTTACCCCAATATAGACCTTTCCCGGTAAATCATGTAATTCTGGATGTAAATATAATGTAAACATTCTACAATTTATTTTACAGCTGTAAAAAGGGATTTCCTATTGCATTGTTTGGATTTTGAATCCAATTACTATGGCATAAAGAGTCCACCCGTAAAGTTCTGTCAATTTTTCAAAAACAAATTATACATTTCAAATGACCAGAACCACCTAAATATAGATAAAAATAGGTATATGCAATCATTTAATTTATTTAGTAGTATCCCTAATCAGATATGTCTGCCAATTTCCTGTAATTAGAACAATTAAATAATACTTTTTCGACCATTTTAACAAATGGGATGCGCTTTGTCCCGTGTTACCCCAATGACTCTCTAGTAGCCCCCCCCCCCCCCCCCCCCCCCCGGTTTACGGGACGCGTATCGGCAAACTCAATGGACGCGGGCATTTGTATTGCTGTCGACGCCGTTTTAAGCGCATGCGCAGCTCGCGAATAACGGTATGGGTGGCTATTATTCGCAGACCTGCTCTGCGAATAGCCAGTGCGATTTTTTTATCGTGATTATACATTACGTTAGCCTGTTTTCATTGTTAGTTCCCTTTTTTCCCAGCAGGGCTTCGGTGCTAGGCGACTACGCCAAGCATGAAACCGGACGAGCGCAAGGTTCTCGTGCGGGAGGTCGTGGGATCGATCCCGCTGGCCGACTTTGGCTTATCAGTGTCAGAATAAAGTGACTGAGTGGGATATCGGGTCATTGTGTGTGTGGTGCCGTATCCAAGTACTGGCATGCTCAGTGTCAGAATAATGTGACTGAGTGGGATACCGGGCCATTCTGTTTGTGGTGCCGTATCCAAGTACTGGCATGCTCAGTGTCAGAATAATGTGACTGAGTGGGATATCGGGCCATTCTATTTGTGGTACCGTATCCAAATACTGGTATGCTCAGTGTCAGAATAATGTGACTGAGTGGAATATCGGGCCATTCTGTTTGTGGTACCGTATCCAAGTACTGGCATGCTCAGTGTCAGAATAATGTGACTGAGTGGGATACCGGGCCATTCTGTTTGTGGTGCCCTATCCAAGTACTGGCATGCTCAGTGTCAGAATAATGTGACTGAGTGGGATATCGGGCCATTATATTTTTGGTACCGTATCCAAATACTGGTATGCTCAGTGTCAGAATAATGTGACTGAGTGGAATATCGGGCCATTCTATTTGTGGATCGAAATGCGACAAGTAGAAATGCATAAAAATGCGACAAGTAGAAATGCATCGAAATGCGACAAGTAGAAATGCATCGAAATGCGACAAGTAGAAATGCATCGAAATGTGACAGGTAGAAATGCATCGAAATGTGACAAGTAGAAGTGCATGGAAATGAGACATGTAGAAGTGCATGGAAATGCGACAAGTAGAAGTGCATGGAAATGCGACAAGTAGAAATGCATGGAAATGCGACAAGTAGAAATGCATGGAAATGCGACAGTAGAAGTGCATGGAAATGCGACAAGTAGAAGTGCATGGAAATGCGACAAGTAGAAGTGCATGGAAATGCAACAAGTAGAAGTGCATGGAAATGTGACAAGTAGAAGTGCATGGAAATGCCACAAGTAGAAGTGCATGGAAATGCGACAAGTAGAAGTGCATGGAAATGCCACAAGTAGAAGTGCATGGAAATGCGACAAGTAGAAGTGCATGGAAATGCGACAAGTAGAAGTGCATGGAAATGCGACAAGTAGAAGTGCATGGAAATGCGACAAGTAGAAGTGCATGGAAATGCGACAAGTAGAAGTGCATGGAAATGCGACAAGTAGAAGTAGAAGTGCATGGAAATGCAACAAGTAGAAGTGCATGGAAATGCGACAAGTAGAAGTAGAAGTGCATGGAAATGCAACAAGTAGAAGTAGAAGTGCATGGAAATGCCACAAGTAGAAGTAGAAGTGCATGGAAATGCCACAAGTAGAAGTGCATGGAAATGCCACAAGTAGAAGTAGAAGTGCATGGAAATGCCACAAGTAGAAGTAGAAGTGCATGGAAATGCCACAAGTAGAAGTGCATGGAAATGCCACAAGTAGAAGTAGAAGTGCATGGAAATGCCACAAGTAGAAGTAGAAGTGCATGGAAATGCCACAAGTAGAAGTGCATGGAAATGCCACAAGTAGAAGTGCATGGAAATGCCACAAGTAGAAGTGCATGGAAATGCGACAAGTAGAAGTGCATGGAAATGCGACAAGTAGAAGTGCATGGAAATGCCACAAGTAGAAGTGCATGGAAATGCCACAAGTAGAAGTGCATGGAAATGCCACAAGTAGAAGTGCATGGAAATGCCACAAGTAGAAGTGCATGGAAATGCCACAAGTAGAAGTGCATGGAAATGCCACAAGTAGAAGTAGAAGTGCATGGAAATGCCACAAGTAGAAGAAGTGCATGGAAATGCGACAAGTAGAAGTAGAAGTGCATGGAAATGCGACAAGTAGAAGTGCATGGAAATGCCACAAGTAGAAGTGCATGGAAATGCCACAAGTAGAAGTAGAAGTGCATGGAAATGCCACAAGTAGGAGAAGTGCATGGAAATGCCACAAGTAGAAGTAGAAGTGCATGGAAATGCCACAAGTAGAAGTAGAAGTGCATGGAAATGCCACAAGTAGAAGTAGAAGTGCATGGAAATGCCACAAGTAGAAGTAGAAGTGCATGGAAATGCCACAAGTAGAAGTAGAAGTGCATGGAAATGCCACAAGTAGAAGTAGAAGTGCATGGAAATGCCACAAGTAGAAGTAGAAGTGCATGGAAATGCCACAAGTAGAAGTAGAAGTGCATGGAAATGCCACAAGTAGAAGTAGAAGTGCATGGAAATGCCACAAGTAGAAGTAGAAGTGCATGGAAATGCCACAAGTAGAAGTAGAAGTGCATGGAAATGCCACAAGTAGAAGTAGAAGTGCATGGAAATGCCACAAGTAGAAGTAGAAGTGCATGGAAATGCGACAAGTAGAAGTAGAAGTGCATGGAAATGCGACAAGTAGAAGTAGAAGTGCATGGAAATGCCACAAGTAGAAGTAGAAGTGCATGGAAATGCCACAAGTAGAAGTAGAAGTGCATGGAAATGCCACAAGTAGAAGTGCATGGAAATGCCACAAGTAGAAGTGCATGGAAATGCCACAAGTAGAAGTGCATGGAAATGCCACAAGTAGAAGTGCATGGAAATGCCACAAGTAGAAGTAGAAGTGCATGGAAATGCCACAAGTAGAAGTAGAAGTGCATGGAAATGCCACAAGTAGAAGTAGAAGTGCATGGAAATGCCACAAGTAGAAGTAGAAGTGCATGGAAATGCCACAAGTAGAAGTAGAAGTGCATGGAAATGCCACAAGTAGAAGTAGAAGTGCATGGAAATGCCACAAGTAGAAGTAGAAGTGCATGGAAATGCCACAAGTAGAAGTAGAAGTGCATGGAAATGCCACAAGTAGAAGTAGAAGTGCATGGAAATGCCACAAGTAGAAGTAGAAGTGCATGGAAATGCCACAAGTAGAAGTAGAAGTGCATGGAAATGCCACAAGTAGAAGTAGAAGTGCATGGAAATGCCACAAGTAGAAGTAGAAGTGCATGGAAATGCCACAAGTAGAAGTAGAAGTGCATGGAAATGCCACAAGTAGAAGTAGAAGTGCATGGAAATGCCACAAGTTCAAGTAGAAGTGCACTGTTTGGCGGTAGGAGTGTAGAAGTCATATTTCTTGGGTAGTAATTACAAAAACTCTAAATGTAAAAGCCTATCTAAATAAAATGGTGTGCTAAAATCTCTAAATGAAATGGTGTGCTAAAATCTCTAAATGACATGGTGTACAAAATCCAAAAGAAATGGTGGTAGTGAAATGACTTGTGGCATATATGACAATGCTAATACTTGTCCAACGATGATTAGCTTGTCCGTTTTAGGGCTGTACATAGTTAGGTTCACTGGAGCTTTAGACTCCTACCGTGTGCTTCCTTATTTATACGCTCACCCCATAATTCATTCTGCGACAGATCGTCTAATCAATTTCTTCCTGATCTTATCAATTTGTGCAGCCTGAGTATATTTTTATTACATGAAACGGCCAATTTAGTCTGTTTGGAGGGGAGAGTGCAGAAGTCATATTTCTTGGGCAATATATGGAAACTCTAAATGAAATGATGGTGGCAAATCTCTAAATGACATGGTGTGCAAAATAGTGTGACAAATCTCTAAATGACATGGTGACAAATCTCTAAATGACATGGTGACAAATCTCTAATGACATGGTGTGCAAAATCTCAATCACATGGTGTCCAAAATCTAAATGACATGGTGTGCAAAATCTAAATGACATGGTGTGCAAAAACTCTAAATGACATGGTGTGCAAAATCTAAATGAAATCTTGGTAGTGAAATCACATGTGACATACATGATACTGCTAATACTTTTCCAACGATGATTAGCTTGTCTGTTTTAGGGGTTACATAGTTAGGCTCACTGAAGATTTAAACTCCTACCTTGTGCTTCCTTATTCATACTCACCGCATAATTCATTCTGCGACAGATCGGCTCATCTGTCTTCCTGATCTGATCAATTTGTTGCAGCCTGACTGTATTTTTATGACATGAAATGGCCAATTTATTCTCTTTGGCAGGGAGTGTGTAGAAGTAATATTTCTTGGGCAATATATAGAAACATTCTAAATGAAATGGTGGTGGCCAATCTCTAAATGACATGTGTGCAAAATCTCTAAATGACATGGTAACAAATCTCTAAATGACATGGTGACAAATCTCTAATTGATATGGTGACAAATCTCTAAAAGACATGGTGTCAAAATCTCTAAAAGACATGGTGACAAATCTCTAAAAGACATGGTGACAAATCTCTAAATGACATGCTGTGCAAAATCTAAATCACATGGTGTCTAAAATCTAAATGACATGGTGTCTAAAATCTAAATGATATGGTGTCTAAAATCTAAATGACATGATGTGCAAAATCTAAATGACATGGTGTGCAAAAACTCTAATGACATGCTGTGTTAAATCTCTAAATGACATGGTGTGCAAAATCTAAATGAACTCTTGGTCCTGAAATGACATGTGACATACATGACAATGCTAATACTTTTCCAACAATGATTAGCTTGTCCGATTTAGGGCTGTAGAGTTAGGTTCATTGGAGCTTTAGACTCCTACCGTGTGCTTTCTTATTCATATGCTCACCGCATAATTCATTCTGCGACAGATCGTCTCATCTATGTCTTCCTGATCTGATAAATTTGTTGCAGCCTGACTATATTTTTATAACATGAAACGGCCAATTTAATCTGTTTGGCGTGGAGAGTGCAGAAGTAATATTTCTTGGGCAATATATAGAAAAATTCTAAATGAAATGGTGGTGGCAAATCTCTAAATGACATGGTGTGAAAAATCTCTAAATGACATGGTGTGAACAATCTCTAAATGACATGTTGACAAATCTCTAAATGACATGTTGACAAATCTCTAAATGACATGTTGACAAATCTCTAAATGACATGGTGACAAATCTCTAAATGACATGGTGACATGACAAATCTCTAAATGACATGGTGTGCACCATCTAAATGACATGGCATGCAACAGCTCTAAATGACATGGTGTGCAAAATCTCTTAATGACATGGTGTGCAAAATCTCTAAATGACATGGTGTGCAAAATCTAAATGAAAAGTTGGTAGTGAAATGACATGTCACATACATGACAATGCTAATACTTTACCAACGATGATTATCTTGTCCGATTTAGGGCTGTACATAGTTAGGGTTCAGTGGAGCTTTAGACTCCTACCCTGTGCTTGCTTATCCATACTCTCATCGCATAATTCATTCTGCAACAGATTGTCTCATCTATGTCTTCTTGATGTGATAAATCTTTGCTGCCTGACGATATTCTAATGACATGAATAATATTTATGCAGTAACATGTTCTATTACATTGACTCACCATGCCCTTCTATGTGACAACAAATAACTGTACCAGTATCTAAGATAAATATGAAGAATCAAATCTAGGTAAGTTTTTTAGTTTTGAAAATTTGATGCTTCATCGGACTATGCAACTTTAAGTAAGCATGACGAGTTCAGTTCAGAATATCATCATAATATCATTGAATCAATTTACGATAATGTTGAGTCGAGGAGACCAGTAGAAAAAGTCTGAAAAGCGAAGCTGTCTGTCTGAACCACCGGGGTGAGGTGAGAAATGATAAATTGCTCGACAAATATTTATTTGTATGGTCTGAGCAAAATTGAGATTAGAATTTGTACTAGAAATAACAAATTAAAAAAATTATGGTGTGATTCAAATGTAATTTGCCTTCAGCAAGCACCCTCAAACATCAGGATTTAAGCATTTGCAGAATCAGGAAAAACGCAAAGATTAAATAGCAAAGATTAAATAGCAAAGACATCATAACCCGGCGACCAATTTACTTGTATTATATGTATTTGTAATCTTTCTTAACTGTATCATTTGCAAATTAACTTCATGAAAAGAAATGCTCAGTTTGGAGTAGCTAATAATAGCTGTATAACTTTGGGGTTTCAGCTGTGTAGAGTGTAACTTTGGGGTTTCAACTGTGTAGTTGTCTGACTTTGGTCTTTTTTTTCTCTTGCAGGCGGTACCCGACGCTAGTGCAGTTGTTCGTACTGGGTACTACATGCAAATAGATCATGATTTGATCTATATGCAGCTGAGACACTAGCAAAGTACACAGGGGTGTTCATAGAATAATAATATAATAAAATAAATTATAATTTTCAAAAATTGAGAAAAAGCATAGGACGTTTAGAACCAGACCCCCCAAAACCCTCACACAATCTGGTGAGGTTAGAACGCCCCTGCTACTTCCTCTGCACATTTTGTGAATGTGTTTGGCCTGAACTAATTACATAATGTTCATACTTCTTCCACCAGGTGTGAATGTAGTGTATAAACTGCATGTCGTGTATGACTTCTACTGCCAGCTGGGTCATCTCTGAATGACATGGTGACAAATCTCTAAATGACATGGTGACAAATCTCTAAATGACAAGGTGTGCAAAATCTAAATGAAATGTTGGTCATGAAATGACATGTGACATACATGACAATGCTAATACTTTTCGAATGATGATTAGCTTGTCCGGTTTACGGTTGTACATGGTTAGGTTCACTGGAGATTTAGACTCCTACCTTGTGCTTCCTTTTTCACACGCTCACCGCATACTTCATTCTGCGACAGATTCTCTCATTTATGTCTTCCTCATCTGATAAATTTGTTGCAGCCTGACTGTATTTTTATGACATGAAGCGGCCAATTTAATCTGTTTGGTGGGGAGAGTGCAGAAGTAATATTTCTTGGGCAATATATAGACTCTAAATGAAATGGTGGTGGCAAAATCTCTGAATGAGATGGTGACACATCTCTAAATGACATGTTGACAAATCTCAAATTACCTGTTGACAAATCTCAAATTACTTGTTGACAAATCTCTAAATGACATGGTGATGAATCTCTAAATGACTTGGTGTGCAAAATCTAAATTACATGGTGTGCAAAATCTCTAAATGACATGTTGTGCAAAATCTAAATGAAATGTTGGTAGTGAAATGACATGTGACATACATGACAATGCTAATACTTTTCCAATGATGATTAGCTTGTCCGTTTTAGGGGTTACATAGTTAGGTTCACTGGAGATTTAAACTCCTACCTTGTGCTTCCTTATTCATACGCTCACCGCATAATTCATTCTGTGACAGATCATCTGATCTATGTCTTCCTGATCTGATCAATTTGTTGCAGCCTGACTATGTTTTTATAACATGAAACGGCCAATTTATTCTGTTTTTTTTTTTTACTAAATGTATTTTATTCAGCGAATAATGTCTTTTGTCAGCGCCAGAGCACTGGTCTTCCGGCCGTTAATTACAATTTGTTGGTACATAAATGACAATATTAGTTGCAATAATAACCACATGAAAAACCTGTTCGATAATAGAAGCATAATATAAATTGACTATTTGTCGTAATAGTAACTGCATGCAATTCCAGTTCAACATATGTATTATGCACTTGGTGAGCATGCATCAATAAATGTACAAGATGACTCTAGAATTGTCTTTAAACACTTCTTTCTTCCTTTGTTTTCTCTCTTCTCTTTTCAAAAAGATATAACATATCTACAATACACATATATATATACTATATTGCAAATATGCAAATCAGTGGATCCAATCACCAATACCAAATGCGGAAACCTGGCCATTTAAATTTTTTTATTTTTTATCCCATCACGAGTGTTCCATTCTGTGTGGCCTAATGATGGGATCGCGGTCTGAGATTGCAGTGGGGACTTACATCAGACAGGTTTTATGTCAATTTAAAGGAAAATTTTAGGTAATAGGTTTTGAAAAAAGGTGTAATAGGGGTGGGGTAAGGGCGGGAAGGGGATCAGCGTGCAGGGCTGTGTAGTGCATTTGAGAACATTTATATATATATGTATGTACAAGGGTCAGGGCAAGGAAGGCCTTTAGAATACCTATAACCGTGTCAGGGTCTGACAGGCCGGTTGTATTTTCATAAAGTTTTTAAATTCAAGGAGACTTGTGGACTGTCTTGTCCTCACTGGAAGTTTATTCCACAATGTGCCACCTCTGTAAATCGGTGCTTTAGTCAGTTTGTTTGTTAGTGGCATGGGTGTTTTTTAGAAGTGTAGCACCGCTCTGTCTGGTTACTCTGTTTGTATGGTCAACATATTGTTCATCATTGGATCTTTTATACATGAGACTGAGGAGATGTGTGTCCCTCCTTTGGCTAAGGTAGCTGACTTGTGCTTTAGCATGCATTTCCTTTACAGACAGCGTTTTCCCTCTGTAGACAGTTCTAAGTGCCCTGTTTTGAATCCTCTGTAATTTGTTTTCTTGTTGTTTTGTCAGCAGTCCATATATTAAATCATTGTAGTCAATTATTGGAAGAATAGTGGCTTTATATAGTAACAGGGCTGTATTCTCGCTCATGTAGTACCTAATTTTTCTGAAAGTTGTCATTTTTATGGCTATCATTTGAGTAAGTCTTGAGAGTTGTCGATTACTATTTAGTGTAGAATCGAGTGTGGTCCCTAAATATTTGTATGATTCTACCTCATTCAATACTGCATCACCCAAATGTAAATTGATAGGTTGTGCTCTGGATTTTTTTACTTTGGTTGCAAAAATTATGTATTCAGATTTCTTTGCATTAATTGTCAGTTTATTTTCCTTACACCAGATGTTAACCTTAGCTAGTACATCCTCAACTACCTCTGCTGCAGATGCAATGTTTGGGCTATGGACTGTGAGGGCCGCATCATCAGCAAACAGTGTGAACATGGCCTCATTTGTTACCAAGGGCAAGTCATTAATGAATATGAGGAAGAGTAGTGGCGTGGAGAGTGCAGAAGTAATATTTCTTGGGCAATATATAGAAAAACTCTAAATGAAATGGTGGTGGCAAATCTCTAAATGACATAGTGTGCAAAATCTCTAAATGACATGGTCACAAATCTCTAAATGACATGGTCACAAATCTCTAATTGATATGGTGACAAATCTCTAAAAGACATGGTGCCAAATCTCTAAAAGACATGGTGACAAATCTCTAAAAGACATGGTGACAAATCTCTAAATGACATGGTGTGCAAAATCTAAGTCACATGGTGTGCAAAATCTAAATGATGTGGTGTCTAAAATCTAAATGATGTGGTGTCTAAAATCTAAATGACATGGTGTCTAAAATCTAAATGACATGGTGTCTAAAATCTAAATGACATGGTGTCTAAAATCTAAATGACATGGTGTGCAAAATCTAAATGACATGGTGTGCAAAAACTCTAATGACATGCTGTGTTAAATCTCTATATGACATGGTGTGCAAAATCTAAATGAAATGTTGGTCCTGAAATGACATGTGACATACATGACAATGCTAATACTTTTCCAACAATGATTAGCTTGTCCGATTTAGGGCTGTACAGTTAGGTTCATTGGAGCTTTAGACTCCTACCGTGTGCTTTCTTATTCATATGCTCACCGCATAGTTCATTCTGCGACAGATTGTCTCATCTATGTCTTCCTGATCTGATAAATTTGTTGCAGCCTGACTATGTTTTTATAACATGAAACGGCTAATTTAATCTGTTTGCTGGGGAGAGTGCAGACGTAATATTTCTTGGGCAATATATAGAAAAATGGTGGTGGCAAATCTCTAAATGACATGGGGTGCAAAATCTCTAAATGACATGGTGACAAATCTCTAAATGACATGGTGACATGACAAATCTCTAAATGACATGGTGTGCACCATCTAAATGACATGGCATGCAACAGCTCTAAATGACATGGTGTGCAAAATCTCTTAATGACATGGTGTGCAAAATCTCTAAATGACATGGTGTGCAAAATCTAAATGAAAAGTTGGTAGTGAAATGACATGTCACATACATGACAATGCTAATACTTTACCAACGATGATTATCTTGTCCGATTTAGGGCTGTACATAGTTAGGGTTCAGTGGAGCTTTAGACTCCTACCCTGTGCTTGCTTATCCATACTCTCATCGCATAATTCATTCTGCAACAGATTGTCTCATCTATGTCTTCTTGATGTGATAAATCTTTGCTGCCTGACGATATTCTAATGACATGAATAATATTTATGCAGTAACATGTTCTATTACATTGACTCACCATGCCCTTCTATGTGACAACAAATTAACTGTACCAGTATCTAAGATAAATATGAAGAATCAAATCTAGGTAAGTTTTTTAGTTTTGAAAATTTGATGCTTCATCGGACTATGCAACTTTAAGTAAGCATGACGAGTTCAGTTCAGAATATCATCATAATATCATTGAATCAATTTACGATAATGTTGAGTCGAGGAGACCAGTAGAAAAAGTCTGAAAAGCGAAGCTGTCTGTCTGAACCACCGGGGTGAGGTGAGAAATGATAAATTGCTCGACAAATATTTATTTGTATGGTCTGAGCAAAATTGAGATTAGAATTTGTACTAGAAATAACAAAAAAAAAAATTATGATGTGATTCAAATGTAATTTGCCTTCAGCAAGCACCCTCAAACATCAGGTTTTAAGCATTTGCAGAATCATGAAAAACGCAAAGATTAAAGCAAAGTAAATAGCAAACACATCATAACCCGGAGGCCAATTTACTTGTATTATCTGTATTTGTAATTTTTCTAACTGTATCATTTGCAACATGAAAATTAACTTCATGAAAAGAAAAGCTCAGTTTGGAGTAGCTAATAATAGCTGTATAACTTTGGGGTTTCAGCTGTGTAGTGTGTAACTTTGGGGTTTCAGCTGTGTAGTTGTCTAACTTTGGTCTTTTTTTTCTCTTGCAGGCGGTACCCGCCGCTAGTGCAGTTGTTCGTACTGGGTACTACATGCAAATAGATCATGATTTGATCTATATGCAACTAAGACACTAGCAAAGTACACAGGGGTGTTCATGGAAGAATATAATACAATTAATTTTAATTTTTTTAAATTGAGAAAAAGCCTAGGACGTTTAGAACCGGACTGAAAAAACCCTCATACAATCTGGTGAGGTTAGAACGCCCCTGCTACTTCCTCTGTACATTTGGTGAATGTGTTTGACCTGAACTAATTACATCATGTTCATACTTCTTCCGCCAGTTGTGTAGGGTAGTGTATAACTGCATGTCGTGTATGACTTCTACTGCCAGCTGGGTCATCTCTGAATGACATGGTGACAAATCTCTAAATGACATGGTGACAAATCTCTAAATGACAAGGTGTGCAAAATCTAAATGAAATGTTGGTCATGAAATGACATGTGACATACATGACAATGCTAATACTTTTCGAATGATGATTAGCTTGTCCGTTTTAGGGTTGTACATGGTTAGGTTCACTGGAGATTTAGACTCCTTCCTTGCGCTTCCTTATTCACACGCTCACCGCATACTTCATTCTGTGACAGATTGTCTCATTTATGTCTTCCTGATCTGATAAATTTGTTGCAGCCTGACTGTATTTTTATGACATGAAGCAGCCAAGTTATTCTGTTTGGTGGGGAGAGTGCAGAAGTAATATTTCTTGGGCAATATATAGACTCTAAATGAAATGGTGGTGGCAAAATCTCTGAATGAGATGGTGACACATCTCTAAATGACATGTTGACAAATCTCAAATTACCTGTTGACAAATCTCAAATTACTTGTTGACAAATCTCTAAATGACATGGTGATGAATCTCTAAATGACTTGGTGTGCAAAATCTAATTACGTGGTGTGCAAAATCTCTAAATGACATGTTGTGCAAAATCTAAATGAAATGTTGGTAGTGAAATGACATGTGACATACATGACAATGCTAATACTTTTCCAATGATGATTAGCTTGTCCGTTTTAGGGGTTACATAGTTAGGTTCACTGGAGATTTAAACTCCTACCTTGTGCTTCCTTATTCATACGCTCACCGCATAATTCATTCTGTGACAGATCATCTGATCTATGTCTTCCTGATCTGATCAATTTGTTGCAGCCTGACTATGTTTTTATGACATGAAACGGCCAATTTATTCTGTTTGGCGTGGAGAGTGCAGAAGTAATATTTCTTGGGCAATATATAGAAAAACTCTAAATGAAATGGTGGTGGCAAATCTCTAAATGACATAGTGTGCAAAATCTCTAAATGACATGGTAACAAATCTCTAAATGACATGGTGACAAATCTCTAATTGATATGGTGGCAAATCTCTAAAAGACATGGTGCCAAATCTCTAAAAGACATGGTGACAAATCTCTAAAAGACATGGTGTGCAAAATCTAAATGACATGGTGTGCAAAATCTGACATGGTGTGAAAAATGTGTATAGCATGGTGTCTAAAATCTAAATGACATGGTGTCTAAAATCTAAATGACATGGTGTCTAAAATCTAAATGACATGGTGTCTAAAATCTAAATGACATGGTGTCTAAAATCTAAATGACATGGTGTCTAAAATCTAAATGACATGGTGTGCAAAATCTAAATTACATGGTGTGCAAAAACTCTAATGACATGCTGTGTTAAATCTCTAAATGACATGGTGTGCAAAATCTAAATGAAATGTTGGTCCTGAAATGACATGTGACATACATGACAATGCTAATACTTTTCCAACAATGATTAGCTTGTCCGATTTAGGGCTGTACAGTTAGTTTCATTGGAGCTTTAGACTCCTACACTGTGCTTTCTTATTCATATGCTCACCGCATAATTCATTCTGCGACAGATCGTCTCATCTATGTCTTCCTGATCTGATAAATTTGTTGCAGCCTGACTATATTTTTATGACATGAAACGGCCATTTTATTCTCTTTGGCAGGGAGTGTGCAGAAGTAATATTTCTTGGGCAATATATAGAAAAATGGTGGTGGCAAATCTCTAAATGACATGGTGTGCAAAATCTCTAAATGACATGGTGACAAATCTCTAAATGACATGGTGACATGACAAATCTCTAAATGACATGGTGTGCACCATCTAAATGACATGGCATGCAACATCTAAATGACATGGCATGCAACATCTCTAAATGACATGGTGTGCAAAATCTAAATGACATGGTGTGCAAAATCTAAATGAACAGTTGGTAGTGAAATGACATGTGACATACATGACAATGCTAATACTTTTCCAATGATGATTAGCTTGTCCGATTTAGGGCTGTACATAGTTAGGTTCAGTGGAGCTTTTAGACTCCTACAGTGTGCTTGCTTATTCATACGCTCACCGCATAATTCATTCTGCAACAGATTGTCTCATCTATGTCTTCTTGATGTGATAAATCTTTGCAGCCTGACTATATTCTAATGACATGAATAATATTTATGCAGTAACATGTTCTATTACATTGACTCACCATGCCCTTCTATGTGACAACAAATGCTTAATAACTGTACCAGTATCTAAGATAAATATGAAGAATCAAATCTAGGTAAGTTTTTTAGTTTTGAAAATTTGATGCTTCATCGGACTATACAACTTTAAGTAAACATAAAGAGTTCAGTTCAGAATATCATCCTAATATCATTGAATCAAGTTACAATAATGATCAGTCGAGGAGACCAGTAGAAAAAGTCCGAAAAGCGAAGCTGTCTGTCCGAACCGCCGGGGTTAGGTGAGAAATGATAAATTGCTCGACAAATATTTATTTGTATGGTCTGAACAAAATTGAGATTAGAATTTGTACTAGAAAAAAAAAAAAAATTATGATGTGATTCAAATGTAATTTGCCTTCAGCAAGCACCCTCAAACATCAGGTTTTAAGCATTTGCAGAATCATGAAAAACGCAAAGATTAAAGAGCAAAGATTAAATAGTAAAGACATCATAACCCGGAGGCCAATTTACTTGTATTATATGTATTTGCAATTTTCTAACTGTATCATTTGCAACATGAAAATTAACTTCATGAAAAGAAAAGCTCAGTTTGGAGTAGCTAATAATAGCTGTATAACTTTGGGGTTTCAGCTGTGTAGTGTGTAACTTTGGGGTTTCAACTGTGTAGTTGTCTAACTTTGGTCTTTTTTTTCTCTTGCAGGCGGTACCCGCCGCTAGTGCAGTTGTTCGTACTGGGTACTACATGCAAATAGATCATGATTTGATCTATATGCAGCTGAGACACTAGCAAAGTACACAGGGGTGTTCATAGAATAATAATATAATAAAAAAAAATTTAATTTTCAAAAATTGAGAAAAAGCATAGGACGTTTAGAACCAGACCCCCCAAAAACCCTCACAAATGAGTTGTTTTGTTGGTTTAAGCACTGACTTTAGTGGATGTACATAAAACCCCAGTTTAGTGAGTAATGCACATAAATCCAAAACTGCAATTTGTGTTGATGCTATATAATAAAGGAATCATCTATGTATGGAAACATTATGTGACCCTTCCGCGCCATTACTGAGAAAACAGGTGTAAGCAGTTTAGTGAATAAACGAGGGGCACAAGCTAACCCATTCGGCATGCAGGTAAACTCATAATTGGTTATCCCAAAGAAACCGAAGAAATTTCCGGTCTTTTTCCCTTATGGGAAGCGTATAATATGCATCTTGTAAATCAACACTAGCCATCCACGCATCTGGCGTAATCAGATGTCGTGCCGTATCTAGCGAAAACATTTTAAAATGTCGATATTCCACCATTTTTATTAAGGATTGTTAAATCCAGGATCATTCGAACCTCGCCATTAGGCGAGGTTCCAGAAATATGATTAATGATATTACCAGCCACAAAGTTGCTTACAGTTTGTGTGGTTTTAGAGGCTGCAAGGACTTGTAACGTCTGTGTTTTGACCTCTACTTGGACCCGCCCCTGGGAAGGGTCTCGACCGAAGTTTGAGCCCGGTCTGGTTCCCCCGGTGAACAGCCGTGGACGAAAATCCCCTCGTGACCTTTTGAAACGAGGAGTTTCCTGTTTCTTCTTGCCATCCATGTTTTTGCCACTCTTGGCTGCAGTTTCTACCTCTTTATAGAGGTATTGTAGTTGACCGCCAAACATTTTCGTGTTATCTAAAGGTTTCCCTTTAATCGGCTCTGGAGCGAGAAAGAGCGTAAACTCTTTCCCATCATTATCCGTAATCTTCTTTGAGCGAGCCACTTCTTTGCCAGCATCTGTGCAAACCGACTTGAAGACATTTTCATATCTTCGATACGACAGGTAATTACCTGCCGCCGCCAACAATGCAATTCCTTTATCCATCGTCTTAGCCAAAGACGAGAACTTATTTTCTCTTTGCATTCTATTTGCCACAGGAGCAATAGCTGTTAGGGTACAGAGCACCGCCTTATGCACTGTGTGCAACACACCCTCAAATCTCTTACGGTCATCCGTCATATTGACATCTCGATCCATCTCCTTAATGATGGAGTTGGGAACACCTTTAATGCCTGTTAATTCATCTCCTAACTTGGAGATAATTTCCGCCGGTTTAAACATGCGGAAATGGCCATTAATGGTCTCGCGCATAAGCGTAGTGGTTTTAACACGCTTAGCCTTTGGCTTCTCCACTTTCTTAGCCACTTTGCCACCAATGGCAGCATAGACACCTTCATATTGTGTGTCTGAGTCTGATTCCGTGGAAGTGGAATCTGTGGAATCTGTGGAAGAATAAGAAGAAGAAGAATCTTTCCTCTTCTTCTTCTTCTTGGACTTGGTCTTCCGCTTTTTGCGAAGTCCAGTCTTCCCCCGTTCTTTGGTGAAATCATCACCAGAAGAAATGATGTTTCTTCTTCTTCCTCCGTTTAGGAGAAGGAGGAGGAGCCTTAAGCTCCATCGCTGAGTCTGTCTCCGAGAAATCCTCAAAAGATGACTCATCTTGGACACTCGGCATTCACCGTTTACGAGACACCGGTGGTTTGAGACATAATATGACTCTCCATCGCCGCAAACCGAGTCTCCCAATTTTGAGCCGCGGCGCCGTCAGGCACTATGTCCTCGTCCGCCTCGGAGAGAATATGCGCCCCGGGCTGTGTCGAAGGCACTGCCGACAACACGGGTGAGGAGTCGTACTCCTCGTCCAATCCACTCGGAACACGCCCCTCGGCTGCTGCTGCACCGCGCTTACTCCGCTTCGTGGCCATCGGGAACTGAAACAAAGATTTTTGGTCAGTCCCGGTATATATATATGTCACAATATGGTTGTTTCAAACTCATTTGGACATCTAGTGGTGTTAGAGAACGTGTTTTATACCGTTATAACACAGGCGTAATAAGCTAAATTTGTGCGTGGATTGTGGGTCAAGCCCAAACTTTACGCGGGGTCGGGACCAGTGTATCGTCCCGCCCATCCCTCTGTTCCGCACACTTCTCCCACCTGTGACTACTACGTCAACAAGTTGGAGAAAATGCTACGAAACTTGGAGAAACGCCTGAAAAAGTTTGTGGGGAGTCTATAAAAGAAATCCAGGAGCATCTCCAACATTACTCTCTATTAGAGTACGAGAGAATTTCCACAGGAGATGAGGCAGAGCCCACATCTCTACCCATAATCACACGGTGACACGGGTGTTGACAGAACCGCTAATGATCGGTTTCGTTCCTTCGAGAAGGAATTCTATCCTTGGTTTTTTATAACCAAATAACTCGTCCAAAATGGACCAAAGAAAGTCTAAACTTTCCATAATGATGCTCTAATGCATCATAATTAAGCTAACCACAGTTTTTATTATACTTACTGCGTATTTGCTTGTATGTAGACTAAATTTGCCGGAGCAACCCAA
The DNA here is from genome assembly GCA_030323885.1 of Branchipolynoe longqiensis. Taxonomy (NCBI): domain Eukaryota; kingdom Metazoa; phylum Annelida; class Polychaeta; order Phyllodocida; family Polynoidae; genus Branchipolynoe; species Branchipolynoe longqiensis. The sequence goes on along the minus strand of CM059191.1, from coordinate 56,781,017 downwards.
CGACATGTCATCCAGTCGTGAGTTGTATATGCTAATTGCTGGTACCTCACGTGCTTCCTTCGAGCGTTCTTGTCCGTTTCTTGTCCGTTTCATGCCCGTTTCTTGTCCGTTTCTTGTCCGTTTCTTGTCCGTTTCATGCCCGTTTCACGTCCGTTTCTTGTCCGTTTCTTGTCCGTTTCTTGTCCGTTTCTTGTCCGTTTCTTGTCCGTTTCATGCCCGTTTCACGTCCGTTTCACGTCCGTTTCTTGTCCGTTTCTTGTCCGTTTCATGCCCGTTTCACGTCCGTTTCACGTCCGTTTCACGTCCGTTTCTTGTCCGTTTCTTGTCCGTTTCTTGTCCGTTTCTTGTCCATTTCTTGTCCGTTTCTTGTCCGTTTCATGCCCGTTTCTTGTCCGTTTCATCTCCGTTTCTTGTCCGTTTCAATATCGGTTTCTTGTCGGTTTCATGTCCGTTTCTTGTCCGTTTCATCTCCGTTTCATGTCCGTTTCTTGTCCGTTTCATGTCCGTTTCTTATCCATTTCTTGTCCGTTTCATGCCCGTTTCATGCCCGTTTCTTGTCCGTTTCATGTCCGTTTCTTGTCCGTTTCATGCCCGTTTCATGTCCGTTTCTTGTCCGTTTCTTGTCCGTTTCTTGTCCGTTTCATGTCCGTTTCTTGTCCGTTTCATGCCCGTTTCTTGTCTGTTTCATGCCCGTTTCATGTCCGTTTCTTGTCCGTTTCATGTCCGTTTCATACCCGTTTCTTGTCCGTTTCTTGTCCGTTTCTTGTCCGTTTCATGTCCGTTTCTTGTCCGTTTCATGCCCGTTTCATGTCCGTTTCTTGTCCGTTTCTTGTCCGTTTCTTTCCCGTGGGGAACCGGGATAGAATAGTTTCCTTGCACCCCCTTGCAGATCGTAAAAGGCGACAAATGGGGCGGCTTGTTTGCCGTGAGTCACGACTCGTGTCGGTGGAGGAACGGATCCTGGTGCATGAGGACTGCAAGGGGCCAAGGCTCCTTGTGGACCAACACTTCACTTTGGCCTCGACTTCATCTAGGCGAGAGGTTGGAATGGCCCGTTCCAATCAATCGGCTGGTCATGCCAAGCCCTAGGTAGATTAATGGAGAATGGATATATATATAGTACAACAACTGTATTTATATTTATATTTACACAATTACCAAGTCATTCTTCACTTCCTAGAAGGCGGTGGCTAGGGTCAATCTAGTACTGGTTATGCTTTTTTGCCTCCATGCTAGAGTATATTATCCTTGTATCCCTGGTGTGTATCTGTCGGTTACCACAGTGCTGCACACCCCAATTTTGAGGGCTCCGTGGTGGGTGGGGAGCGAGGATGACGAACCAAAAACAATTCAATATGGATATTCAAACCCCCCCCCCCCCCCAATAATAAGAAAAGATTACCAGACACGGAAATGAAATCGGACTCTGATTCGGACTCACGTCCGAACGCTGATGATTGGCCACGGTTCATTATGATTGAATCATTGAATAACGAGGCATCAGTTGCCAAACTTTCCCCTTTTGCCATTCACAAGGGCATTATGGGAATTGCTGGCACAGTCAAAGACGTGAAGAAACTACGAAGTGGACATATTCTGGTGGAGTATGCTAAGAAAGCGCATGCCGACAATCTGCTATGTGCAAGAACGCTAGCAGGCGTCGGCATCAAGGCCTCTCCTCATCGAACTCTCAACTCTAGCAAAGGAGTAATCCGGACTAGAGATCTTGATGGTGTTGATGAGGATGAGATAGCACATGAGCTCAAGTCTCAAAGAGTGATAAACGTACGAAGAATAGTTATAAAGAGGGATAACAAGTCCATAAAAACAGGGACATATATCCTCACGTTTGGCAAGCCTTTTCCGCCCAAGAATTTGAAAATTGGATACCTTAGTGTGAATGTGGATGTCTTCATCCCAAACCCACTTCGATGCTTCCAATGCCAGAAGTTTGGTCATGGCAAGGATAGATGCAAAAATGAAATCATCTGTTTTAAGTGTGGTCAAAAAGGTCATGACAACACCAGTTTGTTAACTAGCGGTATTTTACACACTAGAATCTTTATAGGAAATATAACCCTAACTTCTGTGTGTGGAGGCCGGAAAGCACTAATGTATGATATTACTCAAGCGATGATCCGCTTACTGTATCTGCTTACTATATCTGCTTACTATATCTGCTTACTATATCTGTTCCAAGAAATATCAAACCAACAGAAATTAAGTGTGGTAACGTCTAGTAGGGAGGGGTGGCTGGCTCCTCCTGCTGTGCTGTCTCCAGGTCATCTGCCTGCCACACCCCCTGCCCAGCTCTTTTATTCAGATTCAACACATTCAAAATACAGGTACACAGTTGCTGGGAGTCTCCTCAGTCAGAGAGTGTCACATGGCATTTCATTGGCTGAACCCCTCCAGTCAGTGGTGGGGGGGGGTGGGGGGGGTGGGGGGGCCAACCCACCCACCCCAAGTCAGATACATATCAAGTTCACAAATTACACTTATATGGGAATATCAACCCTGTTTATATTGACATAACACCTGTGGTCACCAGTCCCTTAGATTGGGACCACTCCAAAATAGTAGGAGTTTCTACATGCCTTACTTTGAGAATTACATATTTTATCATCTTTAGTTCAGCAAACTGCCACCAGGTGGGGCAGGGAGGGCTCACCACACACACACACACACACACACACACTCCTCCTCCCACCTCCAGCCTGACACCTGGCTTTGGCAGGTCCTGCAAACACTCACACACACACACACACACACACACACAACCCCCATGCATTGTCACCTGTGTGCTAACACTCCCTCAGATACTGGCATCTGTAAGTCATACCATAACAATAACAGGCACACAGAAATTCTTGACTTAATTATTATACCCATTATGTGGCATTCTTCACAGACTATTTGTCTGGGTGAAGAAACCAGTCTGCATCAACTGTATATGCTGCCCTTAGTTTCAGCATTTACCTCCTTTCATACAATATATAATACAAACAGACTTCAATTCAGTAATACATGTAAATATACCAATGCAGTCATAATTTTCCAGAGTTCTTATCTCCAGTGGTTATATTTGATGTAGAACCTTAGAACAATCTGATATTAATTATCACTTCACTTAATATACATAATCTACCATGGTTTCACAACTTGGTTTGAATATTATGCATATGTATTTAGCAACATGATAGAATGAATTAGGTATTATTAGAGAGGTTTTATAGTGGTACTTATATAATTTGAATATTATTATATGACTTTATAGAAATAACTTGATGATTTAAATATGATTAAAACAGTTTTCTCAATGCTTCACATATGAGTTTTATGAAAAGGGGATATTTTAGAATTTATTTAAACTATTATTTATTTATGAACCAGACCTAAAAAGTCGGAATATTTTACAAGTTGTCAAAACCAGGCAAAATGTTCCAATTGCCTGGGTGACCATATGGCCATATCTAAAGACTGTCCTGTCTGGAAAAAAGAAAAGCTAATTCAGCAGATCAAGACTGAGAAGCGGCTAAGCTACCCAGAAGCTCGAAGGCTGGCTGAGGTGAATACTCCCTCGCCAATCACCAAGAGCTATGCTGTGGCAGCCAAAGCCTCCAACAGGACAATTGAATGCCAGACTGAACTGACGTGGTTGACAGGAGGGAAGCCCACTGCCTTCACCCCAGTCCCAAATCCGACGCCGGTTTCGATCAAAAGTAATAATAGTAATACTAGTATTGCGGTGCAGACGCTGGCCGAGCTGGCGATGCCCAAAAAGAAGAAGAATTTGTCGGACCGAGTTCCGAAGGGATCTTTGACCCCTACGGACAAAACGTCCAGGGGGTCATCGATCTCCAAAAACTTAACATCAAATAGATATCGGGCGCTGGCCGATATTGAGATGCCTGAGACTGTGGAAACCCGCAGTCGAAGTCTCTCCCTCAAACCAAAGGCGAGGGGGAGAACACCTGTCACTGCTCCAAAATGACAGTGACAGGTGCATCTCTTATTCAATGGAACTGCCGAGGTTTTAGGAGCAACATCGAAGAGTTGTCTCTTCTTTGTTGCAACCTCAATCCACTCGCTGTTTGCCTACAAGATACTTATATAAAACCTTCTGAGAGTTGTAGTCTTAAAGGCTACACCATTCATAACAAGCATGCACCAGATGGAGACCGAGCCGCTGGCGGCTCCTCCATCTTGGTCAGACGTGATGTGGTGTGTACGCCAGTGGCATTAGACACAACACTACAGGCTGTAGCTGTTCGTCTGACGCTGCATAAGACTGTAACTCTCTGTTCCATTTACATTCCTCCGAGCTCCGTTCTCACTTTACAAGAACTGGACGCCCTTGTGGACCAGTTACCGTCCCCATATTTACTTATGGGTGACTTTAACGGCCACAACCCATTATGGGGGGGGGACAATAGGAACGCTCAGACAGAGCATACAGGGCATACAGAGTAATAAGAGGACAGGTAGAGGTAAATAGTGAAAAATCTGATAAAAATAAGGAATCTCATGAGGAGCGGAGTAAATAGAAAAAACAGAGATCAAGTGTCAGTGGAGTGAGGGGGTGCCGAGAAGCCCTCCACCGCTGGAAGAGAAGGTAGGAGGAGTGTCGGGTGGGTGGGTGGTGAAAAAGGAGGGAGCTGGGAGACGGCAGGAGGGCGAGTGCCTGAGGGAGGCCGGGGGACGACCTTATAAGGGGAGGAGGGAGGGGCGACAGCAGGTGAGTGTGAAAGCTGCCGGCCCGGGGGAGGGCGAGAGGTGGCGAGCAGCGGCGTCGGGTGAGGCGTGAGCGCTGCGCGACGCGGAGGGCGGGGGAGGTGGCGGCGCGCCGCGCCGTCTGCCGAGGTGAGAATGCAGCGCGACAGCGCGGGGCGGGGGGAGGGTCTCTTCCTCTCCTCGCATCAAACGTAATGCTTCGCATTACGACCGATGCGCGAAAAGGAAGAGAGGAGGCGGGGGTGGAATTAAAGCGTGTTTATTTTCGCCTCAGACAGAGCATACAGGGCATACAGAGTAATAAGAGGACAGGTAAAGGTAAATAGTGAATAAAGTGATAAAAATAAGGAATCTCATGAGGAGCGGAGTAAATAGAAAAAACAGAGATCAAGTGTCAGTGGAGTG
>CM059191.1:56661273-56775378 GCA_030323885.1 Branchipolynoe longqiensis | reverse complement strand
GTTTCTTGTCCGTTTCTTGTCCGTTTCTTGTCCGTTTCTTGTCCGTTTCATGTCCGTTTCTTGTCCGTTTCTTGTCCGTTTCTTGTCCGTTTCATGTCCGTTTCATGTCCGTTTCTTGTCCGTTTCATGTCCGTTTCATGTCCGTTTCTTGTCCGTTTCTTGTCCGTTTCTTGTCCGTTTCTTGTTCGTTTCTTGTCCGTTTCATGTCCGTTTCATGTCCGTTTCTTGTCCGTTTCATGTCCGTTTCTTGTCCGTTTCTTGTCCGTTTCTTGTCCGTTTCTTGTCCGTTTCATGCCCGTTTCTTGTCCGTTTCTTGTCCGTTTCTTGTCCGTTTCATGCCCGTTTCATGTCCGTTTCTTGTCCGTTTCTTGCCCGTTTCATGTCCGTTTCTTGTCCGTTTCTTGTCCGTTTCTTGTCCGTTTCTTGTCCGTTTCTTGTCCGTTTCTTGTCCGTTTCGTCCGTGTCATGTCCGTTTCCGTTTTTCTTTGTCCGTTTATTGCCCGTCCGTTTATGCCGTTTTTGTGTTTCATGCCCGTTTCTTGTCCGTTTCTTGTCCGTTTCTTGTCCGTTTCATGTCCGTTTCTTGTCGGTTTCTTGTCCGTTTCTTGTCCGTTTCTTGTCCGTTTCTTGTCCGTTTCTTGTCCGTTTCATGTCCGTTTCTTGTCCGTTTCATGTCCGTTTCTTGTCCGTTTCATGTCCGTTTCTTGTCCGTTTCATGTCCGTTTCTTGTCCGTTTCATGTCCGTTTCATGTCCGTTTCATGTCCGTTTCTTGTCCGTTTCATGCCGTTTCATGTCCGTTTCTTGTCCGTTTCTTGTCCGTTTCATGTCCGTTTCTTGTCCGTTTCTTGTCCGTTTCATGTCCGTTTCTTGTCCGTTTCTTGTCCGTTTCTTGTCCGTTTCATGGCCGTTTCTTGTCCGTTTCTTGTCCGTTTCTTGTCCGTTTCATGTCCGTTTCTTGTCCGTTTCTTGTCCGTTTCTTGTCCGTTTCATGTCCGTTTCTTGTCCGTTTCTTGTCCGTTTCATGTCCGTTTCTTGTCCGTTTCATGTCCGTTTCTTGTCCGTTTCATGTCCGTTTCTTGTCCGTTTCATGTCCGTTTCTTGTCCGTTTCTTGTCCGTTTCATGTCCGTTTCTTGTCCGTTTCTTGTCCGTTTCTTGTCCGTTTCTTGTCCGTTTCTTGTCCGTTTCATGTCCGTTTCTTGTCCGTTTCATGTCCGTTTCTTGTCCGTTTCATGCCCGCTTCATGCCCGTTTCATGCCCGTTTCTTGTCCGTTTCATCTCCGTTTCATGTCCGTTTCATGTCCGTTTCTTGTCCGTTTCATGTCCGTTTCATGTCCGTTTCTTGTCCGTTTCATGTCCGTTTCTTGTCCGTTTCTTGTCCGTTTCATGTCCGTTTCTTGTCCGTTTCTTGTCCGTTTCATGTCCGTTTCTTGTCCGTTTCTTGTCCGTTTCTTGTCCGTTTCATGTCCGTTTCTTGTCCGTTTCATGCCCGTTTCATGTCCGTTTCTTGTCCGTTTCTTGTCCGTTTCATGTCCGTTTCTTGTCCGTTTCTTGTCCGTTTCTTGTCCGTTTCTTGTCCGTTTCATGTCCGTTTCTTGTCCGTTTCATGTCCGTTTCATGTCCGTTTCTTGTCCGTTTCTTGTCCGTTTCTTGTCCGTTTCTTGTCCGTTTCTTGTCCGTTTCATGTCCGTTTCATGTCCGTTTCTTGTCCGTTTCTTGTCCGTTTCTTGTCCGTTTCTTGTCCGTTTCTTGTCCGTTTCATGTCCGTTTCATGTCCGTTTCTTGTCCGTTTCTTGTCCGTTTCATGTCCGTTTCTTGTCCGTTTCTTGTCCGTTTCTTGTCCGTTTCTTGTCCGTTTCGTGTCCGTTTCTTGTCCGTTTCTTGTCCGTTTCTTGTCCGTTTCTTGTCCGTTTCTTGTCCGTTTCTTGTCCGTTTCTTGTCCGTTTCTTGTCCGTTTCTTGTCCGTTTCTTGTCCGTTTCTTGTCCGTTTCTTGTCCGTTTCTTGTCCGTTTCTTGTCCGTTTCTTGTCCGTTTCATGTCCGTTTCATGTCCGTTTTTGCCGTTCTTGTCCGTTTCATGTCCGTTTCTTGTCCGTTTCTTGTCCGTTTCATGTCCGTTTCTTGTCCGTTTCATGTCCGTTTCTTGTCCGTTTCTTGTCCGTTTCTTGTCGTTTCATGTCCGTTTATTGTCCGTTTCAGTCGTTTCTTGCCGTTCTTGTCCGTTTCTTGTCCGTTTCATGCCCGTTTCATGTCCGTTTCTTGTCCGTTTCTTGTCCGTTTCTTGTCCGTTTCATGTCCGTTTCTTGTCCGTTTCATGTCCGTTTCATGTCCGTTTCTTGTCCGTTTCATGTCCGTTTCTTGTCCGTTTCTTGTCCGTTTCATGTCCGTTTCTTGTCCGTTTCTTGTCCGTTTCATGTCCGTTTCATGTCCGTTTCTTGTCCGTTTCTTGTCCGTTTCATGTCGTTTCTTGTCCGTTTCTTGTCCGTTTCGTGTCCGTTTCTTGTCCGTTTCTTGTCCGTTTCTTGTCCGTTTCATGTCCGTTTCTTGTCCGTTTCTTGTCCGTTTCTTGTCCGTTTCTTGTCCGTTTCATGTCCGTTTCTTGTCCGTTTCATGTCCGTTTCTTGTCCGTTTCATGTCCGTTTCTTGTCCGTTTCATGTCCGTTTCATGTCCGTTTCATGTCCGTTTCTTGTCCGTTTCATGTCCGTTTCATGTCCGTTTCATGTCCGTTTCTTGTCCGTTTCATGCCCGTTTCTTGTCCGTTTCTTGTCCGTTTCTTGTCCGTTTCATGTCCGTTTCTTGTCCGTTTCTTGTCCGTTTCTTGTCCGTTTCTTGTCCGTTTCTTGTCCGTTTCTTGTCCGTTTCTTGTCCGTTTCATGTCCGTTTCACGTCCGTTTCTTGTCCGTTTCTTGTCCGTTTCATGTCCGTTTCTTGTCCGTTTCTTGTCCGTTTCATGCCCGTTTCTTGTCCGTTTCTTGTCCGTTTCATGTCCGTTTCTTGTCCGTTTCTTGTCCGTTTCTTGTCCGTTTCTTGTCCGTTTCTTGTCCGTTTCTTGTCCGTTTCATGTCCGTTTCATGTCCGTTTCATGTCCGTTTCTTGTCCGTTTCATGTCCGTTTCTTGTCCGTTTCATGTCCGTTTCTTGTCCGTTTCTTGTCCGTTTCTTGTCCGTTTCATGTCCGTTTCTTGTCCGTTTCATGCCCGTTTCATGTCCGTTTCTTGTCCGTTTCTTGTCCGTTTCTTGTCCGTTTCTTGTCCGTTTCATGTCCGTTTCTTGTCCGTTTCTTGTCCGTTTCTTGTCCGTTTCATGTCCGTTTCTTGTCCGTTTCTTGTCCGTTTCTTGTCCGTTTCTTGTCCGTTTCATGTCCGTTTCTTGTCCGTTTCTTGTCCGTTTCTTGTCCGTTTCATGTCCGTTTCTTGTCCGTTTCATGTCCGTTTCTGTCCGTTTCTTGTCCGTTTCTTGCCGTTTCTTGTCCGTTTCTTGTCCGTTTCATGTCCGTTTCATGTCCGTTTCTTGTCCGTTTCTTGTCCGTTTCATGTCCGTTTCATGTCCGTTTCTTGTCCGTTTCTTGTCCGTTTCTTGTCCGTTTCTTGTCCGTTTCATGTCCGTTTCTTGTCCGTTTCTTGTCCGTTTCTTGTCCGTTTCTTGTCCGTTTCTTGTCCGTTTCTTGTCCGTTTCATGTCCGTTTCTTGTCCGTTTCTAGTCCGTTTCATGTCCGTTTCTTGTCCGTTTCATGTCCGTTTCTTGTCCGTTTCATGCCCGTTTCATGTCCGTTTCATGTCCGTTTCTTGTCCGTTTCATGTCCGTTTCTTGTCCGTTTCATGTCCGTTTCTTGTCCGTTTCATGTCCGTTTCACGTCCGTTTCTTGTCCGTTTCTTGTCCGTTTCATGTCCGTTTCTTGTCCGTTTCTTGTCCGTTTCATGTCCGTTTCTTGTCCGTTTCTTGTCCGTTTCATGTCCGTTTCTTGTCCGTTTCTTGTCCGTTTCATGTCCGTTTCTTGTCCGTTTCTTGTCCGTTTCATGTCCGTTTCATGTCCGTTTCTTGTCCGTTTCATGTCCGTTTCATGTCCGTTTCTTGTCCGTTTCTGTCCGTTTCTTGTCCGTTTCATGTCCGTTTCTGTTCCGTTTCTTTCCGTTTCATGTCCGTTTCTTGTCCGTTTCTTGTCCGTTTCATGTCGTTTCTTGTCCGTTTCTTGTCCGTTTCTTGTCCGTTTCTTGTCCGTTTCATGTCCGTTTCTTGTCCGTTTCTTGTCCGTTTCATGTCCGTTTCTTGTCCGTTTCTTGTCCGTTTCGTGTCCGTTTCTTGTCCGTTTCTTGTCCGTTTCATGTCCGTTTCTTGTCCGTTTCATGTCCGTTTCTTGTCCGTTTCTTGTCCGTTTCATGTCCGTTTCTTGTCCGTTTCTTGTCCGTTTCATGTCCGTTTCTTGTCCGTTTCTTGTCCGTTTCATGTCCGTTTCTTGTCCGTTTCTTGTCCGTTTCTTGTCCGTTTCATGTCCGTTTCTTGTCCGTTTCATGTCCGTTTCATGTCCGTTTCATGTCCGTTTCATGTCCGTTTCATGTCCGTTTCATGTCCGTTTCATGTCCGTTTCTTGTCCGTTTCATGTCGTTTCTTGTCCGTTTCTTGTCCGTTTCTTGTCCGTTTCTTGTCCGTTTCTTGTCCGTTTCTTGTCCGTTTCATGTCCGTTTCTTGTCCGTTTCTTGTCCGTTTCTTGTCCGTTTCTTGTCCGTTTCATGTCCGTTTCTTGTCCGTTTCTTGTCCGTTTCATGTCCGTTTCTTGTCCGTTTCTTGTCCGTTTCTTGTCCGTTTCGTGTCCGTTTCTTGTCCGTTTCTTGTCCGTTTCTTGTCCGTTTCTTGTCCGTTTCTTGTCCGTTTCGTGTCCGTTTCTTGTCCGTTTCTAGTCCGTTTCATGTCCGTTTCTTGTCCGTTTCATGTCCGTTTCTTGTCCGTTTCATGCCCGCTTCATACCTGTTTCATGCCCGTTTCTTGTCCGTTTCATCTCCGTTTCATGTCCGTTTCATGTCGGTTTCTTGTCCGTTTCATGTCCGTTTCACATCCGTTTCTTGTCCGTTTCTTGTCTGTTTCATGTCCGTTTCTTGTCCGTTTCTTGTCCGTTTCATGTCCGTTTCTTGTCCGTTTCTTGTCCGTTTCATGTCCGTTTCATGTCCGTTTCTTGTCCGTTTCTTGTCCGTTTCTTGTCCGTTTCATGTCCGTTTCTTGTCCGTTTCATGCCCGTTTCACGTCCGTTTCTTGTCCGTTTCTTGTCCGTTTCATGTCCGTTTCTTGTCCGTTTCTTGTCGTTTCGTGTCCGTTTCTTGTCCGTTTCTTGTCCGTTTCTTGTCCGTTTCATGTCCGTTTCTTGCCGTTTCATGTCCGTTTCTTGTCCGTTTCATGTCCGTTTCTTGTCCGTTTCTTGTCCGTTTCTTGTCCGTTTCATGTCCGTTTCTTGTCCGTTTCATGCCCGTTTCATGTCCGTTTCTTGTCCGTTTCATGTCCGTTTCTTGTCCGTTTCTTGTCCGTTTCATGTCCGTTTCTTGTCCGTTTCTTGTCCGTTTCTTGTCCGTTTCATGTCCGTTTCATGTCCGTTTCTTGTCCGTTTCATGTCCGTTTCTTGTCCGTTTCATGTCCGTTTCATGTCCGTTTCTTGTCCGTTTCTTGTCCGTTTCATGTCCGTTTCTTGTCCGTTTCTTGTCCGTTTCTTGTCCGTTTCATGTCCGTTTCTTGTCCGTTTCATGTCCGTTTCATGTCCGTTTCTTGTCCGTTTCTTGTCCGTTTCATGTCCGTTTCATGCCCGTTTCTTGTCCGTTTCTTGTCCGTTTCTTGTCCGTTTCATGTCCGTTTCTTGTCCGTTTCTTGTCCGTTTCATGTCCGTTTCATGTCCGTTTCTTGTCCGTTTCTTGTCCGTTTCTTGTCCGTTTCTTGTCCGTTTCTTGTCCGTTTCTTGTCCGTTTCTTGTCCGTTTCTTGTCCGTTTCTTGTCCGTTTCATGTCCGTTTCTTGTCCGTTTCTTGTCCGTTTCATGTCCGTTTCATGTCCGTTTCTTGTCCGTTTCATGTCCGTTTCTTGTCCGTTTCTTGTCCGTTTCATGTCCGTTTCTTGTCCGTTTCTTGTCCGTTTCATGTCCGTTTCTTGTCCGTTTCATGTCCGTTTCTTGTCCGTTTCATGTCCGTTTCTTGTCCGTTTCATGTCCGTTTCTTGTCCGTTTCATGTCCGTTTCTTGTCCGTTTCATGCCGTTTCACGTCCGTTTCTTGTCCGTTTCTTGTCCGTTTCATGTCCGTTTCTTGTCCGTTTCTTGTCCGTTTCATGTCCGTTTCTTGTCCGTTTCTTGTCCGTTTCTTGTCCGTTTCATGTCCGTTTCATGCCCGTTTCTTGTCCGTTTCTTGTCCGTTTCTTGTCCGTTTCATGCCCGTTTCATGTCCTTTCTTGTCCGTTTCTTGTCCGTTTCTTGTCCGTTTCATGTCCGTTTCATGCCCGTTTCTTGTCCGTTTCTTGTCCGTTTCATGTCCGTTTCTTGTCCGTTTCTTGTCCGTTTCTTGTCCGTTTCTTGTCCGTTTCTTGTCCGTTTCTTGTCCGTTTCTTGTCCGTGTTTCTTGTCGTTTCTTGTCCGTTTCTTGTCCGTTTCTTGTCCGTTTCTTGTCCGTTTCTTGTCCGTTTCTTGTCCGTTTCATGTCCGTTTCTTGTCCGTTTCATGTCCGTTTCTTGTCCGTTTCATGTCCGTTTCTTGTCCGTTTCATGCCCGTTTCATACCCGTTTCATGTCCGTTTCTTGTCCGTTTCATCTCCGTTTCATGTCCGTTTCATGTCCGTTTCTTGTCCGTTTCATGTCCGTTTCACATCCGTTTCTACATCTCAAATCTGTGGTTGTGTAGGCAGGCTATAGTGAAATCAATACAGACAAAGAGAAAGGAAGAGTATAAAGTGTGAAAGAAGAGAGAAAGTCAAGCCCTCTGGTTTATTATTTATATGGTACATGGATTCAGTGTAGAGTATCACCCCACCCTTTTCCCCCAATGGGAAACAAGCATTCTTAGCTCTACCAATGGGGATCCAGCATCCCTGGTCCCCATGGTTACCAGTGATCTGCCCACCACCACCAAGCTGTGTGGCTCCCCTGGCCACTACTTGCCTTGAGCCTGAGTGTGGTTACCCTACCTAGCAGAGGGGGAGGGGGTAGGCTCTGAGTTCCCCTTACACACAGCCCTGCCAGCACCACTATGTCTATTTACATCTCACTCAGGCACCACCAGCACCTACATATATACACATACATGCACCTGGTCATGTATACCTGATCAGTAATAGAACATTTGCATTCCCCCACCAATGCATTAAATCGAAATATTTTACAACGTATGGGACAGCATGTTATGCCAATATCATGTCGTGAGGGTGAGGAAAATGGGAAATATTGCGGGTAGATCGGGATTCGAACCCACACCTCTTGCATGCTGGGCTAGTGTGCTAACAATCACACCACCTAGGATCCCTGATGTCATCACCCTATCCGCGCCCACCTGTCTATGTGACTCCTTACCTGAGAGGCCAGTGTAGACTACTACAATAATTATATGTTGAACCCAGTGTATTATCTTACTAATAGTAATACCCACTAGCATTGTACTGCTCTCGAGCAACTTGGGTCTCGGGTAGTCTGCTATTATGCAGGCCAGTTGGACCACTCCATTTTCGCCCATGGCAGTCATCCTGGACTCTGCTTTTCACGAACATTGTAACAGTAGGTCTGTTTGGAACAGACAAAGTCGTCAGCTTATTCAAGCTATTCATGCCCTTCCTCTCATGAGGGCTATTCCAGAAATGAGTGTGTCAGTGTGGGTTTTGGGGGTTGGAGATTGGGTGTTGGGGGTGGGGGGGGGGGGAGGGGGAGGAGGGAGTCGACGAGAAGCAGTTCTTTGTTCACGCCCCCAATCAGATATTATTTTTCCTCCGTCCAAACATCCACGTTTTAGTTTTTAATGATATCCCACCATCCATTATTTATGATACATGTTATATTTTTTTTATTTGTCATATTTATTATATTTGTTATATTTGTCATATTTATTATATTTGTTATATTTAGCATATTATATGATAGCTATACTAGACTTACTTGTAAGTTGACGTATTACTGAGATTCTTACGAATCTACGAATACGAAGGTAAGGATCAGGGGAGAGGTCGAGTTGTTATATTTAATTTATTTGTTATATTTGTTATATTTATCATATTTGTTATGTATTACTTTCATTACATTCATTATACTAAGTATATTGATTACATTTATTATACTGATTATATTGATTATATTGATTACGTGATGGTTGATATAAAAATTATCTGAGTCAAAAGATTATTTCTCCAACACTATAATTTGCTAAAATGACGGATAACCTTTAGCAAATGTTGGATGTATGCATTCGCATTATGAATTCGCCCTATTACAATTGTTAGTATTATTGCTATTATTACTATTACTAGAAAGATCATCATCAACACGACCTTTAACACCATCACTACATTACTCTCCCTACGGACATCCTTTTTAATGTCATTGTTTATACAAAATTATTTCTGATATTATATTGATGATAAAAGAAAACCTACCTTTTTGTAAATAAATCCCCAGCATTTTGTAGTTTCCCATTACATATGCCTAGAAAAAGAAATGGTTATCAACGTATAGTAGAAATAGCGGTTTCTAGACTGCGCAATCCATAAGCATATTCAGCGCTATACGGAGCAACCCAACCAGCCATGGTTGAACTCATTTGAGCCCGTTTAAACTTGTTTCCGGTACAAAGGCTAGGGGACCAGGTTGGAAACTGAGCGATAATAGCTGAAACATAAGCATATTCAGTGCTATACGGAGCGACCCAACCAGCCACGGTTGCGACCCAACCAGCCACGGTTGAACTCATTTGAGCCCGTTTGAACTTGCAGGCAAATCGAACACCACAAGTGGAGTAACAAAATACACGCGCAATCATAAAATACTTTGCTGTAGTTATATCGGGCGGAAAATAAATGGATTAAAGTGTTTGAAGTATATTTGAAATTTATCTACATCAATTTCTGTTTAAATTACACAATATCAGTAATTACAGAATGGGAAACTATTCCTGCAAGGATATGCTCAATATGACCCAGTGGTCACCCGTTTTTGCTCCTTTCGTCGCTGTGGACCCTTCTGGCGCAATCAGAGGTTGACAGGGTCTCCAAATCAGGAGGAGTGGCTACGCGTACGTGACCGTATTCGTAGACTCGAAGTCTAGGCGTACGTGCGCATGCGCCGTCGTTCCTCACGTATCTTTAGCAGTGTCTACGCGTACGTTGTACAGCAGTGTGCATGATAGACTGGGTGCAGTTATTAATAAATTAAGATATTAATCTTTTATCCAGCATTGCATTGACATCAATATAATCAGCACATCTTATGCCATGCGCATTTAGATTTAGACAAATCTGGGCAATCAGACTAGTGTTAGAGTCATAGCCAGAGTCAATTTTACTTATTTTATTTATGTTTTTATTTATATCCTATGGTTAATGACATATATAGAAATAGAAAATGAGCAGGGTTAATCAGATATTGGTTATATATTTCTTTGAAACAAGTTTGTGTTGACACATTTGACATGTTAATGTTTAGAACAAGAATTACTTCTGGCTAATCAATGGTGATGTAAACATCAGCCTGTAAAGTGACTGAAATTGTATGTTTCTTAGCTCAAAATGCTTAATTATGGAGAGTTGTGTCTTAAACATATTCAATATATTATTATATTGCATCCTTCTGTCCTTCTGCGACTGCATCGCTTAATTATGGAGAGTTGTGTCTTAAACATATTCAATATATTATTATATTGCATCCTTCTGTCCTTCTGCGCGTGCATCCCCCGCACGTACGCGTAGATCTCGAAGCTACGAATACGGGCACGTACGTGTAGACACTAATAATGAAGCCATTAAGCAAGATGTCAAGTCTAAAAGGTTAGCTAAATAGACAGGTTTGGTACGGTCAGGTGGTGTCTTCTACTAGTTCTAGGATCCCTCTGTGGCAGGGGTAAGGGTTAGGGTTGAAGTCCCGATAGACCATATGCTATATTTGCACCGACTATAGATACCAGTTACTTCCACCAATCAGCTGGTGCGCATGCGTGGGATCTCTGCGATGTAAGCAACAACAATCAACGTGTCTATAGCAGAAATATTCCTTCCTACCTTTGGAAGATTAAAACTTGTCAGAACTAGAACTTTCGTCCCCATTTTTGCTTTTGTATTCATGGTTCCCTAGGTGACTGATAACGATGACAGAGTGTAACCATCTATTGTGGCTTCACATGTATATATATATATATATATATATATATATATATATATATATATATATATATGGAAGGTGACACTCATGTGTGATCTGCATTTTGTTTCAGGAAGTACAAAGGTGATACACCGGTTTCACCTTACCGACTAGTAGAACAGACAAATTATTCAGCCCTATCAAAAGTGGGGGTGTAGGGGTGTGTGCGAAGGAGGTGTAGGTGGTTTGTGGTGGAGTTATAGGGGTCTTACAGAGCGGTACCTTACAATCTTTAGCATCCCTAAACCCCCACCACACATCTACACCCTCACCACAGCCATAAACCTCCACCACAAAACACCTAAACCCCCCACCACACACCTATACCCCCACCACATCCCTAAACCCCCATCACACACCCCACCACACCTACACTCCCACCACACACACACCACACCTACACCACCGCCACACACCAACACCCTCACCACACACACCTACACCTCAAACACACACACCTACACCCCCACGACACACACACCACACACTTACACCCCCAGCACACACACCCATCACAGACCTACACCACCAACACACACACATACCTAGACCTCCACCACATCCCTAAACCCCCACCACACCTACCAAGCGAGAGCAGAGTTTCTTCTGACACTCCAAGTCCAATGCTATCAAAATGATCAAACCCACCACCTGGGGCCATATGTATTTGTCGGTGTTAGCATGCCAAAACTGTGTTTGGACGGGATTTCTGGTTTAGCGGCGAAAAGTCTGTATGTATGGAGTGGTCTTAGGCAAACACCGTGAGTTTAAAGTCGGGTACGCTAACACCATGCCATAGCAAGTTTAACACCGGTGTTAGGTACCAATTAGGCCCAAATCTATTCAATGCTTTCATATTTAACAGAATTACATACTCAAAAAGTGAATTTTTATCAAATTAACCCCATAATCGAACCGATATTAACACCGCCGCTACATCGGCAGCGATATTAAAATTGTCAAATTGATGAATGCAAACAAAACAAATCACCACCACCGCCGCCGCCGAATCCGCGGCTATATATTAGGCCCAAATCTATTCAATGCTATCATATGTAACAGAATAAGATACTCAAGAACTGAAATTAACCACAAAATCGAAGCGATATTAATGCCGCCGCCGAATTTTGGTCAAATGAAACCAATAATCGAAGCGATATTAACGATGCGGCGGCGACATTGTCAAATAGCGGTGCTCGCTGGGAACAGGCTCAGAGGGGTTCCCCAAATGTATAAATAATGCATAGGTTAGCTAACGCTGCTGCGCTTTGGCAAAATACATTTCCCGTGACCCATATCCCAACACTGGCGTTAGCTAACCCGGCTCCGGCTCTTAATACCGGAGCCGATAAAAAGTTGTTCATACATTTGGCCCCTGGTGCGCTGGCTGTTCTCTTGATTACACAGTACAGGCTGAGTGAGCCGTCTTAGTTTTATAGGGTCTTTGAAGAACCTCATGATTAATCTACATGATTGGATTAAATATTCAATACAAAAGTAGCGAGTTATGATACATAAGTATTTGCACTATATATCTAACATTTCATATTCATGTGGTTATTTTCATAAGCCAGCTTCCCGACATTTTTGATAATGGGTTGTTCAGCAGCTCTGGCCTGGAGACAGGGCTGCGGGAGTAACTACATAGACATCTACATGTGTTAGTCCTCTATCTTCAAACTAATCAAAGTCAACGGAATATGCATATCTATCAAGTATCAGAATAGGTATATTTACCTGTGATAACAGTGTGTCCAGGCAGGTGGAAAATCCGATCACAACTGAGTTTCCCAACACATTAATGAGCTAGTGAATGAGAACGACAGGATAGTCCTTAAACATAATAATACACTGGTCTTCATTTGTTTTATTGTTGCCAATACCCATTTGTCTTCTTCCCGAATATCAAGCTTATAATGATGGTTTGGTTTTCCACCTTCACACACACACACACAAATATATATATATATATATATATATATATATATATATACCGTTATATATAACGTACCTTGATATTAACAACTCCTTAACTCATGGATATAGTATGAATGATTTTGAAATGGTTCACTTGTAACAAAAAATCGGATATAAACATGATAAAGATTAAAGTGAAGAATTCCTTCCATTATTGATTATAGCAACACATTTATAAAATCAACAAACTGAAGTTTCTAATAATAAGTTAATATTTCGCTATTTAAATTTAAAATCCGCAAAACTTTGCTATTACAGTTAGGCTCACATCAATATTCATGGTGACTACAGACATTTGGTCAAATCAGCGCTTTTTTTTTTGTAAACCACAAACAGGGGCTTGGGTGGGGGGATGGTAACTCCCGCGGTAGCAATCAAGTTCACGCTAGGGGAGGTGGGATCTCACAAATAGCTAAGCTTTAGTCGCTCAGCATAGGAAGGTTTAATCATAACCACCAGATATTTATGATAACAAATAGTGCAATGCAACTACAAATACCTATATATGCGAAGTTTAGTTTGGTGAGGGTGACAGTGAGAATAAGAATGATATCATAACACTGCCACAAAGACCCTATAATACTAAGATGGCTCACTCCCTATCTCTCCCATGGTAATGTAAATTTGGCAGTGCCACCTTGTGGTGGGTTTGATCTGCACGGCTGCTGTTTGGTGTTTCACATGTAAACACATACAATTATATTATACATGAGATAGGTAAGTATGAATACACATCAATATGAAATTGCTATGAACAAATACCCATCATCATCAGCATCATCATCAGCATCACCATCATCACACATCTTTCACATTCATATATCATCATCATCATGCTGTCGGTCGCGATGCGACAAAGACTGCTTTCATTACTTGACTGCCGCTCTCCATTTAGCTCTCTTCATATATACATTTATACATATAATATAGCACCTGTTTAACCAAGAGAACAGCCAGTGCACCAAGTGGTGAGTTTGATCATTTTCTTTACACAGTACAGTCTGAGTGAGCCGTCTTAGTATTATTATAGGGTCTTTGACTGCCGCTTGTTTCGTGCGCCAGCCACACACAAGAATCTAGCCTGGTCCCCTGGCCTTTTATTCACAGATGTCGCCACTGTGGCAATCCCATTTGGATACACTAAAAAGCCACCATCAAACCAAGCGGCCACGGTGGGAACTGCACCCCGACTAACCTAGCCTGGTCCCGTGGCCTTCTTCACTGAGATCGTTCCTGAATCCTGAGGTGGTTCTGAGAACGCGCCGAAACTCCACCGAACGTCAACAGGAAGTACTAGAATTTGACTAATTAGAACCGAAGATACTACTATTTCTAAGGTGTATCATTACTTTTATTAGAACCATTCTTGGTACCTTCCCACAACCCACACACACCCCGAGGGAAGCAATAGAAGCGGCATCTAGTGGTAATCAGATGAACTAAAAGATGACCCTATTCTATTGTAAAGGAGGTCGATTTTGAATGAGCCACTTATTTAATAATTAGTTTCGGCCTAGATTTACATATAATAATGAATACACCATATTAGTCCCAATTAACCTAAATACGGTAGCTAAAACAATGATATGTGTCTGAAAGTGGCTAAAACTGATATGCATATACAGTATAACCCCATTAAACTAAACTTTTAAATCATATATCATCATCATCATGCTTTGATGGTTTAACCAAGCTTTGGCTTCGACTTTGAATTGGCAAACATGCGGGTGCATTATGAATGTAATATACAATGTATGTGGACACTTTGATTATTCTTTTTTATGTATATACAGTATAACCCCGTTAAACTAAGCTCGGTTCAACCAAACAATCGGTTAATCCAGACTTTTTCGGCGGCCCGGAAAAATACTACCATTTATCACATAGTTGACCTTATAACCACATAAAAGTTTGGTTTAGCCATACCGGAAGTGGCCTGGGGCCCGAAAATTTTGTTTGGATTAACCGATACTTTGGATTAACCAACTTTGGTTTAACCAACTTTTTTATATGATAAATGGTTGTATTTTGCCGGGCCACTGAAAAAAGTTTGGATTAACCCATCGTTTGGTTTAACCGAGTTTGGTTTAACGGGGTTGTACTGTATATGGCTCTAGACTATGCAAAATAAAGGGAAAAGATGGCAAAATCTACAACTCTGCTGAACAGTACTACTGCTCAGTAATGGCTAAATACCACAATAAATTCGATGTCATGCGGCTCATTGAAGCAACTGAAAACCCATATACCATCAAAGCACTAGGAAAAAAAGTATGGCGGTCACCAGACTGGATAAAAACAAATGAAAAAGTGATGGAGGACATTGTAATGGCCAAATTCACACAAAATGATGAACTAAAAGAGAAAATCTTAAACGCGCCCGGGAAAGCCTTCAGGGAATGCACGAGATGCCCCTACTGGGGCACAGGACTATTCCTCCAAAATGCAGATGCAGGAGAAACAGTCAAACCAGGTTATCAAAATAAAATGGGTGAAATCCTCCAAAAAACAAGGGACACCATCCGGGCTAACTGCCAGATATCGAGGTAAGTACAATATAAAGGTAAAAAAATAAAATAAAATAAATTTAAATAAAGGTAATATACTATGTAAAAGCAGAATACACCAAGCCTACGAGGCGGACGAAACACTAACAGCGAAATCGGTATTGCGACAAACAACATAAAATTCTCTCTGGCCACTATACAAATACAAATGCTGCGCAGAATCAACAACGTGTTCGCACGCACTGGCGGCACAAGTATTGACAGCAAAGCAAGGTAGGTGACTATGAAAATAAATACAAAGCTTGAAAATAAAATCGCTTTTAGTCATTAAGAACACAAACAAAATCCCTTCTCTAATCCACACTAGAGAAAAGTAACCCACCTCCAGCACAAGAGGCTATTTCATACCTAACTGCCGCGAGAACATGGTTGAGGAGATTGACTGCAGACTAGGCAGGGGCATGCATTTTGCCCATCTAAACTGCCAAAGTGCCTACAGCAAAATTGACAGCATTAAGCTGCACTTAAATCTCTGTAAATTTGATGTATTGACACTGTCAGAGACATGGTTTCATGAACTACATAGTGACCAACTTCTAGAAATAGATGGGTACAGACTTGTGAGAGAGGATAGAAAAACACTGACCAGTTCAAAAATACAAAAAAGGGGTGGAGGGGTTGCAATATACAGCAAAAAAAAACCTAAACTCAGAACATAAGACTCTACAAGAAGCAAACAGATCTGACACAAATATTGAATTAGTATGGACACTAATAAAAAATGAAAAACAAGCACACATAGCCATAGGGAGTCTATATAGACCGCCAAATGGGGACATTGAGGATTTCACCACACAACTTGAAGCATCCCTAGACAATGTGTCAAAACTCACAAAAGCCGAAATATTCCTATTAGGGGACTTCAATATAGACTACAAAACAAACAACAAGAACAAACACTCACTACAGAACTTACTCAAAGGAAGAGGATTACAGCAAAGAATTAGTGAACTAACCAGACTTGGAGAAAACAGCTCAATAATAGACCTAATCATAACAAACTCAAATCATGCCCACACCTCAGGAACTAGGAACTGGGGCATTAGTGACCATGAATTGATATATATTACTAGAAAGAAAATAAAAAACAAAAACAAAACTACTCTCCGTATGGGTAGATCATACAAAAATTACACGAAGGAAGCACTAGCAGCGCAACTAGAAAAAAAAGTGAAATTACCAATAACACCTGACACAGATGTAAATGACCAATGGAACACTATCATTGGGGAAGTGAGAAGTCACCTTGACACTACCTGTCCAATAAAAAAACTTAAAATAAAAAAAAACCAGGACCCATGGGTAACCCCAGAATTAATCAACGCAATTATGGACAAGTATAAGGCAGGTAAAGTGGCTAAAGCAAGCGGGAGACTTCATCACATAGAAGAGTACCATAAAGCAAGAAATCGAAGCCATAAATCAGTGAAGAAGGCCAAAAGGAAATTTATTATCACTCAAGACCAAAAATGGGGTAGAAAGTCGCATAAATTCTGGAACAACGTAAAAATCCTAATTCCAAACAACAAAAATAAAGATTCAATTACCTTATACAACAATGAGGGAATTGAAATCAGCAACAAGGATACAGCAAACATAATGAACAAACACTTTTCTACCATAGGAAATAAACTATCCAGAAAATTTAACTCTAACTGGGCCACAAGAGCACCACAACTAAATTTAGTGATAGGGGATTGCGTAACCACAAAAAAAGAAATAAGTGATCTCATAAAAACAGTTGATTGCAATAAGCCGTCAGGCATTGAATATATCTCAAGCATAGTACTGAAGGATGCATTCGGATGCATCCCAGAGGCCTTATGTAGCCTATTCAACACATCTTTCAGAGAAGGTACCTATGTAGACTGCTGGAAGCTAGCCAAAGTAACCCCACTCCACAAAGGGGGGGGACAAACAAGACCTGGGCAACTATAGACCTATCTCAATACTCCCACTGCCTGGGAAGTTAATGGAGAAAATAATGCATAGGCACATTATGGATCACCTGATCGAACACAAAATACTAAACAGTAAACAAGGCGGATTCAGAAAATACCACTCGACAATTAAAACAATTTCTAACTTAGTAAGCGATATCTCAAATAATATCAATAAAAAGAACCTAGTGGGTGCAGCGTTCATAGACTTCAGCAAAGCCTTTGACACGGTGGACCACACTATCCTAATCAGCAAACTATCCCAAATGGGAATAACAGGAGTAACGGGAAAATGGGTAACAAACTACCTAAAAAAACGAAAACAATGCACAGCAATAAATGGAACCATATCAAGTGAGGAAAAAATAAACGGTGGCGTACCACAAGGGTCAGTCCTGGGACCACTCCTCTTCCTCATATATATAAATGATCTAAACAACTGGCTAGACACTGAAAACATCCAACTATATGCAGATGATACTGTGGTATATACTGCAGGCAAAACATCTGAAGAGATCGAAACAAAACTAAATCAAACACTAATGAAACTAACTGAATGGTGCCATCTAAATAAGATAACTATAAATAGCAATAAATCGAAGATGGTGCTATTCGGTACCAGACTAACCGGGTAACAACAAAATAAAATGTCTCCTGGGAAACAACGAGTTAGAACAGGTAGACAACTACCGATATCTGGGAGTGGACCTGGACAGGCACTTAAACTATGACCTTTGCATAACAAACACTATCAAAAAAGCAAACCATAAAATATGGCTACTGGCAAAACTAAGGTACTACATGACTGAAAGCATGGCAATCAAAATATATAAAGGAATGATCCTTCCCTACTTCGACTACGGTGATGTAGTATACATGGGGGGAAGTACCAAACTACTCAACAAACTACAAGTGATGCAAAATAAAGCCCTTAAAATATGCCTCCAAGTACACAAAAGATATCCCACGATAGAACTACACAAAAAATGCAAAGCAACACTATTAACAAGCAGAAGAGAAACACACCTGAAAATACTAGCACACCACTACACCACAAAACCGGATTACAGAGTAGCCCCCCGCAGGGACACTAGACACATGGCGGCCCCAATACTCCTAACGGAAAGAAGCAAAATGAAAATACATGAGAGAAGTGTACTAACCATAGCAGCACAGAAAACAATTACTTACTGACACAACAAAACCGCACCTGCCCCTGAGCGCCGTCAATGCTTGCTGTGTACTGGCACAGAAAGCAAAAGACAGGCCAGGAAAAGTGGTAGGCACTAAACAGAAAAAATAGGAAAATTAGCCCTCCTAAGTATTAAGGAAATCAGGAAAGCTATCACCATATGGCGCAGTCCACCTGGGTATGTGTAATGGCACAAACCAACACAGAAGTGGACAGGCCACGGTCATGCAACTGATCCACCCTGAAATATAAAATGGCTAGGCAAACAACACAGCCATCCCACCTGGCCACAGTTCTAAAGGGTCCGAGTATGTTCTAGCACACGAGTGCACTATCTAAGGACAGGGTTTAGGTGAAAGGATGCTGTAACAAATATATAAAAAATCTGAATGGAACGGGATCCTCTCCCGCAAGCCTGCATGTCACCCAAGTAGATGTACATAGTAGGCTAAGGTATCATTACTCAGACTAGACAAAAAAAACTGGAAAATTACAAAAAAACTAACATAGGCTATTACTAACAACCAAAATTGCAGAAGGCTGACCCGAGCAGACACAGGTAAACACTCCTGGGCAAAGGAACAGATCAAGACAGCGCCACAGCTGTCCAGCGTTGAAAACAAGCACCCTGACAGGAGCTTATACGTTATGGGCAGAGTAAATACCTCGTTAATAAAGAAATACAAATAAAATAAAGACACGTTACATTGCTTTTGTGAGCAATCTATTCGATTGCTTTTGAAATGAATACTGAATATGACAGCCAATTTAATACTAAAAGCTAGATAATTATATATATGTTTTTTTCTTCCTTGTAATGTAAATAAATATCTTCTTTCCAAAGACAATTTTCTGAATTGAAAGAGTCAAAAATACGGTATTTGATAGCTTAAATACCTAGAATGAACATTTTAAGAATTCAGACGACTTACTGAATTAGCTACGGCAATAACATCCAGTTCCTGTTTCCCGAGATGACCGCCATACATGGTAGACACTGGCTGAAATCCTATTTGGCATACTTGCAACGAAATACAGCAAATGCATGCTCGTAGGGCAAGGAACAGTCAAGTGATGAAGACCAAGTGTTCAAAACGGGAGACTGACGCTCAACTCACTCGGCCACCCCGTCTGGTTTTGTGTTTTTGTTGAGCAGAAATGTTATGTTTTTATTGATATATTCTCTTATTCTTCTGAATATTGTCAGTTTCCAAATTTGCTTTCATTCAATGTTGAATCGAGGGGAGGTGCTCAGTTCTGGGATCTTTGTAAAGCGACTGTCACACATCACCGGATTGGGGAAACGGAAAGAAACCAAACCAAACAAAGTCTGTTGATATCCGGCAAAGTCCAGTTTGTGTCCGTTGCATACCCGTTGCATATTCGTTGATATCCATTGATATCCGACCCGATCTGGTACAAGTTTTGAACATGCACAAAACTTGGAACAAAACTATGGTTCTTTTCTGATTTGAGTCCGTTTAGTCCACTTACCATCCGTTGGTTATCCGTTCATGTCCGCTTCATGTCCGTTTCATGTCCGTTCGTCCAGCTGCCTTTGACAACATTTTGACACATTTGAATACATTTTGATACTTATCATGGCCGAATACCACCGGACTAGATAATTCTGTCCGTTGCTTAATCCAGTGATGTGTGACGGCCGCTTAAGAATCAAACTCTCTACCGAAGGAATTTCACATTCTTAGTTCTCTGAATCATTAGCGCTGCTTTTCATGACCTTCGTTCCATAAATAATGCATCCAATGTTATTGGCTTTCATTGTCAGTTTATTTTCTCTGCATCATGTGGGCACTTCCTCCATAAGTTAGTTTTCCGGTGATTCTACCGATGATAGAGATTGATAATTATTGTTTACGATCATTGCCTGATTGCTGCTATGTCATATCTATAACCATAGGACAATACATGCATTATATTTATATTAGTGCCTGGAAGTGATTCTCTTCCATTCTGGTACAATGAGGCAGTAGACATCAATAGAAAGTAAATGTAGCTTTTATAATGCATATTTGTTTGATGCTTGTCACATCTTCAGAATAATATAAATTTCTTAAATTATTAGTTTTAGCGACAAGGTGAAGGTTGCTTGGCTTTTACTTGTCTGACTATATGTATTTTTTATTTTTTTATTTTTTTTTATTTTATGATCATGGACAAAGAAGATCACCAACAAAGAAGTTCTCAGAAAAATTAAAAATAAGAAAAGCTTGTTTGCCACTATACAGACAAAGAAACTTATTTATTTTGGCCACATCATTCGTCAGAGTTCAATATACCGTACATTGTTGGAAGGGAAGGTGAATGGCAGCAGAGGGAGAGGGAGACCAAGAACATCATGGTTTACAAATATTTCACAGTGGACAGGCTTGAATTATTCACAGTCTATCAGAACAGCACAACATCGGGACAAGTGGAGAACCATTGCATCCAACCCTCGACTAGAGGATGGAACTATTGATTGATTGATTGACTATATGTAACATTAGTAATTTCTGAGAGTTGTGATGCCTCTAAATCGCGTGCGGGGCCCGAATCAGTAGAGTGCGGGCCTCGCATGCGGGAGATCGGGAGTTTGGTTCCTGGTCGAGTCAAACCAATGACTTATATAATTGATACTTATTACTTCCTAGACTGGCGCTCGGCATCAATAGGATAGGGCTAGGACTGATTATCTCAGTGTCAGGATAATGTGACTGAGTGGGACATCGGGTCGTGCTGCCAGTGGCCTGATTTCCCAGTGGGCTAGCACTATAAAGTCACCATGAGTGTACACTGTCACAAGTTGGTACCTGTCATGATATGACCTTAGATGTTTCCCGGACGTAAAACTCGAACAACCAAGCTGATGCCTATAAACTTGAGAGAGAGAAAATCATACCAGTGCCCAGGCGATGTTCATGGTTCCTTTGAGCTCTTTTTTTCTTTTTTTGTTGGTCCATTAGTTGTTTAAGCAGGGGAAATTTCAGTCATAGACGACTGGTCTTCCTCATTCCACTGCTGGTCGATAGAAAGCCCGAGCCTACACTTTTACTGACCCAAGGGATTTTTAACCTCCCACACCACATAGACATGGTATGAGAGCAACCGGCCTTTGATGACACTGTAAGTTATACACGGCGGTGGAAATCCAAATTGGCAGAGCTGGGGGCACGGGGGATCGAACCGCCGACCCTCAGATTAGGAGTCTGACCTAGAAAAAAGTCAGACACTCTAACCACTCCGCCACAGAGAACCCACAGGGAAATAACCGTTGCCATAGCGTTCGACCATTTAGTGCATCTACTTAAAAAAAGCCATTGAAATAAGTAATTGAAATAATCTTCATACCACAATGCAACAACAGAAATATGGGTCATGATCGTGCCGTGAATTCTCTCATTCTGCAAATATTGATTATTTCTGAACTTGTAAACTTATGTCATTTATATTAATTAAATAACATCAGAGTAGGTGTAGTTTATCGATCCACGGAATATATTACACATATGCTGATATATTACACACAAGTCAAGAAAATGTCATCGAGACGCAAGATTAATTCATGACTAAAGTACAAGTAAGAAGTTTGACGATGCTTGCGACGACGGCTCTGCTTATTTTAACATTGAACTAAAATAATTCATCCATAAATGAATAATATGTATTTCTGGAAATATCCTATAGTGGAAGTAAAGCTCATTAGACTAAATAGTACCTTTACTTTGTTTACATTCCTAGAATAACTTATTTATCAATGACGGATAAAACACAAATATATGACGTCCGATTTTAGGCTGGGAGTTTTTCTGCAGCAGATCTGATACTAAAACAACTCATATTAGAACACCACATGCCTAATCTATCCCCCCCCCCCCACCTCACTAATGATCAGTTCCTATACTAAAACAACTCATATTAGGACACCACATGCTTAATCTACCCCCCCCCCCCACTAATGATCAGTTCCTATACTAAAACAACTCATATCAGGACATCGAATGCTTAATCTATCCTCACAGTCACAAAGTGCAGTTTCCTCCCCATTGTCCATCTTCTTAGAAGTTAGAGTTGTCCATGTATTGCCAGATAGATGGAGCGTTCCAGAACGACTGTAATGCAATGCTATTTCTCTATGACTGTTCTCTATGAGGATCAGTAGACTGACTTCCTTTCGTCTGGTTCCCAAGTCCTCCTTGTCTGTATTACAGGCATAGACTGACATCAGTGGCACATCTCTGCTACATTATAATCCGCTGTGTAGGTCTCCGGGGGAGAGGTCAGACTGAATTTCCAGATGGGAGTTTTACATGCTGTATGCACATAGTGAGTCAGAAGGCTTTTTCTAACAAAAGGCAGCATTAAGGGAATGGGTGTGTGCTTGCTTTGTCTTTTTCCTTTTAGAAATTGGAATTTCCGTCTAGGGTTATATCAGAGGGGTATCACTGGATTTGTGCCACTCCTGGAAGCTTTATAGTGCTACCACACTGGGGGGGTCATAATACCAACACCATGACCGGATATCCCATGCGGTTATATTGTCTTGACAAGGAGCCAACCACTTCTTTCTCTATCAAGTTAAGGGAGTCAGTAACAAGTAAGACTTTTCTAAGTCATTGAATTTGTACTTTGTTTGGAGATTGATCCCATGACCTTCGACATTGGAAGGAAGCGCTCTACCCATTCGCTCATCGCGTCTGGTCAGAGCGGATGGTGGTTAGCTAACGTCATATCGGCAACAAAAATCACATTCGTCGCGAGATATGAGAAGTGAAGATTATTTTATTTATCATTTTCGAAATTTACTGTGTAGGCCTACTGATGTTGATGTAACATAAAGCGCGGACAGTGCATTTTAAGTTTTAATTTAAGGGTTTGTTTTCCTAGCAATATCTGATGTCATATAAGGATGGTTACCGACTTGTCACAGTGCGAACTCATGTGACTTTATAGTGCTACCCCACTCGGTGACCAGGTCGCCAGAACCATGGCCTGATATCCTGATATTGTGCTAACCAGTCCTTGTCCTATCCTATTAATGCTGATTGGTAGTGTAGGTAGCGATAAGTATCAATTTGATAAGTCATTGGTTTTACTCAGCTGGGATTCGAACTCCCGACCTTTCACACGGGAAGCCTATGCTCTACCGATTCGGCCACCGCGTCCGGTTTAATTGGCGATTCAGAAACGGTAAGATGCGCTAAAAAAACACAATGTGAGAATTGGGAATGATTTACAACTTTACATGTGGGGGGGGGTCTGGACAGAACCTTCCACCTCCCTCCCTCCAGACTCTCCTCGTAGGCCTATGTCCGCCAATCAGAATGTAGGCTCCACCGAGGTCCCCCCCTCCCCCCCATCCACCAACACATCACCCCCTCCCAGAACTCTTCTCTCAGTTGTCGCGGACACCAGCACTTCTCCAGTACCCAAATAGGCAACGTCAATCTTCCACCCGACTTGAGTCTCATAATGACCTACTTTGTACTCCTACGTACGAGATAACATTCCTTAAGACCTCTATTTTCACGTCGTACTTATTTATTCATCACCCCTAGTGCTTGAGAGTTCTAGGGACAATATATAAACTATATAGTCCCCTCCACCAAGCCACCATCTCCTCCTTGGTGAATCACTGTGCCATGATTAGTGAAAAGCACAGTCGCTACATATATTCATTAAGAGCCCTCCCTCCCCCCCAACGTACGACACAGATAACTAAATATGCATATTCCTAGTTAAACCATAGCAAAGTTGACTGAGTGGTTTTATAGTATATCAGCTAAAAGGGCATATTCATGGCGAGTGGAGAATGCAATGTGGTGTTTTCTTCACTCGTCACTCACAATGATAATGTGATATATCAGATGGGAGAATGTTATCAGAAAAGATGCACGTTGCTTATCAGTCAGTGGGTTATGAGTGCACCATGCTTTGATAACGTCATCATCATCATCATGCTGTCAGTCGTGATGTGACAAAGACTGCTTTCATTACTTGACTGCCACTCTCCATTTAGCTTTCTGCTGTGAGAGTGATGTCCATGAGTCGGTCTTAATGTCTCTCAGCTTCAGGTTTCTCTTGATCACGTAGGAGCTATAAATGGTGACAAGGTGAACTGAAATGTGTGTCAATGAGGATTTTCTTTAATTTGCATATCAAATTCTCTACTATTTCGCCAACTCAGTAAAGCGACACTTTGACAATTAATCACAAACGCCACGTTGTATGGTGCTGGGCATAAGTCGAATGGGGCAATGACTGCTTCGCTTAGTATTAGGGGAATGTGATTGACTGGTAAATCAGGTCATGGTGCCACTGTCATAGAATCCCAAATGGGGCAGCACTATATAGTCACTATGAGTGTGCGCTGTCACAAGTCGGTACACATCCTGATATGACATTAGATGTTCCTAGGACGCAAAACCCAATAAAACAAGCAAAATAAACAAAGCTGTACATTTTCAATTCGAATTTAATCAATAAATAAATATATCAATTGATGTATTCACCGTTTAAACTATATGGGTGCTCGATTAGAATTATAATAATAATTTCGATATCTAGATAGCACGAGTAGACAGCTGTCAACTAAAGATATATGAGCTGTTGATTCTATGCACACCTCAAGTATGTCACTATTATAGCAATAGCAGAGAGTAAAGTATTACCACACTCACTCTATTTGAAGTTATATAGTTGAAAGAGGTGTGCCCAACCTAATGTGGTTTTTCAGTTGTTAGCTGAGGTAAGTGGGCGACTCCCAAATTCTTCAAACTGTCCCAGCATTTTGACTGAGCAATAATGTCAAATCGGATTTTATCTGGCTCAATATAGTGAATTCCATATCATTTCTGCTGCAATTTCAACTGAAATCTAGCAATTAAGACCCGCACACATTCACGCAAGTTTTGTAGTGCTGCTTTCACCGATACCATGATATTACAACCCAGTCCTATCCTGGCAGGGAGTCAACCAGTTCTGCCCTATCCTAGTAATTCCAACCACCAGTAGTTTGTTGGTTTTGGGGGTTTTACATCCTGGCAACATCTAACGTCATATCAGGATGGATACTGACTTGTGACAGTGCGCACTCATGGTGACTTTATAGTACTGTCCCACTGGGAGACCAGGGCACCACCATCATGACCTGATATCCCACTCAGTCACATTATCCTGGCACAGAGCCAACCAGCCCTTGCCCTATCCTAATAATGCCGAGCGCCTGGCTAAGAAGCCACATGACAGTATAAATTTTGTAAGCCATTGGTTTGACTGGACCAGGAATTAAACTCCTGACCTTCCATACGGAAGGCCTGCGCCTTACCAATTCGGCCACCGCGTCTGGTCCAGACACTGTCGTGATAACTACTAACTTGATTGGTCTCAACTCTGCTGGTGATTTGTTCCACGAGCCACCACACATGCTGCAGCGTGGACAGCAGACACTCTTATACTGTTATAGTTACTTCCGCAGCACTGTCTCCAGGAGAGGGCCACTAAACAAGCCATTGGAAAAAGTGTCGTAAGGCTGGGTTATAGAACTAATCGCATGATTTTGCAATCATCTGGTATATCAAATCTATCAACAAGAACTTGGTTTAAAAAAACAACACTTGTAACATGCCTATTTTTATGCTTACTACGAACCATCATACATAATTTAAAACATATATTTGAATAAAATAAGAAAAACTTACCCTTACTCTAGATCTAAATCGAGACTTCTCTAGATTTAAATGCAGAAGGTGCTTGATGTATTGACAAGTGTCTGTGCATATTATGCAGAGTGCAATTGCAGATCTCTCAGCTAACATGGTAACACGCTTAGCCATGGAGTCCAGTACAGTTTGCATGAATTCTATCTATATTCACAAATCTCAGTAGGACTCAAAAGTAGATAAATAATAAGTATACAAGTGTTTGTGCATAGAATATTCTTTTAAAATGTTCCATATAAATAATTATTGTGTCATGAAAACTTCTAACAAAACCAAGTTACAGCTAGGGACTTAGATTTGGTGTATAGAAATCATTTGGCACGGTGGATGCGGTGACCAAGTTGTTTGCTTGGGTGGGACCCTGTACCTTATCGTTTCTCGCTTTGTTCTTGTTGCTGGAACCTGCTGGACCCACCTTTACCCGTCCCTTCCTCCTGAACCCTTGATGCTGTTACTGGATACAATTTGTCTGCTACTGCCGGACCGGAGTAATTTGGGGCCGCCCCAACGATTCGTCATCCCCAGCTTCTACAACCGTCCCACCAGAAGATTAATCTTCAACCAAAGATTGGACCGATTTATCTGGGCCTTTCTACATTGCTGCAGTTTTTCAGCCGCTAACCGTCGAAAGGTTACAAACAAGCACCATCTCTCACAAATCGGTACCCATCCTGAGGTTGCCAGGACATCAAACCTCAACCAAACATACAGAATAACTGAGGCCTATAAATCCTACTATCAACCACCTCAGTAACGGCAGGAGCCTCGTATTCTGCGCTAGCTGTGGTCAAGTGTTAAAGGACAATGCCTGTCAGACAACTACCCAACAAACGCCACGGACCTGAGCAATCGGCAATTGCGAACCGGGTAAGCAGGTAGGTACTATGAATCAGTAGAACCCGGCTCTATTGACCAGACGGGATGGCCGAAAGAGTTAGAGCATCCGTCTCCCGTGCTGGTAGATCGTGGGTTCGAACCCCGGTCGAGTCAAACCAATGACTTCAAAATTGATAGTTGTTGCTTCCTAGCCAGGCGCTCGGCATTATTAGGCCAGGGCAAGGACTGGTGTGCTCAGTCTCAGGATAATGTGACTGAGTGGGATACCAGGTCATGGTGCCGGCAGCCTGGTTTCCCAGTGGGACAGCACTATAAAGTCGCCATGAGTGCGCACTGTCACAAGTCAGTACCCGTCCTGATATGACCTTAGATGTTGCTAGGACGTAAAACAACAAACAAACAAACAAAGCTCTATTAACGGGTCTATTAGGTTTATAAAACATCGTAAAGTCAATTTGTGTACGGTTACCGCACACCGGAAAATCGCGGTTCTCAGGTGTCCAACGGGCATTATAAAGGATTGATCTGGAAGTTTATTATAAGGGGCTTCATAAATATAGATTACGTGGTATATTGCGCTCTCCACATTCAGTGCGAAAAAGTATACTCAGTGGGCATAATCAATGTTCTCACAATTGAATCAAGGCACATCGATTGATTATGCCTAATAATAGTTAATAAACTTGTGGGTTAATTTACCACATAGGCCTATGCGATAGAGAAGAAATCTTGCACGGGTAACTAGATTCTTTGTTACATGTACATTATCATCAATTTGTGAGAATATGCTATATAGGCCTATACGGCATAAATCATGCAATGACAAATGCTTGTATGTACACATCTTGATCAACATAAACACACAAAAAAAAGTATGAGTGCAAATCTATATCCCTCTAACAGCTTGGAGAGCTTACCTCATTTGGGCTATGTGGTTAGACTACCTCGGTTAACCCCCCCCCCCCCCAGTTCAATTACCAAGGTCGAATTTTATATATGATTAATGTGCAGGTTCACAAATATGGTTGCGGCACACTGATTTTTGGGATGTTTTCAGATTGGAATACATCACTAGAAAGCAAAGAATTATATCTAATTTACTGAATATTTCCAGGCCATTTAGTTGGGACCGGATTGAGTAAATTAACAGTGAATATTAGGAACTAATTCATTAGTTACAACAAATGGCTACAGGCCAGAACTGCCCATGATAGTACTGTGTTGGTATAGCAGTAACTCCCAAACAATAGGGCACCTCCAGTCAACCATGGGGGTATGCTGGTCCGTAGCCCATTCACATACTTCCACTTGCCACTGGGGGAGGTCCTGTGAGGACTGTTGTACATCATTTAGATATATATTTGTTGTGGAGGTGCAAACAAACACCGTGTATGTGTAGCCTCGGAGTTAGGTCTATGTCCATATATTACGAAGTACATTTGATCAACTTTGCTACATCATCTACCAAACAACGTCTGGTTTGTATGAATACAATAACATGGTACCAATTCTCACTGGTTTGGGAGTTTATTCATAAGGCAAAGGGTAACTAATGATTAAATCACGCCATAATCGAATAGACCAGATCATTGTTCCGACTGCGCATGCGCTGAAAACGGAGCTGGCAGCAAAGCAAAGGCGCACAGCCATTGAGTTTGGCAATACGCGTAGGGCAAAACTTTGATTTTATTCAAAATTAATAAAAAAATACATAACAATTTGGCACAAATGTGGATGGATGGAATATAATGAATATGTTTAAGACACAACTCTCCATAATTAAGCATTTTCAGCTAAGAAACATACAATTTCAGTTACTTTACAGGCTGATGTTTACATCACCATTGATTAAACATAAGTAATTCTTGTTCTAAATATTAAAATGTAAAATGTGTCAACAAAAACTTATTTCAAAGAAATATATAACCAATATCTGACGAACTGTACTCATTTTCTAGTTGTACATATGTCATTAACCATAGGATATAAATACAAATATGAATAAAATAAGTAAAACTGACTCTGGCTAAATCTAAATGCACATGGCATAAGATGTGCTGATTATATTGATGTAAATTCAATGCTGGATAAAGGATTAATATCTTAATTTATTATATATATTTTTTTAGTTAGTGTTCTATGTTTCAAGCAAGGGCTGAGATGAGCTGAAACTAGCACATTTCATAACTCCCCCCAGTATATTAGCATGTGCCATGTGCTTCTTGCGGGTTTGTTTTGCTTTGACGCATCCCACAATGCACAACATAACTCGAATAATATACATTGCAACACCTTTTATGACCCCCCCCCTTAAAACGTTGTCACTAGTACTAAGTAATCCAGTTAAGCCAGTTTACTATCATTCACGTCAGCTAAACAAAACAACACAACTATTAAATAAACAACTTTTATTGTTCTAAAGCACGTATCCGCACGTTCTCAAATTGTCTGCTCTGCGAGCATGTGTAACAAGTGTGTGTATTTATACACACGGACACATGCAAGGAATGCTTTCTACCTAACACTACAAGCGCACAGTCCACTCGCTCCAGCTCACATCGAACTGCTCAACATGTATATTCCTATAGTACACAGTGCACTCCTCCTATAGTAGTATTAGTACCGACGTGTCGGCAGGAGGGTGGACATCATTCAACAGAAAGGCATTAGTATGCCGTGTATCCATAGACTGTTCCCCTGTGGTGTGTTCCCTTATTCCATGTTCGTTTGTGACCTTGTGACGTGCGACACAGACAATGAACCTGCGTTTTGCTGGATGGCTGTTCCCATAGGCTGGACCCAGGTACCGTATGGCCTTGTTCATGGCACATGTGATGTACTGACCGGGAACATAGAGAATGAACAAGTTTATTGGCTGTGTGGCGCATCACAAGATCACAAGCGAACGCGGAACAAGGGAACACGCCACAAGGGAACAGTCTATGGATACACAGCCTTAATGCCTTCAAAACAAAGCCGAGATAAGTGAAGAAATGTCAGGACTTTATTACGCCTTAGTTAACTTACATGGCAATAAATTAATCTTTTTAAAAATAATCTTTTTATTATATTAGTAGGACATATTTTTATTATTAACAAGAGTTTGTTTGTTTGGAATTTACATCCTAGCAACATCTAAGGTCATATTAGGTCGGGTACAGACTTGTGACAGTACGCACTGATGGTGCCTTTATAGTGCTGCTCAACTGTAAGATCTGGCCACTGACACCATGACACGAAATCTCACTCAGTCACATTATCCTGCTACTGAGCTAACGAGTCCTTGCCCTATCCTAGTAATGCAGAGCGCCAGGCTATGTAGTGACAAGTATACATTTTGTAAGTCATTAGTTTGACTCAGCTGGGTTTCAAAACTCCCGACCTTCCACATGGGAAGCCAGCGCTCTATCAATTGGCATAACATTTCTATGTGCGATGGAAAATAAAATATGACAACCAATATCAGGGTGCGTGTAGGCTTGTCTGTTTGCTTAGGGGACTTGGGGAATTCCGGGAAAGGAAATACATATTTACAGTGGCCAATGTTAATAGAATGGGTAAGTTTACCTTCTAAGCAGTTATTGTCCGATATTGGGTTAGATGCCCGAGCGCATCTGGGACGGGTATTGAGGTGACCTTGATGTCCCTGACGCTTCAAATACCATACTTGAATTGTAAGGCGTTTGGACTATAAATGCCTTTCAACTCTCAAAAATATCAGCAATTCTGATTCATTAAAAGCTGAGAATTTCATGTTTTATCACAACAAATCAAACAGAAGTTATATCAGCTGTGGCCTCCTGATATCATGTGATATCGGACCGACCAGTGTGTTCAATATCACCACACAAGTGCTATCTGCGCCACTTAAACATATTAATAAATATAGCACACGGGAAGAAATATTTACTCCGACGTCATCTTCAATGTCACGATTGTTCTAAACCTACTAAGATAAGAGACAAGCAGACGGGAAGGGGGGGGGGGGGTGCGGAGGGGTAATCTATTTCCCCCCAATCTCCTAATAATCCTACACCCTAAACGTATATACATAACATAACCAGCGGCTCAATTTCTGTTAAGTTCACTATTCATTATGGGTACATTAATCTATAGGTTGAGTATGGCATAACCACCACATAACGGTGTCAGAGGATTTCAGTTACTGCCACAAACAGGTGACTTAGCATCATGACCAGCAATAAATACTAGACATAGCCGAACTGGACTAGATCGCAAAAATAATACTGGAATTGATGGAAATGTTCATAATGAGTAGCAAACCCATCAATGTGTCGAATAATCAAACAATGACTCAAATACATTAACAATCATGAAAAAAACAACTACTGGATTCATAATTAACATCAATTTGTCAAAATTCCTTTAAAAAAGACAACATATTTTAAAAATATAAATTGTTACAAGTTTTTTTATAAATAATTTTGTTATGTATTTATCTGATTACTAATACACAAGAGGATTTGAGATTTTCTATAATTCTTTAGATACAATTACCATCGACCTGCAAACAATTACTTCAACCGACAATGTACTACTGTGCAAAAATGATGACGAACTATACAATTTATTTACCTACATTTAGCGCCACATAACCCTTGTCAGGGCAGACCAAATACACCTTACTTCAAGTTAATCCAGTTTGGCTCGACTTAACCACACTTTCTTTTGGGGCAGTATATTAATGGCAATACAGTCAGATATAATACACCATTTTTTTCATTTGAGATCACATTGCTTTGTAAATTAACAAATAAAATGACCAACATGTGATTTTGTCACCATCTTTCAATGAATGCAGAGGACAGCAACGACACCATTGGATCTAGGTAATATACATAAATGACACCAGGTGAGGCGTTATGTGAATGAACACAAATTGTACACAGTTGTGGACTACAACTACATTGGCACCATGGTATATGTAAGTGAATATAGCATGGCTTCTCCCGTAAAACCTCTCTAAATCGACCGACCATGGACCGACTTAAATGGTTCATTTAGAGAGGTGGTCGGTTTAGAGAGTTAGAATAATGGTACAATGGTATTGTATGGGGGATGTTTGGGACTCAAATAAAGCGATCGATATAGGGGAGTGGTCGACCTGTGGAGGTGGTCGGTTAGAGAGGCTTTACTGTATACACAAACATTCGATGCCTCTGTACTACATCATTACTACTAAGCACCAAGTAGTGTATAATAATAGAACGTAAGGATGCCCGCAGGCACATACATCAACAGTAACAGCGGACATAAAGAGAATGTCTTAAAGAGAGAGAGAGAAAAAAAAAGAACATCACTGAAAAAAAAGGACAATGGCACTGCCAGCATTCACAGATTCACAATAGACGCGCGTGAGCATGCGCAGTGTGATCTAGGCGCATGTAATTGAGGAAGCATGGAATTCATAGTAGCCCGGACCGCTTTCAAAGCTGGCGGAGATATTTGAGACATTGAGTGACCACACAACTACGAGTTGCAGCCTCAGTAAGTATATATATATGTACACGTGAATGGGGGAGGGATGACTCGACCGAAGGACCCGGGACCAGGAGAAAGACGACTCAAGTACCACATACCTCAATGTCAGCTCCAGAACATTTTCAAGTACACACACGCATAATTATATACAAAAAAAAACTCCCTCCCCGAGCCAAGCTATTGACTATAATGATATCCACATTCTCTCTAACTTCGTTTTAGATTTTTGTTTGGTTGTTGTTTAGAGGACAGGAATTGTGTGTTGACGTCATTTCGGGATGTTGGTACATAAGCTTTAGCTA
Source organism: Branchipolynoe longqiensis (assembly GCA_030323885.1). Taxonomy (NCBI): domain Eukaryota; kingdom Metazoa; phylum Annelida; class Polychaeta; order Phyllodocida; family Polynoidae; genus Branchipolynoe; species Branchipolynoe longqiensis. Next base: position 56,742,989 of record CM059191.1, on the reverse strand, counting down.
TATAAATATATAGCTATATACCTACATATATAGAGATGTGAACACTTCCAAGACCGCTGTCCACTCCTCAATCATTATGCACCTACTGCTCTTCCAGATGAACATCTAAATGGCAATGCTTAAAGACATGATTGCCGTGAGTGTGTGAAGTATCTATTTGTTCTAAGAGTAGCCGTTATTATTAATAGCAACAAAAAAAGATGAATTCATTCATAAACATAATCATCAAAGGTTGTGCACTTTGGTGATATAATAACCGTGGGCTTGTTTTGTTGTTGCTTTCTACATTGGACGCCTAGGTAAAATAATGCAACAGAAAATGTGGCTTCCAGCAGAAAACAGAAAATGGAAATACAACGGCACCGTATTTCAACGCTACACTTCAGAGCTGATGTACGAGTTGGACATGTAGTCTATAGGTCGGACATGTATAGGTCAGACACATACATGTCATACACATACATGGCATACACATACATGTCAGACAGGTATAGGTCGGACATGTATAGGTCAGACATGTTCACGTCAAACATATTCAAGTCAGACAGGTATAGGTCGGACATGTATAGGTCAGACACGTGTAGGTCGGACATGTATAGGTCAGACACGTATAGGACGGACATGTACGGGTCAGCCATGTATTGGTCAGCCATGTATGGGTCAGCCATGTATAGGTCTGACATGTATAGGTCAAACATGTTCAATTCAAATATATTCAAGTCTGACAGGTATATGTCAGACATGTATGTCAGGCAGGTATAGGTCAGACAGGTTTGGGTCAGACATGTATATGTCAGACATGTATGGGTCAGACATGTATGGTTCAGCCACGTATGGGTCAGACATGTATGGGTCAGACATGTATGGGTCAGTCATTTATGGGTCAAACATGTATGGGTCAAACACGTATAGGTCACACACGTACAGGTCAGACACGTACAGGTCAAACGTAAACAATATTAGTATCATCATAAACCTATTTTACCCATCAGCACCGTTTTAAACTTTGTCCCGCAAATACAGAAGTTAGTATTTATTTACTCAGGTGAACAAGTGGTGCTTTTATATTTTTCGACGTAGGGTTTGGTTTTGCCGTTTCCTGAAAGATTGTGAGAGTGAAGGTGGTGGTGGTAATGTTGAGCTTACTGTTCAGAAGTGCTTAATCGAAGAAATACGGTACATGAATACACATATTATATCTTTAGAGATTGACCATATTTTCCTGCAATAGGAATGTCACACAGTAATAACAAAACTGTTTGTTCTTATTCTGACAATACTTGGTATGTCATTATTGCTGAAACAATGATAAGATAATGTTCTGACCACCGGCATGAATAGGTACCTAATTAACTACACACATCATTAACACCAGGATAGACTAAACTCTCACTCACCCACTCAAAATATACAATTTAACTAGTTAATTCTTTGTAAGAAAATAGTTTCTATTTATCTGACTACCTTCATTCACAATGTACATTTCAAACGTCAACAACCACACATATAATGGGACAAAAACCTGATACTGAGAATGGAGAAAATGTTGCATAATATTCGCAAACTTCGACAGCAAGTTGAAAATGGGGGGAGGAGGGAACGTGGGGATAGGTGGTGGGTGGCGGGAGAGTATTTCTATTTACATATAATATGTAACCAACCATTCCGTTATTGCTATAATGAATACAAAAACAAACAAAAATCCCTATCACAATTACGATATCGACAAGATCTGATGTCACATTGCCAAACAACTGCTTGCAACATTAACACTGCCAATAATAAAATAATAATAATAACAATAATAATATTAACAAGTAGTAACATAGACATACATAACAAAGTAACCCAACTCCAACTTCCTACAACTGTATACACACACCCTCCCTCATACCGCACCCAATCACAATAACCTTCAGTTAAAGTTGCATAATCCAATAAAAGCATAACATTTTTGTAAACCAGAGCACTTGATCCTTCCTACATTTGATCCAACATATCCAACTTTAGATACCGGTGTACTTATTAACCAGTTATTGATGCAGAGAAGGGAATATTAAGTCATTGTAACAGAACCTGTCATTGCTCGCGTTCAGTAGCTTAGTGTGCATGTCAAACCTATTTTGCACTTCAAATACCTCCAAAGTTTCTTATTTATAATAAATGTTACTCCAACCCAAAGTAGATTATAACAATCAACCTAATATATATATATATATATATATATATATATATATACGTATATATACCTATGTATATCTGTATATATATCTATATAAATATCTACATATATATAAATATATATATATATCTACAGTAAAACCTCTCAAAATCGACCGACCATGGGACCGACTTTAAATGGTCCATTTAGGGAGGTGAGCAAGTCTTTTTAATCCCTACAATGGTATTGTATGGGTAATCGTTTGGGACCCCAATAAAGCGATCGATATACGTGAGTGGTCGATCTGTGGAGGTGGTCAGTTAGAGAGGTTTTACTGTGTATAGATCTAAATAGATATATATATAAATATATATAAACACATATTTTAATTAAAATTTTTTTTTCCAAATATGGCAGAATCTCACAACCATCGGATTATGCAACTTTAATAGACAACTCCCAAACGCCAGCTCAACTTTTTGAGCATCAGTGCCACTAAGTATTAGACGACAGGGGGCGCCCCAACACCCCAATCGGCTGTAGTTTGGGCGTCGGCACCCAGAGCGTGGGCGGCGGGTCGCCCGGCTGCTGCTGGTACTGCTGGTGCTGATACTGGTGCTGCTGGTGCTGGCCCAGCTGGCCCTGCTGGTGCCGGCCTGCCGAGCTGAAGTTGGCCACCTCGTTGTCGAGCGCCGTTAGCGACCCTCCCCGCACCTTGGAGGCGTCCGGGTGGCCCGCGCCGAGCAGGCGGCCCAGGCCCGGGTTGTGGATGGGCGAGCTGGTGAAGGTCACGTCCGGGAAGATGGTCGGAATGCTGATGTTCTCCGCCTCGATGACGTCAGAGGGCACCACCTGGCGTAGGCGCGCCACCGTTTGCAGCAGCGCGGCGCGCTCTATCTCCAGCGTGCGGATGTGGGAGCGCAGCTTCGTCTCCGAGGACTAGAGGAGGGTGGGGTTGGGGGTTGGGGGGGGGGGGAGAGAGAAGGGGGACAGGAGGAGGTTAGTGGGTGTAAACAACTATATGGTCCGTACACGTGTGAGGATATGGAATTCACGGCTATTTCAAGGCTTTTTAAGGCTGTTTTTTATAGGAATTCCAGACTATTTCCATTTGGATTTAGTCCGAAATCGCCATTTTGAATGCCGATTTCAGACTAATTTAGATCAGTGGCGAGAGTTTAATGGAATTCAAGGCTTTTCAAGACTAATTACCCAAAATAGGTTAAATTCAAGGCTTTTCAATGCCTTAAAATTGGGTAAATGAAGTTCAAGACTTGTCAAGACTTGTCAAGACTTTCCAGGCCCCGTACGGACCTTGCAACTAGTCTTCAATCTTGTCTCTCTTTTCTTACACAATACGAACCGTGTGGATAATGAAAAGGGACTGCATTATATCATATTATAAACTAGAAATGCTATTAATTACATAGCAATACGCCATCGCAACTCATAAGATCTAACTTACCCTGATGACTAACCAACCACTAACTAACCCACCTTCTTAGTTTCACTAATCTACCCTACTTAAGTGTCCACACCGATACCTATCTGTAATCAAATGCCTATAGTCAGGCTCTGCGGTGGTGAACAAATGTACATTCTGCTGAATAAATTGTTTATAAAATAAACAAATAAATAACAAATACCCCAGTCACACCAGGCTTGCGACCATTTGCTACAAAAAGAAACATGGGTGGTTGCAAGTGGTCACAAAATGGTCTCTATTTGGTCCTCACTGGTTGCCTAACAGTTTGTTAGCATTTTGGTCGCAAGGAGGTTCCAGGTGTTGCGATCAGTCGTATGACCGATCGCCGACTTCTCTGAGACCAGGGAATACTGGTTGGCGAATGGTCGAGAACTGGTCAGGGATGGATTGATTTTCGACTGACCTGCAATCGAATGCTGATTGGTCGCAAATCAGTCTCCACCCATTCCCCGACTGCTCGTCGACCAATCGCCCAACTGATCGCCAGCCAATCACCAACCAATCACCTGACAGTGAGCCAAACAGTTCTTGACCTATCCTAATCATGTCGAGCGCCTGGCTAGGAAGCAACAAGTATCAATTTTGAAGTCATTGGTCTGACTCGACCAGGGTTCGAACCCGTGGGTTCGAATCCCATGATCTATCAAAACGTTTTTTTTGTTTAAGAAGTCGCAAGCGGCCACAAACCGGGTGTGGCTCGGGTGTAAATAAATAAACAAACAAGGAAGCCCGTCGTACCTGGAGGTTGTTGATCTGGATCTCGAGGCTGTGGTGGTTGGAGTTGCTGATTTGCACCTGCTCCAACAACTCCATGTTCTGACGTTTGAAAGCCTGGTTGGCCGCATCCAGACGTGCGATGACGTCAGCCTCCCCACGCGCCGGTGACGTCACCATTTCCTCCTGCAGCACGTGGTACTCCACCTCGTAGGCCTGCAGCTTCCTGGAGATGTCCAGCTGGAACACCTGGAGGAGACCGCGTTGGTTGGTTGTTGGAGTTTTACGTCCTGGCAACATCTAAGGTCATATCAGGACGGGTACCAACTTGTGACAGTGTGCACTCATGGCAACTGTATAGTGCTGCTGCACTGGGAAATCAGGCTGCCAGCACCATGACCCGATATCACACTCAGTCACATTATCCTGACACTGAACTAACCAGTCCTTGTCCTATCCTATTAATGCTGAGCGCCCGGCTAGGAAGCAACAAGTATCAATTTTAAAAGTCATTGGTTTGACTCGACCAGGAATTGAACTCCCGATTTCCCACAGGCGAGGCCCGCGTTCTACTGATTCGCCCACCGCACCCGGTGGGAGGAGACTGGGACAGAGGGAAGTTTTAATTGACTCACAGTCCGATCTCACTTCTTCTACCTCCATCAGTATTTTATTGTCTCTTGTTGAATTATCTCAGTTGGCTTTCTCAATTTCTCATTTTGTGTAGCAAATTTTTTTAATGAGACACATATTTTTTTTATTCAACGTCATTTATGCTTTATTTCATAAACTTACCAAACTTAACAAAACCTCTCATCTGACCCCAATTGTACTTAGTCTGTCAAGTTGATGATGGTAACCTTATAGTCTTTATTTATTGAAGATTTATACTGCCTATCACGGATAAGTCTGAATAGTTGGTCGATAGAAAACCAGAGCCTTCACCTTTGCCGACCCAAGGGATTTTTAGCCTCCCACACCACATAGACATGAGAGCAACTGCCCTTTGGTGATGCCTTAAGGCTCTGTCAAACATCACCGGATTGGGGGGAAACGGACAGAAACCGAACAAAATCCGGTTTGTGTCCGTACAAGTTTGTCCGTTTCATGTCCGTTTTATGTCCGTTCGTCCAGCGGTCATTGACCCGATGTTGCAACACTTTGACACATTTTAATACTTATCACCACCGGACTAGACAATTCTGTCCGTTGCTCAATCCTGCATAGTGTGACAGGCACTTTAAGTTAAACACAGCAGTGGAAATCCAAATTATGGTGATAGCATGGGGTCTTACAGATACAGTTGGCAAATTATAAAATATTTGCATAAATAATTATCAATGTCAACGGCTGGAAAACCAGTGCCCCGGTGCTGACAGATCAGATTATTTACGACCCCCCCTAAAAAAAAAACCCAAAACACTAACTCACTCACCCACTCACTCACTCACACACACACAAACACAAAGAAGCACTCACACACACACAAACACACACACACACACCAACACTCACACAGAAGTACCCGTTCATTACACATGCGCAATACCGACCTGGTTTATGACCCGCTCCATCTGTATGATGCTCATTCCGGGCAAAGTGGTTTTGAGAAACTCGACTACTGACTCAAAGCTGTTACACTGCTTTATGAGCTCTCGGTGGTCGCCCAGGAGCACCAGGGCCACCTTAAATACCACCTCGGGACCCTGGAGGAAGATCAGATCTGCAAGCGGAAAAACAGCTTTCTTAGTTCAGTCACCGACATATGCTTACTTTGGCGTCTGATGTCAAGAAATTCAGTTTAAAAACTTTGAAAACCTTTTTTTGTTATTTTGTTTCTCATTGGATGTTTGTTTGTTTGTCGTTGTTTTACTTTCTAGCAACATCTAAGGTCATATCAAGACGGATTTCTCATTGGAAGTCTCAACTGAATAAGTGGTAAGAAGGCACTAAATGTCGTCTGCTGACAGCAGTCTACTGGCCAGGCCTTCTGCTTGGTGGCGCCACCTTACTGCGTCTTCCATTCTGACACCTCATATCTCGCAATAAAAAAAACGCCACAAAAAAACCATCATGAATGAACAAATATAAACAACTAAAAACTGACACACTGCACGGGACAAAAGTCCAGCATCGCAACGCTGAACAAAAAGCTGCTCAGAAGAATTAATCTTTCAAATTTTTAATATTTCAATTTTTTTTACAGCTTTTTTACCCTCGCCCAAACAAAGAGTAAACTGATCCACCTTACCGAAAACACGTGCCACGAAGCCGAGCGGAAACTGTGAGGCGAACAGCGTGAGGAACCAGGGCGCGGCATATAGGGTGGGCGCGATGTCGTGCCGCTCCAGGTGGTCGTACAGGTCGCGGCACAGGTCGTGCAACAGCCGCGACAACTGGTACATCTGGATCTGCAGCGCCACCATGTCGGGCCGGTACTGGCGCCGGAAGCCCAGGCGCACCATCAGGTGGCGCAGCGTGTCGAACGCCAGCTCCTCGCGCATCTGGGGAAGGGAGAATGAGGGGGGAGAGTGAGTGGGTACAGAGAGTGAATGTAAGAGTGAGTGGGAGAGTCGGTGGGTGGAGAGTGAGGGAGTGAATGTAAGAGTGACTGGGAGACAGTGGGGGGGAGTGGGTGGGAGGAGAGTGGGAAAGTGAATGGGAGAGTGGGTGGAGAGCGAGAGAGTGGATATAAGAGTGAGAGAGTGAGTGTGAGGAGAGTAGGTGGAGAGAGATTAATGCAAGAGTGAGAGTGAGTGGGTGGAAAGAGCGAGAGAGTGAATGAAAGAGTGCAGTAGAGTGCGAGTGGAGAATGGGTGGAGAGTGAGAGAGTTAATCTAAGTGAGTGGGAGGAGAATGGTTGGGTGGAGAGTAAGTGAGTGGGGGTTGGGTTGGTGGAGAGTGAGCGGTCAGTCCGATATCACTTCATGATAGTCCAGTTATTTGTAAAAAACCGCATCTGAAATCTCAGTTTCCACTAGTCAAAATGGCGGGCGGTTTCATTACTTGCTATTTATTTATTCCCACCGAAATGTACCAGACGCTGCATATGTTGTACTGGTGGCGCCCCCATCGGCTGCCCAACTAACTAACCGGTTACCGCGAGTATACTCAGATGCCCACCACCTAAAAACACAACATCAGTCGGGCTTAAAGCTGCATGGTCCGATGAAGCAGCACATTTTTCAAAACCAAAACAGTTATGTAGAATTGATTCTACATAACTAGCTTAGATACGGGTACACTTATTAAGCATTTGTTGCAAAATAGAAGGGAATACTGAGTGAATTTAACAACCAGTTACTGATGAATCCTATGGTGTCAGAGTTTTTGTGTGTTTGCCAAAACTAATTTGACATGTTTGCACTTCAAACATCTCAAAACTTAGCCATTATAAATAACAGTTACTTCAAACGAAAATGCAGTAGATTAAAACAATCAATTTAATATATTTATCTCAGAAAAATGACAGAAACTTAAAACCATCAGACTATGCAACTTTAAAGTTAAACCAGGCCCGCTATGGGCTGGCTCAGTTTGGTTGAGCCGCCATCTTTGATCGGTTCCCATCTGGTAACACAGTGCTGCTCACGTGCATGAGGAGAACGCCGGCGACGAAGCTGAGTCCTTGGCAGTAGCCCACCTCCTTGTCGACGAGTGAGTAAGCCTTGAGGAGGTTGAACAGGGAGAGCTGGCCGGCGCCCAGCTGCCGGGCGAAGTAAGGGTGCCCGGGGAACGTGCGGCCTGCGGGAGAGAGGTGGCGGATGCACAACAGCGGGGGCGTCCAGGTGGGCGCCTGCTGCTACAAGACGCAGGCGCACCTTAGCAGGAGGGGGGTGGTGGTGATATCCATTAAAGTAGGCAGTTCAGCTAAAATTAGGCTTAAACTAAAACTTCACATCCTACAGCCTATTTGAAAGAGCTCCCTTTTGTGATCTCATAACCTTTTACGGAATACAAATCGCTTCAGTAGAACCCAAACTATGGTTGCTCTAATAACCCAATATTGGGCCACTTTGCGGACATTTCCATTATTTTAGCAAATGGAAATACAAAAGATTTGAATAATGGTCAAGGCACCAAAAACTGAAGAAAATGGACAAAATCTGTACTTATTCACTCATTTCTGAGCTTCTAGAAGAGTAATCTGAATGACAATTTCAGATCTCAGACATTTTTTTTCTGGTGAATGCAATTACAATAATTCCGAGGACCACAAATCGTCACACATCTGCCAATTTGCATAAATTTGCATATCTAATTTGCATAAAATTCAATTGCACCAGATTTATGAGAAAAAGAGCGCATTTTCAGGAAATAAATGCTAAAGAAAATTGGACATCAAAGTAATGTCTGAGGACACGTTCACCTTGCAACTGGTCAGCCATCTTGGATTTGTCAGCCATCTTGAATTTCAACATGGTGGATCTGGTGTGATACTTATTTGTAATAAATATGGCATTTAGCATATCACATTAAACTATTTTTTCATCAGGCTTGCTGAGCTGTTAATAATATTTCACTTAACAGAGAGGTATGTTGGCCATTTTTGATTTCGTCAGCCATTTTGAATTTTAACTGGCCATGGGCAACAATGCTTCAGACTCTTACAAATATGATGTGTAGCATATAAAATTTGAAGCAATTTTTCTGTAGATAGCATAGGTTTAATTAAAAATGTGTCTATTTATAGGTAATCAGTATATTATTTCACTTCATTTATCCTGTGCAAAGTACCTTGGGTGAGGTTAATCCAGAGAAAACAAGGTATTTAGCTAGAGGATAACAATATCCCCAAGCTGAATGACTGTCATTCACTTGCTCGCTTTCTTCAAGTTTAGAATTCTCTCAGTCTCACTATTATTAAGTCATACTCATAGCGAATAGTCAATCTGTGCTTTTAGCTGGTCATTTCTGTTGCATTGATACTTGCTCACAAGCCACATATTTGCTCATTTTCTTCAATTTTAACATTCTCACCATTATCAAAATGTTCATTTTACGACATGAGCCAGGATATTTGCCCTGAAATAACCACCCTGGATCAATTTGATATATATTATACTAATCAATGGCTGCCATAGTTTGGTCATCCATCGTTTAGTTAAAAAAATAACAAATGTTTGGAATGTTCCAGTCGCTATGGTATAATATAGATAGACAATTACAAGAGAATAAGCAAATCATATGAATGATAGGTAAAGAAGAAGATGAGAGAAAAAAGAAACATATGGGGAGGTAGCTATGTTAAACTAGTATGGTAAGCGTTAGTAGGGGGCATAACTGATTAGCTTTCTAGAGGTGACATAGTTAGTTCCACTGAAACCTCGCCGCTGCCACCCCCCCCCCCCCCGACAGACGGCAGCCGACACGATGTTCACGGGGCCACCGCTGACGTCATACCAGTTGGTTGGTTGTGGGAGTTTTCCTGGCAACATCTAAGGTCATATCATGATGGGTACCCACTTGGGACAGTGCACACTCATGGCAACTTAATAGTGCTGCCCCATTGCGAAATCAGGCCACCAGCACCATGACCTGAAATCCCACTCCGTCACATTATCCTGACACTGAGCCAACCAGCCCTTGCCCTATCCTATTAATGTCGAGCGCCAGGCTAGGAAGTAACAAGTATCAATTTTATAAGTCATTGGGTTTGACTCGACCGGAAACCAAACTCCTGATCTGCCGCACGCGAGGCCCGCGCTCTACCGATTCGGCCTCTGCCCCCGGTTTTCAGCGGTTTGAAACTAGATTGGAATAATTCTTTGTTTTTCCCCAACCGCCACTAATACTAGAGTTAATTCCCCCGAAACTCCGCCGCTGCCTCCTTATGACAGAAGCCATCAGTGACGTCATACGAACCTAGGTCTATGAGAATGGCATGCTGCTGCGTGGTGAGCTGCTTCAGCAGATCCTCGTAGCGCGGCCCGCCCTCGGGGAACGCCGGGTTCTGCTTCCGGTCGTGTTCCACCAGCAGCCGCCAGATGTCGCCACGCTGATGCCGGGGGACTCCTTGCAACGGAAGAAGAAACCAGTCCATTCACTCATTTACCACCAGCGCTTACGCAGCCTTCTGTTTGGACTAAGGCCAGACCCATGTCCCTAACAAGCAATTCAGCCTTTAAACATTTTTTTATTATTATTATTAATTGTAATATCACGTGACATTTTTCTGATGAAGATAGCCAGAAAATGCGTCGCAAGCTTTTTTAACATTTTATTATTATTATTATTATAAATTGTAATATCACGTGACATTTTCCCGATGAAGACAACCAGAAAATGCTTTTCCCTCCTTTTTAACATTTTATTATTAATTGTAATATCACGTGACAATTTCCTGATGAAGACAAAGCCGGAAAAAAACTCCCCCACATCTAGCGTGAACAGGGCGAAAGTGTGGGTGGGTGTTGTGGGGTGATGGGGGGGGGGGGACTAATTAGTGTTGTGTATTACATTACCTGCAGTGAGAAGGAGCACATTATCAATTCTAATTACTGCGCAATCTGCGCGACGCGGCGAGGCGATGCCGTACCTGCCTTGACGGCGTCGTGTATCTCGGCGTGGTTCAGCTTCACGTAGGGCCGGCCCGGCGTCAGCAGCATGTCCTCCCACACCTTCGTCACATCCTGCAGAGGAGGCACAGGGGCTCACCGGGTTACCGTTCAGTTTGGGTACCAGCAATGGCTGCTCAGTTTGGGTACCAGCAATGGCTGGCACAGTTTGGCTACCAGCAATGGCCGACTCAGTTTGGCTACCAGCAATGGCCGACTCAGTTTCAGCAATTGCCGACTCAGTTTGGCCTCCAGCAATGGCCGACTCAGCTTGGCTACCAGCAATGGCCGACTCAGTTTGGCTACCAGCAATGGCCAACTCAGTTTGGCTACCAGCAATGGCCGACTCAGTTTGGCTACCAGCAATGGCCGACTCAGTTTGGCTACCAGTGATGGCCGACTCAGTTTGGCTACCAGTAATGGCTGACACAGTTTGGCTACCAGCAATGGCCGACTCAGTTTCAGCAATTGCTGACTCAGTTTGGCTACCAGCAATGGCCGACTCAGTTTGGCTACCAGCAATGGCCAACTCAGTTTGGCTACCAGCAATGGCCGACTCAGTTTGGCTACCAGCAATGGCCGACTCAGTTTGGCTACCAGCAATTGCCGACTCAGTTTGGCTACCAGTAATGGCTGACACAGTTTGGCTACCAGCAATTGCCGACACAGTTTGGCTGCCAGCAATGGCTGACACAGTTTGGCTACCAGCAATTGCCGACTCAGTTTGGCTACCAGCAATGGCTGACACAGTTTGGCTACCAGCAATTGCCGACTCAGTTTGGCTACCAGTAATGGCTGACACAGTTTGGCTACCAGCAATGGCCGACTCAGTTTGGCTACCGGCAATGGCCGACTGAGTTTGGCTACCAGCAATGGCCGACTGAGTTTGGCTACCAGCAATGGCTGTCACAGTTTCAGCAATGGCCGACTCAGTTTGGGTACCAGTAATGGCCGACTCAGTTTGGCTACCAGCAATGGCTGACTCAGTCTGGTTACCAGCAATGGCCGACTCAGTTTGGCTACCAGCAATGGCTGACACAGTTTGGCTACCAGCAATTGCCGACTCAGTTTGGCTACCAGCAATGGCCGACTCAGTTTGGCTACCAGCAATTGCCGACTCAGTTTGGCTACCAGTAATGGCTGACACAGTTTGGCTACCAGCAATTGCCGACTCAGTTTGGCTACCAGCAATGGCTGACACAGTTTGGCTACCAGCAATTGCCGACTCAGTTTGGCTACCAGCAATGGCCGACTCAGTTTGGCTACCAGCAATGGCCGACTCAGTTTGGCTACCAGCAATGGCCGACTGTTTGGCTACCAGCAATGGCCGACTCAGTTTGGCTACCAGCAATGGCCGACTCAGTTTGGCTACCAGCAATGGCCGACTCAGTTTGGCTACCAGTAATGGCCGACTCAGTTTGGCTACCAGCAATGCCGACTCAGTTTCAGCAATTGCCGACTCAGTTTGGCTACCAGTAATGGCTAACTCAGTTTGGCTGCCAGCAATGGCCGCTCAGTTTGGCTACCAGCATTGGCCGACACAATTACATCTGACAGCGATCTCATTTTGTTGTTGTCATTACGTGAAATTCACCTCCATTAGATTTTTATTCGTTGTTTTACGTCATAGCAACATCTTTGGTCATATCAGGACAGGCATCGACTTGTGTCAGTGCGCACTCATGGCGATTTAATAGTGCCGCTCAACTGGGAGACCAAGCCGCTGGCACCTTGACCTGATATCCCACACAGTCACATTATCCTGATACTGTGCTGACCAGTCTTTGTCCTATCTTATTAATGAAGAGTGCCTGGCTAGATAGTGACAAGTATAAATTGTATAAGTCATTGGTCTGACTCGGCGGGGCACCAAACTCCCGACCTGTGATGCTGTGAAAAAAAACGGGGTGGCGCTAAATCGGTGCTCAATTTACTGAATCACCTTTGAATTAAAGAATTTTGGGGCAAATGAATCATCGTGTTATATCCTTCGGGGCGCGTTATAGTGGATTTCATTGTATCTAGCCTGGCGCTTTGCCCTATTACGATATGGGAAGGAGCAGTGGAGTACAGAAGACTGATTGCTCGTGATTGAAATTTCCACCATTTACCGCGCGAATGTAATACATATTTATAATAAATATGAAGAGCATAACTTTATTTATTCCCAATTATCATGATTAATATGACTATTCATGATTTGTATATCTTGAAATAACTTACTCTCTGGGAGTTATCTAAACTGGCTACACAGGGCTGCTCATGGAATTAACGAATAACATGGAGACCAGTCCATTCACTCATTTACCACCAGCGCTTACGACGCAGCCTTCTGTTTGTACTAAGTCCAGACCGATGTCCCGAACAAGCAATTCAGCCTTTCAGCTTTTAAACATTTTTTTATCATTATTATTAATTGTAATATCACGTGACATTTTTCTGATGAAGATAGCCAGAAAATACGTCCGCCAGCTTTTTAACATTTTATTATTATTATTATTATTAATTGTAATATCATGTGACATTTTCCCGATGAAGACAACCAGAAAATGCTTTCCCCTTCTTTTTAACATTTTATTATTATTATTAATTGTAATATCACGTGATATTTTCTTGATGAAGACAACCAGTAAATGAATCTGACAGGTAAAGAACAAGGCATAAGGGGCTCACCAAGTTATGGCTACCATACTACCGACTAAGTAGTATGGTAGCCATAACCCAGAAGCCACCTGATCGGATCCCAACCCTTATAATAACACCCCGCCCCCGACGGCACCTGTAGGGGGCGGGGTGTTATTACGTTGTGTGTTACTGTGTTACTGTGGTCAAGCTATGACCATTGGGGTAATTCAACGCTCACGAACCTTCCCATCTATAAAGAGTGAGGTAGACCAGGGAATACTTCCACAATTGGATTGACTTTGCCTACCAACTTGAACTGAAACATGTTTAGTTTCATTGATCACTAATCATACACAAGAATTATAAAGAAGCAGTTCACTGAAATAGAGCTCCCCAAGGAAAGCATCACAAAGCCTACATTAACTAATAGTGAATTTTGTCTTGTAACCTATATAATTCCACCTTCCCTGTATGACATCAAAGAATGCGCTATTTGAACACTGACCCGGTAGATAGGGATTGATCTGTTCAGGACCATTACAGCAAGTATACATTAACGATTCTTAACAGTGCCAAGTGCAATACAGTTAATAGCTCTAGAATCTGAATATTGTGTTAAGATATGAGGAATATTCATGTAAAGAACCCATGCTTAAAGTTGCATGGTCCGATGGCGTTTGAATTTTCATTTTATTGTTTAGATAAATATATCAAATTGATTGTTAATATCTACTAATCATTAGTCCGGAGTAACTTTGATGAAAAGCGGCTAGTTTTGAAGCAATTGGAGCTGAAAGAACCCAAAATACTTTTGACAAGCTTTCCAAAAGTCTTCTAGCTATGACCCATATTGACGTCTCGCGATGACCACATGATGTGGGATGACCTAATTCAAATGTAGCCTGGTCTCCTGGTATTTTCACTGATGGTGCCATTGCACATCATTTGTTTGTTGGCATGTGATGTGATGTGGGATGACCTAATGATTATCAAATGTATTGTTCCCGGATAATAATATTCATAATTATTACATCACTCTTATTCAGATCTGTAACAATTATTTAATACAAAATTCCATGTAACTTTATGTCAACCCAGGGTATGGTGCCAGCAATACTACCACTGGACATCCTGGAACCTGACTAGGTCCTTGGAATGAGGGTCAAGGCTACTGAGGCCACGGGATTGACCTAATTGATTAATGGCTTCCTTGTGTGATGGGTTTCTCAAAGTAGGATGAGGTAGTAAATTCACTGATTATTCTATATATGCTGTCCCAAATTACTTGTTAATGCACCAATATCTAAGATGGATATATGTAATCAAATTAAGATACATGTTTTGGTTTTGAAAAATAAATATTTAGTCGGACCATGCAACTTTAAATAAGGTGACCCAGTCTTTAAGCTAGGAAAAATTTCAATCGGAGACAATTGGTCTTCATCATTCTCCTGCCCCTTACACTATCCTATAAATGCTATCCATGCCAGGCTATGTAGTGATAAGTATCACTTTTTAATCAATTGGTTTGACTCGGTTGGGCATCGAGCACTGGCTTCGAATCCTATTGACCATCCGCTGTCTGGTTATATGCAGATTTGTGTTTGTTTGCTGTGGGGATTCTGGGTGTAATTACTACATCAAACCTTAAGGAGGTCTCAATTCCCCGCGTTAACCAGACAGTTTAGTGGACAGATTGAGTTTTGAATTAGTTGGGCCTGTCTGTTTGACACGACCAAACCTATCCTAATAATGCCGAGCGCCTAGCTAGAAAGCGACAAGTATTAATCTTTAAGTCATTGGTTTGACTCGACCAGGGTTCGAACCCCTGGGTTCGAATCCCAGGATCTACCAAACCGGGAGACGGACGTTCAACTCATTCAGCCATCCCGTCTGGTCATCCCGTGTAAGTAGAACGGGTACACCTGTAAGCGTGTGTGATTTACACAACAACATGGCACTTGCCGTAGGGGGCGGGGTATTATTAAAAGGGCTGTCACACTACGACGTATGGCCTTAGCGTATGGCGACGTATGCGATGTTCGACCAACACGTTGGCATACGGCATCATATATTACGTATACGTTGGGCATAAGTCAAGTACGCTCGGGACACGGCATTATAGGTCAGCATAAATATTTTTGTGCATGTTCAAAATTTTCAACTTATGTCGCTATATGGCTCTTACGTTTCTCATACGCGTGGTGTATGCTCGGCGTACATCAGCATACATTATGCACATGTTAGGGGTAGGTCGGGATAGGTTGGAACACGTTAGCTGTACATTCAGCCTGTTGGGAACGTGCAGTCCGCGTACAGCCAACGGATGCATAACATACGCCAAACATACTTTGAACATATGCCTGCCATATCTCCAGCGTACTTAACGTATGCACCATACTTCTAGCGATTGAGTAACGTATGTAACGTTGGTCAGCGTACCGTCAGCGTATGTGAATGTTTTGTGAGGCACATGAATGCTCTCAATAGGTCAGAGATACGTTCTGCATACGTTACGTACGTTGTGTGTATGCTGTGTGTATGCCCATTTTTAACCCTTGCAGCGTGAAAAGTTAGACCTATTTTGATTTGAAATTTATTTCAACACATTACGCACATGCCGGCGCCATACGTCTTAGTGTGACAGGGCCTTAAAGTACACTTACCTTCAGGCAGGGGATAATCTCCTGGTAATCCAGCTTGATCCGCTTAATCTCCGCCGCGTCTTGCCGAGCTGAAATTAAATGACGTATACGTGACAGCAAACTGCTCACATGTGTGACCTGCACGGGCAGTGACAACGCAACAAGACGGGGTGAATAGACATTAAATGATGTATACGTGACGGCAAACTGCACACATGCGTGACCTGCATGGGCAGCGACAACGCAACAAGAGGGGGGGGGAATAGAACTTAAATGACGTATACATGACAGCAAACTGCGCACATGCGTGACCTGCATGGGCTGTGACAACGCAACAAGACGGGGTGAATATACATTAAATGATGTATACATGACGGAAAACTGCACACATGCGTGACCTGCACGGGCAGTGACAACGCAACAAGACGGGGTGAGTAGAGAGGCTGTGAAAAGTGGTGCACAAAAACAATGAAGCTTTAATTAACGCCCTGCAAATTATCGTTGTCGGCTACATTACACAGGTTGGGGTTTTTGTGTGTAGTGTAATTACAAGATGTCACAATGGGAAGGATAAAGTGATTACTTAGTTCCATATATGGACATTTAATATGCATATATGATATGTACTACATAAACTAACTATAATCTATATATTATACACAGTTATGTGCAACATATAGATCACATACGTGCTGTTTATAGCATACATATATATATATGGTAAAGAACATATTATATATATCGCATATGTACGGTGTATAAAATATACTGACATATACTACGCATACTACATATACAACATATACTATAAATAATAATATATAGAATATATACGCTGTGTATAGTACATATACTATATAAAGACTGTGTATAGTATATACATATACTATATATATAGACATTGTGTATAGTACATGTGCAATATACAATATACTATATATGCACTGAATAGTACATATAGTATATATATATATATATATATATACATTATCGAGCCACTCTTTGCTCAAATCATCATAATAACTCGCCACATAAAACATAATTTACACACAAATATATTCCCCACCTCAACTATTAAAGTCCTTACAAGCAAAATCTCGGTGCACATTACACACATGAACTACAGAGAATACAATATTTAGCGGGTGTTAAGTTAAACAAGCCACACAGAGACACCAATATTTATAACACCTACACAGAGGGGGTGAAATATGCCCTACATAACTGAGAAACCACCAATTAACAAAGGAAAGATAGGCTCCAATAATAAATTTAATGGAATACTGTCAAGCAAGATTTAGTAGCAAGGCGACAATGTATTAATAAGTAGTGCAGCTTTACATTATGGCTCCGTTTTCCACACAAATCGCCGACACATTTTGTATAAACAAGAGCAGTAATATGAGCGTGGTGTCTGTCCGCACACATCAGTTTATTAACAGAGTTCACATTCCTCTGTTTGCACTAAAGTTGTTGCTAAGCACACTTAACATGGCTCCCGCGGAAGGCCCCTCATTACATGAATCTGCCGCCATTTGGGGTGAAATTTGATTTGCAAAGCTGTCCCAGTAATGTAACGAACATGTCAATTTACGTCGTGTTTGTTCTGGAAGTTTCTGTGAACAGAATGTAGCGCAAATGGTAAAGGATAGTCTGTAGCGCATGTTTGTTCTGGCAGTTTCTGAAGAGAAAAGAGCCAAAATCTAAAGGATTATAGCACATGTTTGTTCTGGAAGTTTCTGTGGACATACTGTAGTGCAAATGCTCATGATAAAGCGCATGTTTGTTCTGGAAGTTTCTGTGGACATAATGTAGTGCAAATGCTCATGATAAAGCGCATGTTTGTTCTGGAAGTTTCTGTGAACAGAGTATAAGTGTACACGCTCAGAATATAGCGCAATGTGCACTGTGCACTGTGAACCATTGTAAATTACGTAGCACTGTGAATTCGTACACACTCAAATATGACCTCATTGTTGTACATGGGACGCTGTTAAAGTATGGAGGCCTTCTGCTTTTAACATCAATAAAATGTCTTGTAGTTGTACTTAACAGCGTATTGTTAAACTGAACAAGCCTGGCACCATTGTGGACCACGTGGTAATCTACCCAAAGACACACAACACAAGGGGCGTATTCGATTAACCAACTCGGGTCACCAGTCACTTTTTGGCGCATGCGCACATCTTATGGAGTCGGTTTGAATAAACTAATATGCTTCTCCATGCTTGGGGTGGAAAAATGGTGACTTAATCCCAAACCTTTTTTTTTTTAATAACCGATATAACTACAGCAAACTAGGATTTAAAGTATTTTATGATTGCATAGTTTAGTTATATTTTCATTTCATTAATCTGGGTTATTACCAACAAAAAACATGTAGGACTGGTACAGCTACCAGTACCAGTCCTACATGTTATCCTACAGGATGGTACCAGCGCAAATGTGACGTCATTATTCCTGTCCACCCCCCAGCCAAGATGTGGGTTACTGGGGGTCGGGCCTTTTTGCACACGGCACATGTTTTTGTCAACTCTATTCGCGGTGTTCGATTTGAAATTCTAGCAACTCGGGTGACCCGATTGGACCGGGTCGTGTTAATCGAATATGGTCAGGGAGACTATACTACATTGCCATTACTTAACATACAGAAATAGCGCAAAGAATATCCATTACACAATTTACAAAGAATGGGCTAGTCATGATAAACTCTAACAAAGGGGTTAGAATCTTTTAAACTAGCGCTGAAACTGACAGAAGGGTCGGCCTGGCCGTAGGAGCCTGATCCAATCTGAAACTACAGACATGCACTGTGACCCACTTATACTTAAGAGGTCCACTTACCCCCGTAGTGCAATAAACAGTCTGATAACACATTCTTTATGACGATCCACAGTGCCAATGCACCAGCCCTTCCTGGTCTTATGAAACTCATATCAGACTAGCTCACTGGTATTTTTATGTGGTATTTTTCTATGATTGATTAAAGCTGCATAGTCTGATGAAAACATCAACATTTTCAATACCAAAACAATTATCTAGATTATCTACCATTATCTAGATTTGATCATACATATCTAATTTAGATACTGGTGCACTTATTAAACATTTGTCACCACACAGAAGGGAATCCTGAGGCAATTGAATAGAACCTATTACTGCAGAGAAGCCCATGGTGTCCGAGTTTTGGCATGCTTGCCAAAATTAATTTTGCATGCTTGCACTTCAAAAGTGAACCTTTTAAAATATAAGTTACTTCAAACTAAGGTAAGGTAGATTATAACAATCCACCTAATATATTTATCTCAGAAAATGACAGAAATTCAAAACCATCGGACTAGGAAAATTGAACCAATACTTTATTTTGTTAATAGATTTTCTTTTTGTTTTTAAATAGCAAAATCGTGAGAAATAACAATTATTTTGAAACACCCTCATCACCTTATTATGGGGGTTGAGTCCCTCGGACCAATGGAATGTGCATCGACCATGTTGGGTACACTCCCACACCACGCCCTAGAGGCTTTCACGTCTCAAAACTCCAAGTGTGTCAATGCCACAAAGAAGCATAGACACAATGTGCTGCCAGCAGTCGCGGAGCAAACCTCCCAAAAGATTAAAACTTCAAAAGGCTGGCTGCACCCCCTAGAAATGTGAGTGCTTAATAAGTGCACACGCCCAGACACTATCCTCAGTTTCTGTTGTTGACAACATGATCAGCCTACTGCGCATACTTTTGTGTCACCTGCCATGGCTTAGTGATCCAGGAAATGCAGCGCTACCTACACACATTTGTTCTTACAAAATAAAAAAGCTTGTTTTAATTAATAATGCTTCTAGAGCACACTGATTTTTATCATCGGCTATTGGACGTCAAACATATGGTCATTCTGACCGCCACTTAGGATACTTTTGCGATAAGCAGCCAGGGGTCTTTTATATGCACTTTCCCACAGACAGGACAGCACATACCACAGCCTTTGATGAACCAGTTGTGGACCACTGGTTGGAATGGAAAATAGTCAATGGGTCCACTGAGCAGGATTGATCGGATGACTCACATCTTCACAGGTGGACACTTTACCGCCTGAGCTACGTCCCGCTCTTCGTACAAAATAAAGACCCACAAAATCACAAGTCAATTACAAACATAGAAGATAATAATAATGAAATATAATAATGAAATATAACAATAAATCGAATAATAATAAAAGATAATAAAAAAAGATAAAATACCCGATAGTACCAATAATAATAACAAAAGATAACAAAATGTAATAATAAGAAGAATAGCAAAAGATAACAAAATTTATTAACAAATAATAATAGCAAATAATAATAACAAATAATAAGAACAAATAATAAGAACAAATAATAAGAACAGAAGATATAAGATAAATAATAACAATAAGAAGAACAATACCACATTAAAAAGATAACATAATGGAAATTAAATAGAAGGGAGCGGCGAGAATGAAGCGAAGAGGGTGTATGTTAAGCACATATGCCACTGTGCTAATCTACATAAGCATTTATCAAGATATCTAACAAGTGGACAACCCTCGAGCCAATATGACACAGAAAGGAAAGGAAAATATAACCAAAGGAAATGCCCCAAAACGATAACAAAAACGACAAGTGAAGAAGATTTCCGGGGAAACTAACTTGACAATGTGTATGCAGACAGGAGACATTAGCTGAGTGCGTATAGTACTTTTAGTAGATGTCACTGTGCGTTACAACATGACATCACACACAACGAAAGAGCACAGGTTAACCAACACAGTCACCCAGCCACACAAAGCAACTGTTGTACACCCACCACCCCGGCCCCCCGTCAGACACACCCAACTGTGTCAGTCATGTAAGCATGTTCACATCGTCAGCAGTGGCCAGTGTGGCGTTTTCAGCCGTGTGCATAGACTCAAACTCAAGGCATTGTCAATGGTCGTGAGCAATCTTCATACAGAAAATACAGAAAAAGTGAAATATCTCTAAAACCACACCACCTATTAACAAATCGCTTGGTACACATATAGAAAACATCTTTACCAAAAAGATTATATTACATTTATAAGGTTAGTGTTCTTGATTTCTATTAATTTTGAATAAAACTAATGTTGTGCACTGCGCGTACCGTCAAACTCAAGCCATTGTCAATGGTGGTGAGCAATCTTCATACAGAAAATCCAGGAAAAGTGAAATATCTCTAAAACCACACCACCTAGAAACAAATCGCTTGGTACACATATAGAAAACATCTTTACCAAAAACATGATATTAAATTTATAAGGTTAGTGACTCACGACCATTGACAATGCCTTGAGTTTGAGTCTATGCACACGGCTGAACACGGCACACAGCTGAAAACGCCACACCGGGAAATAACTGAGTTACATGGGGGTGGGTAGGTGGGGGAGAGGGGGTCGGAGGAGGAATTAGTTTGCAGACAGTGAATGTGACAGGATATGCTAAATCTCCTAGTTGCCGGCATAGAATGATTGTTGGAATCGGAATTAATGGTAAACTAAAAGAAAGGGTTTTTTCCCCTCCTTTAAATTACAAGAATATTACATATACATTTTACTGGAGATATATATACGTTATATATACATATATAAAATGCATATGCTTCATTTAGACAGGTTTTTCTTTGAAAAAAACTGATTTTCTTTCTAAAAATAATTTTCTTTGTAAAATGATTTTCTTTGCGAAATGATTGTCTTTGCGAAATGATATTCTTTGCTAAATGATATGCTTGGAAAAATGATATTCTTTGTGAAATGACTTTCTTGGTGAAGTGATTTCCTTTGTAAAAATATTCCTCATCTAGTAAAGGTTTGGCAAAAGAAGTAAGCCTATTTGAGCGATTTAAGGAAATTCATGTAAGCCAATCCTGTCACATATTAAGCACGAGTGTAATGCACAACACTTTGACCGGAAGTGCGTAAGCCTCTTCTCACCTTTGAAAAGGACAATAGACCTTGATCCATAGAGAACATAATATCCTGGCGGCGATGGAAGAGAAAATTGGGAATGGCTTGACATTGTTGGACTACAAAGGTCAAGGTGGGGTGATCCGAATTATCTGCGCATGCATAGAATGAAGCAATGTTTGTATCTACAGAATATATATATATATATATAGTATAGTTATACGAATCTTACCTGGGTACAGATGATGGATAACTGCTGTTTTCCTGAGGTACTAGCCTCGGATAGTTGTGGGTCATGGAGAAGGAAGCACATCTGGGTCCAGCAATCTTTTACATACTTTTTAGGATAAAAAATGATTTAACTCTATATGGATACTTATTGTGTTTTCGATTTGGTTCTAGTTAAACATGATAGTCGTTTGGCATACACATGAACTCATAAAGTTTGTCGTTCCAAAAGAATCTTAAATACTTTCGATCATGTACCGTGTAGTAAGCATCTTTAATGTCACCAAGCGCCAAGCGCCAAGTGTGACTAAGTGTCTCACTGTTTCTAACAAAAACATTTAAAAATATTTGTATTCTATTAATTTGTTAAATAAAGTAAGGTCTAAAATTAGTCTAACATCTCTGTTTGGTTTCGGTTTTAAGAAAATATTCTAAATGAATTCCCCAGCAACGTGTAGTGCTGGTTCTATAATGCCATTTTCGCAAAACTTAAGGACTTGATTGTTTAATGCTTCATGTTCTGAACCGTGAAATCGATATGGAAATGGTATTGTATTTTGAATAGGTTCTTTTATTAATGGGATTCTTACCCCTTCTGCTAGGCTAAGGATAGTTAAGTTATATGTAACTTTTTTCCATTCTGAGAGACAGTTATTGAGGTTACCCACTTTTTGCTTACTGCTATTGTTTGAGTCGCCACTTCTATTTGTTCCCTGGGCGGGGGAACGGCTTCTGAGTGTTGAACTCCCTCTTGAAGGGCCTGTTCACATCGTTCCAGCCAAACGTCTGCCTCTGGCCCCCTTCCTCTGGCTTGGAAGCTGAAGTTGGTTCTGAACCGGCCTCCCCATTGTCTGGTTCTTCGGTTGCGAAAATCCTGCCTCAGCTTCTTGAAGCGGTTGGAGTTGCTGTCAGCCGATTTCTTTTTGTCAGTTTCCATGTGTTTTCCGCAATTAGAGCTGGTCTCCACTTGTTCGTACAAGTATTGAGGCTGTCCGCCAAACATCTTGGTCTTGTCCAGTGGCTTGCCCTTAATGGGCTTTGGTGCCAGGAATAGTGTGTATTCCTTCCCATCATTGTCCGTAATCTTTTTGGACCACGCCACCTCTTTTCCAGCGTCTGTGCAGACGGCTTTAAAGTTGTTCTCAAACCGTCTGTAGGAGAGGAAGTTGCTGGTTGCTGTTAGTAATGCAATCCCTCTGTTCATATTGTTACAGAGTGACGAGAACTTGTTCTCTGTCATCATCCTGTTGGTGATGGGCGCAATGGCTGTAAGAGCTGAGAGTACCCCTTTGTGTACCATGTGGAGAGCCGTCTCAAACTTTTTCTTCTCTTCGCTGAGTTTCACCTTTGGATCCATCTCTTTGATGGCGGATTCCAGGATCCCTTTAATCCCTGTAAATTTCTCCGCCATCTTGATTATAACCTCTGCTGGTTTGAAGGTGTTAAAGTGCCCTTGAGCATCTTCCTCATGAGTGTTGTAATGTGGATTTTCTTGCGTCTCTGTACCTTAGACTTTTTCGTTTCTTTCCCGCATAATTTTGCGTATTTGCCCGAGTGCTTGGTGTCAGAGTCTGAACTTGTCGTTGATGAGTCTGACGACGAGTCTGAGGAAGAAGATTTGTGTTTCCTCCTCTTCTTGGACTTTTTCCTACTATTCTTCACGAGGGGCTTCTTTTTAGGGCTCTCGTGTACTCATCTCCTTCTGAGGAATTGTCTCTTTTCTTGTGTTTGCGCTTCCGTGCCGACACAAACACCTCCTCCTCTGAGTCGTCGTCTGTTGAGGCCTGATCTTCAGAGAGGTCCTCCCATTCCGACTAATCGGAGTCTAGCGGAACCTTGGTTCGCCTGTTCTTTGACGTACCCGCTCTAGATGGTAAAATTTCTTCCATCTTCTGTTTCACTAGCCTGGCAACCTGCTCATCTAGGTCCCTATCAGTGAGGCCGGGACCGGTGTCATACCCCCCGCCTCCTCAGAATCCCTTTGTTCTGGTGATGGCGGAGCTGCTCACAAGATGTCCTCCTGTTGTGAGCTGATTATGCTAATTGCTGGACTGGGATGTGCTTCCTTCTCCCTGGGCTATGAGTAGCCAGAGGCGTAGTACCGAGGTACAATAATATGTATATATATATATATAGTTCTGTCATTGTAAACGGTCGGTGGCTGCGCTAGTATTTAAACAACATGCAGGGAATGATTTTGCTTAATCTGCGTTGGTGGAAAATACTAAATAATAGTCTGATGGTAACCATTATTTATATTCGCATAGTAACTTATATAGGACATATATAACACAAATGCATACAGCTTATATATGCACATGTATATATGTATGGGAAATATTATTGAATTCCTATCAAAAACAGCCTTGAAATAGCCTTGAATTTCATACCTTCACATGTGTACAAACCTTGTAGTAGCAACTTGGCCCTGAACAGATAACTGTCATACAACGCCACAACCGCTTATAATACACACCGAGTGTTAATCATCCGGCATTCCATTACTTATTCATATGGCTATGTTATAGTTGCACAATCCGCTAAAATCATCACATTTTCGAATGCAAAGAGTTCCTAGATTTTACCCTACACAACTTAGGCACTGGTGTATTAATTAAACATTTACTGCAAGTTGGTGCTACGCTCGGAAATATGGAAACAAAACCTATTTCCAGCATTTCGATGTGCACGCCAAAAATAATTCCCCATGCTCACATTTCAATTGGCTGCAAAGTTACTCCTTTTAAATTAAAGTTACTTCAAACTAGAGTGAAGCAGTTTATAACGATTAACCTAATGTATGTATTTAACAAAATATGGCAGAACCTGACAGGCATCCGATTGTGCAACCTTAATCATAGTGGAGCAGCTGGACACTTAAAGCCGCATAGTCCGATGAAAACATCAAATTTTCAAAACCAAAACAATTATCTAGATTTCATTCTACATATATAACTTAGATACTGATGCACTTATTACAGATTACTTTCTGCATAGAAAGGAATACTGGGTCAATTTAAAAGAACCTGTTCCTGCAAAAGTCTATGGTGTCAGAGTAATTTTACATGTTTGCACTTCAAATATCTCAAAAGTTTACCATTTAAAATAAAAGTTACTTCACATTAAAGTAAAGTATATAATAATGATCAATCTAATATGTTTATCTCAGGAAAATGGAAGAAACCCCAAAAGCATCGGACTATGCAATTTTGGTCGTAATGCTTGCATTGCGTTTGATTCGTGGCGGGGGAAGAGTTCCCCCCCCCCCTCCCCTCTCCCGTTCCAGGCTTCTCCCTCGCCCCGCCCCCACCCCAGGGTGTCGATCCTAGGCCTGGGGCGCCCCTGCCCCCCCCCCCCCCGTTCCCTCTACACCTCGCCCCCCCTCCCTGCAGTCATTCCGCATCTTGCTGCCGTTCAGCTCACACCTCCAGCTTTAAAAAAAAACAAACTGGAAACTCCGTCTTGCTATGACCCTAGATGTTGCTAGGACGTAAAACAACAACAAACAATCCTTCCTACAAACCCGACAGGTGCCACTGGAGAATGGCCCCCTCATTATTGGATTAGTATGTGTCACTAAAAGACACTCTGCAACACAGAAATGGAACTCTTCACTACGTTACCCTCGTCGCGCTATGCATTCAATCAGCTTTTGCCGAGAGGCCACTAATAATACCAAACAGCTGTGGTCACGAATCAACCATTCCTACAGATCTGGCGTTGCCATGGCTACTGACTATTTAGCAGAACCCTCGTCAGTGGCCGTCACTTTCAATCCCTGTGTGCCTTTCGCGGCTTAAAGCTGCATAGTCTGATGAAGCATCAAATTTTCAAAACCAAAACAATGATCTAGAATTGATTCTCCATATCTAACTTAGATACTGATGCACTTATTAAGCATTTGTTGCCTCATAGTCATAGAAGGGAATACTGAGGCAATTTAATAGAACTTGTTACTGCTGAAGCCGATGGTGTCAGTTTTGGCATGTTTGCCAAAACTAATTTGACATGCTTTCACTTCGTTCTCTGTGGTGGAGTGGTTAGAGTGTCTGACTTTTTTCTAGGTCAGACTCCTAATCTGAGGGTCGCGGTTCGATTCCCCGTGCCCCCAGCTCTGCCAATTTGGATTTCCACCGCTGTGTATAACTTACAGCGTCATCAAAGGCCCGTTGCTCTAATACCATGTCTATGTGGTGTGGGAGGTTAAAAATCCCTTGGGTCGGTAAAAGTCTAGGCTCGGGCTTTCCATCGACCAGCAGTGGAATGAGGAAGACCAGTCGTCTATGACTGAAATTTCCCCTGCTTAAACAACTAATGGACCAAAAAATAAATAAAAAATGCTTTCACTTCAAATATTTCAAAACGTAGCCATTTAAGATACAAGGTACTTCAACTAAAGTAATATAGATTATAACAAACATCTCAATATATTTATCTCATAAAAGTGACGCAAAATCAAAACCATTGGACTATGCAACTTTAACTCGGGGACGGTATGAGCGACGGTCAATAATTTATCA
Organism: Branchipolynoe longqiensis; assembly: GCA_030323885.1. NCBI lineage: Eukaryota > Metazoa > Annelida > Polychaeta > Phyllodocida > Polynoidae > Branchipolynoe > Branchipolynoe longqiensis. Next base: position 56,716,117 of record CM059191.1, on the reverse strand, counting down.
ACCAGTTACTACAATTTCCGCTGAAAGAAGTGAGCTGTGGCTTTATTGTCACTGCCACACTTGTCACTCTTTTCTTTCCTTTAGTTAAAGCTGCCTAGTCAGATGAACAGCAAATGTCTGAACCAAATCAGCTACCAAGGTTTGATCCTTCATACTGGTGCAGTCATTAAACATGTATTGCTGCAAGGCAGGAATTCTAAGTCAATTTAATCAAACCTGATGAAGCCGATAATGTCCGAAATTTTGACGTGCGCGCAAACATTAATTTGGAAGGTTTTCACTTCAGTACTCTAAAAAAAAAAGAAACCTTTAACAAAATTAAAAACGCAAAAGCATTCGACTATGCAACTTTAACTGACATTTTTTTCGAGACAAGGATTTACGAAGAAAACTAGGTGTAGCGGGTGCAAACTTTCTTAATCTTTTCTTTTTCACCAATGACATGTCAACCACCCTATTAGATATCACATGTCGCAGAGGATTTCAGCCTCCCTCCCCCAGTAAAAAAAAAAAAAGAAGACATTTTAAAAGAGAAGAAAAAGAAGAAAAAACAGCCCTTAATTAAATTACAGTAAAACCTCTCTAAATCGACCGACCATGAGACCGACTTTAAATGGTCCATTTAGGAAGGTGGTCGGCTTAAGGAGTTTAAAATAATTGTTACAATGGTATTGGACGGGCGATCGTTTGTGACCCAAATAAAGTGATCGATATAGGGGAGTGGTCGATCTGTGGAGGTGGTCGGTTAGAGAGGTTTTACTGTACTTGGGTATTCTGGAAATGCAACAAATGACGTTCAGTACATGTTCAGGTGCAGTCGAAAACATCCAGGTGAAATGTTGGTGAAATGCACTGTGAACCTAACATAACAAACATGACCAACGGGCTCCAAGCCTACGTAGGGCTTCTGCAATTTGGTATGAACACAAGTATCATTCCGTAATCCGGAAATGATTTCGCATAAGTCATCTTTTTAACAGGGGTTGAACACTAATCAACTTTCTAGCCGCCCGAACAGGTAACACACACCCCCAACTCCCCCCCCCCCACCACCATCTAATCACTCACCCTCTCCCTGGACATACAGATCCTATTTCCAAGGAAACTGAATTATCAATACTACACAACAGAGTAATATCCGCCCGTGAGCACCTCAGCTGATGAGCACACCCAGGCCGGTGTCACGTCCCGAATGCAGAAGCCAGCTAATTTCATTTCATAATAACAAAAGAAAACTATTGTTTGTTATTCAGGCATCCAATATGGAAGTCACGATATAGAGTGGGGAAAATAATGGAGAAGAACTATGTGAAAGACCTTGGAATATACATGGGAAACAACTTAAAATATATAGTATAGTTATACGAATCTTACCTGGTACAGATGATGGACAACTCTTGTTTTCCCGAGGTACAAGCCTCGGATGGTCGTGGGCTAGGGAGAAGGAAGCAATATCCGGGTACAGCAATCTTCACCTAATTAATCAGGATAAAAATGAGCTTTATGATGGAAATCTGATGTTTTCGTTTGGCACAAGCGAACGTAATGGTCGTGGCAGGGTGTGGCGGGCGGGCCCTAGCCCACAACCATCCGAGGCTTGTACCTCGGGAAAACAAGAGTTATCCATCATCTGTACCAGGTAAGATTCGTATAACTATACTATTTTACCTCGGTACTAAGCCTCTGGCTGATCGTGGTCGAGGGAGACCTTTACGTAGCCTTATTTTTATCCTCAAAAATCTGATGAACATAAAAGTATCAGTAGTAAAGTAAAAAGTTTTTTACATCTCACCAGGTCTTGTTAGTTGGTGAGCAGGCGGGTGGCAATCCCGCTTTTCTTTTCTAGTCGTTTGTTATAATGTTTTGCAAATGACTTTGCCGTCTTCCAGCCGCCGTGTGTGAGGATTCTCCTTACTGAGATCCCCAACTTTCGTGCTTTAGACGCCATCGCACCTCGTGTAGAGTGCGAAGCATAGCGTGCCGTGTCTATGCCTGCAGCCTTGAGCACCTTGATCGTCCACCTTGCGAGCGTGTCTCGTGAGATAGCTTTGTGTGGCTTAATAAAGCTCACCAAAAGCTGTTTGGAATTCCTTATTCCTTTAGTCTTGGATATATATGCCCTAATGGCTGAAACTACACATAATTTTCTATCTTGTGGGAAACTAGTTAGATGTACGGAGGAGAGCGGATCGCCCGTCCTGTTTGACTTAAGTAATTTATCCAAGTCAAAAGTAGCCTTTGTGTTGTCAATGTCAAGACCCTGTAATGACAGGGCGACAATTGTCTGGCCTCTATGTCCAGTTACTAATAATAACAACACTGCTACCTTGTATCCTAATTGTTGGATCGAAAGATGCTTATTGTCCGGCCAAGACTGGAAATGCTTGAATACTACCGAAACGTCCCAAAAACGGCTATATTTGGGTTTGGGAGGATTTCTTTCATAAATAGAACGCATGATCCAATGGATAACCTCGTTCTTTCCCACAGTTTTCCCGTCAATCCTGGGCAGAACGATGGGTAGAGCACACCGCGCAGCATTAATGGCCCCATATCCGAGTCCTTCATCTTCCAACGTGCGTAAGAATCTACCTACTTGGGCTAAGGAGGGTTTCATCGGTTTAACTTTATGCAATAAACAATGCAGGCCCCATTTCTTTAAGTAGCAGGAATATAATTTTACTGTTCCTGGCCTCCAAGCATGCGACATTAATCTCTCCTGGGTAATTTTGTCGAGTCCAAATTGTTGTAAGTAATTACTTAAAAAAGGAATGCCAACATTGGTGTTGTGGATACGTCCCCTTGATTTGTGACTTTGCCCTGATGTTGTAGGTTGATTGGTCCTCTTGGGAATGACAAAGAGTCTGCTGCTCTCCATGGCTGTGTGTACCAGTCTGGTACTATCAACACTGCGTGTGTCTTGTCGCCCCTGATCTTTCTGACTACTCTGCTGATCAGGCTGAACGGTGGAAAGATATAATAGAAAGCGTTATTCCAGAATAAAGAGAACGCATCCACTCGGCAAGCGTGTGGTTCTGGATGCCAAGATACATATTTATCAAGTTTTTTGTTCTTACGGGAAGCAAAAAGGTCTACTTCTGGAATACCCCACTTTTGACAGATTATGTTAAAAATATTCATACTTAGCGACCATTCCAAGTGATCATGGAAATGGCGGCTTTTTTGTCGGCTAATGTGTTCTGGGAGCCTGGGATATGTGCCACTGTTATCCAAACGTTTTGTTTCTCAGCCCAATCCCAAATTAATTTTGCTATTGTATTACAAGCAGAGGACTTTGTCCCTCCCATGTTTCTAATGTATGCCATTGCCGTGGAATTATCGGTTAACACTTGGACCGTGAGTTTTTGTATTTTTACTAGGCTGGTTAGACCCAAGAAAATGGCTCTTAACTCTAAGACGTTAATGTGATTGTCTATTTCATCTTCTAGCCATCGACCCCCTGTCGCTTGATTATCTTTATGGGCTCCCCAACCCTCTAACGAAGCATCAGTAGTAACAGTCGTGTTAGGTAAATTCATGCGGATAGGGTTGCTCGAATTATGTATGCGTTTCAACCACCAATGGATGTTTTCATGCCCCGCTTTGGAAATTGTCATGAGACTCTCGAAATTGCCTTTTGCTTTTGACAAGGCAATATTCTTATCTATTTCAGGTGATTTGATGTGTGCTTTGCCATATAAGATAGCTGGTGCGTAGGCAACCATTAGTCCAATGAGTACTGCTACTTGTCTTATTTTTGGTCTTTTGATCTTTAACAAATCCGATGTGGTTGTGTTGAATTTTTGGATCTTATCGTTTGTTAAGGATATAGTCATATGTTACGTGTCTATCAAAAACCCCAAAAATTTCAACTTTGTGGTAGGTTTTAGAATGGATTTCGTATCGTGAATATAGAAACCTAATTTTGTTAGAATATTGCACACGTCTTTGACTGCTAGACTACAATCGTTCTCAGTGCGTGCTAGAATGAATGAGTCGTCAATGTAAGGAAACATGACGTGGCCATTTTTGGCCATCTCTGCAAAGACTGGTTTAAGTAACATTGTGAATAGACGTGGTGCGCATGCCAAACCGTTGGGTAAGCATGTGAACTCATAGAGTTGCCCTCGCCAAATGAACCATAGGAATTTCCTGTGGCTTTCAAAAATTGGAATTGTATAATAGGCATCTTTTAGATCTACACTGGCAAGCCAAGCCCCCGGCATTACTAGATCCCGGGCTGTTTCAAGTGAAAACATTTTAAAATGTGTATATTCTACTAAATTATTTAGGATAGTTAAGTCTAAAATCATCCTAATTTCTCCATTAGGTTTGGGTCTAGAGAATATGTTAGAAATGTATTCGCCATTCTCCTGTTGAACCGGTGTAATAATCCCCTTATTTGCGAATTTCGCCACTTCTTGATTTAAAGCTAGTTGTTCTTCTATTGACAAGCGATAAGGAAAAGGTACTTTCTTTTGTACGGGGGTTTCTATAAAGGGGATAACCACCCCTCTAACAATGTCTAGGACTTGTCGTTTGTTGTGATTTGTTCCCATTCAGTGAGATGGTTTATCACATTCCCGGCAACAAATTTGCTTACACTGGTTTGCATTGCAGCCTCTATTTGCTGGCTGGTTTGGGGAACTGCTTCTGGGATGGGTTGTCTCTCCTGAATGGCCGGTTGCCATCGTTCCACCAGTATTGGTTCCTTTGGCCCCGTCCCCCTCGGCTGGTAGCCATAGTTCCTGTTCCCGAACCTGGCTGTCGAATGCCCAGTTCGGCGTCCTCGAAAATCCGATCTGGATTTCTTGAATTTAGAGGTGTTGGTCTTTCTTGCCATCAAGGTGTTTTAGTCAGGCAGCTTAGCAAGTGGATGTGGACGTTCCGGACAAAAGCACCATTTTTTCCCCTGGTACTACTCATTACCCTAGCTTTAAATTTGGAAGGGGTACCACTTCCTCCAGGCTGATTATGGCGGCCATCTTGGACTTTTAAGTCGGCCATCGTGTAAAAACCGATTTTTACCAATATCTCAGCTATCAAACGACTTAGACTCACTATCTTGGTGTCTAAACATACATTTTCTGGGGTAAGGAACACAACGATGACACACCTGACATCATCAGATGATTATATTAGTGAGAAATTTCACAGAGAGCCCATAACTTCCATATAAAATCAGTGAATAATTTGTAGGCAATTTATATATTTTCAGATGCGGTAGACCAACATAATGGATTGGAACGCATGCATAGTTTGCCAAGAAAAGACCGAGGAGCCTCTGAAATGTCCACTCAATGCAACAGGAACAGGAGACCAAACTAAATCATACAACTCTTTCCTGAAGAATGTCGGTGCTTTCAGAACACTCGGGACACTGCCAGTGGTGCTCCACTTTGGAGAAAACATTACTATTGGTGACCTTGTCAAAAATCAGGCTGCTTGGCATAAATCTTGTCATCTCAAATTTTGCCAGGATAAGCTGGATAGAGCCGAGAGAAAGCGAGAGAGGGAAGGGAGTTCACAGGACAGCGCAGAAAAAGGACATCGCCGCCAGTCAGTCAGCAAAATGGTCTGTCTTCTATGTCAGCGAGAAGAAGGGCACCTTCATGAGTTCAGGACTTTTGGAGCTGAAAAGAACATACACAAGATGGCTACACAGTTGCAGGAGACAGAACTGATGGCTCGGATGGAAGGCAGTGATCTGGTTGCACTTGATGCCAAGTATCATCTAAAGTGCTTAACATCTTTGCGCAATCGGTACCGATCACTGCTCAGGCAACAAAACCAAGACTCCAGAGGTTCTACACAGGAGAAGATGATGAAGGCAAGGGCACTTGTTGAGCTTGTCACCCATATTGAGAACAGCATGGAAGAAGGAACATTTTTCTTCAAAGTATCAGAACTGCACTATTCTGCGGGACCTGGGTATGGATAAGGAAACAAACAGAACCCGATTCAAGGAAAATATCATTGAATACTTCCCAGAAGCACAAGAACAGAGGGATGGCAAACACAAGGTTCTGGTTTTCCCAGAAGGAATGCAGCAGATGCTAAAGCAAGCCATGGCAAGTGACCATGAAGGTGATGTACTAGTGCTTGCTAAGGCAGCCAAAATTGTACGCAACGAGATAGCCAACTTTGAAGGGTTCCACTTTGATGGCACATTTCCCTCTAACTGTCAACACCAGTCAGTGCCCAGCAATCTCAAAACCCTGGTGTCTATGCTGTTGAATGGAGCTGACTTGAAAGATCAAGACTCAACAGACTCACAGGCGAGCATCACAATATCTCAGACCACTTTGTTCAACTACAAGAAGCATGCAGCAACTTCTGCCAAGTCTCGTCACCCCTCGAAATGGAACCACCATTGCCCATGTACATTGGAATGAAGCCTTGGCGAAGTTCACACAGTGGAACTGGCCTGACACACATGGGGAGGACAAATTTGTGGCAATGTTTGGTGGTCTACACATAGAAATGGCCATCTGGACAATGTATGGGGACTACTTAGAGGGGTCTGGCTGGACGAATGTTCTATCAGAAGCAGGTATTGCATCCACAGGAACTGCTGACTCCATGCTGAAGGACTCACATCTGACCAGAACCAGGCACGCTCACCAAGTGACTGCTGTGGCTCTGGCAAAACTCCAACAAGATGCCTTCCTCCAAACTGAGGGACCACACAATGATGACACAAAAGAGGCATGGAAGCAAGAAATGATCCAGAAGAGTCCAACTTTTCAATACTGGGATACAGTGGATACATGGAGCTCATCTTTGTCAGATCACACCGCGAGGAAAATTTTGCTCTGTACGTGGAAAGTCTGAAGGCAATAGTTCCATGGTTCTTCGCTTTGGATCACCACAACTACGCACGGTGGATCCCGGTACACATAGGAGACATGGAGAGTCTACCAGCATCCATCCTCAATGAGTTCGAGGAACATGGTCACTGGGTTGTACACAAAACCACCAACAGGTTTTCGTCCATGCCAATAGACCAAGCACACGAGCAAAACAATGCCAAGGTCAAGGGCTCTGGAGGTGTTGTGGGACTGACTGAGAATCCCTCAGCCTTCAGAAAGTGGATGGTCTCAGGTCCTGACCAAGCACAGATACTGAAGGAGTTTGAAGAGGATTATCTTGCCAAAGGAAAAGAGTGCAATCACCATCATGAAGAAGGACTTTCCTTGCAGAGAAGTTTCAAGGAGCAGTCCGAGAGTCTGGCTGATCCATTCCTTTATGATGGTGATGAGTTACTTGCACTAGACACACAGAATGTTCTGAATGAGTCTGTGGTGAACACAGTGCGAAGAGTGCATGAACTTGGGAAAGAGCAGTACGCTAAATATCACAAAGAAGTGATAGTGGACTGCACACGCTCAATCCATGAACCCATAAAGAAGAATGCTCTTCCCCTCTTCAGGTGTCCAAGCCCAAAATCCAAGACGAAGCAATCAGGGAAGATTTAATCACTGAAGAGTGATGTTGCTCTCTTCTCTAATTTGTACATCATAATGCAGAAAAGGGAGAGCGACATGAATGCATTCTTCAAACACGAGAACCTGCCTTGTCCCCCTTCACTCTCCAATGGTGGGAAACTGTGCACAGGAAACAAATCTGATCTGCTGAAAATTTTGGAGCAAGGCACATAAAAAGAGGACATTGATGTCAAGCTGCTGGATGGGGCTGCTGTGGTGCACCTGCTTCCCACTGCTGGCATTGTGACATCTGATGAGTATGCTGACCAGGTCTTTCTGCCACACATCATAAAACAGTTGGAAAACTGCAAAAGGGTTGATGTGGTATGGGATGCATACGTCCCCATCAGCATCAAAGAGTCTACCAGAGAAAAGGGAGGAAAGGGCATTAGGAGAAAGGTCGCTGGTAAGAACAAGCTCCCAGGAAATTGGGCTGATTTCTTGCGAGATTTGAACAACAAGCAGGAGCTCTTCGGATTCCTCTCCAGCAAGACTGCCTCTGTAGACTGCCCTGAAGGCAAGGAAGTCATCATCACATGTGGAGTCACAGTCACTCTTAGAGGAACTGACCGTTCAATGCCTCCATGTGACCACGAGGAGGCAGATACCAGGCTGTTGGTTCATGTACAGGATGCCATACTGAATGGATGTACCAACTGTATGGTGGGAATTGTTGACACAGATGTGGTGGTCATCCTCATTGGCAAATTCCACCACCTGATCACTCTATGTCCGGATGTGAGCATATGGGTTGCCTTTGGTACAGGCAAACACTTCACATATCATCACATCAATGCCATCTATGCTGCCCTTGGCACAGAGAAATCCATGGCCCTTCCTCTGTTCCACAGTTTCACAGGATGTGACACTACCTCTGAATTCTTTGCAAAGGGGAAAAATTCAGCATGGGAGACCTGGAAATGCTACCCTGACGTGACCTCTGCCTTTACCTTCATGGCACTCAACCCGTACCATGAAGTAGATGCAGATGATCAACACTTCCAACAACTGGAGCACTTCACAGTTGTTCTGTACAAGGCCAGTGACCTGGAACATGTTGATGAAGCAAGGAAGGAGCTGTACTGCCAGAAAGAGAGGACAATGGATACTATTCCCCCTACGCAGGATGCACTATTGCAACACTCGAAGAGATCCATCTACCAAGCTGGAATATGGTCCACCAGTGACCAGAGCGAACAGCATGCTCCAACTCCAGAGGGTTGGGGTTGGACTCTTGATGAGGACAGCCAGTCTTGGATCCCTGTCTGGAGCACTATTCTGGCCTTCAAAGCCTGCAGTGAACTAGTGAAGAGTGGCTGCAAGAGCCTGAATGGATGTGGTGCTCGATGTGCATGCAAAAAAGCTCTTTGGAAGTGCACTCTCCTATGTAGTTGTAACTGCGAGCAATAAAGATGACAGGACCCATTACAATCATAACCACTGATTTATTAGTAACTTGTAACTGTGAGATGAATAGTAAAAGCACCAGGAATGAATATAGTGACTAATAACTGTACATCAACTCTGTTGACTTTCATCAGTCTGTACACGTTTATAAAGCAGCTTATATGGTTCTGTAATAAAGGTTCACCTAGCAGTATTCTGGATGCCACAGGTGTGTTCCTTACCCCATAAAAAGTATGTTTAGACACCAAGATAGTGAGTCTAAGTCATTTTGCAGCTGATATATCGGTAAAAATAGGTTTTTACACAATGACCGCCTTAAAAGTCCAAGATGGCCACCATAATCAGCCTGGAGGAAGTGATACCCCTTCCAAATTTAAAGCTAGAGTAATGAGTAGTACCAGGAAAAAATTTGGTGCTTTTGTCCGGAACATCCACATCATTCTCAAATCTGGTCCTAAGCTGCCTCACTATTTAGACTGTTTGGCTTTGGTCTCCAGTTGCTTGAAGAGATATTGGAGCTGTCCTCCAAACATCTTGGTGTTATCGAGTGGTTTCCCCTTGATTGGCTTGGGTGCGAGGAAAAGCGTGTACTCTTTTCCGTTGTTATCGACAACTTTTTTGGATCTGGCGACTTCTTTCCCAGCATCGGTAGTGACTGACTTGTACACGTTCTCAAATCGTCGATAAGAGAGGAAATTGCTGGTCGCTGTCAGCGCCGCAATAGCCGAGTTCATGTCCGCTGTGACGGTGGTGAACTTGTTTCCGGTCATCATCCGGTTAGCTACCGGCATGATGGCGGCGAGTGCTACTAAGACTCCTTAGTGGACCGTGTGTAGGCAGGTCTCGAATCTTTTGCGATCCTCGTTCATCGTTACGTTGTCGTCCATTTCTTTTATGGTCGCTTCTGGGTTGCCTCTGATCCCGGTATATTGTTCCGCCAGCTTTGTTAGCGTTTCTGCCGGTTTGAAAGTGTCAAAGTGGCCCTTTAGGTTTTTTCGCAGTAAAGAGCAGGTGTTTATCTTGCTCTTTTTGGTTATCCTGATTTTCTTCGCTACCTTCTCGGTTATGTCAGCAAAAGTGCCGGCATGTGGGTCGTCGGAATCAGAGTCCGTAGTGGTGGACCCCGAAGAGTCAGAAGAAGAGGATTTTGCTTTCTTCTTCTTTGACTTGGACTTTTTCTTTGTTCTCTTGACTTTTTTCACCTTGTTCCTGGCTTTATAGTACTCATCCCCTCCAGATGAATATTTCTTTTGTCGTTTTCTTTTCTTTCCTAGCGCAACCTCCGAGTCTGTCGTTTGTTGATCGGACAGATCCTCCAGGTCGGATTGTTCCGAGAGGGAGGCATGTGCTTTTGGCGAAGCCTTGGAGGGCGGAGTAGGGAGTAGCTGTTGTAACTGCTCCCGGATGAGTCTTACCATTTGCTCATTCCCATCGACTTGGGAGGGCCCTGCCTCGGGCGAGCGGTCATGTGACGCGGCTAACGACCGTCCAGGGGTCGCGTCTCCTTCGCTCAACGTGTGTGGGACACCCTTGGTACCCCGCTTCGCGGCCATGTTGAGTCGTCTGTAAAACAACCAAAAGGAGGTTTTTAGGACATGCTCAAGGTGCATCTGGACCAGTGGAACAGTGCATATAGTGCGAAGCGCACAGAAGGGCAATAAAATTGTATTTACACCAATTTTACACCAGGCGTGAGAAGCTAATGTGTATCGAAAGTGTAACGGTCGAGCAAGTCGAACCGAAACCAATCGAGGGGCGGGACCAGTGTAGATCCCGCCCACACTCTCTGTTACATACACTTCTCCCACCCGTGGCGTCAGTGCCAACGGATTGGAGAAAATATTATGCAACTCGGAGGTACGCCTTAAGAAAAAACTAACGTAGCGACGAAATGACTCCTGTCAACATGTCTCTCCGTTCGGCAACGGGCGGCAAAAATAAAATGGATGCCTCCAGTATCTACGGCACCGAAAAAAGCACAGCCTTTAAATACATTATATGTAAAGAAAACCTTTATAAAAGGTCGATAAGCATGTGCTATGAAAGTTCATAAACAGTTATTCCGGTTTATGTATCGGTACTTACAGTAGAAACTTGGTAAATCCTGGGTAAAGAACTGCTGATCTGCTCGTAACGTTCCTCCAGTTATGAGCGGAATATTCTAATTGCTGTACCCGGATGTTGCTTCCTTCTCCCTCGACCACGATCAGCCAGAGGCTTAGTACCGAGGTAAAACTGAACATATTGAGTATGTATGACAAGCAGCCAGAAAATATAGTGGATGGGTGTTTTGTACATTTAATTCAAGAGAAGCTGGGGTAATGAAAACCTTGTGGAACTCCATAATACTCCCACGGATAGACTACTGTTCATAATTGTGGATACCCTTTTCTAAAGGATAGTTGACAACGCTAAAGTCACTTCAGTGCAGCATGACATCAAGTATCAAAGATACCAAGAGCATGGATTACTGGGACAGACTGAAAGTTCTCAAAATGTACTCCATTAACCGTCGATGTGAGAGATATCGAATTATACACACCTGGAAAATTATTGAAGGCAAAGTACCTAACTATAGCATAACAATCTATCATTCAAAAAGATATGGTACACTTGGTAAGCCATAAATACAAAAGCCTCACGGTCAAGAAAAACCCTGTGGGAAGGAAATCTTTCTGTCCGGAGAGTTAAGCTCTTCAATGCCATGCCCGGCTTACATAAGAAACCTATCAAACTGCAGTGTACAATTGTTCAAAAGGCAGCAGTTTCCAATATATACAATCAGATTGGAGTGGACTCTGAAGAAATAATGCTGGTTAAATATTCAACACCCTCAGACTAACCTTGGAGGCTGATGTTCTCCTTCTCCATCCGAATCAGCAGCAGCGTCTCCAGAATAGCCTTGCGCCACAGTGCCCGGATGGCCTGTGTTGTTAGCCGTTGCCTTGGCAACTGCGTCCGGTCTCCATCAGGCCCCACTTCTCGGTCAGGGCTTTCTGAGATTTCCAAAAGAAAAATATATCAGGACTGAAAAAGTGACCAGCGTGAATTATTGCAAATCTATCAGCTTATAAGTTATATCAAATGGATGAATGTGTCTCATTCGCTGTTAAAAATAGGATTACAACATATTAGGATATTTTCCCACTGTCGACACAGATTAGCAGAAAGCCAATCAGCAGAAATGTATACAATCCTATTATTGTAATCAAAAATGTTCAATGCATTAGCGCGATTGGGCCAACACGTACTAGTCACAATGGTTTCGCACCCAGAATATACTTGTTATTTATAGTGCCTGGTTCATGGGTATGCAGGTATTGCAGGTATAGCAATACCTCAGGGAGTTTGACGCCCCTGCCTTGCAGAGTTGTAAACCACTGCCTTGTGGTACAGGTTTTTCAAGATCGTTTATATAGATTATAAAGAGTAGTGGCCCTAACACTGACCCTTGGGGTACACCACATGTGACAGGTTGGTTGTCTGATAGTGTATTGTTTATTTTTGTTTTCTGTTGCCTGTTGTTCAGGTAGCATTTGATCAAATCCATAGTGTTGGATTTTATGACCATGGTTTTTAGTTTTTCCAGTAGTATTTTGTGGTCTACTGTGTCAAATGCTTTGCTGAAGTCAATGAAGGCTGCTCCAACTAATTGTTTTTGGTTCATTGATGCCAATATGTCAGTTCTTAGGTTAGCTATTGTTTTTGATGTGCAGTGCAGTTTCCTGAAGCCCCCTTGTCTTTCATTTAGTATATCGTTTTTTTCCAGGTGCTCATTGATGTGTCTATGTAACACTTTTTCAATGAGCTTGCCTGGGGTTTGAAGAATTGATATTGGCCTGTAGTTTCCCATGTTTTGTTTGTCTCCACCTTTGTGAATGGGGGTGATGGTTGCCATTTTCCAGGCTGAGATAAAACGGCCCTGCTCAAAGGAGATGTTGAATAGGTCTACTATGGTGGCCGGGATGGCTTGAAGTGCCTCTTTCAGTATTTTGGTTGGTATTTAATTTATTCCACTTGGTTTATTGATGTCTGTCATTTATTAATTCTTTTACTTCTATCATATCTGTTTTGCAGGTGGGGATTTCATTCTGCACAGTTTCTGATCTGTTTTCCCATCTTTTTCTTAATTTTTCTGACAGCTTTTGCCCTATTGTGGCAAAGTGTGTGTTCAGTTTGTTTGCTGCATCTTTGTCTGTGAGCATTGCCCCTTCGTTATCTTGGAAGTTTGTATGCTCTTCTTTGTTATTTTTTGGGAATAATAGGTTTACATTTTTCCAGAATTTGTTTGTGTTGCTTCCCCAGTCTTTGTCCTGCTTTATTATGTATTTCTTTTTTGCTGTTCTCACAGCTTTGAGAGAGTTGTTTCTGCCGATGTGGTAGGCCAGTTTGTCTTCTATTGTTTCTGTGCGTTTTGCTTCATCACCCAGTTTACTTTTGGTTGTGATGAGTGTTAGCAGGTCTTTATCTACACAAGGGTCTTGGGTTTTTGGTATTTTTCTTTTCTTTATGGGACACATCTCATCAGTTGATTATCTTATTTCTGTGATGATGTTGTCCCAATAGATATCAACATCATCTCTGTTTTGTGTGATGTTGTTTATGTTTTGGTGCAGATGATTTTTTAATGTATCTTCTGAGTAGGTTTTTAGGGACCTGCCAATTTTGTATTCATAGTGATTTGTGCTTTTGAGCTTTTTCCTGGTTACATATACTAGTTTGTGGTCGCTTATACCCCAGCTTCTAGTGCCCCATTTTGTGGCATGGTTTGATTTGGTTAGTATTAGGTCTATTGTTGAGCTATTGTTGCTTAGCCTTGTGCTTTCAGTGATAAGCTGCTGTAGGCCTAAGATCTTGATGGTGGTTTGCAGCAGTAGTTAATTTTTTTCATTGCTGCTGTAATTCACATTGAAGTCCCCTAGCACAAAGATTTCTGCATTTGTGTTTTCATCAGACTATGCAGCGTTAATGATTAGGCCTCTTTTTGGGGGCGGATGTAGCAAGTCAAATAGTTATTGTTGCCTCTGTGGATTAAGTATGTTAGCAATACATTTAATTAATATATCCCACAAAATGTATTCAAAATATATTCATATGATTTTGTGCTAAAGTGAAAATTTACATACTGACACCATGTATCTACCAACATTTTTTTGTAAGGCATAATCTGTTGTGTGAGTTAAACTGCGTTAGGGATGTGTGCTAAAATGAGGTTATCGATGGATGTTACATGGTTAATTCTAATGTTTTTCTCAATTTGTATAAGATCAAAGTCAAAAGGTAAATTTCCTTTTTTCATCTCTGACATATGCACAAGATGTAATCCTCCTTATGAACATGAATTCTGCTATTATTTGCAAAGTTTTCTGCAATTATTTGGAATGTTTTCACTTTGGATTTCCATATTAGAAATGTGGCACACAGTTTCTGAGAATGACCCACATACATTTTTATCAGATACATAGATTAAGTTCATCAGTATATGATCCACTTTATACCCCCGTCACACTACTACGTAACAAGCAAACGTAAGCCTGACGTGATCACGTTTCGTCATTATGTTGATGTACGTTGGGTTACGTTATGATGATGTAAGAATGACGTTAGACTGATGTCGAGCTACGTCACGTTACGTCATGTTACGTCGGTGTGCGTCAAAGTTTTGAACCTGTTCAAAACTTTCGATGTAACTCGAACGTAAGGGTTTACGTTTGCCGTATGTTCTGTACACGTTCGGTGAACGTCAATGACATTAAACGGACGTTAGTCAAATGCTGCTCACTATGTTCAACTACGTTCCACTACGTTGACCCACATTAAACCCGGTGGAAACGTCCACGCGGCGTAATGGGAACGTCAGGAGAACGTAGGTTCAACGTACGTTCAACGTTTCGCCACCGTGTCATGATGTATGTAACGTCACGTAACATAGTTCTGGCGATGGAATAACGTTCATAACGTTCCGTGAGCGTAATGACGTTGTCCTCTCTCATTGAATGACGGTATCACTACACTTTACCAACATTACGCTCTCATCAACTACGCTGCATCCACGTTCAATTTGTGCCGAAATTTGCATACTATGCCGAGAAGTTCAACGTTCTTCACGTTCTCCCGATGCTGATGTCGTTACGTCATAGTGTGACAGGGCCTTTACTTTGAAGCTACTTTTATATTAAAGGGTTAATTTTGGAGATATTTTAAAGTGTAAACATGCTAAATTAACTTTGGTGTGCACACCGAAATGCTCAACATCTGGCAATAATTTATACATTCATCAGGCGTTCTAAATAAAATTCCAACATTTTCTGAGACGCTTGTACTATTGAGTAGCAAAATCAGTATAGCGCCGGCCCGCTTGTACTATTGAGTAGCAAAATCAGTACAGCGCCGCCCCGCCCCAGATATCCCTATCCGAGCTTCTATTTCTAAGAAATGATCGCCAATAATAGAGTTTTACCACGACACACCACCACCACCCTCATGGCGCTAGGCTATGAAGTCATACAGTATCATATTAGTACAATGGCTGTAATAGAAGTAAATGCTCCCACAGTTACCAATTTCCCCCCCATACTAACCTAAGTCGTCTGCTAGAGATGCTGCCTCACTGACGTAGTGGTAGTATTAGTAAATGCTTGATTTGGGCTTTACCGCCTAGCAACATCTGAGGGCAAATCAGCACAGGAAGCGACTTGTGACAGTGCACACTTATGGCAGCTTTTATAGACAGTGGCGTTCTACTGGGGATACCACGCCGCCGGAACTGCGATACGATACCTCACTGAGTCACATGATCGTCACACTAACACTGAACTAATGCAGACGGTTTTTACACACTTTATCAACAGTATGAAGGCATTAGACACCATCGTCCCCTAGCATTAAAGGGCCATTCAAATATTACGTAACGCTCAAGGGGTGAGGGTGTAGGTCCAAGCGTTATGTGGCGTGTGTGGTCTAGCGCTACGGAGCGGGGGGGGGGGCGTCTAATTTTGACAGAAATAGAATTAGGTAATATTTGAACGGCCCCTAAAATCTTTCTTTTCTCTTCTTAAGACGCACACACAAATCACACACCCGCACACCTTCAACAAACACAAATAATACATCCTCACACATCCAAAAGCGAATTGTAGGTACTTTAATCAAGCAAGGTTTGAAAAGAAATATCTCCCTCCCTCACCCTATATAACCCTGCACTACAGTCAGCGTCCGTACACAGGTGGAGATATGGAATTGAAGACTATTTCAAGGCTTTTCAAGGCTGTATTTGATAGGAATTCAAGACTATTTTCATTTGGATTTAAGGAAAAAACATCAATGGTGAATGGCAATTTTGGAGTCATTTAAATCAGTGGGGACAGTTTAATGGAATTCAAGGCTTTTCAAGACTTTTCCAAAATAGGCTAAATTGAGGGCTTTTCAAGGCCTATAAATGGGACAAATGAAGTTCAAGACTTTTCAAGACTTTTTAGGCCCCGTACGAACCCTGCACTACAGTGAACCATCACATTGCGACACCCACCAGCTATCCTCTCGCCGTCGGGGCACCTGGCCGGAGTGACGACCCGATTGAGAATGCCCAGCCTCCAGGAGATCTTGCGCTGCGGCGTCACCTTATAGCCGTCAGTCGAGCTGGGGGTGGGGCTCTGGCTGTGGATGGCCACGCCCCCGTGACCGTTCACCACGGGCACCGTCAGCCCCGCCCCTCCGCGCCCACCGCCCACCCGGTCATACATAGTCCGCCGCGGCGACAACACGCGGGCACCCTCCATTGGCTGCTGATGCTGCGGCTGTAGCACCGCCCGCTCCGAGGGGGCGGGGCTGAGCGCGCGGTGGGCGTGACCCATGTCCATACTTGGCATCTGGTTGACGGAGCGCGCCGTCGTCAGCTGCAGTTGAGTGACGTCGGGCAGCGCGCCCACGGTCGCACTGCGCTTGCGCGTGAACGCCAGTCTGGAATCGAGGCGCGGGTCGGCCCGCCGGTCGGGGGAGAGCTGCGACTGCGACTGCGACTGCGACTGCGATGGCTGCGACTGCCACGATTGCGGCTGGGGCGATGGGAAGTTGACGAGGCGATCCCTGACGACCGGAGACCCACACGGCGACTCCTCGGGCGTGCTTCCCGGGGTGTAGGCCGAGTCCTGCAGGACCAGGCACAGTACGAGTAAAGCTACGCTTCCATATAGGATGTATGCGGCATGCACATGCGAATGCGAATGCGGATGCGAATGTGAATGCAGATGCGAATGTGAATGTGAATGGGACAAAAGTGCATTCGCACCGATCGGTCCATTGAGCGATCCACTTTGCCGTGCACGCATTCACATTCGCAACTGGACATATGGAAGCCCCCCTGTGCGTTTACATGCTTCTCTATTTTTTGTTGCATTCGCATGCCGCATACCGCATATATGGAATCTTAGCTTAAAGCACATGTTAAACTAGGATGTGTGTAACATTGTTACCGAGTGTTGACTTGTTATCCATTATTAAATATATTACTTATCATTAAAGATGCATAGTCCTATGAAGCTTCACATTTTCAAAATCAAAATAATTTTCTGGATTTGATTGGACATAGCTAACCGAGATATTTATCCATTTATTAAGCATTTATTGCTACATAGAAGGGGATACTGAGGCAGTTTAGTAAATTTGTTATTACTGAAGCCTATAGAGTTTTAGCATGCTTTCCAAAACTATTTTAACATGTTTGCACTTCAAATATCTCTAAACTTAGCCATTTAAAATAAACTTTACTTCAAACTATAAAGTGGGGTAGATTACAACAATCAATTTAATATATATATCGCAGAAAAATGACAAGAAACTCAAAACCATCGTACTATGCAATTTTAAACTTCATTACCATTACCCACATATTACTTTAATATTGGGGAGAGGGTTGCTTTCTGCAATGTTGAATGGTACTTCACTACCGTAGTACCCATCTACAATTAACAACTCTGCATCCACGCCAATAGTTGGTTGTTGGCGTTTTACATCCTGGCAACATCTAAGGTTACATCAGTACAGGTAATAACTTGTGACAGTGCACACTCATGGCGACTTTATAGTGCTTCCTCACTGGGAAATCAGCCAGCCAGCACCATGACCCAATATCACACTCAGTCACATTATCCTGACACCTAGCTAACCAGTCCTTGCCCTATCCTATTAATGCCAAGTGCAAGGCTAGGACGCGATAAGTATCAATTTTGGAAGTCATTGGTTTGACTCGACTGGGAATTGAACTCCCAATCTCCCGCATGGGAGGCCTGCGCTCTACTGATTCGGCCAACCGCGCCCGGTCCCACACCAATGTTGTCCTGACATGGGAGGTGTCTTGTTTTCGGAGGGACAGTCAGATTAAACAAAGATTGCCCACACATGGTAGGTGTTCGCCGATCACGGGGGAGGGGGGGGGGGGCGGGAAGGAGTCGTTGAAGCCAAGTACTACTCCTAGTGTAGCTCCTTAGCAAATAGCGAAATCAATTTGAACATATGTAATAAAATATGTCAGCATGCGGAATTATCATCATGGACGAAGAGATTACAAATGGGTAATTTGTAATCAATCCACCCGCCCACAAGTCACCTCAGTCTCACTCATACCTACATGTGTCTTTTGACAATATTAATAGTTGATCTTTCCGCTATTGTTACATCCGTTGCTCATAACCCAGCTTTGTTGTTTTACTGCTGCTGTGACGTCATAGTTGAATGATCTAAATCTTTCTTTTTAACCACCGCAATACCAGAATACAACAAGCCAAGCTCAGCCTCAGGCTACGACAGTGTGATAATGCTGGCATTCATGCACAACGATGCTGCACACTTGTTCTTGGTCTAGTTAAAGATGGCAAGCTCACAGCTGGCTCAAGAGACAACCTGATGAAGAGGATACCAGAGCTGTACATACAAAAGACCGGGTGTAACTGGCATCAGACTCGGTTGTCCAGCTTCCTTCTCGAAACGAATCCCTCGCCTCTTCCCGCCTCGTCTTGTTCTGAATAGAGAAACATATCAGTCAGATTCACCAACAAAGGGACTCGATGGTTGTGCAACGTTTTCAGCACTTTCACTTACATGTTAGAAGAAGCCAGAGACTTGATGGGGGTTAGGTGTGCTAAAGACCCAGCCGGGATCCAGTCGGGACCCAGCCGGCACTCAGCCGGCACTCACGGGGACTCAGCCGGCACTCAGCAAGGATCCAGCCGAGATCCAGCCGGAATCCAGTCGGGAGTCAGCTCGCATCCAGCCCGGACTCAGCCCGGACCCAGACCGGACCGAAGCCCAGAATTTCCAAAATGATCTGAACTGTATGAGCTTTAAATGTTATACTTATTCTGTCAGATGGGCACATTTAGATTGGAGATCAACTTGAAATCCCTTATTTTATTAATTTAGAATCTGTGTTTCAACATGAAAAACGGAATGCTAGTAAACATATTAAACGGAAGCCACTTAACAAGTGAGTGGCATAGTAGTACAACCAAACTGAAAATATGAATATACATATGCTATGTTACAGTAATGAACTAATAATAATCCTCATTAGACCTGAGATGTAAGAGAGGCTGTGCTTATTAAACATGCCAAAGAAGTAGGTCTCCCCTGTGAGCAGTTGTGAAATTTCACTTGCATGTTTAACCATGTATAATCACTGGGGGAAATCTACTCAGAATCTAAATAGAACAGGGATTTCAGAATTAACCTGATGAAATCGTTGCACCACCACAATGTCGGAGCTTTTGTGTGAGATTAGTACACAACAGAGCACCGTGTATGAGAGGGGATGTAGTAAGTGTAGTAGTGAGTGTAGTAGTGAGTGTAGTAGTGATTGTAGTAGTGAGTGTAGTAGTGAATGTAGTAGTGAGTGTAGTAGTGAGTGTAGTAGTGAGTGTAGTAGTGAATGTAGTAGTGAGCGTAGTAGTGAGTGTAGTGGTGAGTGTAGTAGTGAGTGTAGTAATGAATGTAGTAGTGAGTGTAGTAGTGAGTGTAGTAGTGAGTGTAGTAGTGAGTGTAGTAGTGAATGTAGTAGTGATTGTAGTAGTGAGTGTAGTAGTGAGTGTAGTAGTGAGTGTAGTAGTGAATGTAGTAGTGAGTGTAGTAGTGAGTGTAGTAGTGAGTGTAGTAGTGATTGTAGTAGTGAGTGTAGTAGTGAGTGTAGTGGTGAGTGTAGTAGTGAGTGTAGTAGTGAGTGTAGTAGTGATTGTAGTAGTGAGCGTAGTAGTGAGTGTAGTAGTGAATGTAGTAGTGAGTGTAGTAGTGAGTGTAGTAGTGAGTGTAGTAGTGAGTGTAATAGTGAGTGTAGTAGTGAGTGTAGTAGTGAGTGTAGTAGTGAATGTAGTAGTGAGTTTAGGGAGGGTAGTGTCCCCAGTGCTAAAGGTTATAGATTATCACAGCAGAGTTGAGTAGCAGATAGATCTTGTATGAATAGTAAAACAATGGGTTAATGACGTCAATAAACTATGAACACAGGATTACTTTGTCCCACCCGTAGAGCTCACACCACAAATACAACAACACTATCTACTGTTAGGAGTACTAGTGCACTACTTGAAGAGTGGTTAAATGCAGATGCTTTTAATTTTATCGCTTGAATATTGCACAGCAAAGAAATTCTGATACTACAGCGATCAAGAGATATATATTTATATATGATGCAGTCAGTGACATCATATTACTAAAAAATATTTGTCAAGAGGCAATATGTCAGAAACAAACATCTAACAATGTAAAGATATAAATGTTTCATATCCAACTATATATATATATATATGTATATATATATATATATATATATATGTATGTATGTATGTATGTATGTATGTATGTTATGTATGTATGTATGTATTTATGTATGTATGTATGTATATATATATATATATATATATATATATATATATATATATATATATAAAAGGCTTCTTACAGAAAGGCACAGGACCTATCGCAAAATCAAGACGATATGCTAACTTTGTAACTCACATGTGACTTCCACTTAAAAATATGTACATGGACAATATTGTTATTCACCAAAAAAAACCACCATAATCCACAATACATAGCAGCATGTAAAAATATACGGATTTTCGGTAAAGAATTATATATTGGAAGAGAGCATTATTATTCTTGGGCTTTGGAGTGGGGAGAAGGTTATGTCATCTAAAAGCAATGGTGCCCCCCACTCACATGATGACATGATATAAGCTATGTGAGATATATGTTCATACATGATGCCTAAAGTTAATGAAGAGATGTTCTTATATATGAAGCAGTTCAAGGTTGATGAAATGTTCCTCTATGTATTCATAAAGAATGCAATTGGAGAAAAAGGACATTTTTGGTATATACATATATATATCTAATTGTAACTGTATACAACTACCTATCCCTACCGGACCCAGGGCCAAGCACACCAGCCATACCACATTCCTTAGAGCCACACCCTGCAGGCTGGTTTGGGTGGCAACTCCCCCATATTGGGGCATTGCACTGACCAGTCTGTAGGGGAGTGTCTGATTGGCTGTCTGTGGGAGATCTGGTCACATGACCCCCCTTGGCCTATCATGACCAAACAAGTCTCATTCTAATTAATTATGCAAGACACTTCTCTCAGTGTCACTGGAGAGGGATCACTCTACTCCTGGCTCTTGCGTGAGACAGACCTACTCTTGAGCAGGAACCCCAGACACTGTCTGATGCTAGCAAAATTCACCTATTCAAATTGAGTTTATACACAGCCATAGGACTCCTGTCCCATGGGCTGTAGGCACTGCTTCCAGTATACAGGCTAAGGTGGTAATGAGACATAGTGTGGACAGTAGGTGAGGAGTGAAGGTGATAGGTCGCATGTAGGGGGATGGACAGGAGTTGATGCCAATAAAGCACAACTGACTCACTGTTCATCTGTGTGACTTGTTTTCCTTTCTCTTTTAAATACTGGTTCCAGAGTTGGTTGTCTTGGTTAGTATGACTGCATCACAGGTGAAATGAAGGGGAGAGATTTGTAGTAGCATGGGGTGCTCACAGAGGCTGAGTAACCTCATGTTATTATAAGCAGATGTCTAGACAAATAATAATTACGATGATTTGAGGTCATGCCCAGCCTCACGCTCTCCCATATCTCCAATTCTTGGCGACATGATTGTTCAATGAATCCACACTAGCAGTTAAAATGAATAGCTCTGCGTTTTGCAAATCTCTAACTTGCTAAACCGACCCTTTTGCTCCATCTCCACAACAAACCTGCCCTCTAACGGCAATGGAAGAACTAACGTTAAGGGTAGCAGCTCACTGTGCTGCATGCTCTGTGAAAAAAAGGTCTTAATATAGGATTTCCACCACCAAGGCGCCCTCTGACAGCAATGAGAAGAAGTAATGTCGGTAACAACACAGTGTGCAACATGCTGTGTGGAAAGAGTATCATAGATGATTTCCATCACCACCCACCCTCTGGAGGCAGTGGGAAGAACTAACATCGGTAGAAGCTCAGTGTGCAGCATGCTCTGTGAAAAAGGCCTTATGTAGGATTTTCAACACAAACGTGCCTTCTGATAGCAGTAGCAAGGACTGTTGTGGGTAGCAGTACACTGCGCATGTTCTGTGAGGAAAAGGTCTACTGTGGCAAAATGGAGAAGAGCGGTTTGGACAGAAGCTGCTTCATTTGCTCGTCTGAGTGACACACCGTCGCCTCTCCCCAAACACTGATACATCAGGTGAAGTCTCTATAAATATATACCCTTGTCTCAACGCAGGGTTACTTAATAACAGAGCAGGCACTTAGCAGCGGGGTAGCATTCCCAGCAGGCACTGTGTCTTAGCCGTCCAGGCAGCAGACGACAGGGCCGTCTTGTTTGTTTGTTGTTGTTTTACGTCTCAGCAACATCTAAGGTCATATCAGGACGGGTACTGACTTGTGACAGTGCGCACTCATGGCGACTTTATAGTGCTGGCCCACTAGTACCAGGCCACCAGCACCATGATCTGATATCCCACTCAGTCACATTATCCTGAGACTGAGCCAACCAGTCCTTACCCTATCCTAATAATGCCAGGTGCCTGGCTAGGAAGCGACAAGTATAAATTTTTAAGTCATTGGTTTGACTCGACCAGGGTTCGAACCCATGAACCCATGGGTTCGGATTCCCCGATCTCCCAAAACAAGAGACCGACGCTCAACTCATTTGGCCATCTCGTCTGGTCTGGCCCCATCTTAATAACACAGTAAACACGGGCAGTCTGTCATGATCATCAAACTTTTATTTTCTTGAAGCCACTGCCTATAGCCACTCCATGCTCAGTACATAACTACAGTGCACAAACAATGCATGCGTTAGATTTTAGAGTGATGGGAACATGTTGGTTTTTTTTTTTTTTTATAGTTTTACATCCTGGCAACATCTAAGGTCATATCAGGACGAGTACCGACTTGTGGCAGTGCACACTCATGATGACTTTAGAGTGCCGCCCCACTGGAAGACCAGGTTGCCAGCACCATGATCTGATATCACACTCAGTCACCTTCTCCTGACACTGAGGCAACCAGTCATTGTCCTATCCTAATAATGTAGAGCACCTGGCTAGGATGTGATAAGTGTCAATTTCTAAGTCATTGGTTTGACTCGACCATGGGAACATGTTTTCTTTTAGTGAGTTTGCGTCGCTTGCCAAGACTTAACCAACTATACTAGTGTCGTGGGGGTGATGAAAATGGGAAATATTGCGCATAGAGTGGGACTCGAACCCACATCTCTTTGCATTCCGGGCCAGTGTGCTAACCATTACACCACCTAGGCTCCCTGATATCAACACACTCCCACGCCTACCTGTCTATGTGGTTACTTGCCTGAGAGGTCAGTGCAGACCACTACACTCGTCCCCCTGGAATTGTAAGCCTTTTAATGCTTACAATTACATACATACAGGCAATGCAACACACTTACATACACAGGGTAGGTTCAACAACTATACAGCGCGTAGCTGGTACAGGATCATGGTCACGGCAACCAGTGTCATGGGGGTGATGAAAAGGAAATATTGCGCCTAGAGCGGGACTCGAACCCACATCTCTTTGCATTCCGGGCCAGTGTGCTAACCATTACACCACCTAGGCTCCCTGATATCAACACACTACCCACGCCTACCTGTCTATGTGGTTACTTGCCTGAGAGGTCAGTGCAGACCACTACACTAGCAAACCCAACTAGTCAAACAGTGCTCAAGTTCTATCGGCGCGAGGAACAGTGGCGGGCGCAGACTGTTCCCGCATGCCAATAGACGATTTCTACAACGGTCCGCCCTCTGACGGCAGTGATAGAACTAACGCTGTGGGTAATAGCTGAGTGTGTTTAGCATACTCTGTGGAAAAAAGGTTCTTATAAAGGATTCCCAACACTACTAACCCACCCATCAATTGCAGCGAAGAAAACCAATGTTATTATAGATGGCTCTGTGGAAAAGGTCTATTAGGAAGATGCATCAAGCATGATATAAAAAACACGCTGCCGACTAGGGAGGGCAGAGACGAGAGCTGACGCCGCCAATGTCGGACCAGCCAGCTGCTTTGTTCGTTTGTTGGGGATTTACACCCTAGCAACATCTAAGGTCATATCATGATGGGTATCGACTTGTAACAGTGCACACTCATGCTGACTTTATAGTGCTGCCCCACTCAGAGACCAGGCCACCAGCACCATGACCCAATATTCCACACAGTCACATTATCGTGATACTGTGCTAACCGGTCCTTGCCCTATCCTATTAATGCCAAGCGCCTGGCTGGGAAGCAACAAGTATCAATGTTATAAGTCATTGGTTTGACTCGACCGGGAACCGAACTGCTGATCTCCCGCATGCGAGGCACGCGCTCTACCGATTCGGCCACCGCGCTCGGTGTCGGTTTGGTTAAAGTAATGGATAAGATTGTGAGCGAACTGCCACTTGCTGCAGGCGACGGACGTGCTGATGGAAGTGACCTATCACGTACAAGACACACACCGGCACACGAGTAATTATCTCTAGTTCTGCACCGAGTGAGTAGGTGGCGTGCGTGCAGCCGAATATCAGGCCCCAACCCACACACAGGAGACCTCACACACCGGAGACAGTCCACTTTCCGTTTTCATTGAGTCAACAGTTTGTCAATTAAACTAAGCATGATAAAGCTGTGCAGCTTAAACCGTGGACGTCGTTGAGTAAAAAGGATTTGAGTAAATAGAACATGACAGGAACTGACATCAACCGATGGTGCTCCAAACACCGTCCAAGTGCACAGTCAGCTCCGTTGCCCACAGCGCCTGCATCAATACTTTTTCATAATGATATTCCGTTGGTTGATTGTCGGAGTTTTCCTTCCTGGCAACATCTAAGGTCATATCAGGACGGGGTACTGATATATAACATAAAAAACAATAACTATACATCCAAATAAAGGGATGTTTGTTGTTGCTTGTTGGACTTGTACATCCTTCAAACATATATGGACATATCAGGATGGGTCCCCACTTGTGACAGCGCACACTCACGGTGACTTTATAGTGCTGTCCCATTGAGACAGGCCAGGCTGCGAGCACCATGACCTGATTTCCCTCTCAGTCATATTAGCCTAACACTGATATAGCCAGTTCTTTTCCTGTCCTAGTACTGCCAAGCGCCCGGCTAGATAACAAGAATTATTAATTTTGTAAGTCATTGGTTTGACTCGGCCGGGTTTCAAACTCCCAACCTTCCACATGGGAAGCCAGCGCCCAATAAGAAATACCCACAAAACTCTAGGCCTACTTGTGCTATATATAACAAATATAGCAACGTCTTATCTACACATAATAATGCAAGAGTAGGCTAGATTGTGTTCCTATATAATTCATGTTCTCTTTAACTTCAGTAGCTACAAGCTAGACCTATGGCTGGCCTAGGAAATTGACCTTCAGGGGATTACACGTGGGAATATGGCCTTTGTTGCTGACATGGCGTAAAATCACTATCACTCGGTCTAAGTCTCACCTTTTGCAATATGGTGCCTTGCTTATTACACTAGCAGCTACATTGAACCTAGAGAGAACGTTACAACACATCACTACATTACCTCCACCCCCGCCTATGCCATCACCAGCCCATGTGCATATATACCTTCCCCTATCCTACTGAACCAACCAGACCTCCCCCTATCCTACTGAACCAACCAGACCTCCCCCTATCCTACTGAACCAACCAGACCTCCCCCTATCCTAATGAACCAACCAGACCTCCCACTATCCTACTGAACCAACCAGACCTCCCCCTATCCTACTGAACCAACCAGACCTCCCCCTATCCTACTGAACCAACCAGACCTCCCCCTATCCTACTGAACCAACCAGACTCCCTATCCTACTGAACCAACCAGACCTCCCACTATCCTACTGAACCAACCAGACCTCCCCTATCCTACTGAACCAACCAGACCTCCCACTATCCTACTGAACCAACCAGACCTCCCACTATCCTACTGAACCAACCAGACCTCCCCCTATCCTACTGAACCAACCAGACCTCCCCCTATCCTACTGAACCAACCAGACCTCCCCCTATCCTACTGAACCAACCAGATCTCCCCTATCCTACTGAACCAACCAGACCTCCCACTATCCTACTGAAGCAACCAGACCTCCCCTATCCTACTGAACCCACCAGACCTCCCACTATCCTACTGAACCAACCAGACCTCCCCTCTATCCTACTGAACCAACCAGGCCTTCTTCTATCTTACTGATCCAACCAGGCCTTCTTCTATCTTACTGATCCAACCAGGCCTTCCCCTATCCTACTGATCCAACCATACCCTTCCCCTATCCTACTGAACCAACCAGGCCTTCTCCTATCCTAATGAACCAATCATACCCATCACCTATCCTACTGATCCAACCAGGCCTTCCTCTATCCTACTGAACCAACCATACCCATCACCTATCCTACTGAACTAAACTGGCCTTCCTCTATCCTACTGAACCAACCAGACTTTCCCCTATCCTGCTGAATCAACCAGGCCTTCCCCTATCCTACTGAACCAATCATACATTTCCCCTATCCTACTGATCCAACCAGGCCTTCCCATATACTACTGAACCAACCAGGCCTTTACCTACCCTACTGATCCAACCAGGCCGTCCACTATCCTAGTGATGGTAAGCGCTAGATAAGATTGTAACAAGCGCCAATTTCTTTGAACTCCTTGGTTTGAATTTTGACTTGGTCAGGGTTTGACACAGGAATCACACACTACTGCCGTTCACGCTGGTGTCCTGAGGTTGTTGAATATGTATAGTAAAAATATTAGTATCTCAATTCTTGTGCATGGTTTGTTAGCCTAGGTTATATCACCCACATCCCCGAAGTAAAAAATAACCTCCCCCTAAAAAGGTTAGTACTTTATGAGGTAACAATATTTAGCAAATAACACAATGTTTTGTGGCTTGACTAGATTAACAAACATTGTATATAGAGAATCAGATGAAAGTGGTATCTGGCAAAAGAAGCGTAAATCTAGGCAAATCATATGTAAATAATCGAGAACACTGAAAATAGAACGTTGCTTCAATAATAGTATCCTTATCCTAGTAAGCATCGCATTATATTGCCCAACATCATGACATTTCTTTACGAAAGTGCCGGAGGATCTCATATGCTTAGCACTGTCAGGGAATGTCTGCAGTTGGTTGGAATACTCGATGCAATCGGAGAATTTCCACAAAAACGTGAATATTCTCTCATAGTCAGGGAATCGCGGACACTTTCTAGAAGTCAGGTTTCAAACAGTTCTTTCCAAGCATAGTCCTAGCTCCATTTAACTGATATGTCAATACAGACTATCCTTGGAGAGTGTTCCAATAACCATGCCGCCAATTCCCTTTCTCTCTCTGCGCAGTCACTTTCATCCCATAATTCCATACCTTGCTATTTGTTGTTGTTAGGGTCTTATGTCCTAGGAACATCTCATGTCATACCAGAAAAAGATATTACTAATTACTGCCATATTACTAATTACTGCTATATATCTTGGACATTTTGTATTAGTTAATCGGCGATTATCAAAATTGAGAATAAATACATGCCTTTTTAATGCTACAGAGCTCACATTTCTGTATACTACTCGCTAGTAATTCAAATCAGTCAAAGTATTAGTCCTAACACAGGAAGTGTGATGATAGTGCCTGCCTATCATTGGTTGTTGGAGTGTTACGTGTTGGCAACATCTAAGGTCATATCAGGACAGGTACGGACTTGTGACAGTGCGCACTGATTGCAACTTTATAGTGCTACCCCACAGGGAAATCACGTATCCCACTCAATCACATATCCCGCTCAGTCACATTATCATGGCACTAAGCTAACCAGTCTTTGCCCTATCATATTAATGCCAAGCGCCAGGCTAGGAAGCAACAAGTATCACTTTTGTAAGTCATTGGTTTGACTCTACTGGGAATTGAACTCCCGATCTCCCGCATGGGAGGCCTGCGCTCTACCGATTCGGCCACTGCGCCCGGTCCTGCCTATTACTGACCAGTAATGATTTTCAAAGCTGCAGGCATGACACCTGAACGGTAGCGAATATTAGTGGGACTGTCCTATGTAAACTGTCCTTGAATTGATTGTTTGTCACAAAAACCGCTGGTTGTGCCAAACACATGGGTAATGTCACTGACATTGAGCAAAGAGTGATCCCCTGAGACGGGCTCCTGCCACCCGCCTCTCAGAGCCCGACATACACCTCACGGGGTCCTCCACAAACAGCATTATGGATACCCTATACCAGTGAGACTGTGTGACAACAGTCGACTTGATAAAGAGGCAATGGACTGAAAGGCAGCCCCACCACCGACTTACGGAGTTCACAATTTATGTATGTGATCCTTATATACTTACTAAGCCTGCCATACATCTTAAGGGAATCTTGATTATCAACAGTGTAGTAACCACCACCTAGCATTTTTGTGTGTGATTTTTGTGTGCTAAAGAGGCAGTAGACTTGTCACTTAAAATGGCAAGTCTGCTGAATAGGCGATAATTTCTTATTAGGTATATGGACGACTTCATTGTTGATAACGTAGTGTGAGCGGTAGCAACAATTGCAACATTGCTTAATTCGATAGCATCGATCCGACGCCCCCTGGTGAGCACTTCTGCTAACATGGGATGTGTCCATTCTTTATGTGGTTATGATGCTGGGTTAAACGGCAGGTCTCCGCTCACAGTCCGAGGGAACCGGAAGTAGACCGCCAGCAAGCATTAGGTGCATCCCAACCAGCTTCTCCTGTTGAGAAGTTTGTTATTCGTTTGTTTGTTAGGGCTTTACATCCTGGCAACATCTAAGGTCATATCCCGGTTTGGTAGATCGTGGGATTCGAACCCACGGGTTCGAACCCTGTTCAAGTCAAACCAATGACTTAACAATTTATACTTGTCGCTTCCTAGCCAGGCGCTTGGCATTATTAGGATAGGCAAGGACTGGTTGGCTCAGTGTCAGGATAATGTGACTGAGTGGAATATCAGGTCATGATGCTGGCGGCCTGGTCTCCCAGTTGGGTAGCACCATAAAGTCGCAATGAGTGTGCACTGTCACAAGTCGGCCCATGCTAATATGACCATAGATGATGCCAGGACGTAAAACTCCAACAACCAACCATCTAAGGTCATATCAGGATGGGAAAGTAGATCAGCGGAAACACTACCCCGGCTGTGTGCTCATACTCACACGGAAAATGGAACTAGGGCACAGCGGGGAAGAGAGCTGTTCTGGGAATCTACCGTGATCGGACACCCTCAGCCAACTATCAGCAAAGAGCCATGGCCCAGGGCTAACAATCGAAAGCAGGTGGCATCGGTTTACCAATGTCTGGAAGCGCTAGGGACGGGTAGGGCGCAACGGAGCTGGGCTGAGGTGGGTACAAAGGGAGGGGGCGGAGGGAGAAGGTCAGGAATGCTGACACTGCAATTATTCTCCAGCAGTAAGTGCGTGGGAGGTGTGCTTAACGAGAGGTTGGGGGCGTGGGAAGTGGAAGGGTGTGCCGGGGTGGATAAGTGTGGATGTAGGTGATGGCTGCTAAAATAGAGGCGCGGGTAAGAAGAGACAGCTATGGGATGTGCATGCGTAGAGGCTAACTGTTGGCTGCGGAAATGAGGGAGTACTGCAAGGAGGGGTGGGCTGTAGAAGAGAAGGGCGAGAGGAAAAGAGGAAGGGAGGGTGGATGGAGGGTAGAAGGGAGGAAGGGGGAGGAGGAGAGGAGAGATGGGAGGAGGGGAGGAGGGGAGGAGGGGAGGAGGGGAGGAGGGGAGGAATGAAGGAGGAAAGGAGGAGAGGAGGGAGGGGAGGGAAGAGGAGAGGAGGAATGGAGGAGGGGAGGAGGGGAGGATGGGTGCAGGGGGAGTAAGAAGAGGGGACTGGAGGGAGGAAGGTAGGAATAGAGGATGGAAGGGCGGAAAGGCAGAAGGGAGGAGGGGAAGAAGGGAAGAAAGGAAGAAGGGAGGTAGGGAGGAAAGGGGAAAAGGGGGAAGGGAGGAATGGAGGAAGGGAGGTAGGGAAAGAATGTTAATATTAGTAATAACTGCCGCAGAAGGCCTGACGAAGGGAGCGACAGACGAGGAAGAAAATGTGAGACCTGGAGCGAAGCTGGAGTAGCGAGAGGTGTTGTGAGGCAGGGGGACAGCCTCACGGAGGTGTGAGGGAGAATGAAAGGAGAGGGGGTAGGGGGAGGCATGCGAGGCGATTAATAAGGGAGAGCGAAAGAGGCCGAGAAGGAGGCGGGAGAGGGAGGGACAGGGGTGAGGGAGAAGGAGGGAGGGAGAAGGAGGGAGGGAGGAGGGAGGGAGGGAGAAGGACAGCAGGGAGAGCACGAGGTGAGGGCGAGCAGTAGGCGGGAGACGGAGGGACAGGGGTGAGGGAGACGGAGGGAGAAGCAGGGAGGGAGAAGGAGGCAGGGAGGAGCGAGGGAGGGAGAAGGACAGCAGGGAGAGCACGAGGGGAGGGCGAGGAGGAGGGGAGGGGAGAAGGAGGGGGAGGAGAAGGGGGGGGAGGAGAGGAGAAGGGGGAGGAGGAGGGGGGGTGAGGAGGGAGAGAGGGACGGAGGGGGAGAGGGATAGAGGGTAGGGCGTAGAAAGGGGGAGAGGGGGGGGGAGGGAGGGAAGGAGTGGTAGGAGGACAGGAAGGGGGCGTCGGAGGGGGAATGGGGGAAGGGGAGGGAGGGGGGAGAGGAAGGGATGGGAGGGGAAGGATCAGGGGAAGAGGGAGGGAGAGAGGGGAGAGAAAGGGAGGGAGAGAGGGGAGAGAAAGGGAGGGGACGAGGGGCAGTGAAGAGGAAAGAGGGGAGAGTGGAGAGCAGAGAGGAAAGAGCAAAGAGGGAAGAGGGAAGAGGAGAGGGGAAAGAGGAGAGAGGAAAGAGGGGAGGGAAGAGGGGAGATGGAGAGGAGAGGGGTAGATGGGAGAGGGAGATGGGAGAGGGAGATGGGAGGGGAGATGGGAGAGGGAGCTGGGAGATGGGAGAGGGAGATGGGAGATGGGAGAGGAGAGAGGAGAGAGGCGAACAATGCAGACAGGATGGGGTGTCTGAATAAAACACCGGTAATTCAAATTCCATTCTGGTTAATCTCACAGCAAAAGGTGTTAAAGCTGCCCTCCGGTTGTCATAATATCATAGTCCATTGACAGCGGCTCACTTTGTTTCTCCTCCTGCCCCCACCCATCTTTTTATTGTTTAATTAATTTAGTTTTTGATCGCCCACACCGCTATGTGGTTAGTCTCGACAGCAATAGTTAGCATGCGATTTGTCAACAGAACAATATCCTATGGAGATCAATAATTAGGCATAACTTAATGCAAAACAACCTAGCACTACGGGAACTCAAATGAAACGCAGGCCACTCACCCTATGGATAAGGCTCTCAAAGGAATTTGCAAGCGATTTCTTGGCTTTACTTTTGAAGTTGTCAAACTTGGAAGGTTTTAACTTGTCCATTAAATTAAACTGGAAAGCAAAATGCATACCACAAACGATAAAACAACATGGCTTCTAAAATATACAACTAAATGGGTTCTATTTGATATAATACCTCAGTTATATGCAAATTATTTACTTTAAAACAAATAGCCAAACAAATGAAATCCAAATAATACACATGCACAAAGACGACGCTATAAACTACAAATACAACCACCCCGTCACATGAGTCCAAGATGGCTGCCCAAGCGGTGTGGACACCTCGCATTAGTTCACAATATATCCTCTTATTGAAGCAAACATTTGTAGAAACCCTAGAGACAGAAACATACCTTTCTCTTCCCTCCTACATAATATCTAGTGAACTGACTGTACTCTAAGGAAGTTGTCTATCAAATATATTAGAAAGCAGGGCTATGGCATCTTAAAGCTGCATAACCTGATGAAACAATACACTTTTTGAAACCGTTTATATTTGACCCTGCGTATTTAATTTGGAAGCTGGTGCAGTTATTAAACATGTAATTGTGGTGTTCTCTGTGGCTGAGTGGTTAGAGTGTCTGACTTTTTTCTGGTCAGACTCCTAATCTGAAGGTCGGTGGTTCTATGCCCCGTGCCTCCACGTCTGCCAATTTGGATTTCCACCGCTGTGGATAACTTACAGCGTCATCAAAGGCCAGTTGCTCTTAATACCATGTCTATGTGGTGTGGGAGGTTAAAAATCCCTTGGGTCGGTAAAAGTGTAGGCTCGGGCTTTCTATTGCCAAACTGTCTAATGGTGAAAACAAGTCTATTCAGACTTATCCATGATAGGCAGTATAAATCTTCAAGAAAAAAAATGAAGAAAAAAATGACCCATTGAAGGAAATCTACCTGGCGTGGACTCAAAACCACTGAATTATGAAACATTAAGGAAACAAGACCTTCTTCTTACAGTTTGATTGGTTGGTTGTTGGGGTTTTATTTACTCCTGGCAACATCTAAGGTCATATCAAGACGGGTATTGACATGCGACAGTGTGCACTCATGGCGACTTCATAGTGCTGCCCCACTGGGAAATCAAGCCACTTGCACTGTGACCTGATATCCCACCCAGTCACATTATCCTGACACTGAGCTAACCAGTCCTTGCCCGATCCTATTAATAGTGAGTGCCAAGCTAGGAAGCAACTAATATTAATTTTGTAAGTCGTTGGTTTGACTCGACCGGGAATTGAACTCCCGATCTCCCGGACTGGAGGCCTGGGCTCTGCTGATTCGGCCACCGCCTCTGGTCTCTTACGGTTTGATTTCTACGATATCCCACTTGACGTCTTTCAAAGAATGGCTGCATTTCTTAATGCCCGAGGTGGCAGACAATATACTACAAAGTCGAATAGATTCGGACGGTTCAAGTGCAGACTTGGCTTAACCCATTAAGTTCTCGCCAGTGATTCCCACCATTTAGAGAATTGTCTTTCTGAAAACTGTGTCTCCGTCTCTGAAGTCAGGCGCAGATCACGACACGTGTATTTACTGTTCTCACCCCCCCCCCACCACCACCACCGATAGGCACGGGTATTTGTGCTGCTGAGGGACCCGGATAACCAAATGCAAGCACCGTTTGCACAACAGATTGTTTGTTTGTTTGTGAGAGTTTTACGCCCTGGCAACACCTAAGGTCATATCAGGACGGGTACCGACTTGTAACAGTGCACACTCATGGCGACTTTATAGTGCTACCCCATGGGGAAATCAGGCCAACAGTAGCACGACCTGATATCTCACTCAGTCACATTATCCTGACACTGAGCTAACCAGTCCTTGCCCTATCCTATTAATGCAAAGCCCCAGGCCAGGAAGCAACAAGTATCAATTTTATAAGTCATTGGCTTGACTCAACTATTGCATAGTGGATAAATTCACAAGCTCCTCTGCATATTTAGTCAGTATAATATATCCAATAATAAAACATGCAATGATCGAAAGTGCAACTCTGTGATACATTGGCGGTCCAAGTTTCAACCAGCACAACGATGTAGTTCAAGACGGCGATTTCTACGTATTTAAATGTTATCCTGGCAGTTGGCCATGCCAATACAGCTAACATTCACAACGGGGGAAAAGAAACAGTTTACCAACATTTATTTGATAAATTAGCATATTCAGTCAGAAGAAAGGGAGCTGCAAGCTTTGCTTGGTATTTAATCAAGAATTTCTATTTTTTAAACGAAAAAAAAACAAATAAGACAAAAAAAACCTAAACTTCCCTAAAGCTGGATTAACATTTCACAAAATAAGAATATGTAATTTGAAAAAAAAAACACCTTCTTTGAAGATGAACAAAGTCTAAGTTACTTTCACAAACGAAAAAGAACAATATGACTGCGAAATGCCAGACTTCCTCAAGAGGTACAATTGTCAATTCAATTACTGTCTCGAGTGGTACCTATTAACTAAATGCGGTAGTTTCTTTTCTTAGAATATAGTTATACAATTTAGCTGTGTACTTCGTATATATCTATCTATATATCGATATAATGAGTCAGCCTCACGAATATGGGCCAATTGGTGGTTTATTTAAGATGTCGGCATCACAATTCTTAAAGTGTAGTGCATTTCTTTGTTTTATATTAAATTATCCTAGAAACAGATAAGGTTGTTGTATTTTCTCTACCTTTACATTCAGGATAAATTTAAGGACTTTACAACACCTCTGTCAATGCTAAACTATAAGTATGCTGATCGATGCCGACATCCAATGCTCAACGCCGACAACTTTAACAGATGTCGGTGTCGCAATTCTTAAAGTGTATTGCATTTCTTTGTTTTATATTAAATTATCCTAGAAACAAATAAGCTTGTGTTTTCTGTACCTTTACATTCAGGATAAATTTAAGGACTTTCCAATACCTCTGTCAATGCTAAACTATAATGATACTGTTCGACGCCGACATCCAATGATCGATGCCGACAACTTCCCCCAATTGGCCTCTTTTCGTGATCCTGACTCATATATATATATATCTATATTTACATATTTATCTATATACATCTGTATATCTATATATACATATATATTTAAACATCTAAATATATATTTATATCTCATTATATAAATGAATTTATCTAAAAGGTAATGAACTGTCCTTGCAATTAAGAATCCCTACAGCCATGCGTTTTCTTGCTCTTGCCCCCCCCCCCCCCCCCCCCCCCCCCCCCCCTCCTCCAACCCCCGTCCCCCCACCCCCACACAACCTGGTTCTGAAAAGCACTTGTTGTAAGAAAAGTACCAAGTCTGGGCATTTCTTTTTCACCTGCTTTAATTAATGTCGCTAACGCTAAAACACACGTGCAGCGTACACCTCGGTAGAGATCTCAGCGGGTGGTTTGGTCTCTACAATTGGTTGCCTTGTGACTAGTTTTACTTGGGAGGCTGGCAATGATGCGAAGTGCACAGCAGGGCTAGATGGGCACGACTCATCACATAGACTCACTGTCACACAGGGCGGCACTGAGCAACTCGTTGCACACTCACTGCCACACAAGGTGGCACTGAGCAACTCGCCGCACAGATACTGCCACACAAGGAGGAACTGAGCAACTCATCGCAGACACTGCCACACAAGGAGGACCTGAGCAACTCATCACACAGACACTGCCACACAAGGAGAAACTGAGCAACTCATCGCAGACACTGCCGCACAAGGAGGAACTGAGCAACTCATCACACATACACTGCCACACAAGGAGGAACCGAGCAACTCATCGCACATACACTGCCACACAAGGAGGAACTGAGCAACTCATTGCACAGACACTGCCACACAAGGAGGAACTGAGCAACTCGTCGCAGAGACACTTCCACACAAGGAGGAACTGAGCAACTCATTGCACAGACACTGCCACACAAGGAGGAACTGAGCAACTCATTTCACAGACACTGCCACACAAGGAGGAACTGAGCAACTCGTCGCACAGACTCACTGCCACACAAGGAGGAACTGAGCAACTCATTGCACAGACCCTGCCACAGAAGGAGGAACTGAGCAACTCATCACACATACACTGCCACACAAGGAGGAACTGAGCAACTCATCGCACATACACTGCCACACAAGGAGGAACTGAGCAACTCATTGCACAGACACTGCCACACAAGGAGGAACTGAGCAACTCGTCGCAGAGACACTGCCACACAAGGAGGAACTGAGCAACTCATTGCACATACACTGCCACACAAGGAGGAACTGAGCAACTCGTTGCACAAACACTGCCACACAAGGAGGAACTGAGCAACTCATTGCACAGACACTGCCACACAAGGAGGAACTGAGCAACTTGTCACACAGACTCACTGCCACACAAGGAGGAACTGAGCAACTTGTCGCACAGACTCAGTGTCACACAAGGTGGCACCGAGCAACTCGTCACACAGACACTGCCACACAAGGTGGCATCGAGCAACTCGTCACACAGACACTGCCACACAAGGTGGCACCGAGCAACTCGTCACACAGACACTGCCACACAAGGTGGCACTGAGCAACTCGTCACACAGACACTGCCACACAAGGTGGCACTGAGCAACTCGTCACACAGACACTGCCACACAAGGTGGCACTGAGCAATGTGTCGCACAGACACTGCCACACAAGGCGGCACTGAGCAACTCGTCGCTGGCGAGCAACTGCTATTCAACAGCCTGGACTTAAAAAGGGTGGCCTGAACTTTAAAAGGAGCTACCAAGTAGTGAGTAGTGTGCGGGCTGCCCAGCGTGCCCCCTCCTCCCCAACACTTAACAGGGGAAGTCACCTGGGCAGTGAGTGAACGCCTGAAGCAAGAGGGGTACAAACACAACGGCCAAACTTACTCATATTATCACTTGAACTCAGGACACAGTCCTAAATAAAAATTAACAAAAAAACAAATTGTCCTGTGCGTGAGCCAAACACATGAAATCAAAACAATACACACGTGCAAAGACGACGACGTGATGAACCACAAATACAAACACCCTGTCACATGAGTCCAAGATGGCCACCCAAGCAACGCACCACTGGTTTGGCGGCACCGATCCCAATAAGATGTGGGGGGGGGGGGGCACCCATAGAGTACGATACACAATAACAATGGATGACAATAATAATAATAATAATAATAATAATAATAATAGGAATGCGCCTTTATACTCGCATAATCTTTAAACATCATATATTTTTTAAATGAAATTTCTTTCGGAAACACATAGCTAATGTTGACCTAATTCATACCTTATTTACAACCTGGCTGCACTGAACATGCTATGTGGGTCGGCTCAGTGCTGCGACTGCTGACTAGGTGGACACCAATGATCACGTAACCTTGCCGCCTGCTCGCCGGCTGTGCTAGTCATCTTCCACCCTTTAATGTCAGTAAGTGGCCTCTCACCTCCTGCTTCATGGATCCCCTGCTGGTGTCGCTGATGTGTGTGTGGTCCCTCTGCTTTGCTTCACAAACCTGCCGAAGCATTATCATCATCACCTCACATCGCTCCTGGTCCGTAGCCAGGCCCTCTACCTGTAGACGGGACAAAGGGGGACCGTTAAGTAGAGATGAAAGTGGTCCCCAGCAAAAAAAAAACGCGGAAATCAAGCAAAGATTATTACACCGACGGCGAATGTCCCCGAAAACGCAGATCTTCTCCCATAGATTTAGCACTGTCAGGGAATTACGAGAAAATGTCGGACTTCAGGTTTCAACTTGCATTGACCCCTTGTTGTGACTGTATTATCGCCCATACCTAACTCGCTCTTGCTTAGGCTTCATCTTCTAGAAACATATAACCTATAAGGCCATATAAGAACGGGATTGGAAACACCCAACTGTTGTCATTTACATCCCAATTTTGTTTAACATCAATCGGTGAACATAATAAATCGCGGAAATGCCCGAAACCGCAGAGATCTTTCACCCATAGTTAAGATAAAACAAGGGGGCATGCATTTAGTTGTTGGGGGCTTAGGTACTAGCAATATGAATATCTAAGGTCATATCAGGACGGGTACCGACTTGTGACAGTGCGCACTCAAGGTAACATTATAGTGCTGCCCCACTAGGAGATCAGGCTACCGGCACCATGACCCGACATCCCACTCAGTCACATTATCCTGATACTGAGCTCACCAGTCAATACCCTATCCTCATGATGCCGAGCGCCAGGCTGGGGAGCGACAAGTATCAATTTGATAAAGCATTGGCTTGACTCGACCGGGAATCAAACTCCCGACCTTCCGCACGGGAAGCCTGCGCTCTACCGATTCCGCAGGGGTACCTGCACTAAACTAACTGTAGTACTACATTATCATTTGGGGTAAAATGAGTGCACTCAAAGATTCTGCGACATATATGCAAAAAAATGTATCAACAAAGACTTGGTATAAAAATCAGCGTACTGTAAAAATATACGGATTTTCGGTTCGGGATTATATATTGCCAGAGAGCATTATTATTCTCGGGCGACGGAGTGGTGGCCAAGGTTATGTAATCTAAAAGCAATGGGTGCCCCACTCGCTTTGTGACATATTAAAGCTATGAGGAATATAAATTCATACATAGTGACCGAGATTGTGATGAGATGTTCCTATATAAGAGACAGTGAATGTTTGGTGAAATGTTCCCTCTATGCACCCATAAAGAGTGTAAGTGGAGGAAAATGACATTTTTAATATATATATATATTTATTGTAACTGTCTGCAACTACCTGTTACTGCAGGGCCGATGGGCAAGCACACCAGCCTCATCTGCATACAGTATGGACATGACCTACAGCTGGGTTGAGTGACAGCCACCCATACTGGGGGTGTCACCCCCCCGAGGCTGTGGAGGGTGCCTGATTGGCTGGCTGTCGGATGTCCAGTCACTTGCACTCCCTTGCCCACCTGACCACACTAGCCTCACTTTGATATTAATTATTCAAGAAACTGCCAGACACACTGGGCAGGGACACTCTAATCCTGACTCTAGAGTGAGACACACCTACTCTTGAGCAGGGACCCAGACACTCTGTCTGATGCTACCACCCATCCTATATACAAACTGAGCTGTGTGCAACAACCAGGGGACTCTGGTTCAATGGGTTGTAGGCACTGATTTATAGACAGACTAAAGAGGCAATGAGGCTCTGCATGGACAGAAGTTAAGGGGTCAGGGTGATAGGTCACTAGCCGGTGAACAGGAGTTGATGCCAATAAAGCACAACTTCTTCACTGTCAACCTTGCTTGACTTGTCTTCCCTTTCTTCCTTACGAGTTTGTTTGAGAGGGGCAGCAGATACTCGCAGACTGGGGAAAGTTTATGGTATCTCTGGTGCTCAGATGGCTGGGCATACAGAAATATTATAGTACGATTACTGTTGAATCCTACCCATGCCCTACTATACTTCTAAAATAAAGACACCAGGTTGAAAAGAAATGTTAACATACGAGATGAACAGAGTCGCGTTATAAAATATAGCACAGTAATATGACAATGCTGATAGTTTATTCAATTGATAATCAAGTATATGCACACATATGGTATATAAAAGATGACCACTCAGCCAGACCTCTGGCAATACTTCACATTAATTCATTCCATCAGGCCAAGTAAATAATTTGATATGGGCAGCTTGTTTCTC
This sequence comes from Branchipolynoe longqiensis, assembly GCA_030323885.1. Taxonomy (NCBI): domain Eukaryota; kingdom Metazoa; phylum Annelida; class Polychaeta; order Phyllodocida; family Polynoidae; genus Branchipolynoe; species Branchipolynoe longqiensis. The sequence goes on along the minus strand of CM059191.1, from coordinate 56,676,603 downwards.
TCGTGACGGTGACGGTGACGGTGGTAAACATTACAATAGGGTGAAGTAGCAATATATAACCACAAACGAAGCTACAAGAAAGAACGAAAGAGAGAAAGAAAGTGAGAAAGAAAAATACAAAGAGGGGAAAAACAAAGAGAAAGAAAGAAGAAAGATAGAGAAAGTCAGACAGATAAAGAGAAGAAACAAAGAGAGTGAAAGAGAAGAACTAAAGAGCGAAAGAACGAAAGAAAAAGAGAAAGAAAAAACAAAGAGAAAGAAATAACAAAGAGAAAGAAAGATAGAGAAAGTCAGACAGATAAAGAGAAGAAATAAAGAGAGTGAAAGAGAAGAAATAAAGAGCGAAAGAACGAAACAAAAAGAGAAAGAAAAAACAAAGAGAAAGAAAAACCAGAGAAAGAAAAAACAAAGAGAAAGAAAAAACAAAGAGAAAAAAACAACAAAGACCAAACAAACAAAAAGAACAAAGAGAGAAAGAAAAAAAAACTAACAGAGAAAGAGAAAGAAGAAAAGGACATGAAAAGATATGACGCAGGCTCTGTTCTGTGGATTATATGTATGTAATCACACGGACAAAATAGCCCGCCCCAGGAATAAATCTCCCCCCTCCCCCCACCCACATCACACTCTCACCCCACCCACCTTGAATCCTGTCATTATCTCGTTGTAGTCCTTCTCGTTAAGCTGGTCGACTCGCCGCTGGAGAATATCGTAGACCCTGGAGTGTGGTAGGCCTGCAAGGGAGAGTAATCGGACAATTAGCCGACCGAAGATTTGTTGGTGAATTAAAACCCATTCAGCAAGTCTTCCAAGTGTTGCAGATGAATGCCATTGGACACCCCTGCCTCATCGAGTGGTTCGCCTGGTAATGTTGTAAAGCTCACACAAATGGGTGGAATATATGTGTAGAAGTACTAGAACAAGCTGCATAGTCCGATGAAGCATAACATTTTAAAAACTCAAAACAATTATCTAGATTTTATTCTACATATCTAACTTAGATACTGGTGCACTTATTAAGCATATGTTGCCACATAGAAGGGAATACTGAGTCAATTTAACAAAACCTGTTACTGCAGAAGCATATGGTGTCAGAGTTTTGGCATGCCCACTAAAACTAATTTTACAGCTGTACACTTCAAATATCTCAAAAGTTAGCCATTTAAAATAAAACTTACTTCAAACTAAAGTAATGTATATAGTAACAATCAATTTAATGCTTATGTAGCTGTCACACTACGACGACAAGCAGCGGCGACAGCCCTGCGACACCCACTCCCCTTTGTCGCTGATTGTCGCGCAGGTGTCGCGCAGGTGCCGCACAAGTGCCGCCGCGACACCTCCGCGGCAGCTCCAGTTTCTCCACTATTTCTCGATGGTCGTCGAGTTGTCGCGGGGATTTTGGACATGTTGAAAAACTTCGGCGACAGCGGACGACAGCCCAGGTTGTGGCACTGTCGCGGCACTGTCGCGGCACTGTTGCGGCACTGTCGCACTGTCGCAGCACTGTGGCGGCACTGTCGTCTTGTCGTTAAGCTGTAGTTGCTTCTCTCTCCATGTAGGTGTCTCTGTGTGTCTCTGTGTGTGTATATGTGTGTCTATGTGTCTATGTGTGTGTCTGTGTCTATGTGTGTGTCTGTGTGTGTGTATATGTGTGTATATATGTGTGTGTGTCTCTGTGTGTCTGTGTGTGTCTGTGTGTGGCTGTGTCTATGTGTGTGTATGTGTATATGTGTGTATGTGTCTATGTGTGTGTCTGTGTGTGTGTATATGTGTGTCTATGTGTGTCTGTGTTTGTGTGTGTATGTGTGTGTCTGTGTTATGTGTTGTATGTGTCTATGTGTGTGTCTGTGTGTGTATGTGTGTGTCCGTGTGTATGTGTTTGTGTATGTATGTGTATATGTGTGTGTCTGTGTGTGTTTGTGTGTCTGTGTGTGTGTCTGTGTGTGTGTGTGTGTGTATGTGTGTGTGTAGTATGTGTGTGTATGTGTCTATGTGTGTGTCTGTGTCTATGTGTGTGTATGTGTGTGTATATGTGTGTCTATGTGTGTGTCTGTGTGTGTGTGTGTGTATGTGTGTGTGTCTGTGTATCTGTGTATATGTGTGTGTCTGTGTCTATGTGTGTGTCTGTGTGTGTATATGTGTGTCTGTGTGTGTGTCTGTGTGTGTGTCTGTGTGTGTGTATGTATGTGTCTCTGTGTGTGCCTCACTCTGACTCTCAGTCTGACTCTCACTCTGACTCTCACTCTCAGTCTGACTCTGACTCTCACTCTCAGTCTGACTCTCAGTCTGACTCTGACTCACTATCAGTCTGTCTCTCACTCTGAGTCTGACTCTGACTCTCAGTCTGACTCTCACTCTCAGTCTGACTCTCACTCTCAGTCTGTCTCTCAGTCTGACTCTGACTCTCAGTCTGACTCTGACTCTCAGTCTGACTCTCACTCTCAGTCTGTCTCTCAGTCTGACTCTCACTCTCAGTCTGACTCTCACTCTCACTCTCAGAGTGAGAGTGAGAGTCAGACTGAGAGTGAGAGTCAGACTGAGAGTCAGAGTCAGACTGAGAGTGAGAGTCAGAGTCAGACTGACTCTGACTCTCAGTCTGACTCTCACTCTGACTCTCAGTCTGACTCTCACTCTCAGTCTGACTCTCACTCTCAGTCTGACTCTCACTCTCACTCTCAGTCTGACTCTCACTCTCACTCTGACTCTCACTCTCAGAGACACACAGAAACAGAGAGACACACACAGAGACACACACATAGACACAGACACACAGAGACACAGACACACACATAGAGACACACACAGAGACACAGAGTCACACACACAGACACACACACACAGACACACACACATAGACACATACACACACAGACACACATATACACAGACACACACATATACACAGACACACACATATACACAGACACACAGACACACATACACACACAGACACACACAAACACACACACAGACACACACACACAGACACATACACACACATACACACATATACATACATATACACACATAGACAGACACACACATAGACCACACATAGACACACATAGACACATACACACACATAGACACACACATAGACACAGACACACAGACACACACATAGAGACACACACAGACACAGACACACACATAGAGACACACACAGAGACACAGAGTCACACACACACACACACAGACACACAGACACTGTCGTCCCGCTGTCGTCCCGTCTGTGGTCCCGATGTCGTCGGGCTGTCGTCCGATTGTCGTCCAAATCGGCCCGAATTTGCATATGTCGTCCTGATTTCATAAAATACCAGTTGCCGGGCTGTCGTCACCCCCTTGTCGTCGTAGTGTGACAGCCACATTACCTCAGAAAAATGACTGAAATTCAAAACCATCGGACTGTGCAACTTTAAATTCACTTCAGTATATTTCTGGGAGGAAACGAAACCATGGAAATAAATAAATTGACAGGTTATTGGGCTTGGGAAAACTCGCTATCTCATTAGCAACATTCATTTAAATAGATGTTGAACGTTAGTTTATTGCTTGTTGGGGATTTAAATTCAAGTGACATCTAAGGTCATATCAAGATGGGTATCGACTTGTGACAGTGCACAGTCATGGAAAATTCATAGTGCTGCCCCATTGAGAAACTGGCCACCAAAACCATGACCTGATATCTCACTCAGACACATTATCGCGAAACTGAGCAAATCAGTCATTGCCCTATCATAATAATGCATAGTATCAGGGTAGGTAGCAACAAGAATACCTTTTATAAGTCACTGGTTTGACTCAGCCGTGATTCGAAATCACGACCTCCCGCACGGGAACCCAACCAGCGTTGTTAGGTCACATTTACATAGGTGAGCCGATAATTAACTTAATATTTGAGGGAAATGTTTTGGATTTTTTTTAAACCACCAGACAAAAGCCATGACAATGTGGGCTATGATCAGGAGACATTCATGATGCAGCTTCAACTGAACACCGATCAGATGGGATGGCCGAATGATTTGAGCGTCCGTCTCTTGTTTTGTTAGGTCGTGGTGATTCGAACCCTGGTCAAGTCAAACCAATGACTTAAAGTTAAACATTGATACTTGTCGCTTCCTAGCCTGGCGCTCAGCATTATTAGGATAGGGCAAGGACTGGTTGACTCAGTGTCAGGATAATGTGACTGAGTGGGATATCAGGTCATTGTGCTGGCAGCCTGGTTTCCCAGTGCGGCAGCACTATAAAGTCGCCATGAATGCGTACTGTCACAACTCGTTACCCGTCCTGATATGACCTTAGATGTTGCTAGGACGTAAAAGAACAACAAACAAACAAGACTTCTCTGTCCTGTCAGCATCACATAGTGGAGTTTGCATACGGCAGTTTGTACACGCTCCATGTGCTTCTATTTCTAACTCTATATTAGTCTATGTCTGTTTCATTTATTGACTTGTATTCACCTGTTTCATCATGAATCCCTATGACACTGCGCTAAACCATCACCAGTCAATCTATTTTCAGTGCAGCTGATTTGTTATTGAAATGTGTCCGATATACTACGTAAAACTAGCACTATAAATAAATGGTTAAGTGCGACAATGCTCCTTGTCGGTGCTTTTACTCTCAGTGCGGCTGATTTGTTATTGAAATGTGTCCGATATGCTACGTAAAACTAGCACTATAAATAAATGGTTAAGTGCGACAATGCTCCTTGTCGGTGCTTTTACTCTCAGTGCGGCTGATTTGTTATTGAAATGTGTCCGATATGCTTCGTAAAACTAGCGCTATAAATAAATGGTTATGTGCGACAATGCTCCTTGTCGGTGCTTTTACTCTCAGTGCGGCTGATTTGTTATTGAAATGTGTCCGATATGCTTCGTAAAACTAGCGCTATAAATAAATGGTTAAGTGCGACAATGCTCCTTGTCGGTGCTTTTACTCTCAGTGCGGCTGATTTGTTATTGAAATGTGTCCGATATGCTACGTAAAACTAGAACTATAAATAAATGGTTAAGTGCGACAATGCTCCTGGTCAGGATTCGCGTGTGCGTTGAGTGGTAAATATGAGACAAGAGCACAATTGCACTAGAAACAATGCGTGCTATGTCACAGCAGCATTTATTTATATAAAGCGCATGCGTGTGTAGGAAGGGGGTTAAAGCTGGTCGGTGCATCAAACGCCCAGTGGATTCATGAGCAAGGACAGTGTGGTGTGGCTGTTCTTGTCATAGCCTAAAAAAAGACCAAAGCACTGATCCTACCCCAAAGGTCATAGAGCCCACCGCCAAACGACTGAAACCACTGTGAAGGAAAGAGTGGTGTTTGTGCTTATTGTCACCTGCCTGCAGGCCAGGCACGGCAGTGCTGAGTTATGGAGCCGGCCAGGTGGGTGATTTCAGAGTATGTTCTTTGTGGGGCCTCGGTTTGAGCTGTTTATTAAAGTTGCATAGTCCGATGGTTTCGAGTTTCTGACATTTTCTTAGATAAATACATTTGAGTGATTATTGTAAGCTTCGTTACTTTAGTTTGAAGTAACTTTTATCTTAAATGGCTAAATTATTTTTAGATATTTGAAGTGCAAGCATGCAAAATTAGTTTTGGCATGGATGCATGCCAAAACTCTGACATTATAGGCTTCTGCATTAACAGATTCTATTAAATTGCCTCAGTATTCCCTTCTATGTGGCAATAAATGTTTAATAAATGCACCAGTATATCTAAGTTAAACATCTAGAATGAAATCAACATACTTGCTTAGGTTTTGACATTTTCATATTTTTGATATTTTCATCGGACTATGCAGCTTTAATGTGGAAGCCTTGTATAAGCTGTCGGAAATGGGGAAACACTTGGGTGTTCACTTGATTGGTTGTTGGAGTTTTACGTCCTGGCAACATCTAAGGTCATATCAGGACGGGTACAGACTTATGACAGTGCACAATCGTAGGAACTTAATAGTGCTGCCCAACTGGGAGACCAACTCACTAGCACCATGACCTGATATCCCACTCAGACACATTATCCTAACACTGAGCCAAACAGTCCTTTCCCTATCCTAATAATGCTGAGCGCCAGGCTAGGAAGCAACCAAGTCATTGGTTTAACTCGACCAGGATTCGAACCCACGAACTGATGGGTTCGGATCTCCCGATCTCCCAAAGCCGGAGACAGAACGCTCTACTCATTCGGCCACCCCGTCTGGTCGACAGAGCAGTCGGTTATAAAACATTGCCATGGTGTGACCTATGTACATGTTCAGTCTGGCACATCTTCACCACACTCACATGAGCAATGACCGATCTGAACTCGCCTCACATGAAATTTCTTTGTTTTACGCCCTAGACACATCTACGGTCATATCAAGATGGGTACCGACTTGTGACATTACACACTCATGGCGACTTAATAGTGTTTGCCTCACTGGGAGACCAGGCCGCTGGCACCATGACCCGACATCCCACACAGTCTGATATTGAGCTAACCAGTCCTTGTCCTATCCTAGTAGTGTCAAACAGCAGACTAGGTAGCTACACGTACAAAATTTATAATAAACAGGTCGGATGGTCGGTTAGAAAACAATCCCTGTCTCGGGCAGACGATATGTAATGTTCTGAAAATAATCTCTCGGCCATTGTTCATTAGAAGATTATCAGATTATACCGTTATATGCTATCATCAAGTATCTGCTAATTAGCCAGATAATGGGGACCTTTTATGAACCATTTCTCTCGCTATACACTTGGTGGCAGCACCCGTTCCCGGTCCAAGTCGGCCATCATGGTTGGATAGAAGGGTGTAGGTGTGTGTTGGTGGTGTGTGTTGGGGGGCGGGGGGTTTAGGGATGTGGTTGGGTGTAGGTATGCGTGTGGTGGTGGTGGTGGTGGGGGGGGGGGGGGGGTGCAGTAAGAGTGACTAAGCAGGGACGAAAGAGGTCTCCGGCAAAAAAACGTGGAAAGCAAGCTGAGATTATTACACATTATTATGCGAATTTCCCCAAATGTGCGGATTTTACCCCATAGGATTAGTACTGTCAGGGAATCGAGGCCATATATAAGAAAGAACAGGATTCAAACCAACCAACTTTGTCATATACATCCTGATTCCTTATCGATTTGTCGGTAAATATAAAAAATCTCGGAAAATCCGCGAAATCGCGGACATCTTTCATCCTTTGGTCATAGCAACATCTTGGGTCATGTTAGCATGGCTACCAACTTGTGGGAGTGCTGCGAATCTCTATTGTTAACAGGCCTTAAAGCAATCTATATTATGGACATGAAAATATCGCATGTTATGCGTAACCGAAATAATTGTCTGCCAGGTTAAAATCAAAAGCGGTTCTTTTCTTCTAACTGGCAAGAAAACACAAAAGAGGCAAATGTCACATACCGTACATAAATTATGCATGTGTGCATACAGCATTTGCCACAAAACATTTCCAGATCTCTTGTAATGTATCTTGTAACTTATCAAATAAAATAAGTGGAATAAAAAAAAACTACAACACACTAACTTATTACATACAAGAAACCCCATCTGAAAACAATATTAAAGAATAAATAACCTATTTTGTTTCAACTGAGCTAACTGTTTTAATGCACTGGGGTCGTATGTGAAAACTGCTGTACATGTGCATCCAGTTTGTAATATCGTCAAAATGTTATTATTAATGTCGACTGCTGCTATGTCAGCAGCTGGATTACGTGTAATCTGCTGCTAGAAACAGTCGTCGGCCATTATAAATGGTCATCTGTTTCTATAAATGATCGTCTGCTGCTACAAATTTGTATCTGCTGCTGTAAATCGATGTATGTGTCTACAAATCATTCGTCTGCGTCTACAAATGGTCATCTACTTTTACAAATGTTTGTCTGCTTCTAGAAATGGGAATCTGCTTCTACAAATGGTCGTCTGCTTCTACAAATGGTCGTCTGCTTCTACAAATGGTCATCTACTTCTACAAATGGTCATCTGCTTTTACAAATGGTCATCTGCTTTTACAAATGGTCGTCTGCTTCTACAAATGGTCATCTACTTCTACAAATGGTCATCTGCTTTTACAAATGGTCATCTGCTTTTACAAATGGTCATCTGCTTCTACAAATGGTCGTCTGCTTCTACAAATGGTCGTCTGCTTCTACAAATGGTCGTCTGCTTCTACAAATGGTTGTCTGCTTTTACAAATCGCCGTCTGCTTCTACAAATCGTCATCTGCTGCTACAAATGAAATAATTATATTATAATTATTATATGTCGAAAATAAATGTAGTCAGCTTTCACTAAATGACTGCCGCTATTAGATACCATATGCCCGCTATCTGTTGTTTTTACTATTAAATGTCGCCTGCCGATAGAGAATGCTAGATCGAGTGGCAAAGTCACCAACACTTTTATGACCCGAGACTGAACAGAACTGAAATGTTTGGCATGCAAATTATTTTATTTCATACTTTGCTTTGAGACCCGTTAAAAGCTCAACTTCCACTGATCAAATTGCCAAGATTGAATGAGCGAGTGGTTTTACGACATGTCGGCAACAAAGGCCATATTCGTGGAGACGCTAAAGATGTGAAAGCTGGAGTAATTTTTTTTTTTTAAGTGTTCTATAGACCTCTTCTAGAAGGGGTTAAGTCCTGATTCCTTCAACTGACTACTGTTATCTGTGCTTATTGTCTCCTCTTCATGTCACTCCAGCTAGATGAAGCTCGTCTCAGTATGACGACACGATCACTGAACTGACACTATGGAAGCCAGCCTTCCCGATCACGGTGCCAGTCACCTCGACTCGAGCCAGCCTCACTCGCCAGCGTGGCACTGACATTGCCTGTTGATCTACTGAATTCCTTGATTGATTATCTTTAATAAGTGTATCAATATCTAAGTTAGATAAGCAGATTCAAATATACATAATTGCTTTGATTTTGAAAATGTGATGCTCCATCGGACTATGCAGCTGTAAATGGTTTAACAAAAAGAAAATTTGAGCAATATTCCAATTTTGAGAAGTCACCAGAGGTAGTTCTTACAATGCACACCTTAACCTCACACTGCCACTAAATATCATTCTGCTCGGCTACACCTTACAAGCGTGTCAGTTTAATATACTCTAAGGACTGATCTATTCCTAAATCTGATAAGACCACCAGACAGAGACCTGTCACACAACACCGTGTTGTATATTTTAATGTTATTACCAGTGGAGCGTGCTGTCTAGTCTAGTTCCGTGAATCCTCACTAGCCGGAAATGGCGCCTCCCTCGGTACATCCCACATCCGGTGTGGCAGGAGATCCTCTGCCCCCCCCCCCCCGCAATCCTTCCTCCGTATGTACTTCACCACTTGGCTTTTTCTGTTGTTGCTATTTCTAAGCAACTACATCGGCAACATTTAACGTACCATCCAACCTTTTGTCTGAAACCTTTAACGGGAAAAAAGAAAAGGAGGGGAAATCTAAGCCATACATTTCCAATAGCGATATTTATTTAATTAGAACAAAGTGAAAAGACAAATTTCACTAGGGAGGGTGGTTAATCCCGGCGGCGCCATATTTGGAGCAATGTTTCCTGGCATGCCTTGGGGCCGGCCGCTGGTGGCCTTTTCGGTCTATTTTTTGTTTGTTTTATGTCCTAGCAACATCTAAGGTCATATCAGGACAGGTACCGACTTGTAACAGTGCACACGAATGGCGACTTTATAGTGCTGCCACACTGGGAGCCTAGATCACCAGCACCATGACCCGATATCCCACACAGTCCCATTATCCTGATACTGAGCCAACCAGCCCTTGTCCTATCCTATCCTATTAATGCCGAATGCCAGGCTAGGTAGCAACAAGTATCAATTTGATAAATAATTGGTTTGACTCGGCTGGGATTCGAACTCCCGACCGTCCGCACGGGAAGCCTGCGCTTTAACCGGTTCGGCCACCGCATCCCATGATCTTTTAGGTGCAGGTGTTGTACTGGAGCGGAGTTCCTCCTGGTGGTGGGAACAGCGAGAGGGTGTGTGCGTGTGCGTGTGCGTGTGCGCGCGTGCGCGCGTGCGTGTGTGTGCGTGTGGATGTGTGTGTGCGTGCGTGCGTGGTTCTTACCCGGCCTCACTGTCTTCAAAGACCGCAGGCCGGATCCCGAGCCGCTGATCGGGTCAGTTTAGTCAAAAGGGCCCGGACACACGAGCCATCTATTGACGGCCATTCCTGACGGCGGACCCAGACTGACATAGATTATTTCCTGTTGTTGATATGTGGCACATGGGCCTACCGGGCATGATATTTCCACACCAGGGAATAATGTATACCCATGCTGGTAATTTGGGTTGGTTGTTGGAGTTATACGTCCTGGCGACACCTAAGGTCATATCAGGATGGGTACTGACTTGTGACAGTGTACACTCATTGCGACTTTACCATGACCTGATATCCCACTCAGTCACATTATCCCGACACTGAGGCAACCAGTCTTTGCCATATTCAAATAATGCCGAGTGTCTAGCTAGGAAGCGATAAGTATCAATTTTTAAGTCATTGGCTTGACTCGACCAGGGTTCGAACCCGTTGGTTCGAATCCCACGATCTACCAAAACGGGAGACGGACGCTCAACTCATTTGGCCATCCCGTCTGGTCGGTAATTTGGGTGTTTGTACCGGTAACACTGACCGTGATGAAAAACTATTTCAATGTGTCTAAACGGTGCTGATAGAATATTCCTCCCAGTCCGATAAGACAACGCCCCGCCCAACATCACCTGTGTGTGTGTTTTTAAGTTAAAATATTACAGATTTTTCTTCACGACACTATCCTGACTAAATCACACTTGAACTTCTGCTGACTGCAGATATAGATATAGTTAATGCAACCACCGTTTTACTGCAACCGCTATATGTATATTACTAATAAACAACTAGCTATTCAAATAAAAAGGAATTTAAAGAAGAAAAAGAGAGAAAAGTAGAAAAAAACAATGACTGTCAAGGGCAGCATGATGGCGCCATGCGACGCGTCATCTTTCTTTATATAGATGAAACACATGGTGGAAGTGTGAGTTGATGGTGGTGGGGGTGGTGGGGGTGGGGGTGGGGGTGGGGAGTGGCTATAATCAGGGCCTACACTGAGTGCTCGGCCTGACTTACTCACCCCGCACCCAGCCGTCTGATACTGATAACATGAGCTGCTCACGGCACCAGCTCGTTAACCAGGACACTGAGCAGGCCACTGTCTGTCCGTCAACTGGTGCAGTTGCTACACACAAGACACTCGCACTGTCCAGTTCATTATCATTTAGTGTCATATGCAGGTTCTCCCCATATCTCTTTGTGCAATCAAACCTAGTGCAGAGACCGGACGCGGCGGCCGAATCGGTAGAGCGCAGGCCTCCCGTGCGGGAGATTGGAAGTTTGATTCCCGGTCGAGTCAAAGCGATGACTTACCAAATCTATACTTGTCGCTTCCTAGCTTGGTGCTGGGCATTAATAGGATAGGGCAAGGACTGGTTGGCTCAGTGTCAGGATAATGTGACTGAGTGGGATATCGGGTCTTAGTGCTGACAGCTTGATTTCTCATTGGGGCAACACTATAAACTCACCATGAGTGCGCATTGTCACAAGTCGGTATCCATCCTGCTAGGATGTAAAATTCCAACAACCAACCAACCAACCAACCAACCAACCGACCTAGTGTAGAAGTACACGCATGGTTTTGGGTATTTTGAGTGTGACAAAATACAATTGCAAACAATCCGTACTCAGCCTTCAATTGTTGCTATAGTAGAACCAACCCACCCATGCTGCTACATAGTAAACGATAATATGACTTAAATCAGGTTAATAGGAAAAGCTATAATTCCAGACCCTACACACTTGCCTGGGTACGCTACTGAGTATAAATCATTATCTAAAATTACATCCGCATACCCAAATCACAATAGTGATCACATTTTCTGGAAGCTAGATAAACAGGATTTCAAGAAAAAAGTATCGTGCAATGTCCGGTTGGCTTTAATGGAGAAGAAGACAAAACGGCAGGGCGATAGCTTTGTGACTATGGTTTCAAGTCATCAGTTCATCGGACAGTCATCTTTGACTCAGATCTTCCTGTCAGCGATTACATATGCCTGCATCTCGACTCAAATCATATGATGATTGTGCCTTTTGTGCCGGTGGGCTCCACCCTATGGAATAGGTTGCCAGAGGAGGTAAGACATGTATTGTCCCTTTTTTTCAAATCTGTTCTTAGGACATCTGTTTATGGTTTCCTTTTCTGGCAAATGAAATGTTTGCATCCGTCAACACATTTAACTAGGTTGTAAATAAGTCATATTTGTTGTACAGTGGCCAGTGCCATGATGGCTCCTGCTAATAAGGCATTGTATCAAACCTATATTATATATTTAGACTATTGCTACTACAGTTTTACACTATTACTAGATATATCATTTCTTTATTTATAGGTGTCTAGATGTTTGTTGTTGGTTTACATCCTAGTAACATCTAAGGTCATGTATCAGGATGGGTTCTGACTTGTGACAGTGTGCACTCATGGTGATTTTATAGGACTGCCCCACTGGGACACCAGGCCGCCGGCACCATGGTCCGATCTCTCCCACTCAGTCACATTATCCGGATACGGATCTAACCAGTCTCTGTCCTGCCCTAGTAATGCCGAGCGACAGGCTAGGTAGTGACATTTTCTAAGTTATTGGTTTGACTCAACCGGGAATCAAACTCCTTCCGCATGGGAAGCCTGCGCTCTACCGACTGGGCCACCGTGCCCGGTGTGTGTGAGTCAATATCCCCAGAGGAGGGAGTGTAAGCTAGGCAGTAGAACTAGTGAGGAATTGTATGTTTATATTTGCATAATACATTATACAACTCATCAGGGATGAAATTGGTCTTTGACAACAACAAAAACAACCTCCCCCCCAAAAAAAACAACAACCAAAGAAATCCACACAAAAGACATACAACAACAACGAACAAGCTAAAGCAAGGTAGTTTACTACACAAAGGCGATAATATGACCAGAGACACCAGCATGCTATAGTAGCAGAGTGTGTACAGAATGTTGGTTAAAGAAATGGAGCAAGGATTATGCTAGGAGAGTACTGTCTGGAACCTGACTTCCTGTGTTTGTCCACGATTCCTTGACTGTGCAAAGCCTATACACGTTTTCGCGGAAACCCACCCTTCATTAGGACACTGCACCAAAGCAGGGGCCATGCAATGGCCGCAGGTGTACCGACAGCCGTCAGGGGGAGCTAGCGACAGACTAATTACTCCCACAGCCCTGATCCTGTGACAGGGCTGCTGAACAACCTATTAGAAAAAGCATCAGCAGGAATTACCATATCAATTCTTAATCCAAGAAGCAACATATTTTCTTCACATATATATCTCTTTATATTTACCGCCATTGTTTGGTGAAGAATTTGTGAAATCATGTAGATTAATATACTTTAAGAAGACGAATCCAGAGTTTTCTGTATCCGCCATCTTGTTCGTTTTGAATTCTCTCCCAAATTGGGAGATGTCGTGTTGGTCGTTGAAGTTTTTTTGGCAGGACATAAAACTCCAACAACCAACCATCTCCCAATTTGTTAATTTTACGCCAATATAGATAAACATTGCATCCTGCACCAATGACTCCACAGCTGTTTAAAGTGATTCATATCAAGGCATATTAGATTTAGACGAGGTTGTCATCCACCTCTACATTTGGTAGGGGTGGATCTTTTATCTAGGGACAGATTAGATAAAAAAAATATTCACCTCCAGTAGGGGTGAACATCGACCATGTTTAAACCCTAGCATAAACTGATTTGGTATGAATGCACTGAAAACAAGCTGCTGAAGTCCTAGTTACAGCCTGCAGTGTGTACCTATATCGCATTGAGTTGGTGAGCCGAGAGAAACTGCCACCATAACAATATAGCACCCACTAGATTCTTCCCATTCAACTTTTAAATTCTATCAATCGACACGATTACATACAATCTCACTTTAAAAGTAGCGGACTACCATAGAGAAGTATGTGAACAATATACTTAGCATTATAAATTGGGATTTCATGTGGTTATATCCATAACCCAGCCACCCCACACTGTTTCTATAGGGTTGTTCAGCAGCCCTGCCCAAGAAATAAGGTTTGCTGGAGTAACTAGAGAGACATCAGTAGTGTAGTATGTAGCGTGGAGCCTTTATGCTACAAGGAAGAACCATATAAACTAGGTCACGCAAAAGGGAAGTGCCCTAGTTTTCAACCAATCAGCGACATGTATTTGACTGGAAGCGCCATCATCTTGGATTTGACCTAGTTTGTTAACCAATCAGCGATGAGAAAAGTAGGTCATGTTGGCATAGTAACCTACTTTCCCACCGGAAATGCCACCATCTTGGATTTTTAACCAATCACTGATGAGAAAACTATGGCAGTGCCCTAGTTTTTTCAACCGGAAGTGCCACCATCTTGGATTTTGATGGATGACGTGACTGCATACATTATAAATTTGTATAAACCTGCCACCATCTTGGATTTTGATGGGGCACTTGACCCCATACATTGTTCATGTTGGCTCACCAACATGGGTAATTTGCGCATGAACAAGGAGTCTCCCCGGTGGCGCCCCCTGGGTTTGAATCCAAAACCAAACCCTACCGGAATTCCCGCGAAACCACGCCCTCGCGAGTCGCGAGACCCGTGACATCCCACCCCTAAAGCGGTACCTCACCCCCCCCCCCCCACCCCCCACCCCCCCACTGGTAGGATGTAGAGACAATTTATGAGCATCTCTCCTTCTTTCTCAGCTACGCAGCTAGTAGTTGAACCGACGAGTCCTACACATACAGTTGATTCAGAGACTCTAAAACCATGTCTTTGTACACATCAATTGTACAGGTTTCACTGGTACACTATCACCATGGTGGTAGTTTTGTTGGTCTATTGTTTGTGATGAGTTCACCCATCCAAACATAGCTTTCCATGGTGCTGATTTGTTGAACAACATTCAGACTGTTGGGGTTTCTCAAAATTCACTAAGTACACTTGCATGGAGCAATGCGAATGTGAGTTGGGTCGTCACCACACGTATGGTTACACATATTTTACAAAAACATAGTTTGGATTGTGAACCAGATCACATTATGCTCACTCGTTGTAAATTATAATTTCTGAGAGCGAGTGGAAATTCGGTGTTCATAGATCACGGTATTGTGGAAGCTTTGTTGGGTGCAACGCTTTCACAGCCTGATAATATTTTTGAACCTTCATTCCAGGGTGATGAAACACATGAACAGATTTGCGAAAAATTATTTAATTGTGAGATTGGACACATA